>OY735232.1:12445266-12747766 GCA_963457665.1 Thysanoteuthis rhombus | reverse complement strand
TCAATAAGTCTGTAGCCCTAGTGTGGAAAAAGAATTCTACACAACAAATTCACTTTCCAACATA
Organism: Thysanoteuthis rhombus; assembly: GCA_963457665.1. Taxonomy (NCBI): domain Eukaryota; kingdom Metazoa; phylum Mollusca; class Cephalopoda; order Oegopsida; family Thysanoteuthidae; genus Thysanoteuthis; species Thysanoteuthis major. The sequence goes on along the minus strand of OY735232.1, from coordinate 12,747,702 downwards.
ATCTTCCCCCCTTGTCAATGTACTTAATTCAACGTTCACTATTAATTGAACAGATCAAACATTATACAGTGAAAATTTCAGATACATACTCACGTACATCTATATATGTTTATATATTTTGACTTGAATAACGTGGGATATTTCAATCGATTTGCTGAACTGAAAGTTTTAAGTTTGAATCGCTTATATCAGGATATTTTATTCTCCTTTTAACTTTGTGGTCATATTATAAAGACATAGAAATATGAAATCATAGCGACGTGAAGTGAGATACGAGAGACAAAGAAATTCTGCCTTGTGTCTTTTCTAACCTCGAACAATGAGAAATCAGGTTTGTGGCACAAAAGAAAGGTTAATATGTCAGTCGAGGATAAAGTAACATTCATCAGCTACGTCGTTTCATGACATATAAATGTGCGTGCACGCGCTCGCGTTCGTATGTACTTATCTATCTATCTATATATATATATATATATGTGTGTGTGTGTGTGTGTGTGTGTACATACATATATATATATGTATGTACATATATATATATATATATGTACATATATATATATACATATATATATATGTATATACATATATATATATATATATGTACATATCTATATATACATATATATATATGTATATATATATATATATATATATATATATATATATAGAGAGAGAGAGAGAGAGAGAGAGAGAGTAAGGGCGAGAAAGAACAAACAGATACAAACATATGCTGCCTAAGAATGAGGAAAACAAATCAAATTGTATGTTGGATAAACATTATTTTGTGTATTTCTTTATGTATCGTATATCATTTACTCTGTAGGTTGGCCAACTTGAAAAAAATATCGTTCACATTATACGACACCAAAATTAATGTACGATATGACTGATCGGTGAGACCCGTTACAATGCGTTTACAAGGAGCATGAAATCACTTTCATGTAAAATTTAGATTATCTTTATGTAAACGCCCAGCCACTTGAATGACACACAAAGTATGGCATCACAGTTCCCATTCAAATAGCACTCAAAGAGCGCATACCCCATGTACTACGCCAACGCCATATACTAACTAGAAAAGTAATGGAAATTAGTTGATGTATGAATATATATTAGTTGATATATTGGTACAACGTAGCGTAGGTAAAGGTTTCGTTATTTCCCTAATTTGGTCTATTGTCTTAATGTATGAAAATATCTTTCAATCAGAAAAAATCCTGGATCAACCTCCAAATTCAACCAATTCTTCCTTAGTATATGGTTCTCCAATTCACAAAATTTCGTCGAAATCTGTTGTGAATTTTTAGAAATACCAAGTGGACAAACTGAAAAACATGAGTTAATACATATACCTCTGCCAATTACGTTGGCAGAGGCGAACTCTCATTTTATCCTCAGCTGACAATCGGGTTTCCATTTCTAAGTTGGCAAAAGGCCTTATTACCAATCAGATAGTCGATATGATGTATTCGAGAGCCAAGTAATAAGCCAAAAGTTTGTCTTAAATATTTGGTTTTTGAGATTTGTTCAATGTATCATGAAAGCATGGATTGGCATCTGAAACAATGCCAAGTTTTTTCTTATGGTTGAATTGCGTTTTAGAGATGAAGGTTTGCCCATGAATCTGGGACAAAGGAATCTAATTAAATGAGAAAAAACAGTTGGTCTCGAATCACGAAAAATCTTATTCATCGACTCTCTGGTGTGTATCAATCTGAGACGTTCCAATTAAACAAAGACCGACTTTCTGACAAATGAAAATCTCATTCACTTGTCTTGCATTGCTTTCATGGATGGGGAGTGAAGTGTAGTTCTTGGAGTCATTGTTTTCCTCGCCCCTCCCATCATTAGGCCATTTCAACAGGAAAACTGTGAAGAGCTTCCATTTTGCAGAGAAATCATCGGTTATTAATCGAGTTCACCAAGAACTTATTGCATAACAAGTTTCGCAGCTATGTGAAAAATACGCTAGGTTTTTGTCAATCTAAAAATATCATTTATGCTGCGGAACATGATCTTTTTATTACTACTATTATTATTATTATTATTATTATTATTATTATTATTATTATTATTATTATTATTATTATTTGGAATCTCACACCATTTGCCTGGTGGTAACCGCTGAAGTTTGAGTGACAGCAAGTCTCCTCAAGTCTCCAGCCCTCCTCTCCTAGTACTCATAGGTCGCAGTGATACTGCGATTTACAGTTTCACACCGGTTGCTCAGGGGTTATCGCTGAAGGCTGAGTGACAATAAGTCTCCTCGGGTCTTCAAGTAACGTCTCCTCTCTCTTTCACCTATCATGTCAGGGTTAAAATTCGTTGCAGTACTTATATCTCTAGCACCTTCCTCAGTATCCGTGCAGTTCCCAGTAGTGCTGTGGTCTGTACGGTCTCTATCCTTCCCCTAATCCCGATCTCCTCCAGTCTCACCCTCAGCGTTTTGGGGACTGTTCCTAGTGCGCCCACTATGACCGGTACTACCCTAGTTTTCATGTTCCACATCTTCCTTAACTCTCTTGCTAGGTCCTGATATTTTTCCCGTTTTTCACTCTCCTTCTTTTTTACTCTATGGTCTGCAGGTACAGCAACGTCTACTATTTGGCAGGTCTTCCTTTTTTTTTGTCTACTATTACTAAGTCTGGTCTTCTTGCCTGGATGAGGTGGTCAGTTTGGATGTCAAAGTCCCGGAGAAGTTTGTGGTTGTCATTCTCCAAAACTGCCTCTGGCTTGTGCTGATACCACTTTTCCACATGGCTGAATCCCATTTGTTTGCTTAGTTCTCAGTGTATCATCGTTGCTACTCTATCGTGTCTATGCTTATACTCCTTCTGGGTGAGTTGACTACATTCACTAGTTATGTGGTTTACTGTCTCATCTCTTTCACCGCACATGCGACATTTGCTGTTTGTCTGTGTAGTTTGTCCTTATGCTTTTGTTTTGGGCTGCCATGATGAGCGATTCCGTTTCTCTCTTAAGGTTTCCTTTTCGTAACCACGTCCATGATTTCTCATCTGCTACATATTGTATCTGCCTTTTAAACTCGCCATACAATTTTTTCTCTTCCCATCTTTCTTTTCTTGTTTGCTGTACTGTTCCATTGTTTTCTACTTTATTCTTTGTTGCACTATCTCTCGCACTCTTTATGATTTCTTCACTATTTGTTTGCACATACTATTGGTTGAGTACCCTTTATTCCACATGCCCTGGGAGTTTCAGATTTTTTAATTTTTTGGATTTGGGAATGTTTGCATAGAGATAAGGATATATTATACAATCTACGGGGATATAACGTAAGATTTGTTATCTTCTTTTTAATCAGATTGTTTTATAAAAAGTGTTGTTACAATGGGTTAAATGCCTTGGAAATCGGTCTCGTCTCTCATCTTTGAATCATTGCACAGTGTGGAATTTTTCACTTGTGACGTCATGTCGACTGTGAAAAGGTCTGGATCATAGAACATTTTGGTTTTGGTAGTCCCGGATAAGGGGTATTCAACCTGAGTTTTCATTATTATCATTATTATTTCATTAATTTTATCCGTACTTTATTATTTTTCTCTTTTTGAATGTTGTGTGAAAAAATATACTAACTAAATCCTCGGAATTGCCAACAGTTCTCAGACATAATAAAAAATACATTGGAAAATTTCCAACAAATATGTTTTGCGATCTTATAATTAATTTTGTTTGTTTTTTCCGATGTAGACGGTGCCAAGGCCAAAATATTAGTCATTTTGAATATTTTCTATAAAAATCACTTTCATTTTTTAATGAGTAACTGTTTATTTAGGCTTTCTGTTTAGGTATGATGCATTGAATAGATTATATTGGAATGCTTTTTGCTTATATGACCCCGTTTATAAATACATTGGCGAAATAATGAGTTCGCCACACAAACACGTTCATGTTTTTGCCCCATGTAGGACTTGATCGGTTGGTACATTTTATACAGCGTTACTTGAAAATTAAATTCTAGAAATATAGGACTTTGGCGAGACGATGGTTTACTAATTGTAGAAAATAGCAGCGCATAAAAATGCAACAAAAAAAAATGAAATACATTCTTAAAGAAATGAAAAAATTAAATTTGAAGTTGAAAATAAGACCAGCAAAAAAATTTACATTTTTTAGGTATTACCTTTACTCTAAATATCAACACTCTCAAACCACGTAGAAAAGGAAATTCTGAAATTACATATATTAGCACGGAATCTAATCACCTAAATGAAATCATAAAAATGATTCATAGAAACTAGGCTAATATACAATTCCTTCAACGAAATAGTATTTAAAATCACTGACACCCTAAAGAACAACAGCTTTTCTGAGACTAGCTTTAAATACGATGAAAGAGTGAAATCCAATAGAGTAAAACACAGCAACAACAGAAAAGTAGAGACAAGAAAATCATCTGATGTACACCGCCATTCAATCTACAGGTAAGAACCAGCACAGGGAAGATCTTCCCCATACTAATAGAAAACACTTTCCCCAAGAAACCCATGGTGTAGAATATATATCAACGACTAACTTAAATCACTGATAGTTGTCTGGACATTTCCAGAGAATCAGAAAAAAAACAACATAACAATATGGAATTCTATATTTAAAGAAAACATTGATAAACCTAACTGTAATTGTACAAATGGTAGCAACAATATCAAAAACACCTTTTGAATTAAGATTACATAATCCTTTTCAAACGAAAAATACGAAAACAATGCATCACTATCCTCACATTACTGGGACCTGAAAGACAGCAATCCCTCATACACAGTAAAATGGAAAATATTAAAACAAACACATATATGTCAGAACATTGAAACCCCATGCTACCTATTCCTAAATGAGATATCAGAGATTCTCACCTTCACGAAAAAAATCAGACTTACTAAATAGAAAAAATGAAGTAGCTGTAAAGTGTCAGTACCGCTCACAATTTTTATCAATAAGCATAATTCAACACTCAACATATTGATATACAAAAATCAACCACCATAGCTAACTTATTCTTCTCTTTATCATTATTATTAGTGGTAGTAACATCACCATTAATATCATTATCAGCAAACCTCTAGCCACTTTAAGCACAACCTAATCATCTACTCATAATTATCTTACGTGTATAGAGGCTAACCCACCAAGAATATTAAGAAAATTAAACTTGAACCATTAAGGTCATGTAAGAGTGAATCTCAACAGTGAGGGGGGAGGGGTAGATTAGAGTAGAAGGATGTACTTCCTGAAACAAAACACACCACAAAAAGCTGATAGATTAACATCACACTGATGAAAAAAAGGTGTCATCCCAAGTAATTTATAACTAGCCAGGAATCCATTTCCCAAGTGGAAGATGATAAAACAAACAGCTGACAACTACTAAACTAGAAAAAAAAGAAAAAGAAATATAAATAAAATAAGACAAAAGTATTTTACTCCGAAAAATAGACCCACAGCCATTAACGTCCTGAATAGGGATTCGAATGAATCGAATCATCTGCCCGAAGAAGCGTAAAGGCCAGAAACATAAACGTGTTTGGATAGCAGATCCATAATATCACAATATTTAAAGCTTTACTTCAACCTAACGTAATATTGAATGTATTTGGTATTTTATGAAATTACCCACCACACATCAGATATTGAAGTTATCTGATTCGTACTTAGGTATATATACATATATATATATATATGTATATATATATATATATATATATATATATATATATATATATATATATATATGTGTGTGTGTGTGTGTGTGTATGTGTGTATGTGTGTCCTAGCAGGGAATTCTGACGTAGCCCGTTGAAAATAACTGAACAATACAGAAATAAAACATGTCCGTTACTAAATGTCTCCTTAAACACTCTTCTCAACACAACCATGTGGTCGGAGTGGTGGGAGTCGAAAATTTGTTTGAATATATGGAACGTAGTATCTGACAGGTAATGTGATCGAATCATGTTATTGGTGTTGCACACCCTCAGATGGGCTCGCTCACATCCCCGGGCATACCTCTGCAAGAGTGCACGGACTGTCGAACAGGACACTGTAGTCCACACAGCTTTTCATGTCACCTTTATTACAATGTTTGAAAGCGGAAGTTTTGTTTTAAGATTCCAATAATATGAAATTTGTAAAACAATTTCTTTCGACTCAAAACGGTATTTCTTTCACAAATATCGATCCAGTTCAGCATTAGACTTACAATGAATTTTTTTTTAATCCTGGAGGCTTTAGATATAATCTGTTTGTTTGTTGTTTTTTTTTTTTGTTTGTTTGTTTGGTTTTTTTTTTCGAGTATGTTATTTACTAGAGTTAAAAATCCAATTTAGATAGACTTTCAAAAAGAAAACCATTGTTGACAGTAAATGTTATCAATAACATTAAAGCGGAAAAGTTCATAGAAAAGCAAAGTGAATCAAATAGAATGTTTAGCAAAATTATATATTATATATCTATACGAACGGTTATTTGATGAATTGGAAAAAAGCATCCAGATCTAGCGGGAAAAAAGCTAATCCGGACCATCAGCCATGCCTAATGCTTTCCTTTTTGCCTTTTTGCCCAACCCCTCGTCACCGTCAGGCAGGTCTGTTAAAATCATCTATATGGATCATTTGTGCACTCAAAAACCATAGTTACGAGAATTAGATGAAAATTTTCAAACAAAATTTATTCCTATGTTCATCAAATTTCATGTACATTTAATGTTTAACTAATTTTTAATCGTAGTAGAATAATCTATAACAATTTATTTAATAGTTTTATCTTTGTTATGGTTAATAAGTTAGTATCGAATAACGTTAAGACTCATGCATTTGGGTATTTTTAAAGTTTACAAGTATATTTTGTGAATTTTGTGCTTTGAGCTTCTACATACGAATTCATCTAAAACAAAGTTTAGTAACAGTGACAAGTGATTCTTTTGGACGAATGCCGATAGATTTTTCAAAGTCATCAATGTATTAAATATTGCCCTTTTCTCTCTTTCTTTCTTTCTTCCTTCTTTTAATAAATATTGATTGCAACTAAAATATTAACGATTGAAATAATCCCAGCTGAAATGTGAATACCGAAGAATATTTCATAGAAAAACAAAAGTTGTTTTTTTTAAATCTTTTGCTTTTTTAGAACCTGAGAGCTGAGATGAAAAACTTCCGCTTTGCATTTGTTGCCCATTCAGTGCATCGGGCTCTATTTGAAATAGATTTAACGGAGATTTCATTTCATATTTTCTTTCTTAATTTGTTTCAGTTTTCGAGGGCATGTTGTATATCCGAGTCGATTTTCCCGCAGAGCTAAATTCAAGTCTTCATGTAAGAGAAAGTATGTAAGACTTACTTTGTGCTTCCTGCAAACCATCCACACACGCTGCCCAACTCCAACAATATGACTGCACACCTTTTTTTATATATTTATTCACATCATTTTCTTGAGCTTTTCAGTGGCGTATCCAAGAGTCACAGTATACAGGTCGCTCTCATTCGGAGGGTTCCCGACAGCTGTTTTGTGCATTTGTGCTAATGATAGCTCAAAATATTCAATAAATGAAGCCTTTACAAGTTGGTTTCAGTTCAATTCTAATATATAATTCTGAAAATTAAATATATTATTAAATATGAATAACGTATATAATTGAATTCACAAATATATAATCAAATACATAATTCGGTAAGTTCATATTGTTCATTTGCGAAATCACAAACAAATAACTATTGATATCGTTTCTTCAGGATAAGAAATCATTACTAAAAAAAAGATATATCGAGCACCTTATGCAGACATCGGGATACGCCACTGCATTCAAAACTTACCCAAGCTTCAAAAATCGACAAGAATGATGATAATATGATATTCTAAATATTTTCATCAATTTTGAAATCTTTTAAATGGGTCTTATATTTATAAATGTCCTTTAAAGATATTGAAAGACCGAAAGTATGTTTGTGGTCGTAAACCAAATAAAGAATAATGAGGAAAATGTTGGAAGTAGGAGCCAAAAGCAGTTTCAGAAATTGTTTAAATGCTACTAATTGCTATTATCAAACTTGTTCATAACAGCAAATTAATGGTCAACTCGTGTAGTTCGAAGTTTACGTTGTATAAATTACTCTGACAAATTTCATTCCGATATTACACTCCTTTCTAGAGCAGGAAATTTGGGTTTCTACTAATAAAGACAAAAGAAATTCATTGAAATGAACTTACAAGAATAACTTGTGAGCGTAAAGATGAGTGCTAAATTTGGAAGAAACTTTCTCGGAAACTCTTGAGAACTTTGATGATGAAGGTTCCAGCAGACCAAAATCCGAAACTTTTACTGATCAAAAACCTAAAATTTTAGCAGACAAATTTTAGCCAGGTTACAAACTTGACCACATATTTTCCTTCAAGGAAGAATCGAGCATCATTTAGACTCATAAAACAGCTGAATATTTATGTATAATTACTCCTGCATATGTAATTGTATTACACTATTTCCTATATTTCATCCTTTTTGATTGGAAAACTATCATAAATATTATTATAACTATTGAATATTTGTAAAGGACATTTTCGTATATGACGTATTTGGAGAAATTTCTTGACACAAAATGGTGCAGGGTGATGACTCCGACAATAAGTATGAGATGTTTATGGGGGATATAAAAACGTTGGTGATGGTGGTGACTGTGGTTTCGGATTTCAATGAACATTGAACACAATCAGAAAAGATGCCAGTGATAATTCTGCCGAGGGCTGGCTTTAGGCCAATTGCTCCAATTGTGCTTAAGAGGGTCCCGTGCTAGGGTCATCTACTGTAGTCTTGTCGAATACACTCAACAGCACATTGCAAAATACACCTAACAGCACATTGCAGGTTTTACAGAGACACACAGTCATTTTAAGTTTCTTCTCAGGTCTTGATATTTTTGTATGTTTACTTGTTGACACACGTGTATGTTATTTCATATTAAAATGTGCTTAGATTCATTTGGTCCATTCACTCACATACACTTCTCAAGCACACATTCTGATTGCTTCTCATTCTACCATAGAAATATTAAGTTTATAAATTGATTTTATTCACATTCCTGAGATTATCAGTGAATTTTGAGCTTTGCAAAAATGTTTCCAATTGCACCTTACAGCTCCAAAGGCTGGCTTTAATTCTATCGAAAGTGATTTGAGAGTGAAAGATTTGGATGTAGGTTATTACTTTTTAAGTCAAAATCCCATAAAATAGACTGACATGGCTAGTGAATATTTCATTAGTGAAATGGTCACAATTGGAGCCAAGGAAGTCCTAGTGAGAGAAAAAAAAGGACTCATTTGGGGGTAAATAAGAAGTAATTTCGATGATTTTACCGCATTCAATGAACAGCGTATAGTAAATTCAACGGCAGTTCAGTTGCACGTCGATCTATTTTTGACCTTACGTCGTTCGGTAAATAATGATAATGAAATCTCGTTGCAATATTCGAGTTTCTTGGTCTAGACTTTTGTGTCATTCAGTTCATGTAAAGAGGAATCAAGTAATTTCTACTGTCTAACTTCTAATTTCTAACTCTCCATTTTATTCATTTTTAACTCATCAATCACAATAAGATTGTGTATTGAAATAGATTATTAGAAGAACAGATACTACACTTTGGTTTTCAGCTAAAGGCCCCAAAAAGCTGGAACACGAAACTAGCATAATAATTTTGTTAGTTAAGGTCCACAAGTGGGCTGCAAACTTGGTTCGTTGTACAAGCAGAAAGTTCGTTATGGTCCATCTGTTCGTTGGAACCGAAATTCGCTATATCTATGCTCGTTATAACGAGGATTCACTGTATATGTTTCACAAAAACATGACTTTTAAAGAGAGGCCTAGACAGTTATTGCACTATAAGTTTTCAAAAATAGCATTAAATCCAAAACTGATTGCTGTTTCTCATTCATGATGTTTATCTCCAGAAAACTTATGAAAACTAAGGATGAATATGTGTTTTTCTAGTACCTAATTCAAAAAAAAACTACTACTAAAAATATGATTTCTTATCTTATAAAATCTAAACGCCTGAGAAGAAATCATACTAGGTAAGGGAATACATGAAAGAAAATTACTCTCAGATTTAATGCAAAGGGGGAATTTTGTGTTCCTTTTTAGGTACGTATACCAGTAGTACAAAAAGATCACCGAAATTCTAGACATCCTGGGAAGAGGGAAAGTTCTGAAAAGGAAGGGGATGACACCATGAGTTACTTCCCTGGTGACATCAACCCTAGGAACGCCACTGAATCCAGTGGTTGTATTTTAGTATACATGCAGTATTCACGGGTGATTTTATGTAAACACATTTTCCAACAACATGCTTGTAAAAAATCAATGTGGATTTAAAGCAAAATTATTGATGATTTCATCTCTGTTTTTGTTTTTGTTGTTGCTGTTTTTCTCTCAGGTATACACGGAATATTATGATTGGGATGTCTAACAAAATTATCTGTTACCTAAATACCGATTACTTCTAAACTTGGTTTGGGAGTTACGTTTCAAATGTTTGGACATATTAGTGCAATTAACTGTTAGATTCAGGAAAACTCAAATCGGAAAGAGGTTTTCTCATTACGTTATTGTAGCTAAACAAAGCCGAAATGGCCTTTAATTTGTAGCATATAGATAAGAAAGTACAAAAAACATGACATTGAAATAGATGTGTGTGTGTGCGTTTGTGCGTATATGTATGTGCGTGTGTGTTTGCTTGTTTAAACGGATGTGGGTTCTGATTGGTTAACGCCTTGGCGACGTCAAAACACAACACATGCTTTGCTTTCACTGTTGCTTTTCTCCACTGCTAATATGCAAATTATACTTCATCTTTTTTGCTGACAATTCCAATTTTCTTTCTCCAGCGAAAGAAACCATTACCATCATCTGTTGTTACTTATTTCCAGAACGTTTTGCTTTGCTTCAACTCGATATAAATTTTTATTATTTTGATTTTTATTCTTTGTATTATACTTCCTTTAATCATTCAGTAACAAACACCTTTATTTTGATTAATGTTGAAATGACTCTTCATGTTTCAAATACTTATAAAATCCATGCAATACCCGTCCTAAAAAAGGTTTGGTAATTTTCTCTTTATTTCTAATGCAAATTTTTATGAGAACAAAATTGAACAATCTTTTTTTAAAGTAGCACCAAACATGGACTAAGTTATTGACCAGTGAAGTCGACTAGATTTTTTGGAGCTTCTCTACAAGCACATGCACTAAGGAAGTATTATTTCTTAAACCTTTTTATCCAAATGCATTCTTTTGCAAAGACTATTCCCTATAAGTTGCATGTACTTCTCGTCGAAATTATCATGGTAATCATGTTGAATCACTATTGTTCAGGTACCTTTCAAGTGATTATAAAAAATTTACTTTCCATTGAGTGGTTGTTATAAAGCAGAGTCCATTACATTTGAAAGTTGCAGACAGACATTGCTATTTCAGGAGATCCGTTCCTTTATGAGAGATTTAAAATGTCGATTTTTTCTGATTACCAGAATATTATCGATCTTTTGAATACACTGTGACATTCATGGAGTTCCAACAATTCCTTCTTATTATATTGACTGCCCCCGAGTGATCGATTTATTTCGGTCCATTCATGATAATCTGCTTATCTACAACGGTTATAAAACGTCATTAAACTCGATGCGAAATTATGCTTAGTTAATTTCCAATGTCCTGGAGGTCATTTGAGTTAAATACTGGTACCAGCTGTTGGTGATGTCCAATTCTGGGTGTGAAAAAACAACAACAAAAACAGAATTTGAAATGCAATTCCAAGGTAGGTTCTTTCTTTTGTGATACTAAAGCAACATGCCCTTCACTCACTGTAGCTATAAATACATTACACGGTGTAAAAAATATTCGCGTTTTATACATTAACATACTTGGTACTAATTAAAGGTTCGGAGAAAGTGTCAATGAATTGGGTCTGATTCTTATTTGGATTGCACATGGGCCCTTCATATTTTAGTATAAGCATTTAGATGCCTCACTGTTTATGGTTACTCATAATAAGATCTCTGTAAATCAATCAATCAATCAATCTCTCTCTCTCTTTCATATACACACACAAACACACACATACACACACACACATACATGCATGCATAGATCGAGTACTATAAATGCATTAGACGCGTGGCCATAATGTGGATGGGTAAGCCTGTCCAGTCAATTTATCAGCAAGTTCGATCCTCACAGGGTGCCCCACTACAGTACCTCTATGTCAAACTAAGCTAAGATTAATAACCAAAAATAAATACGACAGAGATTTTTTCTAACAAAGGAGATGTATGAAAAATATTTTGTAAAATCTTAATTCATCCAACTCCTCGGAATGGTCGACTAATCCTGACTTCTAATCTCAACAAAAGCAAAAAGAGAAACATTGATAAGAAAGTTAGCATTTATAAACTTTGAATGCCGCAGTTATAAAAATAATGTGACTATCTTTCAGAAATTATTTCAGTTTTCATCCCCTTGGGTTTTACAATATTACAGAGACGGCTATTTATCTGATGTTTTCAAAGGTTTAAGGGGTCAAATTTTTCTAATTATCCCTCTATCTTACTCGAGACAGTCATGACTGAATGCCAAAGGCACATGCCTGGCTGTAAGCCAGATACTTTCATCCACTCCGTCCAAGAACAGGTCAAATGCACAGTAAGACGGAAGTTCAAATTAGATAAAATGCCTGGAAATTTCTTATCTTACTTTAAAATTTGCCAATTTTGGCCTGTTTGACGTCACTAGATATTTTCAAAGTTTTATAGCCATCTAATAAGCGTTAGGCTCTGTTCCACTATGCTAATTGTTCGAGCCCAAGTAAAAGCCAGCATTTCGAATGCTGATTTTTAAGGCTGATAGCCCCACCACACTTGGGAGAGAGGCGAAACAGTTTTCCTATCCTTATTCCATTTCTGACAATCATCTTCAAAATTAATAATTGTGCCAACATTTGAATATCCAATGATTAGATAATTCAGAGCAAATACAACCTGAAGCCTCACATTCCAGTACATTGACGACTGTAGCTGTTGATACCAGATGAGAAAACCTTAGGTAATAATATAGGTGTCCCCAGGAGCTCTAGAACCACAGAGTCAGCAGGGACAGCTATGTGACATCTATAAAGATAAGGGGGAAGTCTAAGACATAATGAATCAAATATTTATTTCTAATCACCAACTAAATGAAAACTTTCGAATATCTGCCAAAACATTTTCACTATGAAGTAGAATCTTCCCTGAACTATTCAAGTAACAAATGTCTTACTTATTATGCTCAAATATCTTCCGGTTATCCAAGGAGCAGTTTCTACATTCATTGTTTAAAACAGAAATACAAGTTTTGCTTCGGGAATGAGAGATTGTAGTGGTTTTCTCGGTGTTGTGAAGTATGGTTTGTTATTTATAGCAACAATAGTTCTCTAAGTTTGATAGGTAGAAATTTCTTTTAAAAAAATATATCACTTAAATCTATTGGGTAGCAAACAAAGGTTTTGTCGAATTCATTTCCTTTCATGTTATAATACAAACAAGCTTTTAATCTTCAACTGAAAACAACTGACAGATCTTTTATTACAAAGATTATACCTGTTCTTCTGACCTCAGGTGATTCGTGCCAATTTCTTCTTCTTCTTCTTCTTCTTCTTCTTCTTCTTCTTCTTCTTCTTCTTCTTCTTCTTCTTCTTCTTCTTCTTCTTCGTCGTCGTCGTCGTCGTCATCGTCATCGTCATCGTCGTCGTCGTCGTCATCGTCGTCGTCGTCGTAGTAGTAGTAGGATGAGGAGGGGGAAGAAGAGTCATGGTGCTTCTCCTGCTGTTTCGCTTCCTCTAGAGGGCGCTTTCGTGAGGCATTCTTATAACACAATCAAACCGCAAGAAATATCATAGTGTTACGATCAAATCGTGTTGGACACGCCGGTTCTAGTTCCATTACTGAAGTTATGCAGCATCGAGCTTGGTCAGTCCCTGGATGGGTGGCTGTCTAGGAATACCAGGTATTGTAACCTCTGGGGATTATGTAGAGAGCCTCCTGTAAGGATCCTATCAATTCTCCTGAGGAAAGGAAACCGATCTCTACACTCTACTCTAAACAATGCAACTCCAACCCTGTCCCCCCATCCTGAACCTTCCGACTGGCCTGACTGCATGTGACAAGAAATGAATGCATTATAGCGATTAATCATTGATCAGTGTCTTTATCATTCTGTGCTATTTTGCAACCTGATCACGGGCGGTCTGTAAGACAATCCTTATTCGTGCCAATTAAGAACACTAAATCTGCTGTCACCATTTTCCAGACAGCTGAATTAAACAGACTCAAACTAAGCTCCTTTGCTGGAAAGATCTGCTGACAAAAACGGCGGATTATCGTCTGTCAACCTAAGCACCGACCTGTTCGGAATTTTAATATTTCAGTTGTTTCCATAATGTCAGTGGTCAGGCCTAAAGAGAAAGCCGTCTTTAAAAAGCGTCCAACGCCCGTGTTTGTCGGTAAGGCGCTTACAGTAGCCTGGTTGTAAGCAAGGTCACCCTTGTTATCGTTTGCTAGAGTAGTGAGTTCGATCTTCTCTGAGGGCCCAGCACGTAAGGTCACGATTAAGACTAGGCTAATGTTGGAACATGCGATCACTATTTGTTGGCACCTACAAGTATAGATTACTATTTATACAAGCTGAGTATTAAAAACTAATGTAATACAGCATTGATCGCTGGAAGGCCGGTTACTTTTTTTAAAATTCTCATATATATATATATATATATATATATATATATATATATATATGTGTGTGTGTGTGTGTGTGTGTGTGTGTGTGTATGATACCTACTCCTTTCATCTTGCTCATTCTTACTGTCCACGCTTGCACTGTTTTGTCTTTAATGCCAACAATTATATTATTATACATTAGTATATAACCTGAAAGAATATTTATGGATCCGTTACATCATTTGAAACTTCATTTGAAAAAACCTCCCGTTGTTAAATGGAGAATGGGTCACTCGGCCTAAACATCATAGATAGAAATACAAAATTAAAGAAAAATGGAGGTGCTGCAGGAATAGAACCTCAGATATCCTTTTCTTAATTATATATTTGGGCCTTTGCCTCTCTGTAGGGCTGTTCAGCTCAATAGTAAGAGCAACGCTACCAAATACATATTGTATTTTCTGTGGAAGATTCCTTCGAGTCATGGATGTAAATCTCCTCTGACTGAACATTTTCACACAAGTAAGTATTTTGAATGCTGTAATCGATTCTTATTACCTTTGGCAAACTTTCAGTAGACCAAGCTCGACTTTCAAGCAAAAGAAAATTCCACTAGTCCTAAAGAAAAGGGTATAAAACCAATGCATTCTCCCGATAGTCAACTATAGAACTGAAACATGGAAACCAACCCAGAGGCTGACCCTCAAACTGAGAACCTGGTAACGTGTACATGAGAGAATCACTGGTAGAAATCATAAGACAGCATTGTATATTAGAGAAAAGACAGGGGTTCGAAATACCATAAAAACCACGAATGACAATGAGGTGGACATGTTGCAAGAATGTCGGACAACCGCTGGACATCGCGACTCAAAACATGGATCCCCAGAGATCATATGCGAAATTGTGTCCGACAGAAAGTAAGATAGTGTTACAAGCTAGACAAATTCAGAAAGCATCATCTCCACGACACCAATTATATAGAGTTCTGGCAAATCTTTCGGGAGGTCAATGTCCAACAACGGAGGTCTAGTGAGGGGTGTGGGTTGCCAAGGTGCCTGGGTGGTCGATAATCCGTCACTGGGTTTGGGTCGACGTTTATCGGCCACAGATACTCACTAATGCCCAGCCACAGTAGATATTGAGCATTGTTCAGACGTCCAAGGAATAAACATGTGTGAAGAACAGCGAGGGATTTTGAATGTTTTGATGGATGGAAATGAGAGGAGGAAATATAAAAGAAGCTTTTCACATTATCCAACTTCTGCCTTACTGATCCTCTTTGTAGAAAAGAACGCCAAGGTTGAGTTATATGTCCGCTGTTTTTATTCCATTTTGGCTATCTAATCTGTTTATCACTCTTTCTCCAATAACTAGCTTATCTCTTTCCCCCTATCTCTGTTTATCTCTCTTTCTCTCCCTCTATCTCTTTCCCCTTCTCTCCTCTCAAGTTCTTCCCCTTCTCACTCTCACTGTCTCTTTCCCCTTGCCTCTCTCTCTCGCTATATGTTACTCCTTCTCTCCTTCTCTATCTCTTTACACTTCTCTTCCTCTCAAACTATTTCCTTTCCCTCCATCTCTTTTCCTTCTCACTCTATACATATTTTGCCTTTCTCTATCTTTTCCCTCTTTTTCCTCTCCCTCTCCTCTCCCCCTCTCTGTCTCTCTCCCTTTCTTTCCGTTTATATTTCCTCTTTCTGTATTCACCCCTCTCTCTCTCTCTCTCTCTCTCTCTCTCTCTCATACACACACACACACACACACACACACACACACACACACTTTAGAAATGCACACAAGCATCCTAACATGCAACAATATCATTTTGTTATGTCTGCTTATTTACTATTTTGCCTGTTTCTGTCTGGAAGAAAATTCACATGTACAACATGACTCACAACATGGATCCGCAGAGATCATATGCGAAAACGCAGCCGGCAAAATATAAGATGGCGTGACGAACTAGACAAATTCAGAAAATGTTGGCTCCGCGTGATAGATAGGTCTAGCGAATCCTGGGGAAAGTGTATGTCCAACAGTGGACGCTAGAATGCTGCTGATGATGATGTATGATCACATTTATCCCATGGTATTTCCCTATGTATATATCTAAGTAA
Organism: Thysanoteuthis rhombus; assembly: GCA_963457665.1. Taxonomy (NCBI): domain Eukaryota; kingdom Metazoa; phylum Mollusca; class Cephalopoda; order Oegopsida; family Thysanoteuthidae; genus Thysanoteuthis; species Thysanoteuthis major. Next base: position 12,730,835 of record OY735232.1, on the reverse strand, counting down.
GTATATTTGTGCTTATCTATCTCAGATTATTCGAATCTATCTACCTATCTACTCTCTATACAGCCCTCCTTCTATCCTATGCCTCTCTCCTACGTTTATTACCTTATCCTCCGCTGTCTTCTTCTCCCTCTTTTTCCAACCCAGTATCTTAGTTTGTTTCCGATTCTCCTTCTCTTTTTGATATTTTAACAAGCTTTCCATTCGCCATTAATGCGACAGCTGAACACGGATTTTCACACCTTAGCCTGCAGGAAGGTCGGGGAGTCACGAAGAGGATAGAAAATGGAAGAAATGTTGTCCGTGGCTGGGAAAAGTAGAAACAAGGTTGTTAGGTGGGGTGAAAGAAAGAAAAAGTGAAAGGAAAGAGGGAAGGAGGGAGGAAAAGAAGAATGAAAACAATACAGAAATTGAAATGAAAGAATGAAAAGAGGAATAGAAAGGAAGAAAAAAATGAAAAAAGGAACGAAGACATAGAAAGGAAAAAGAAACGGAAAGAGATTTGAGTAAATAGAAAGGGAACGAAAGAAATTAAGAAGAACGGAAGAAAGAAATTTAAAGGAAAGAGGTGAAAAAGACGAAGGGAAAAGGAAGAAGGGGGGAAAGAATGTTTAATATATTAATCCTTTGAAAGCACACACACACACACACACACACACACACACACACACACACATATATATATATATATATATATATATATATATATATATATATATATGTATATATATAAATAAGAGAACAATGATAAAATATACCACAAGCCTGTGTATATGTATGGATATAGTGAGTTGATCCTAGTCAAAAAGAGTGCTCAAAACCATTAGTAAGGCAGTTATAAAATGAGTCAAGATTTTTTCAATGGTTCATTACAGATCGTACATTCTGTTTCACTTGAAGAGATTTTCCTTTGAAAATCTTTTCAAATGAAACCGAATGTGCAACTTGTAATGGACCATCGAAAAAAATCTTACAATCAGTGGCGTGTGGTGGTCATTGTCACAGGGTGTGCTCTGTGCTACCGTGCTGAACCTACCCCTCTGGCATAAGTATTAATCAAAAATAAACCTACGGACTGCAGGCTATTTCTATACATAGAGCGGATTGCAAGTGATATGAATATTGATGCATGAATAAACTGAATTTCTAGTATTTTATAAATTGTATAAATATATAAGATTAATAAGAAATTATTTTTAAAGCATAAATTTAGAAATAAAAGCACTAGATCTTACTTAATCCATTTAAAAGTCAGTTCTATTCTTCTTCGTTGAGAAGTGAACTGTTCGATGACCTTATCATACGTTGAACCTCTATGCGTCAGTTACATCAGAAAACTTTTTTCATAGACAGTAAATTAAGATCACTTAGTCTTTCTTGACTTAATGATCCACAGAAGCAAGTGTTTATCCTGTTTCAGGGCAGAAAATGCACGTTCTGTTGAAGCAGCATTACTCGGTGTGGTTAGAATTAACATCAAGGTGAAATAGTTCTTTGAAACCTAATGAGAGATTTTTCCAACCAATAACTCGATCAGTTTATACATATTCATATCACGAAATCCAAGGGCATGCACACAGCACAAGTTTTTTTTTCAAGCGAACATAACCAAACAGCGCCCTAGAAATCATTCAACTTGATTATTAGTGGTCAAGGAATTTAATTTCGTACTCTTCATATTTCTCATATCGAGGCAGTTAGGATAACTTAAGCTTTGAAAGTGAAGAGTGCCTGTACTAAATCTGCATGCATAAGCTGTCTACTATTTTCTGATGCAATCCAAGATAGTATTTTCTCATCACCTTTCGGTGGAATTTCGTTTTATGCTAATTGCTATGCAAATAACTTTTTCAAAGGTAAAAATCTTCATTCCTGTACATGAAGATTAGAGAATAGAAAAATTCCCCATTCATTCTTTTTCGAATGGGATGAACATTTCCTACAATAAAGGCAATTCTTAGACCAGTTCAGAATGTTTTTACTCGTCACGTTAGCGCTTTTTCATTAAAAGTTTGGAAGGTGCAATAATAAGAACATGCTTAATTTTTATTTTTTGTTTTTGTTATTCGATGCTAATTTCAATCAAATTATTTAAAGATGTTAAATAATTAGTTCCGTGGGTTTTTTAAAGTCACACAAATACATTACCAATCCAATTTTTTATCTCCGGTGGAAGCAAAAAAAAAACTTAGTAAAGTAATGATTAAACCTAAAATTTCAATTTTCAAAGCAAACAAGAATAGACTTTGGGGAGACAAACGAAATAATGCCAAAATAATAGAGATGAATGAATAAGTTGCTGGCTTTGTCAAGAATGTATAAAAGAAAATGGCTGCATGAATTCCATCCCATTCAAACGAAATGAAAGACAAGTAATAAGATCGAGTAAAAAAAATATCCAGATTGTCTAAAACAGTATTACTTATTTTATTACCTTACATTATATAAGAAATATCTATTTTATCTAAAATCATTGGAATAGCAATTTCTTGCATATAGATGCTACCGAAAACATTAGGTTTGGATGAAAAATATCTAAATTGGCGAATGGATTAACAACACAGGGATCTCGCTGATTTGTTTTTGATACGAAGAAACAAAGTTATAAATTATCAATTCTTCGTTGACAGTGCGTCACATATCTAGCGCACTGAATATACGCCCCTGGGTGCCAGAGATTGTTTGTTACATGGGCAATTAATGACGGATTCCGAAAGAACACTCCACTAAATGAAGCTTTTAATCAAGCTAGGTTTAACATAATGAGTATCAATTTATTAACACGCATACGCATACACGCACTACTTATTTTAGATATAGGATATTTTCACTTTTGAAAATTCATTTTTGTGCATATTTGAAGTAATTGAAATGACTCCTTTTTTTTAAATCTTTTCCTGTTTTCACACTCAAAATTGTTACGTATTCAATAAGTTTGAAATTGCGTACATTACGAAAGAACTTTCAACCATTATCTTTCTTTAAAAAAAGAAGCTCGATGGACATTTTCATATTGGAAAATGTCCATCTAACTTTGGTTTAAAAGGCAACTGATCAAATTTCAAACAATCAGAATATGACAGTATGGATCATTTGTACGATGTAATTATTATGATCACTGAGTTCGATTCTAATATCACGTGATTAATTCCGTTGACAGTACTTTCCGATCACAGACACCGAAACAGTATCATCAACTAATTTATGCGAAACTAATGTGAGACAATCTCCCCATTTCGACTTTTTCTGTTAACAACTTCTTCTCGGTCAAAATAATTACAAAGAATCGTCTGGTCATGGCTGAGAGGTTTTAATGTTTTGTCTCGCTGGGAACTTGTTTGTTTGTTTGGTTTTAATTTCGCAACCCACGGCGTTGGGGCATCACAGCTAATTTCATGGTGGATGTATCAATAATAATATATCCCATCCTTCTTCTGACTGGTGTGGAATCAGAGTAATCCATGTCCTAGATTGGTTGCCAGTCATAGTTAGAGAGCCAGCCTGTCCTACAATTAACTCATGGTGCAAGTGGATTTATGCCTTTCCCAAGGTCTTTAGAGCGAAGTGAACACAAACTGGCTGAGGTTGAGTCTGAATTTGGCTCAAGGATCCCATTCTCTGCTCGGCCATTCCACTCCTCCTAACTTGGTAATGGTCTCTTCAACAAGCTATCTCGGATTATTTAACGTGATAAGGGCTTTCCATGTCTCCCGTGAACATATTGGTATGGAAGAAATGCGGTACGTCTTTGAGCAGAGAGGGAGCTTTTTGAATGGGGGGAAGTAATTCTAGTAAGAATGATATCACAGGTGTTACGAACAATAAAATGAAAACTTTTTGTGAGATGGGAAACCACTTCCGGTAGCCAGAGAAGAGGAGATTTGAAAGGTCAGGCTTAATTTTGAAAAGTCGAATGTTCTCATTAAGGCTCTTTTTCTTAGAGTACTAACTCATCACAAAAGCGATTTCATGGACCGACAGACACACACACACACACACACGCACAAGAGTGTACTCATACACACGGGCAAACACGCAAACATGCTGCAACACTTGCTTACACATATATGCATAAACATGCACGCGAAAACAAACATAGATACACGTGCATACACACGCATACTCACACATGCACACACATGCATTTTTGTTTTGAGTTTGACGGTTTTATCTCTCCACTAAAAACAAAAGTCAGATAAAACATGATTTGCTGATTATTCAGAGAGAAATTCAATAATTTTACTGTATTTTAGGCAAAAGGTATACTTGTATCTAGTCAAGCTAGGTTCTAATAGAGTTGAAGCTACAAAAATATATACGTATTCTGCTGGGGTGGAGAATGATTTTTAAAATCTCATTGAGAGAAATTGCAGCCAGTTTCGCTCTATAAATAGGAACAATTCAAAATCCTTTGAGATTATTCAATCAGCAATTTTCACCATAAAATGTTCAATCTATGCGATTATTATTCACTACAATTAAATGCATTGACAAATAAGAAAATTATGTTGAAAAATGAACACTTGTGTATAATGAATGCTTTTTTCATCAAAGCTGCTAACTTATTGATGCCAAAATGAGTACGGTTCAGTGAGAAAACAGGTCTGAACTTTTTTATCCAGTGATAGGTTGATTGCTGTTTGTTGGTCATGTTAGTTCATGGGAACTTCGGCATAATCGCACGCAGCATCGAGATATTTATTCTCCAGAGACTTTTACTCATCTCACCGAGATTGTTGTTGGTCTCAGCTTTTCAGCATTTTGTAATGATGAGGGCCACCGACCGCCATCTTCCTCGAAGGAAATGTCTTGGGAATAATTAAGCAAGATAAAAGAAGTTCAGACACACCCCATATCTGGAGTTTTCGTGCGTACTTTTGACTTTGCATAAGCACACACACACACACACACACACACACACACACAGAGGCACTGTCAAAGACACACTCATGCACACACGCACGCGTATGCACACACGCATACACACATACACACCCCATATATATATATATATATATATATATATATATATATATATATATATATATATATATATATATATATATATATACATTCCTTGATTATCTACAACATTGGCATACATACATTTCCAGATTAGTTTATCTCAACACAGGTCTTGATTAGATAGTTGTCATTTTAATTCTAGTACATAACTGTTATTAGTATTATCACTACCATCAGTGTTATTACTACAGCAATATCACGACTTTAATTTGTGACTATACATACCTTTGAAGTGGTGTTTATTTCTACGCGTTTACTTGAGATTTGGGTAATGTTCTTCCAATGTCATAATCTGATTAAGTCGTCCAGGGACGGAGACTTTCTAAGAATCCTGATTGAAGCTTCTTATTCCTTACAGGAATAACAGTGCTTCTTTAACTGGCGAATGATTCACTCATGGGTGAATGAAGTTATTTGGGGGAGGGGTAAATGAAACTAGAGGTTTGAATGACAGGTGAATGACTCAGATATTTATATCTTTCTTTCCTTCAAAAAAGGCATTGCCTTTAAATTGTTTAGGTCTTATTGCTTTTGAATGGAAGTAGAGCTGGAAATTAAAAATGTTCTTCCTCTCTTTACCTTTGGTTTTTCTAATTTTCAAATTGTAGAACATTTCCCTATTTTTCTAGAATATAAACTTTGACAGGTGGAATTACACGACCTCGGGATACAAGAGGAACTATAGATGAAATACAACAAATGGGAGAATAAGAGAAAAATTATCTAAAACCTGAATTGAATTTTGTGGTAAAGACTCAAGGGTGAATGTGATTGGAATAGTGTGAGAAACACTAGTATAGAACGTCGCTTTTTCAATCTTCATCCACGACCTTATATGACATTACAAGGGATATTCATTGTAGCAGAAAAGAGGGTATTCTATCAAACAATTAATTTAGTGACTATGAAAAAGCTTTATGAATTATTTTGTTTAAATCAGAAAACGAACAAAACATTCAAAATATTTTTCATAAAGTTGGAATCTACGTGGTGATTTAACAACTAACACGTAATTAGTGACTGAATTTTTACCAAATATTTTCACCGAACAAGTTTCGATAAATGTGATTAATATTTACCACTGAATATGGTTCATTGACAAAGAAGAAGATATTGAAAAAAGGTTTATTGTGTGTAATGAACGTTTTTTCATCATTAAGCATCGGACTTATTGATGTAACTTTGCAGTGGATAATATTTCTGCGGAAACAAAGACATATTAATTATTCACACAACTAAGAATCTATGGTATATTGTGATCTGGGTCAATAATATTTGAAACATATTCAGTTGGGAAACTTTCAATATAAAGTTAACAGAAAAATGTCATAAATATCATCGAGCGAATATCATAATATCGCTAAAGGATGTGATGTTCGAATCCAAGTGCCAGTAAGCAAACATACGTCATCAAATTGTTTCCGAAGAAGAAATTACTTACAATAAAAATTTAATCTTCTTCTTTACAGTCTGTTAAATACAGGTTTCCTCGCTTTCCCAAAGTTTGCTTTATGCTACTTTTTCGCTTCTCCGGAAAAATCGAAAAGTCAGAATAGCATTCAGGGATTGTTTTTCTGCGAGCCGTTGTAGAGGCAGTGTACACCCTTTTCCTCTCTCCTACACTTCAGTCTCCTGTACTTCCTATCACTCCAACCGCTGACGACTCACCCAATCATACCATCATCATCATCTTTCCAAATAAATCATTGGTAATTGTCTTCCGCTATTTCAGCTTACGGAAGATTCCTATAGAAACACTTTACTTACGAAATATTATTTTAGGATTCATTTCGTTTCATAATAATTATCAGCAGGCATTCCTTCCGCAGTAAAACCACTTATCAACAATTGTCATAATTACAATAACTAGTACAGTGTCCGTTCCAAAAAGAGTGGGTGGTGTGTTCAGTAGCCAGCTATAATAGTAAATCATGTAAAATAAATTTCAGTCCGTCGTACGGAATTATGGCTTCAAAGTATTTCAGTTACTTCTCTTCAACGTCGCCAATTTCTATGTTAAAATCTAGTTTTATGGCCAATTTAGATGTTTTACACCTGAATTTAGATCTGTTCCCAATTTAGATGTTTTATATCTAGATTTAGATCTTTTGCTAATTAAGATTTTTGGTATCTGTAATTTCTGATAAGAAAACTATATTCCGTAGGGTTTTTTAAAAATCTCTTTGTATTAGACTTATCAAGATCCGCTTATCCAAGCAACGTTGAACTGAATTTTGCAATGCCTGGTGTGCTGACTACTATACATACCAAACATAAACTTCATACACTGACCAGTTGTCGAGTTATCTCGGTTCGTAGAAATACGTACACAGGCGCGCCTCCAGAGATTTCTCGAATTATAGTTAGATGTTCATATTTTTAATCGGAAAAAGAGGCGTGTCACTTGTAAGGTGGGCGGTTCATTAAGGTGTCGACGTATTTATATCAGCTACTTGTACAAACGTCTATGATAGTTTGTGGTTTTAGTAGTATATATGTCGCTATCTGACACGTGCTTGCGGTTGACTCAGTATCTAGAATAAAATGAATGAAACGCACGTTCGAATCCCACCCAGAAACAATGACGGGAGAGTTATTGATATCAAATTCATATTCTGATTAATACATTGTCGTGAGTTGCCTAAAGTAGATATTTTATTGTTAATTTTCTGTTTACTTTACCAGAAGAACAAAAAATGTACCGGTGCTTAAAATGCACAACATATAAAACTGTCTTTCAAGAAGACAATAAAACTGATTATGGCAGAAAAGGTGGATCAAAGAGGTCATCACTCTTTTGGATCAAATCAATCTTTATGATCTCAGCATCTACTATAGAACGGAAAACAATTGGAAGGGTCAGCCATAGCCTTATACCAAACTTAGTTGAGCAGAATGAATATTTTATAATGACCGAACTCAGCCGTTGGAACAATGGTCATGCGATAAAATATCAAAGACATTCAGTGAAAGGAAATAAAATAATTGAAAAATTATCGAAACTAGTAGAGTGTCCGTTCCAAATGGAGTGGGTGGTTTGTTCAGCGGCCAGATATAATAGTAAATCATGTGCAGTAATTGAACGCAGATTTTAATTAAAGATATTTCTAAAAAAACAGGAGAATAATTCAATTCACCGTGTGTACAAATATTAAGTTACTTCCTTGAAATTCATATTTAGTATTTTTAAGCTCTTTTAATTAGAAAAAAATATTCCTGGATCCGCCCACAAATTTGCCCTTGACCTAACCTCCCACTAAATTTAATTGAAATTCATTGAGAACTGTCAGAGAAACATTAATGAATACATAGATGTATGAAAATCTGTCTCAAATTTACTTCTTCTGGAGCCAGCTGTCTTAACATTCCACGAAATTTCATTATAATTCATCGAGAACTCATGGAGATATCGTGTGGACGTACGGACAGATGGACGGACAGACGTGAGTAAATACATATACCTCTTCCAACTTGGTGGGCAGATATCCATTCAATATTTCATGGTATATATTTCCCGCCTTACTGAAAGTTGAAAAGAAAGAAAAAGAATTGAAAAATGAGGAAAGAAACGGGAAAGAGATAGGAAAGAGATGCTAGAGCTAGATGACGTTATTTGAGTATAATGACAAAAAGCTTCTTTATAGTAAGATTCTGATCGAGTTTTGTTGGTATAAATTTGGCCACCGAATTATAAGCGGAAATTTATCGAGTAATTTTTTATACCTACTCCGATAGATGCGATGTTCAAACAATCCTTCAAAATATCTACCGTTATAATACGCAAAGTGTATCTGTATTTGTATTTTTTTGTTGGTAAAATACCTAAGGGAAAGAAAAGGGGATTGACGACGCGGGTACACTAGTATTTATATATACACAGCAGCCCCTACGCCTTCTCTTTGGGGTGGAATATATTTATACGGTAGATAGAAGAAGGGCAAATAAGTAAAGAAGTTTCCAGTTTTGTTACTTGCCCCTTTTCCGTGGGTGCGAGTGTAACTTGGCTGGATTGAAAACCCTTATTTGACGAGTATCCCTCCCTATCTCTCTGTCTCTGTCTCTCTCTCTGTCCCTCTCTCCTGCTGATTCTCCGTCCACGTTCTCACTGTACCAATAAGTATGTACGTATGTGTCTCTGTGTATCCCTCTCTCTAAAGGGCAATGTAGAGAAAACAAACCGCGGAGTTTAATAAATGAATCTACAGATCGCAGTCCAGCGGACGTGGTAAGGAGAAAAAACGCCCAAGGCTGAGATCATCTCTTCTAAAAGCTCTATACCACATATGGGCAACCATAGGCCCGCGGGCGAAATCTGTACCGTGTCAAAAACATTTGTGGCCTGCGGCCAATCTAGACATTCATCTAAATTTTTTCTCAGAAAGTCAACTTCATAATTTATATTTCATGAAAAATTATAAAATTACTAATGTTTTGACTCCACAAATCATTAATATAATATTTGTAATTCGTATATTTGTCTGAAATAGAAATCGGGTATGCTTTCTGTAATACGATTTACATTTTTGAAATGAATGTGATGCCTGAATAAAGATGATATATTTCTCATGTGGCCCGCTAGATCAAAAAGGTTGCTCATGCTTGGTTTGTACGAAGATAACTTAAAAGAAAGGACGAGAGGCTGCGGTCGCAAGATTATGGTATAGTTGGTAGCTTACAGTGACGTAGGCTTCTAGTGTACGTACATGCATATGCAAACGGTGAGAGGTACGTTTTATTAAGAGAGAGTAAGGGAGAGTAAGAAGTTCGCGTGTATTTGAGTGAGTGAGTGCGAGAGAGAGAGAGAGAGAGAGACAGACAGCGTGTGTGAAATTCAGCAAAGTTGAGGATTCATTCCTTCTTACTGCAACTTCGCCTTGCCGATATCCCGAAGATCAACAAAAACCTACAGAAATCAAAACAAAACAATTCACAAATATTATTTGTACACAACACAAATACAAACACACACACGTGTATATACCAAAATATACGTACATAGTTTTATATGTGATCTTGTGGAGAAAAAAACGAAAAGAAAAAAATTCACGTATCGTATGTCAACGAAAACTCGCGAGTACATATAAAACTAATAATAACAATGGCTATTTAACATTGTTATTATTGTGATAAGAGTGTTTTTGTCGTCATAATAACGTCTCATGAAGAGTAACCAAATGGATCTGTGGAGATTTTACAAGTACGAGAGATGAAACAACAGCAAACGACAATGAAATAAAGAAAGATACTGATATAAGCAAGGGAACTCGTTTACTTCTTCAAAAATATAATTTCTTTGCCTTTAAGCTCAGGTACGTCAGGATATATTTTCCTCTTTATCAACTCATTCTTCTTTTTCTACATTATTATTATTATTATTATTATTATTATTATTATTATTATTATTATTATTATTATTATTATTATTATTATTATTATTATTATTATTATCATTCGGGTTTGATCTTTCCTTCCTGGTTTACGCATTTGTATTTTTCCTTCTTTTTACTTCCATCATTTTCTTTTCCTTCTTTCATCTTTATAGTAAGAGTAATGCTACTGTTGCTGTTTCCGTCTCTAAAACAACTACTACTACTACTACTACTACTACTACTAACAATAATAATAACAATGAAGTTTTTGTTTGGGTATCGCTATTTAGAGCAGTTGAGTGCTGTTTTATTCTATCGGAAATTTTATTTTTATACATCATCTATGTTGAAAGCATTAATATCATTACTATAAAAAAAAACATAATCATGGTTATTGTTCTTGTTTGTGATGATGATGCTTGAGATGATGGCGGGTAATCTAAAAATATGTTTTTGTTGAACACGTGAGTTGGAAAATTCTCCACTTTCTTCATCTTCTTCTTTTCTTTTCTCTGATCTTCGCTGACCCCCTTTTTGTTCTTGTCGATTATCTTCTCTCTCTCTCTCTTTGCCCTCTAATTCTCACTCTCTTTCCCTAATTTGTTTAATTTCCCCATTCGCCTTCACTTGGCTTCATTTGCGACTTCTTTACAGCCTCCTTCCTTTTACTGTTATTGTTTTCTTTCTCTCTCAGTTTTTCCTCCTCTTTATTTTCTTCCTCCTTCTTTACCCATTATTATCTTTTTTTTCTTTCATCATATCCTTCTCTCCCTTCTTTATTTTTCGTTTTGCAGTATAGAGAGAGAAAGAACCTGTCTAATCTAAATTATAGTATTTTCTTTGTTGTAACGCTAGTAGTAAAAACAGTTACAATAATACTTTTCCTTGTAATTACGGAGGTTGTGCATCGTTGTAGCAAGGGTAACAGTAACATTACTCAGACTGGAATTAGTTGTCGCCGCACTAAGGTTTGTTTTGAATCATGATTTTTTTTAGACATTGTGGCAATTTTTGTCAAAGAATGCGTAGCCGTGGCCTTTAAAATCATATTTAGGTTATTGAAAGATTATGTTGGGTGCTTTCTTTCACTCATTATGGGCAGACACGTTCTCCCGCCTGCACACACACTCGCATGAATGTAAGTTTAAATGAATGCGCGCACGTGCGCGCGGACACGCATACACGCACACACACACACACGCATACACACACACACACGCATACACACACACAAACACTCATGTACATACACACACATACACACACACACACACACAAATACTTAATCAAAGCAGGCAACACAGAACACGAAGACCACCGAGAAGCACAAATCAAACACCTCATAATTGAATTGCAATTAAATAATCATTAGAATATTAAATGATGATAATTAGTTGAAACGCATATATAAAGTTTTATACATATATATATATATATATATATATATATATATATATATATATATATATATATATATATATATATATATATATAATATAAAGGAGAACAACTGAATTTCGGGAGGCTGTCCAACGCCGGACTCTTTCATGACTATTCACAGTGATTGCTTATATATACACATATAGACTTTGGAAAATCAAACATTTATTATTAAAAACAGATAAAATCGAGGAAGTCGCCTGCGTAGATGAGCGTCATTTGAAGCCGGCATTGATGGAGGGAGGAGCAGAGTGGCAGAACAGACTCAGAGGATGGAATATCGGTGAACCTAATTCCAACTCCGACTATGACAGTTCTTGCGTTCACTTTTCACAGATGCCTTCGGGAATAGTAAGGCAGACTTAGCTCTCTTGCTGTGGTTGGCAACCTGTCTAGGAGACTGACAAGTTGGGGTCCATCGGACTATCTTGCTTCTGACACACTGAACGACCCTGCCCTGGGTTATCAGATTAGTGAAGGTGAAGGTAAAATCAGAGAAACAGATACATATGCGTGTTGGTTTGCAGGAAATATGATTGCAAAGAGTTGGGGCTAGGTTTGAGGTTTTTAGTAATATCCAATAAATTATGTGCTCTATCAAAATAATAGTAAATTTACGAAATGTTACAAAATATCATAAATAAACTTTACCCTTAAAAATCATATTTTCTGCCAACCTACTGCGTATTTCACATTAGGTTTGTTCGTATGGATGTTTGCTTTTGTAAATGGCGATTTACACAAGCATCCTGTTAGTCTCCGTCTCGTATTTTAATGAAAATTAGATTTATATTTGGCGAGACCATTGAACCAAACAGTCCCTAACACTCACACCATTGGCTGTGCATGATTTATTGGCTCTATGTGTCTGTGGAGGTGTCGATATTTTACTATTTCATTCCAAATGCGCCCATCTCGTGTGGTCACTCGGGGGGTCATAAAACACTTGCTGCTCTCTTGTTAATGACTTGGTTTGTCATTGTGACGGCACATGCAGCGTAGATCTATCTACTATACACAGTACATATGTCTACTATCATCTAAAGTTTTTAAACAAATGAGCTTATTTTGTATCAAGCACTTAATGTCACTTTGTATTAAATAACGTGAGAGTATGTTGGTCTCTGAAAACTTAGATATAACTACGAGTTCAGATCCGCATTTCACATCATACATGCAATTTAAGACTATTAAGAAATGCTATTTCTCAAATAAGATAAGTCGAGAAGAAACATTAGTTCCGTCAATATTGTAAAACTTATAGCGTGGAAACTATGTATAATTTGTACAGAATAAGTTGATTTGTATTTCTTTTGAGAAATCGTCAACCTGGATTCAAATACTTCAAAAGAAATAATTTCCAATAAGATGATCCAGTAAACGTACATATCGGATTATATGAGAAATAACTGCGATGCCTATTTTAATTACTATGTGTCCTTAATTCCTTGACCGGGTGATTCGGTTGGTCATTTTTAAAGTTTCGCATTTAAGTCTTATCCGAGGACCTTGGAAGTTCAAAGTCGTTTAGGCTATCCCTCTTCTTTTTCCGTAGGTGTGGCTTTTTGGTGAGTGTGTGTGTTTTGAAATCTGTATACGGTCCGAAGTCTTCTGTTGGTTTATCAGCATGTTGACTAATGTTCCAAGGTATTCGACGACAACTAGCATTCAAATTCACTCGACCTTCAAGTCCAATTACTTATTGGTTTTCCTCGTCTTCTCCTGTCCAATTTCTTTCTTTTTTTCCAATAATCTTTTCTATTTATTTGCACCAGAACATTCTAATGATAGTTTTCATCTTCTGTAAATTCCTCTCCGTTTATAGACATTTGAGCAACTCTAAATAACAATTAGGTCTTCCAACTCTTTCTATCTATCTATCTATCTATCTATCTATCTATCTATCTCAGTTTGTTCATATCTATCTATCTATCCACCCATCGATTTATCTATCCTTCAAATTCATTATATAGATTAATGTGACGCTTATATATACTACATGATTCATTTATCTCTTATTTTTGTTGGCAATGAAAAAAATAAGGATCCAATGTGCTGTTTCTCTTTTAAATTCATTGAAAATATGTTTTCTTTTCCGGAATACTCCTCTCTACAGTTGAAACCTCCAGTTGAATCCTCATGAACAAGCTGCATGGTTTTTGAGGACTAAAACACGTGGCTTTTGTATCAGACACAGTCAACCAAAACTGTCACCAAAATAAGTTTCTTCAGTTTTCAAGTGGGTCATGTATCACACGTACAGCCCGAACTAATGGAGTTACAGGGCTGAAATCTTCAGCATTTACTTTTTATTATGTCTAGAAAAAAATTTGGCTGTTTTTTTAAATTATTATTATTATTATTATTATTATTATTATTATTATTATTATTATTATTATTATTATTATTATTATTATTATTAATAATAATAATAATAATAATAATAATAATAATTATAATAATAATAACAATAATAATAACAATAATAATTGAATAAGTACTTTGAAACGCACTGCTCCATCACAAATATAAATAGGTTTTTAGTAGAAGGTTCAATTTCCAATGTAACTTAATGCCAATGTCCAGCTATATTCACATTTGTTTTCAATTCAGACCTCTCAGGGATCACTACCCGAGAAAGATAAGAGAAAGAACATCCATTGATCACCCCTTTTTTCCCCGATTTCTTAACTGATCACCTCTACACAGCATGCTGACAAAAGACGTCGGTCACGTGAGGGTTTCTATTGAATGATCAACCAGACCTGTTGGTTTTTTACTTTTTATATATATACATAATTATCTCCAGAAGGTGCGTTCAAGTCATCATCTCTTCATACATCCATAATTGAATAAGTACTTTGAAACGCACTGCTTCAACACAAACATACGTCTTTAGAGGAGGATAAATTGACTGGCAGCTGCCGCCCATCACCCAAGACGCCGGGGAACCTTTCTGACTATTCACATCGACTGCTTTCTATTTATTCAAACATATACACTACTAAGTATATGCTGCTCCATACATGGATCTTTTTCGAGTTCAGTTTTCACTTATTTATGGAAACATTTTCTTCAAAATTCTGAATCCATCACTAATTACTTTATTATCGCTTTCATCATCATCATCATCATCATCATCATCATCATCATCATCAGTTTCCCCCTTTTTATGTCGTCTACTGTTTTGATAAGTCATTTTATACTTGCGTAGAACCGGTCAAAACGATCGGATTATTTTGAGAGTCTCTGTGCGCTTCTGCTTAAGATCTCAGTGTCATTCTCAGCCCTTTGTCCAGATCAAGAGTGTGGCTGTCCAGACTTCGGGCTGGGATCCTGGAGTAGTATCTGCTCCTCTGTAGCGTTCTCCTATCAATAATAGATAGCGGAAGTTACGGACAAATAGAACAAAGAAACAAAAAGGAAAAGTCACACTATTCATTATAACGAGAAAATATTTAGTTGTAGAGGACTGTCTTTTGGGTTTTTTAATATGCCGTAGTTAATTGTGTTGATATGCTTGTGTTTGGGAAAAAATAACTTATGTGATATTTGCACGAATTACATATGGTGTTTTCGCCGACTTTCACTTACATATACTCCTCGTAAGTCGGCTTGGACTGTGACTGAGTCTCCCTTTGTATGCTTAGTAGCAAAGCGAAGAATAAAGGGCATTCGAAATGAAAAAAGTATTACGCAACAAATTGTTTTAATGGTGCATGTTTGTATAAGCAAACAATATCAACAAACGATATTTTTAAAAAAACTTCTTTAATCCCACTTGTCTTGAACATAGACTTGTTTATTTATTCTTATAATTGCGTTATATTATAAGATTTTATCCAACACTTTTTACTTTCAAACAATGAATATTAACATAATGAAATTTTAGGTTTGTCCGGAAGGTATCCAGCCATTTAATATTAACACATAAAAATAGCCTACCTAGGACAATGGTGCCTTTGTCCCCTTCCAAGTACTCGAGTTTGAACCTTAAACATTCAACCCAGAGTCCTTTTCACTTTCAAAACGTTCTGTTAAGTGTTCTTTCAAGATTGTTGTCTAATCATATTCTCCTTAATCTCATCCACTATCTAGAGTCTCTTCGGGAAAAGCCAGAATTCGCTTAGAACAACAGCCTGAGTGGAAAATTAGATAAGTTTCCGATAGCAGTAAAATACAAACGAGGTTACAACATTACTCAAGTTACTCATAACGATAATGATGATTGTGATAGCGATATTAATCTTCTTTCAACAATTTTACGTTTAGAATGTTGAAAACAAAACAAAAAACAACTTGATTTCTCGTAATGACAGCACATTATACGCAGTTTAGTAATACTATTTTCCTGTGCCTTTTGACCGACATCGATTGCGAGCATGCATTTTTTTCTTTTTTATGTAATGTGCTTCTAATAATAGTGATGATCCATTCCTTCGAAGCTTTCAATGTTTCTCTCGTCTTCATTGTCTGATGGTCATAGAGTTTCAGGTTGAGTATTATCAGCAGTAGCAGTTGTAGTAAGTGGAGTTGCAGTAATGGTGTACCACGTGGTATTATTATCACAGCGAGGAAAATTTGACTACAAGTTCAGTGAAACTGAAAAACATCAATCATTAAAAATTGACAATATTTTCCAAACGTAAATACAAAAGACGTTAAACACTGTATTTTAACTTGTGATGAAAAGGTTATATTTTCCTAAATGAGGTCCATTTGAACACAACAGTCGCTAATTATATACGTATCTTATATTATTTACCCTTGCCGATGAAATTGGTTGAGGTATATATTCACTCGTGTCTGTCAATCCAGCTGTCTGACTGTCTGCAAAGTTCTCAATGAATTTCAATGAACTAATAGGATAAAGAAGAGCAGGTTAAAGTCTGTGACGGATTCAGTAATTTTTTTTTTTTCGTTTGAGAGATATTTTTAATTCTCCCCACGTATGTATGAATTCAATTGTGTTTGTCTACACATTATCACTGAAATGTGTCTCAAGAATTTCAATGACATTTTGAGAGAGGGTGGGCTATGTGCTAAGGGAGAACTAGTTAAAGTTTGGGTTGAATCTGGGAATTTGTTTACTATTACCTCTTTGTTTCGTAGCTATATTTTGACTGATTTTCGTACAGTTTTTAAAGAGAAAGGCATTTGACGGAGATACGCGCCCCACAGAGCGCTTTCTGGATCAACACAAATTCCAATGTCAATATGGCCTTAAAAATTGCAATCATTGAAAAGCTAAGGTTCGACAAATTTATACTTCTATATTTCGTTAAAGCTCTATCTAGAATAAATGTCTTCAATTATCCAAATTGCTCAAATAGCAAACGGATCCATTCATCTATCCTACATTTTTTTGTCTTTTAGTTTTGTTGCTGCATTTTTAAAATCGAAAATCGAATGAGTTGCAATTCGTTTGTTAACATGTTTCCGATTGCAACTTCAATTATTCCGTAATCAAACAATGACGATGTTTTATTACCTCTGTCCCATAATTTCTTATATTTGCATACATGATCTCTACTAGATGTAAGAACTAATATGGGACAGAGCTAGTATTTTCTGTCATAATAAAAACAGACACGAGGACACACGAGCAAGTAAAATCAGTGAAAAGAGAAAAAGAGGAGAGAAAGAAGAGAAAAACGTTGAATGAATTCCGTACATTCACTCAGAAAATGATGCAATCGTAACGTAAGAACAGAAATACTCAGAGAAATTTGATGCATCTCTGCTTGCGTATCTTCAGATATACATGTGTGTGTTTGTGTGTTTGTGTGTAAGCGTGTGTATGTACGCCTGTGCGAGCATACGAGTGTGTGTGTGTGTGTGCGTGATCTTGGTGCAATGATTGGGGTGGTGGGCATTCAGTTTCGTACACAATCACGACTGTCATCTAAAATCTAACACTGACAAGCAGCAATGAAGAGGCGGCAGCAGTCCTGCTTATGCGGTTTTCGTGACACCAATAATACATAGGTAAACATTAGTGCACTTGTCTTTGCGTTATGGTATGTATAAACACAGAGGCGGACACACACACACACACACACACACGCACACACACACACGCACGCATACGCACGCACATACAGTCACACAGGAGGAGAAAAAGGCGAGTGTCATTTACTCCCAAGGTGAGTTTGGAAAGCAGTTTATCCTGGACACTCCGGTTGTCCTTGCCGTATCATTCAAGTTTCCTCTTCCCACGGACATTTGTTAACATTCCTGGCCCATGGGTGGGAGGAGTCAGTCATTTCGTAACTTTTTTTCTCTTACTACTTTTTACTCAGTCTCATAGTTCGTTGGTTGAGTGAGTGACATTAAAGAGAAGTATTAATATGTACCAAGTTGTATTTTTAGATATAGGAGTTGATACTCGGTATGAAATAGTACAGAATCGAAAACTAATTGGACAAATTCAACTTGGATGATTGTTACTTGGAAATATCTCCGTCTAATTACCTATTTCTCCCTTTAATCAATTTCCGACGAATGGGTCTGTTATCTTTTTTTTATTTGATTATCTACCAGACGTTCGTCCTGTATCTTCGCGTATCTTACAGTCTGAATATCGCAACTTCTTTTCGCATGTCTGCTGATCTGGCTGATTTCAGATCATATATTATATGTCACGTCCAATGCTTTCCACCGCTAGCCATTGCTCTGACCATCAAAATGCTTCCCCGTATTTTTTGATTATCAAAACTAATGGTTCTCAAACTCTGTGTCGCAGTACTACAATGTGCCACAACTATCTCACAAGTGTGCTGCGTAATTTTTTCCAAGTATGCAAACATGTATTTCATGTCCCGAACGGGTTTTACATCTGTCCTGCTTCCACCACAGAGTAGTCAATCTAGTGGTATATCATTAGATTTTGTCAGATTTTTAGCAACAGTTGAAAGAAAAACAGGGTGTTGAGGATGTTCATCAGTACGCTGATGTAAAAGTTTCGTTCATTGACAACTGAAACGTTTTTGATTGATCATTTCATTTTTACAGTGAGCGTCTCGCATAATCACCGATCTAAACTTCTCTTTATAATTAAGTTGAGTCGACAATTTCGGCCATTAGAGCGATCTCTCAATTGCTCGATTCTTCAATCTTTTTTCTTTCTTTCTCTTCACCCTCCATTAAGTATCGTTCCAGTCGACTGACCGTTCCTCTCGAGGTTTTCACGTGACTTATTCATTCAAAACTGTTCATTCAAAACTACCCACCGCTCGCCTCTACTTACATTTGACGTTTGTTTCAATTATTTTTTCCCACCTATTTCCTTTATTTATAATCTAATTTACTTCTGCAACAACTTCCGTGTCAGACAGGGAATTCTTTCGTCTCTGTACAGCGTGTCAGATGACCTCTTGCCCTCGTTCTGAACCCAGTCAGACGGGCGACGGTAGCAGATCTCATAAAAAAGATTACAAGAAAAATTTCGAAGTGATCTTATGAATCTGTCTGGAAACAAAATGGAGTATTTTTGGCGCTGATATTCTGAAAGCTTTTAGAAATATAATATGGTTTTGTTTATATTTCCGGCTGTTAGGGAGTCAGACGACAGGAGTCACCAAGAGCAGGTAAAGTGGTGCATTCAGTGTGATTTTCGTATCTACAAATATGTATATGTAAGAGGTTGGTGTAGTTGAGCATATATATATATATATATATATATATATATATATATATATATATATATATATATATATATATATGTGTGTGTGTGTGTGTGTGTGTGTATGTATAGTGTAATTGTGTTATCACACTTACCGCTTACAGATAAGTAACTAGCCATTTTCAAGATATTTGATTATTCCACAATCATTTTAACCACGTTGTATTTGACTTGGCCATTTGTGACATGATGAGTGGTGGAAAAAGTAATTTCCTTGGGAATTGGGAGGGGTTACAATTCAATCCAATTACAAAATTCTCTAAAAATCCTTGACCCTGGCCGAAGAAGATTTTATTCGGTGTTGGATTTCTCTTTTCTAATAACTGGAGCTTCCAAAAATGAAAGTCTTTTTTTACAATTCATCTTGTATAATATATGGATAACATCTACTAGCATATCGCGAATAGATATTTCTAAAGGCATTTGTGTATTTGTTTGTTGTCTTTGGTCTGATAGGTGGCAAGTTAGGTAAGTTAGTTTGGGGAAAGGGCTCAAAACTAGCCCTACTCCTGCGTAAATAACAAAAAAAAAATCATACAAAAATGTACTTGTTCTCATTTCATTCCTCACACTGAAACATGTAAATAACTAACTATCTGCATCGCTGCACTTGCTTTTAATTTGAAGTTGGATGGAACCAACGAAATGCATAAAGCCTGTCATCGTGATAATGATAAGATGTAACACCATTTTGTCGGATTACCTCACATCCACACAACAAACAGATACAAAATGGCAGTTTTTAGAACTTTATTAACAGCACACATTTGACCCATCCTTTCTGTATTTCATTCTACAAAGGACTTTCTAACTTCTAAACGCCAACGAATAATGCTTCCCCAAGCATATATATAAGTGTGTGTGTTATCGGAAGTCCGAAGACCACTCAGACAAAGACAAGGACACTCGATAAACAGATGAGGGAGACCTGACTTACGAATTTCAATGTGCGGGGCATTCAGCTGTAAAATACGGGAAAAAACACTAGACCTGGACTTAACGAAAGAAAATACTAACTAGATGTCTACAAGAAATGAAAATTCAATCGGGAATCAATACTAAAGAGACTGGTAGACGGCATCACGAGAGCTTTTAGGGTCATCGCCTTCTGTCAATGACAATGCAAGATCCCACTAAGTAAGTCACTGTGTTATTGACAACAAAATTGAGTTGTTTCTAAGGAAATTCTATGACAACACAACAGACAACAAAAACAAAACAGTGATTAACCTTCTCTACTTGCCTACGTTGGAATACAACTACCACCTTATCCAGACGCCTAAATTGTCATCTATCGGATGAAAATGCCAATGAACAACAAATAAATACACACATGCTTTTGGAACCCCTATACGTGATATACTTGTAGATATCACCCATATATAATACAAAGTGAATTGTATAGAAAGATCCGCGGTTTTTGAAACCCTAGTCATTATAAAAGGAATCCAACTCAGAGTGATTTCTTCTCCGGCTAATGTACAATAAAATTTTACAACGAACTATTGAATTTCGTATCAATTTCGAAACTCTCCAGCTGATTTTTGTTAATCAATTTGCAATCATTAAGTGTTTGGATTTGAATAATTATCAGATCAGATATACATTCCTTTAATCTATTAACTTTGACGATACTTTTATTTCTTCCCTCTACTGCAGCTCCTTCGACATGGAAACGTTGCTTAATCTTCAACTAAGATTTATAAAGGTATTTGATGGCATCTGTTAAACTAAAGAATCGTAAATAAATTATAAAATAAAATGAGAAGCAAAAAATGAAAAAATATTTTCATCAAAAACATAAGTATGTGTTAATAGATGCAGAGCTAAAACACGAGGGCAACTACCCTTTTGTCAAAGATTAAATCCTAGATTTTCCAAGTAAAGTCAGAGCAAAAATGATGAACGATTGGTAAATGATTTAATAACATTAAGCATCGAAAAGATCTTTGTAGTTTCCTAATGTTTCACTTATGAAAAGTCTTTCCACCTCGTCAATCAAATGAATTCTGGCTGCTGACTACTAAGATCCTACTATTAAGGACCAGAGACACAGACTTGCATACGCCTTATAAATTATAGTCCACCTATTGCATTTCTACTGATATTATATATTAATAAGTTTCATTAAATATGGGAGAGCCCGTCGGGGGAGGGGCGTTGTCCACGCCCAGTTAATGACAACCTTTGTGTCCGAGTCAGCGTTTCACGTCGACCAACAATGGACAATTCTTTTATGGAACACATCGCAAAGCGATTCTAAATATATTGATCTTAGCTTTTCTTAAAGAAGAGGGATTAACTCATTAAATGCAGAAGGAGATTTATGTAACAGTTATCCATTACAAGATAAAAGCCCCTGTCCATTTCAAGATAATCCATTGTAACTTATCCATCGTAAAGAGTTCATTGTAGGGAAAAGCCCTGACTCACTGATATAACTGAGTTGCCATTAATTGCACTCGAACAGAATTGTTATTGGGCCAGACATATAGCAGCAAGGATTGAAATTCTTATCATTCGCTGTTAATGGGACAATATTTTTATTTTGTTAATAAACCACGTTGATTCGTTTAGATTTTGAGTATGATTTTCTTTTAAAGCAATTCATTTCTTCGATAAATTTTAATAACTGGAAAAAATTGCTCATCAATACGAATATTTCGATTCAATGACTGCACTGAAAATAAAAATGGTATACATTGTTAGCCAATTTTTCGGATAAGGAATTCTGTGCATTTATGCCGTAAGCCATTGAAAATGATTTTAGGCATCGTTTATCACTGATAAGACATCAAGCAGAATGAGAAAGGAAAGTTCACTTGAAGTTCACAGCTATTTTTCATGAAATCGAAGAGACTGGCTCCATGTAATGTCGACAATATAATTTTATGATCACGGTTTGCAACACAAAAGAGTGTTTATTTCATAATAGTCATTTAAGCATCTTCCCACAAAGGCGGGATGTGTCGTTTCAACGTGGAGGCCCTCATGCATACGTGTGGGCAAGAACAAGAATTTATCAGTGTCACAAAGGCACTAAATATGTCCTTTTAACCGCTGCATTATGGTGCAATGGGGAAGTGCTACCCCTGAACTGATTATTGTTTAATTTAGGGGTCGAATCTTTTGGGGTAAGACTATTCAATCACCAAAAAATTCTGTTTCAAATATCACCTAGTTCGTCGTGATAAGCAACCCAAATATTTTGAATCATTGTAGGTGGTCTGGAAATCTTCACAAAAAATTCACGTTTTCTTTTAGAGAATCTTGGTTTCTTGTGATAATTCAAGTTATCAAGAAAAAATAATCATATATCATGAAAATAAATTATTTTTCTTACAGATTGTTAAGGGGGGTTGTTTATCAGGACGTGTAATAAACAAATGTGTCTCAAAGCTATCGTATCTTATTTCTAGCAACTCTTTTCGGCATTTACCTTTCTATCCAGTTACGGTCTACATAGCAAATAGATGAGAAAGAAAAGTGTCAATTAACTTTTCCGTTCTCTCATAAAAATCGAAGTGTTAGAATCTGTGAATGGGACAACAACAAAGCACACACTACGTATTCATAAATAAAAACGAAATGACCTAAACCGCTTGGTTGTAGTGAATGAAAACATTCTTCAACCACGACGTCTCTTTGTGAATGTTGTTCAACTCGAAATGCGATGAAGTAGTAGAAATCCTGTTTAAAATCACGTGTTAGCTGGTAAATTTATGAATGGCTTTATGGCGGAAATATTTGATGGTTTGTAAAAAGATATGTTGCAAAAACAAAGTTTTTACTTGCGAATGCAGATACTACAAAGTATGATGTGTTTCATACTTTGTTGACAAGGTACCTGCTTTAAACGTACTCTAGAAAGTAGCTGAATGGTGTGCTAGATTAGTATTATTTATATTCCTCGTAGTACTATCAGTAATAGTATTTAATTCTTGGTACATATTGTTGATTGTGCTGTGAGATGCTTCCAATTTCTGAAATATATATTTAACAAATGAATTGCTGCTTGCATTCTCATCACTCGCTGTTTCAAGATACCCTTACATCGCATTCGGTACTACGATGACTATTGGGGTGACCGTCAAGGCCATATATTATCGTCCTGAGGGTTTTCAAGTGGAGTTGAAGAGTTTCCTGTTGTTTTTTACTTCATCGTTCTATTCGAGATATATTTTCTTGCTCTGATTGAGTCAGACTTTTAAAACCATAATAATTTCTCCACATGTTCGACAGGCGGACAAGAGAAGAAATCAGTTTACATCAGTATTCTCACTAACCTTCACTGGGCTTGATCTGCAGTTCGACCATGGATCTTGAACATGCTCTAATGATTACGAACATGATTTTCATTCATATATTTCACAAATTAGTCCCCCCCCCCCTCTAGCAAGGCTCTGATGGTCATGGTCTCACTTTCAGTTTTATCCTATGTTCTTCTGTAACGACCCCCATCAACAAGAAATTTCGGGCCAGAACCGAAAGGTCGCAATGTATTCCAAAATTGCGAAATATTTGATGTGTGGTTGATGGCAGGATTTCGATTCTCCCACAGAGTTCCATTTCTTCTAGCCTTTCTGCTAGGTTTTTGAGGATAGTTCCAATTGCTACTACAACAATAACTGACACCTTCATGTTCTATGGTGGGGTCAAAATACTCTCTTCCTTCCAATTATACTGTGGCGTGCAGGAACAAATTATTTTTTATTAGCATTATTGTAGTCATTATTGCTTAAATTTTTGTAGTCCCACTTATCATTGATATTAAAGTTATTTTAATGCCTTTTATGTTTCGCGACTTTCTGGTCGTTTTTTTCCACAAAGCAACCACCAGTCGACACAAGTGCTTAATGTCTTTCTACATTGGGAATTTCTAGAGGAAATGGGCAATTCTTGAAGAGCGAATTTTTTTTTAGTTGCCATGTTCCTGAAAATATTCAAATATCATGGGTGATTTAATGACATGAATAAGACCTAGAATCTTATTTCTTGTGATCCTGTCACAGGGATAGAGTTTGGCATCACCAACAGATTATTATCAGAGCACCCATTAATTCTTCATGGTTCACTGTATTCGTTATTCTTATCATAAATATTATATAGATCATCACCATCTCCATTATTATTATTATTATTACTATTATTATTATTATTATTATTATTATTATTATTATTATTATTATTATTATTATTTGGAATCTCACACCAGTTGCCTGGTGGTAACCGCTGGAGTTTGAGTGACAGCAAGTCTCCTCAAGTCTCCAGCCCTCCTCTCCTCGTACTCATAGATCGCAGTAATTCTGCGATTTACAGTTTCACACCGGTTGCCCAGTGGTTATCGCTGAAGGCTGAGTGACAATAAGTCTCCCCAGGTCTTCAGCTAACGTCTCCTCTCTCTTTCGCATATCATGACAGAGCTACGATTCGTTGCAGTCCTTATATCTCTAGCACCTTCCTCAGTATCCGTCCAGTGCCCAGCAGTGCTGTGGTCTGTACGGTCTCTATCCTCCCCCTAATCCCGATCTCCTCCAGTCTCTCCCTCAGCGTTTTGGGGACAGTTCCTAGTGCTCCCACTATGACCGGTACTACCCTGGTTTTCATGTTCCACATTTTCCTTAACTCCCTTGCTAGGTCCTAGTATTTTCCCTTTTTTCACCCTCCTTCTTTTTACTCTATGGTCTGCAGGTACAGCAACGTCTACTATTTATTATTATTATTATTATTATTGTTATTATTATTATTATTATTATTGTTATTATTATTATTATTATTATTCACAGCAGTTGCTTGGTGGTCACAGCTGGAGGCTGAGTGATAGCAAGTCTCCTCAGCCCTCCTCTTCAAGTGACAGTAAGTCTCCTCAGGTCTCCAGTCCCCCTCTCATCTCTCCCTCGCCTATCACAGCTGTTTTGCGGTTCGTAACTCCACCAGCATTTGTGGTGTGTGTGTGTTTGAGTGTGTGTGTGTTTTCTCCCCTAACAGGTAGGGTTGTTGATCTTATATTTTTAGTACTTCCCTCAGTGTTCGTGCAGTCCATAGCAGTGCTGTGGTCGACACAGTCTCAATCCTTTTACCCCTAGTTCCTCCAATCTCGATTTCAGTGTCTTTGGTACAGTTCCGAGTACATCTATTAATACTTCAAACTTTCATGTTTCGCACCTTCTTAAGTTCTCTTGCCAAGTCCTGGTATTTTCCCAGTTTTTCACTCTCTTTCCTATTTACTCTGTGGTCTACAGGCGCGGCCTCGTTCACCATTTGGCAGATTTTCCTCTTGTCCGCGATTACCAGGTCCAGTCTTCTCGCTTTGGAGTAATTTATGGCGTCCATTTTACAGGCTGTCTCTGGTTCAAGCTGATACCACTTGTCCGCATGGTTGAATCCCATTGGTTTGCCCAGTTTCCAGTGTATCGCTGTTGCTACCCCGTTGTGTCTGTTTTATACTCTTTCGAGGCTAGTTGACTACATTCACTAGATATGTGGTTTACAGTCTCATCCCTTTCTCCACATAGGCATCATTAGCTGCTTGGGTTCTGTCGAAGGTATCTTGTTCACCAGTCCTTTATATTGGTCCCGTATGGTCAATGCGCTGATGTTTTTGTTGTCCGGTAATTCGATTCCTGCAGCTGCCGTGAGCCCCCCACCCTGCCTCCCTGTGCATTTACAACTCCGAACGCCATCCAAGTGTCGTTGTTGTAATTCACTTTGTTGAACAACGTCGCAGACATCTGATGGCTATCGCTGGATATTGAGTAACACCAGGTCCCCTCGAATCTCCAGACCCGTTTTCGGTATCCTCGCAGATCTGGGCACTGTTGTGGTCTTCGTCGAATCTCCAACTCATCCAAACTTGATTTATATATCTTTTTGCGTAGCTGAATGAACATCGCAAGCATTTATTGCCTTGGATCGATACGTATGGCCACCTAATGAAAGTGCTACTAAAGAACAAACACCCAACTATATGAGCCACGATCCCTACCCTTTGTCTACACGCCGTCCTTTTCATTGTAGATACTGGGTGATAGTTGTATAGATTTTTTATTTATATAGGAATTAAACGATTTTTACATGTATATAATGGAATTGTGAAAACCCCAAAAGTCGACAAATTTATCTGATATATCAATGGCAACTATAGTGGCTTAATCACGCACTTGTATCTCAGCATTTTTGAATTTTTAAAGGCATGCAAATAGATCGACCTGCCACTTCGGAGAAACTTGTTATACGTGAAGCCCTTCCTAATAGATCGGCCGTCCCAAGTTACGTAACTGTGTCAACTTTCAGATCTAAACCGAGATGAAAATGTGAGCATTGAAATAATAATAAACTTGGGCGTTTTTACTGGCTGACTGACAATGAGCAGACGATATTTTCGCTGATTAGAGACATCTGCTACCGACAGATGATGCAATACTGAAAGGTACTATTACATCAGCAAATTCCAGGTGCTATTACATCAGCCTCTTGTTTTACTTCTCTGATCAGACAGTCCTTTTCATGAAGATTAATTTATACCATCAAAGAAAATTCGTGTGAGTGTAGTTTTTTTAATAGAGTACGAAGTTGGTGGCGGGCGCGTTCGTATGTGAATGTGTATCGGACAAGAAACAGTTGATAACTAAATTAAGAGAAGAAGAATGCCAGTTGACTAAGCCACCCTGGCACAAGGTCAGGTAAGGAGCACTTTGGAAGGACGTAACCTACAAGCAATGGCCTGACGCCTATACATTCAAACAACAAACCTCATGCGTAGAGACGATTTAAATCAGATATCATTACTTTACATTCAGTCTTTTATATCTCATGAACGGAAAAAGTTCTCATTCCTGAATTGTCCCGATGATTAGTCTAAGAACTTATCATCCATTTTATTTGGGTCATCTTGAATATTTGTGTCCCCGAGCAAAGCGATGTAACAAAAATGGCATAAAATTCATTTTGAATGAGAAAAAAAAATTAAATTAAAAATATCCTACCGACAAACGTCCGTCGGTTGATTTGTTTCTGGTGAAATTTCACTGGTTTTTTGACAACTATTTCTTTTCTCTTGTAACTTCCAGATGGTCATTCTACAGTCGTTAGAAACCAGCATGGATCAGGAATAACGAAAACCCACAGCTAGATTCATGTCGCTTATTAAAGATTGTGGAATGACGATCTGGGATTTGCAATAAGATGCAGCAGAAATAAATTGAAAGAAATACCACTAAAAATTAACTATGTGTATTTATATATTCATTTATCCATATATATATGTATATGTGTGTGTGTGTGTGTGTGTAATAACAAGCAAATAAAAACGTAACGAAATCAAATGAATTTACATGTTAACCACCCTTCCATGACCATAGAATTGACAATGGGTTCTCACTCAGAAGCCTCATTAAGAGGAGGTCCTTGTGTTTACTAAATCCCCTCTCTCTCTCTCTCTCTCTCTCTCTCTCTCTCTCTCTCTCTCTCTCTCTCTCTGGGTGAGTTTACAAGAGTAGTAGACTGATAATGTATTGCTACGATGCAGGGGAGATAACTGTAGAAAAATCCTCGGATCTGTCTCAAAATTTAATTGATTCTTCCTTAGCCGATGACCCGTTCTCCCTCCAAAATGACATTGAAATTGATTGAAAACTTTTGGACAAACATGAGTAAATATATAAATGTAATTTTTTTTTAAATTGAAAATATCTCTCAATCGAGAAAAAAAATCCTGGATCCGCCACAAAATGTAACCAATTCTTCGTTTCCCCACAGATGATCCTTCCATGAAATTTCTTTGAGAACTTTTGGTGATACTGTGTGGACATATATTTACGATGCTTGGGAAATAAAGTGTGGACAGACAGATAGGCACAAGTAAATACATATACCCTTTCCAACTTCGTTGGCAGAAGTAAATGTCTCAAATATTTTCTTAAATCTGAGTTAGAGTGTGCACTGTTTGCAGATTGAGTATTTGCCTGGGACGTAGCAAGATGGGAATTTGTGGGGACAGGAATAAGGGAGCGCAAAATTTTCTTTAACCTCATGATGCCTGTTACTTAATAACCAATTGCCCCGGGGTGCTGTCTTTGCCCCCTGACGTTGAGAACCTTTGCTGAACCACTGGTATTTACGAATGTATTAAATCATAGAAGAGATTATAATCAAAAACCTACTTGGACATATTAAGTGACTTTTCACAAAACTGGTGATTACCCTAACAAGGCCTTTCAGACACTTTTCACGTCAAAGGCTTAGCGAAAGAAAATTTTAAAAGGGGTTGTATTTGGCCACAGAAGTAAGACAAGTGAAAGCATGCTAAAATAGTGTTGTTGATGCTAAACTTCGGAAACACTTAAAACATGACATTTCAAATGAAGATTTGAAGAAGACTAAAAGAGAGAGTTAAAATGACGTGAACGAATTAGGAACACTGAAATAAAGAGCAATAAAATACTTTGAAGAGAAATAACATTTGCTAAGGCACTTGTTCACTTTGGACCATCGACATTGTACTGGTTGGGAAAACATTCATAAGGGAGTTTATTTCTCATTGTAGAGCTTCCTGGGAAGAAGCTATATGCATGGAATACGATAAAAGATTATTCCTACATGTACGAGGCTGAATCAATAAGTCTGTAGCATGACAATGTCAGAATTTTGATCTGAAATCTTCACTTCATAATGATCAACCTTTGTGATTGATATCTACCTCCGAATTAAATGCATTGACAGGGAAAGAGATTATGTTGAAAATAGGTATTTGTTGTGTAAATTGAATGCTATTATAACATCAGGCTACGAACTTATCGATTCACCTACACACCCAATTTCAAAGAGATGTAGGGGGATAAGACAAAGTCATATACACACTAGCTACACTCCCTCGTAGGGAGACAGATAAACATTCACTTCAACAAATCCTCAATTCCCACCATCTACACAAAGACAGATATTAACTGAATTCATCTTATTCTTGATACTGCAATTTACTTTATTAGCTTGCTTCCCTAGATACTCAGTATTCGAAATCTTGGTATTTACTTTGGCTCGAACTCAAATCTCTGGCTCTAAGGGGAAATACGCAATGCCCAATAGCAACAAATCAGGCCACAAACTTGACTTTCTTGAACAGAACTGCAATAGTGAAACGTAAAGTTAGGATCGAACCCACAAACCACAAACTCACAAAACTAGGTTGCTCACTCACATTATACGGTAGACGCTCGGCATAAAAAAACACAAGTTGTATGATGAAGTGAGGGACGTCGCTTCAGGTACTTTTCATCCATTTCACATATCGCTAACCCAGAGGGACTAATCGAGGTATGAACTTGTGATATGAGAAACCTGGTCAAGGACTGATGCTGTTGTCAGCGTAAGGGCATTGCTACTACTATAAATAGCAAGTGAATTATTTACTTAGCTGAGTCAAGTGTTTCAAAAGGTTATTTTTTTAGGATTTCGTACGACCAACCAACCTCCTGGGTCGAGGAATTACTTCTTTCAAGAAATTCTCACGAATGTAAGAAATAAATGAATATTGCCCTTACCAGGGCATTACATATTTCAAGTCTTCGCAACGCTTCTCTGTCTTAGCTTTTTGAAATTCTCTGCGGTATGCAAAAATTGATTTTGATGACAAGCACCCGAAGTGGTGTTACTCACTTCACCCACTATTACACCTACTGCAGTAAGCCTTTCCCATTGCCATTAGTGCTAGGTGAATGTGGATTGTCTCGATCTCGGCTGGCCGATGGCATTTTTGGTGCTGATAACCGCTTGGCCATCTGCACCCCTTCTCACTTATAATTCTCTTTATCTCAACCACGATATATGCATTGATGCATAAATTATATAATGGCCTGTCACACATTCGCTCAAGCAATTGACCCATTCTTCAACTCTCATCCTATCAACTCAATCCTGCTTTTCTCTGCGACAAGACTCACGACTTGAAAATGGTTCATGAATATCAAAATTACCTCAAATAGTGCGTAAAGGATAAAAAGAAATCTTTTTGTAATCAACTTCTGTACACCAATCTTCATTTGTCGTGGGAGTCATAGATTAAAAGGCTTCACACTGGATAGTGGTAGGCTTCCCATACAAAACATTCACTGTCTGGCTGTAATTAGTCAGGATTACATCAATTCCATGCATAAACAATCATTTTTTCGATGTTTTTATACCAACTCCGTGATCGTTAAGACAAAAATTCAGGTATCACTTTCAATTTTAATTACTAATCTTCGATTCCACGAACATCGAAGCCCAACCACCACTGCTGAATTAAAGGCCACTTTTTTACTTAATCTTTTATTAACTCAGACATTTGTGAATTTTCAGTTTCTTCTATTAGATTTCCAACTTGATATCCCACTAGTCTAAATGATTTGAACATTGACCCAAGAACTGTTAACTCCATTTACTTAGCCTTATGAAAGTAAGAATAAGTTTACTCCTCATCTTCTGCCGGTAGTCTTAAAATATTTGCTTGATTACTCAGTGGTTGTAGAATGGATTTGAGGTAACATTACATACAGTTCAGTCTGTACCGTGAAATAAGGTTTGCTGACGAGTAGACCAGCTTTTTAATTCAAGTTTAGGTAGATGAATTCAAAAACCATTCACTCCAGATAATTTCATTGAAATCCGTCTGAGAAATCTTTTTTGTGAGCTGAGGAATACAATTATTAGCACAAATCCTATTTACAAAATACGTAAGTTATTATCAAATAATCTCCAACAAGTGTAACTTTTCCTTATTTTTTACTTACATATATATATGATAATAGATTGCGTTATATTACATCTCATTGGAAATGATAACCCGTCATTACACGGTTATTACATCCCTTGGGGCTGCTGCTGAGATCGAACCAGAGACCGATTGGGTAGCCGCTTCAACATAGCGTGGCTCTTACCATTGAGCTAAACAGTCGCTGGTAATGCAATGCTACATTGAAGGTTCCATTGTTGCAGCAGTGAAATTTTCTTTAATTGTTTATTCTATTTACGTTGTCTCGGCCAAATGATATATCAACCGTGTGATGACTTCATTTCAAATAAGAGTTTCAGTGTAATATAGCGTAATTTATAATCATTCTGTCGGAACATGTATCCATTTCTTAAAACATTACATGTATCAATATATGTGTGTATTTGTACATAGATGTGTGTGTGGGGGGGGGTCTGTGTGTGTGTGTGTGTGTGTGTGTCTACACACATTTATGTATATAAATATTCACATGCGTGTGTATTTCCCAAGAAATCTTCTTTCGCAGAGCCATCATCATCATCATCATCTGCAGAGAAATGAATGTTAATTCATATGAACATATAATGCTAATTTAGACCACAATCATTCATTACGATATGTTTGATTAAAAGTCATACTCAAGCTGTACACCTTTATTGTTTCTGTACTATAAACATTTTGCTTGAGCGCCTTTGGCTGGTCGTTTTGCAATTATCACAAGGAATGAGGAAATATCAGAAGGCTCGGTTAAACCAGGAAGCTTGATTTGGTAATTCATCTTGTTGGTATTTAATCCACTATTACACATTTATGTTGTTTGTAGTTGAGCACATTTAAATTTCATTTGATATAAACAGCATTAATTTACAATTGTGGATTAAACACCAGCAACATGAATTATCGAATCCAGTTCCCGGATTAAACTTAGCCTCCTGATATTTCCCAATTTTTTGCCACTTCACAAAATCAACTACTACCACATTGCAACTGAGCTTTGCTTAATGTACACTTACCATCGTTTTTTTATACTATTCTTTGCCAGAAGCTCTGAAGAAGTCCCGAATTCGGATGAAACGTTAGCAGCCCCGATTTCTTCAATTGTTTTTTCTATTTGTGTTGTCTAAATTGAATGATATATTAACCATTTAACGACGAGAAATCATTTCAGATAAGTTTCTATGTAATAAAACACAATTCATGATTCATTCTATAGGACAAAAAATGTCCACTTCTTATGTGTGTGTGTGTGTGTGTGTGTGTGTGTGTGTAATGACAGGCTGTGACCGTAAGCTGTGAGTTGCATATACCTAAAGTAATGAATAATGTTGCCCACAACTTCAACACGGGAACAGGCCATCGTGGTTTGGGCAATGTTGAAGTTACATATATTCTTAGGTTGAGACGAAACAAGTTTCAAAATGAGAAAGAAGAAAGATTCGGAAAAGGCGACCGGCAAAGTAGAAATCAATAATACGTTTTTGTAGCTAGATGTTCTTCTGTTTTTTGGTCTGTAAAAAAAAACTTGTATGCATACCTCAGATATACTTGAAACAGAGGAGACAGGAAGCTATAACAATCATCAACGTATTTTTATTGTGTGAAGTTGCTGTATTCAACGATGCTTATGTGCCACAGTGTACGAGTCACGTTGTCAACACATCCATGAGGGTCAGTCAGTCCAAATCCTCCTTTTTCAGTCAGCAGTGTTCTCTTTTGGAAATTTTTAAATGGCTACCCTTTAGTGCGAAGCAGGTAGGTAGGACAGACAGATAGGTATTGATCAATGCTTCGTCTGGTGCTATGTCAAATGGTGTCGTACTCAGTAAAGAATACAAATTAAACTGGATGAGATTCGACAATATGAATTTGAGTCCGAGACATGAATTGTGGATTGCTTTGTAATAGACATGAGCTAGATAGTTATAGAGAGCTAGGTAGGTATAAACTGGAGGACTTAGATAGATAGATAGATACCAGTGTAGGTATAACAAAGTTTGCAAGCTGACGAATTTGCTGCTAGGGAGGTTGTATTAACCCAAGTAGGGAAAATCTGCTTACCTTGAAAATCAGTGCTCGAAATCCCGGATTTTGTTTGGGCTCAAACAACGGCGATAGACAACAAAAGCAAGCGCACAACAGCCACCAAGCAAGCGATCAATTCAAAAGACTGAGATTAGATCGATATGAAATGACTAAAAGATATGTGTATATAAATGTCTAGATTCAGTGAACTATTGACATAAAATGAAAATCAGTTGGGAAATTAACAAAATCCTAAGCGTTGAACCTTCAGATTCTATTAGGAGTAGTTGAAGACCACAGGCACGTACTTCAACAGTGCATCTACACATGGCCGTCAAAATTTTTGAATTTATATTTTTTTTATGAATTGAAATAAAATGCGTCAACAAAACCTTTCGAGAATTCATTAAGTTACTTTTTCGTTCATAAAGGGAGTTAATTTATACATGATGCTTTTGAGAATATCCGAATTTTGTTTTGATTTGTTTGAAAATAATTGCGAAGTACAAAAATGGTGAGAGGGCAAGAAATGTTATATATTAATGATAAATTCGTCCCTAGTAGACTGATTATCGACTGTTTTCCGATACGCCAGATCTCAGGTTCAAATTATGCTTATGAGAGCATCTTTTCAAGAACCAACATCTTTATCCTGATGAGCCATCATTCTGAAAAAAATGCGCCATTTTGTTACTTAAGCTTTCTTCGCTCATTAAGTTTCCACTGGATGAAACCATGTTGGTGAAAGGAAGTGGGTATTGGATACTCTATGTGGGGGATAGTCAAGCAGTAGATAGAATACTGTGCATACTCGGCCCTTATTATGGGACCCCACCCTTACTGAATTTCTAATCTGAAAGGTAAGGGAGTAATTCACTCGTTCATACCTCTTTGCGCACATTACATAGTCATTTACTCACGCATGCTCACATGCCTAGACACACACTCGCATACATGCACATCTGTTTCTGGGATATTTATATGTTTGTGTGTGTGTATGTGTGTGTGTGTGTGTGTGTGTGTGTGTGTGTTTAGATGTCTCTGGTCGTTAAATGTTATAGGATGTGGAATCACTTCCTAGAACGCATGCTCGTATTCTACTTGACATGTCACATTCAAATGATTAATATTCCCCAACTAACAAAATTTAGACAAAAAATATGTTGTAATGTCATCCAACCTGCATGTGCATGGGACGTGACATTAGCAGACAACATAATGTAGAGCAGCCTATTCAATACTCTCGTCCCTAATGTACCATTTCAAAGTGGATATGATCCCGAACATAACTCTTTCAGTTTTCCGTTGAGGGGAGCTCGAATAGATAACCTTGTTGCTTATTCTCAGCAGCTACCTATTCATCAGTTTTTTTTTCTCTTTGCATTCGGTTTTGTATTGATAAAACAAATTTCTCCGATATACCTGTGTCGTCAAAAATGATAATTGTTTCCCTTTGGTTTCTACCCGTTTAGGTCATTAGCTGCTTTCATGTAATATCCCCTCTCCCCGATGTATACAATCTGGCTGACTTACTTGGTGCTTATATTTTCAATTCCGTGCCCTTGACCTATTGGTAGGTTACCAAGCTGCTAGGGTCCGCATCGTAGTTCAAATTGCGCTAATTCTACTTAATTATATCGTGACAGAAAACAAACAAATAAACAAAGAAACGAAAACAACTTGGTAATTATCATGTGTTTTGAATACCTCTGCGGTGCACACTTCTGGCAAGCTATGAAAATTCATGCATGACGTAGTCTTGTAGCTTCATTGCAGTTTTGAAACGGTTTTCACACGTTTGAAAGAAGGATAATGAGTGTCATCAAAAGGTGAATCGAGGGACACTACAATCCTGCCCTTGAATGACCCCGGCACTTCGTCAGGCTCTTTCGTCCCAAAAAATGGGTTAGAAGTCATAAAACATTGAAGGGCCTGGTCGATCACTTTGACCTACATTTTCTTACAACACACACACGCACACACACACGCGCGCGTACACACACACACACACACACACACACACACACACACACACATATATATATATATATATATATATATATATATATATATATATATATATATATATATATATATATATATATATATATATATATATAAAGTGTCTTAGGTGGCCCGAAATTCGTTCACCGTTGATAACTTTTTTATCGGCGTCTCCAGTCAAGGCATATTTTCCTCTTCACCAATTTCATTGTGAGATGATTGTCCTTAAAAAGATCCGATAGGAGATAAAACCTTCTTTCCCTCTTGTTGATTTACGTTCATTGGCCTAAAAGGCTGTTTTCAAAACGTTGGTAATATCAATAGTGTAATGTTCTAGGATTTCTGTAAATAGCATAACGACAATATCAGGTTGTTTTGGTTGGAGGATATGACCCATGATGATTTTAAAGTCTTTTTGATATTTTCATTGTTCATTCCCCCAGTTAACTTGTACGGGCTGAGTTCTGAGTCTGAGCATCGGATAATGAGCTAAAAGGCTTGAGGTTCTCTGACGAGCGAAGAAAAACACTAATTTCAAACTGAGAAAAATCTATTCATCAACTTTTTTTCTTTTGGCTTTTGTTCTGAAATAGAAACATGACACAGGGATCCGGATTTTAATCTGATAGGCAATAAGTGTGATTTTTTCCTCGCAGGCATTTAATTATATTTGAACTCCCCCCCATGCAAGATGTGTGTTGAAGCCAAAGTGAAGTGTGTGCATTCACAGAAAATGTGTTAACAAATACAACCAATAACGTAGATACATTTATGTCAGTCGCAGACCATCTCGATATTTACGACACTTCAAGTCCTCTTCTCAGCATTACCGCAGGTGCAGTGCTGTGATTGTCACTTTCTTAACCAATGCCTGGTGTTCATCGGTGAAGGCGATTACAGAAAATCTCCTAAGGTCTCCAGTTCTCCTCTCAGTGTCCTTGCATTTCACAACAGCGCAGTGCTTTTTACAGTCCCCAACCTCCTTGCACATTTCTTTCAGTCGTGCCATTTTCATTCTGTTATGCTGACGTTGGTAAAATATTTCCAATACTCTCATCAGTATTCTTGCAGACCCCATAAGTGATGTGGTGTGCATGATCTCGATCCTTGCTCTTATCTCCAGTTCCTACAATTATTATTATTATTATTCGCTTAAGGCTGCCTTTGGTGGCCATTAATCTCGAGTTCAAGTTACTTCCTTTGCATCAAATTATTATGATAATTACTTGTGAATAAATAAATATGGTAAACTATTGTATATTAGTATTTTTTCCAAAAAAGTATAAATAGTTTCCCATACTTTTGACCGCTAAAAGAAGGAAAGGAAAAAGGTTTTTCCTCACTATTGACCCCCAAAATAAAATAAAAATTGTCATCAGAATAAGAAGATGAAGAAAATAAAGTAAAACTGTTATCAGCATATGAACTCGAGTAAAATATCCACTTCCAAATAATAATACTTCTCACAATATGAGGTCAGGTTAAAAATCAACGAAAATTTTCCATCAAAGTAAGGTAAAAAAAAATGACGTTCCATCAAGTGTCATCTGGATATGAGCTCAGGTGGAAGAAAAGCATCCCCAAAAGTATCACCAGAATATGAGCTCAAGTTGAAAAATAAAAACAACTTCCTAAAAAGTGACACCAGAATGTAAGCTCAAGTGAAAAAAAAAAAAAAAAAAAAAACAACCTCAAAACCCTTATTCCCTCAAAAGTATTATCAGGTGTTGTCAGATGAAAAAATCTAAGTAAAAAAATATTATCAAGGTTTTTAGTTTAGGTAAAATATCAATGTAAAAAAACGTCATCAGAATCAGATAAAAAAAAGGACGTTAGATGTGTCTTGGTGACGTAATGATACTTTTGGCAGCATAAATCCAAACATATAACCAGGGTCCAGTTCCGCATTGTAATTGCATTCTAGACTGAACACCCGACGAAAACAGAAAGCAAAACCATCCGGATTTGCTTTGTTCACTTAGTCAGAGTATCCTGAATATGCAGTGCTAAAAAGATTCTGCCTACCATGATGGATTATGATCATAAACATACGTACATACATAGAGAAAAACTATCATTAGCATAGACATGATTAAAATTATTCCTTTGTCTTAGTCGATTTTTTTCGGGAAATCTTGAGTATTGATGTCCAACAAATCAATGGCCAAGTCATTTCTTTTTCTTTTTTCCTATTTGGCAAATTTTATTGATCGAGAAAAGACAAGTTGGAATAGGTAATCTATTTTTAGTCTTTCTTTTTTCAAGTTTGTTATTGGGTTACAAACAGGTACCGCCGAAATAAAAACGTTTGATCAGATTGGGGAGTGACTAATTATATTAACACCACGGGGGTAAATGCTTTTATCTTTTGGTTCTTGGAGACTAACATTTTGTTCAGATGAATCCTTAGAAGAAGAGACTATCTTTCCTTCTGATTAAACTCTCTTACTATAACATAAAAATACCCTTTCAATCACAAAGACGCTCATATACTAAGAAGGTTTCTTTTACATGCAAATCGAGCGACTTGTTTCCTGGGATGTTTATTGCAATTGATTTCACATACTGATTTTTTTTTTGCGTTCCCATTCGACAAGCTGGTAATCAGTTGATTGGAAAGCCTTATGAGAGCGTGTCTCATCAAATAAGTAAGACTGAAAGTAATTCCAAATTACGTCTTATATCAACGAGCGCGTATCGTGGTATACATGAATGGATAAATGCCATTAATATACCAACAGGAACAATTCATTTTTAGATCTGTCTACCTAGCGCCATTTAAATGGATTGATGCAGCTGATCGGTTAATGGCCATAATTTTTCTTTGCCTGAAGAAATAGGTTTGCCTTTTTTTCGTGAATTATACATTTGACGAGGGCTGAAGGATGGATCGGTGGAAACATTATGTCAAGGATGAGAAGAAGCGATTCGATTGTCCTAACAAAGTTGGGATGCGTTGTGTTTTACGATATACACGCATGTGGTGGCAGGTGTTCTTGTATATGTGACGATCGTGTATCTGTCCTGGACCATTCCACTTAACATTTAAAGAAAAAAGCGTGATATGCTGTGAAGATTACCTCAGATCATTATCTCATGCCCAGTGACGACAGTCAGTGCACACACTGAAGAACCTGTTATATCAGACTTCGAAAAATGATTTCATTTCTTTTTCCTTGCTGTTTTCTTTTGGCGATCAGCTTTTTGAGTTTCGTCTGAGTTTGATTTTGTTACCAGCACAATAATGATTCCTTTTAAAAGTACCATCTTTTGGTGTTAGTATTCATTTTGCTGTTGACAAGCAGGTAAATAAAGCCCTTGCAATAAATTCTTTACGGTTTTTCGTATCCTTTTTCCAACCAAAGCTCGACTTGGAATTTGTTGACTATAAACTGAAGACGAAGATCGACAGGTTATATGCCACGACTCATCCATACTATACAACGCATGTCCCAAGAAGCCAAGAAGTGGTTTCATTTATTCACAAGCATATTTTGGGGGGAATTTCTTCGAAAGCTATCTATATATGCATGGCCTATCAGTCCTTTGTACTCTTTTTTGATAAAAATACATTAGGATATACTAATTGTATACTACGCCTTATCTTGAACATCTCAATTAAGTCTTCTCAGTCCGTCCTTTTTTCTTACAATGCCAACCCTAACCCCCTTGACCCATCCTCATAGCTCATACTTTTTAAGTCTGGTGTCAATTTAGTTGCTTATCTCTGGACATTTTCTTTAAAAAAATATCCTTTTCCGTCTTTGAAGTATCTAGGTTACTTTTAATGTGAAATGTATTATTTAGAGATATTTTTTATCATTAATCATGTCCAGGTCAACTTCTGTGCTCTTGAAAAAATGATTTCAGACGGTATACGATTGACGGAAAGTAAGTTTCCGATTAAACATTATAGTTACATCGTAAATAGCCGCTTCTGGAGCATTTTTTTCTCTCAACAACTGACACTTATCAAATGGTAACGAAGGTATTATTGATTGAAAGTGCAAAAAAATCCTTTGAAAAAACAAATTTTAATACGGTAGCAGAAATCATAACCTGAAAATCAACTAAAAATTGAGATTGATGAGATGATTAATCATAAAGGTTCATTGTAGGGTTTCGCAAACTTTTTTAATCTTCGACGCCAATGACACAAACACAGCTATTCGAAAAGATGCTCTCCAATAGATTTTTTTTAATTATCATAGAAGAAAATCAAAAGAGCAAAAGCAAAGAGAATCTAAATAAGACATTAAGTATTAGAGATAGGATTACGTAGTTTCTTATATATATAAATATACAATCAAGGTACTAAACGTTTCCCATTTTATTACACCGATGCCGAGGTGTTTCTCATACGCCCAGCTGCACAACTGTGTCCTCAAGATGCGTACACCTCATTCTCCCAAGAATGAAGTGGCAACGCATTCACTGCACAATAGTCAAGATGATCGATCATCTAATTCTCCGTCGGGAAATGCACATGGATTAAACCCCTTGACTTTTAAGAACACCCACCCCCAGTTGCTCACACGTGATCCCAAATACATCACCCTCAACTAAGCAGTCAGGCCTAAACCCTGATATCTGTTCCCTTTAACCATTCCTTGGTACGTACCAAGCCCTATGGATTCATAGCATTTCAATCCCCTTTGCTTCAGTAATTCACGATTGCTTCTACTACTATTCCTCGCCACGAAGCTCTCATCTTTTGCCTAGAAGCTATCTCGTATCTTTCTCTCCTCTTCGCGATCATATTAATGTTTTCTTGTATGTATTCCATGCCCAGTCACTATCATACTTGGCGTGCATACTCTCTAAGCTGTTATGGCATACATACCCCTTCCTCTTCATTCCTTTCCACTAACGTCCCAAAACTAACGAGAATTATATAAACCCAAAAATACAAACTATATGGGTTTCAAGAAAGTATAACATCAACCTGAATGCTTCTATGCCAATTACAACGCAAAAAAATCAATCGAGTGAAGATATAGTCTGATATACTTTTGGCAAATATGAATGCATACTTACGAGTATCTAGCCAGCTAGGGAGACACACATACACATAGTGATGTTACTCGATTTAGTGACACTAGGATATCGGTTTGAAATTAAAATATCTTCTTATTTACCTTAAATATCTTCTAAAGGGTACACAAATTAAAAGCATATTTTACTCTTTTAACCAATATGCATTTTAACATGAATGATGGAGTAAAACGTACAACGATCAAATAATTTAGAGACGCTGCAATTATCTGTCATTTTTATCAAATAACATCTCGACACAAATGAAAGGAGTACATAAAAAAAAAACATCAACAGTGATACCTCTTTGGGCAATCGAAATATTCAATACAGTCTGACATCCATATAGCATTGATGCAATTAGATTATTTTCTGCTTCTGATGAGATATTTATTAACATTCTACTTTATTGTTGTAAAAATCATTTTTGTTAGGGGACTGATTGTGTTGAATGTTATTTTCGACCTTTTGTTCAAAGTTCTCGATGGGATTGAGGTCAAGCGATTGAGCTGTCCACCTCAAAGATATTGTCTATAGTATATGGACTGTCTAGCCTTGTGGCGCGTTTAGGTCGTTATCATGCTGAAACAGCCGCGACCAACCTATTCAGTTTGGGGCGTATGATAACATACCCTCAACTAATATAATACTTATTATCTATAATTAGCTTAATTTGATACAATTGGCCTACATCGCTACAAAACATGCAACCACGCAACTTCCGTGTTAAACCGTTGGTCTAGTACAATGTGGGTGGTATTATTCGTCTACTGTTCATCATCATCCGACCCAAACATGATTAATTTTGATTCGTTCACTCTATAACACATTTGACCACTGTTCCAATACCCAATTCTTATGCCCTTTAACAAATTGGATACATGCTTGATTATTCTTACGAGCCACGCGCTATTTCAGCGCAGATTGCTTTAGCTGATTCCTATAATGGCCAAACGTATTT
The DNA here is from genome assembly GCA_963457665.1 of Thysanoteuthis rhombus. NCBI lineage: Eukaryota > Metazoa > Mollusca > Cephalopoda > Oegopsida > Thysanoteuthidae > Thysanoteuthis > Thysanoteuthis major. Next base: position 12,689,553 of record OY735232.1, on the reverse strand, counting down.
CTAAACCACAATTCTGCTTTACATCATATCTTATATCGACAGCAGTCTGGTGAAAGTACCTATTACCTTTTACATGTTTGTTTTTCTCGATACTCCAGTTTGGTTTTGTTTGGGTTTTTTTCCAAATGATAGCCACAAGTTGTAAATATTCATAGCATTGTAAGCGGCATTTTTCGAACATCAAACTTCGGCCACTTAAGCTTATGTAGATGGGATTCCGGACAATTGATGGCTCGATTGATTCAGACAGTGTAAGCATTTCTAGATGGCATAAGTACCCGCGGTATGAGATACGAATTTGGATCTCGTCTAAAATCTACTTCTTTTTCTGAAATGATCTAATTTAAATTGAAGAATGCATCGAGTGCAAAATATTTATGAAAATAGCCATAATGTCAGCAAAATGTTTAGAAAAGAGAAAATACTTAATCCCTGGAAACGTAGGTAACTGCATGTTGTATTTAACATTTAGTTCGCACTGCAAGATCCCGATTCCATCTCGGTTAAAGACGACTGAACCGCATTCGACTACATCAAAGGCCTTATGCGTCTATTACTTGCAACATTCGTCATCTTTACCTTCCAGCCATTTCTATATCCATAAAGATTGAACGTTGAAGTCACTCCCATTTATATCAACCAGTGTTAGAAAAGTGTGTCGTCTCGAAGCGATATCCTTCCATAGCACACACGAAAGAAATGAGATTTTGATAATGATATACACATCATCGATCAAGCTTACATCAAGTTGATCGGTGTTGTTTCATTTTAGTTGCAACCCTCTCGTCGAATTATCATCAATCCCTTTTTCTTCACATTTCTCTCAGTTTGACCCCCTATCTTTCTTGCTCTTTTCTATTGCCTTTCGCTCTCACTCCCTCTTTCTCTATGTCCTTCAGGCGTTTTTTCTTCATCCTTTTCTTCTCTCTGCTTACCACAATCTCTTTAGTTTTCCTTTCTAAACCAACAAAGTCTTTGAGAATAACAATAATCCAATGTACGTATAAACAAGGTTCACCTAACAACACAAATAGTACAATATCTGATTCTATGAGATCCGCTCGCTCAGGCTGCATCTCCCCATTGCACTAACATCACTTGGGTTAGAGTTAAATGCCGACGGAATTGAACAATCTTTGTTCCTGACCACTCGACGTTAAACTCAACCTCCTGTCATATTTCACCCCTTGTTATGTTATATTTCACCATACAGTTATGCCCGCACCGAAACCCCTCTCTTTCTCTCACTCCACCCCCCCTCTCTCTCTCTCTCTCTCTCTCTAGTCTCTTTCATCTCTCTTTCCACCTCTTCTTACTTGTATTCCTTTAGTCTCAAAGCATTTACACGCTCAAATAAAAAAAACACTAATTAAGACTACTGCATTGGTGAAATGCATACTACATGTTCAATAATTATAGCTTTATGTCTGACAGGTCCTTTGAATATTTACAGCATTAATAGGCATATTCACAGTACAAACTTATGCATTTGCCCATGCATTCCCAGTCTGTTTGTGTTATTAGGTAAGGATTGTTCTTGTTCTTGTTTTTGTTGTTGCAGTGGAAAAACCAAGTCAACCCCTGCCTCCGACTTGAACTGAATATTTATCTACCTGTCTACAGGAGTAAAAGGTTACACGAAATCATTTTTAACGTGGGTATCCATACCATTTTGTATGATGCGTATATCCAAAAGTTCCTCAGTTCCAAGGGGTGTTGCTGCAGGCGTCAGGGCGTGACTATGACCCTATCGATTTAGTGCAATGTGGAGCTGATGTTTGGAAGGCGGGCCATAAGAACCAGGCCTATACTTATTGATGGTTTTCGGTCACAGATGGCCAGAAACCCCCAGTTATGACAAGGGATGGTAATTAAGGTCGTCATTTGTCAATGCTACCCATTAAGTCCACTTGAAAATAGGAATTAAAAAACGATTAAATTGCAATGGGTGTCGGGCCTTTGTTGGAAGAGGAGATTGAAAAAAGTTCCAAATAGAAATACAGTTACCAGCCGTGCATTGTAGCTATATATGAACTATTTTTTAGTGTATGGTGTTGTCAGAGGCGTGGGCTCTATGGTGCTTTCTAGGCTTTTTGCTGTGAACTTACAAAGCTATTTTCTCTCTCATTCTGTTGTATAATTTTTTAACGATTGTTATTTCCTTCCGTATTTATTATGCAGACGCCTTCTCACATTCATGCGCATACACGCAGTTACTCAGAAAGCTTGACTGTCATGAGAACATCTCTCCAAGGCATTCATTCAAATGTAAAGCATCTTCATAGGTACGCAATCACGTAACTAGCAATGATGGAAATGGCTTTTGAGAACTAGGTATACGATAAGGTTTGGATTTGAGAACTTGATATCAACTGATATCTCCATTAGTAGACATCTAACATACAAAAAACCTGGAAATTGAGAAGTACGTATATGCCGTACCCTCGCGTATCCTCTCATTTCCACCCCTTGCACCTCCTCTTTACTCGTCACTGCATACACACATACTTTCTCAATGACACTGAACAAAACTAATTATATGATACTATCACTTACACATATACCCACGTCATAACACATAACGAAATGAAAAAAAAGCAAGAGAAATTTTGTAAAAGAAAGCGGCTGCCGCAAAGGAGGAGTTACTTGGAAGTGAAGCAAAATAAGAGGTTAAGTAGAAGTTGAAGGGAATGATAGCCTATTTTACCTGCGCCACTAACCCAGTGTCCCGCAATTTCTAACCTACTGCCGACATTAGGGAATGCAGAAGCCGCCATTTTACGAACTCACTAACCCAGCCCACCTCACTCACTGAAGAAGTACATCAATCAGACACCAGGAGTTGCACTCGTTTGAGTCTAACGGCTGCTCTCGGCCATTTATTATATTCTGTTGACTTGAACACATAACGTACTCGTAAGGACACTCACACAACCAGGAACCCAGCGAACACATACAAGTATGTCTATGCATATGTATACATTAACCTTTTCCACTTTCAGATATACGTACGTCCACATACTCTCGATTAACCACACACACACACACACATATATGCACACACATCATATATGAATACGTATACATGTTAACTCAAATGCAATTGGGGATAAAACACACATGGTAGCACAGAAAAGTCTTATTTACGTATTCTTAAATTGCTGGTATAAATGCTCACATCTACATAACAGTGCACGAACTTGGAAACTAGCAATATAAACAAGTGCTTCATCTTTCTTCTTTTTTATAGTTTCTCTTTCCACATTCTTTTACCTTCTTTTCTCCTCCTGTTTATACTCATTTTCCGTTTTTATTTTTATTGCTTTCTCCTTCCAATCTTCTTCTTCTTCTTCTTCTTCTTCTTCTTCTTCTTCTTCTTCTTCTTCTTCTTCTTCTTCTTCTTCTTCTTCTTCTTCTTCTTCAATATCATTACTATATTTTCCTCATCAAATTTTTCTTTTCTTCAATCTTTTTCTCATCATTATTCCTTCTTTTTCATCATTTTTCACTCTCTTTGTTGTTTTTTTTTTCTTTATTTATAGCTGTTGAATCTATAAAGGCTCCAAAGCCAACACTGCAGCCACTTCCTCATCTCTTCCGGTGTTTTCTTTCTTGAATCCTTCCAGGCACAACCTTTACAAAGGCAAGCTCAACTTGACCAGACACGTTACATACCAAAACCATTAACTCCACGTCTCTGCTGACAATGGCCACAGGGCTAGAGCCCCCTACTTTCACCCCTTTCCTAAATCCTTCAATGTGATGCCAACAATTATCCAGAAACATCTCATTTCATTTACATGTCGCCCAACCACAACGTCACGCGAAGGAACTGAGAAAACAGGGCACGTTCGAACTTGACATTAATAGGGAGGTTGTTAGTACACTCCATGTTTTCAGCACGGCTGAAGTGAACTTAGCCTGAGTCAAACTTGTTATTAAGAGTTACCTGTGCATAATTATATGGATTCTTTCTTCTCAATCAATTGTAAATGACCCATGAACTACTAGTGGTCATCTTCAAATAGCCCCTTCCAAATTTTTGAGTACTCCTGCAACTATTGCAGCAACATTATTATTATTATTATTATTATTATTATTATTATTATTATTATTATTATTATTATTATTATTATTATTATTATTATTATTATTATTATTATTATTATTATTATTCGTGCCCGTTGAGTGTTTCCACCGGAGATCAAGTTACAGCAAGTCTCCTTAATACTCCAACTGTTCGGATGGTCATGGCTCTTCTACGGATTCCGAGTTATTCTGGACTCTGGAAGTAGTGCCAGTAATAAATCGACTACTATTGACATTGCTTTTCCCTATTTTCTCCAGTAATCGTAGTCTTGTGATATTATTCATTTCATTCTCAACAAATAAAAATGAGCGCATTATGAGTCGACATGCTCGGTGAATGTGTGTGTGTGTGTGTATGTAATGAACAAAGGATATGTGCTTTAGCGTTTGGAGGTTGATGAGGTTTTGCAGAGGGGCTAATATTATGTATGCGCATTTGTGTTGTTTGATAATGCCTTAGTAAATGTGGACTAATGTTAGAGCGATCTAGTTTTATAATCACTACGCAGCCAACAGCACCCAACACACATGGTCAGATAGTGGTCCCTACCCATCACATAAATCTTTCTAACCCCAGGTCAATGCATTCAACTGGAATAAACAACCCCTTTGATGTCAATCATCCATTACTCAAAATTCTAATTAACTTACACATACAGTCACTGACATCTAAAACATAAGCTGAAGAGATGACTTCCCAAACCTCGACGCTGATATCCCCGGGGACTAGACAAAGATATCCCTACTCAGCCGTCCACTTGATTAACTTTTACTACACCCACCATAAGTTACAGACTGCTTATAAAGAAAACAGTTCTTGTATTAACATCGTCACTTCACGACAAAGCCCAGTTTGGGCGAAACCATTACATCACTGGCGGCTTTTTAGCTCAATGGTAAGAGCATTGCTACGTTGAAGCTGCTACCCTATCGGTGGCTGGTTCGATTCTTGCAGAAGCTCCATTTTCTTTAATTGTTTATTCTATGTACGTGAGTTCTATGTAGGCAAGTGATACATTAACCCTGTAATTATGGAATATCCTCTCAAATAAGTTCCTATATGATATAACGCAATTCATAATCATATATATATATTATATAACTATATATAAACTAGCATAATGCAAGTTAAAATTACGTGATTATCAATGTTATGAATATAGAAAAAATACACTCCCTGGCTACTATTTACTTCCATTTTGCTTCGTGTAGTACTATGCACTAAATGCAAATAAAAGCGAAGGCAGGCAAGCGAGTAAAGCTGTAATCTGTAAAGCAGCAGCCGTTCGACTAACGTAGGATATGCTACTTGCCTGCCTACCTTCGGTTCGGACGCTCGAATCACTGCAGGGTTGCTCTGGTTTTATATATCTGTTTACTTTAGCGTGACAGAAACCACCTAACGAATAAAGTGACCAAGGTCTTTATATGAGATGGGAATTTTTTTAATAAAATGCGAGTATGTGTGATAACAGACTGATTTATAGACAGAGTACTCGTGAAAAACAAATGCGCAGTTGTAAAAGCTTATTACAAAAAAAACTACAAGCCCACGGATGACAAGATTCACAGCTACAAACACATTTTGACACACACGCTCACGTGTGTGTGCGTGCACACACACAGTCCATTAATGTGATCAGTATTTAAACGCCCACACTGTATCGAATATCTGGATGCATAAGTAGAATAAATATTTTCCTTTCTCCTTCTCCAATGCAAGAAACCACCATATTGACCACCGGTTTGTTAGTAAGGCTTCACAATATATGATTAGTTCAAGATCTCCCACCTTCTCCCCACTCCCCATCTGCATAGACACCGACTTTTCCGTTCAGTCAGATTTTTAGTTTCCGGCTTGATCTCTCTTTCTTAATGGAAATCGATCGGCCTATCTCGACCGAAGAGAAGAAGGTCATTGGATCTGACCTACTGCGCCATTACAAGGCCATATCGCCCCTGAGAAGCACGTAGACACACGCCTCGTTTTAGTTGGAATAGATGGCGTAACACACCTACACGTACGAATATTACGTCATACCTCATCTCCATAACAACTTTACTCTTCTTCTGGCATCAGTCAGCAGTTCAGGGCGTAAAAGTCTGGAAATACGCAGCAACTTTTATTAATAATCCTTGAACACCAAGCGTAATGATCCGTTGTGATTCAATCAGGTGCGCGCGCCTACGCGACGGGACAAGATCAAATTTTGAATCATACGAGTCAAATACCCATTCCTTTCGAAACAAAAATTTGATAGGAGCTGCCTAAAGCGACGATCCCCGGCACTTAATCTAATCTTCCGCTCGCAGACACTGGAAAGCGAATTCAGTTCCATCTCATTTTAGTTTTCTTTTTTTTTTTTCTCAACGGCCGAGTTCAGCTGTTCTCTTTTTGCAAACATATTTACTTCACTCTCTATCCTTTTACATACTTTACTCTGCTTCTCTCTTCCTCTCTTCGCTTCCTTCACGGTCTTGGTGTTTCGATTCCATTCTAAAACAAAACTCTCCTCTACTCCCAACCCTTTTACTGTAAAAATAATATTTTTCCATTGTAACTGATGGCAGTGTGCAGACACATTGCTTATTTTGATATAGATTTGTCAGCACCACAACTTCCGATCTAGAACTGGAAATTGAATGCAGTACGTCTTATCCAGGAACAAATCAAGTAAATGTTTTTGTACATTGTGTCATATAAATGTGATTGCTAGATGATCTTGTTAATAGAGATAAAAGTAACTCAATGTACAAGACAAAACCATTAAGGTTAACATTGTTGCAGCTAAATTTCTGAAATTTTAGAAAACATATTCATTAAAAAGAATTGAAATGATTTGGTTCGTCGTAACCCATTATGGTTTTTCTCAAATGAAATCTTCCTCGAGAAAAATTCAGCTGTGTCGATGTTTGACACGAATCATTACGATTTAATACGTTTCGAACAAGATTAGTGCAGAGCTCTGATTCGAACTGAAACATTCGTTCTTGTAGTATAAAATTCTTTCACGATAATTACCATTTTGACTTTTCAATTCAAATAATACAATGAAACGTGATCAAATCCATCAAACAGTCTTCATCGAAAACTTCTGGTCAAATTTCATCTCATAACAGTGTAAGCTACGGATTTATTGATCCAAACAATATACATATGTGTGAGTGTGTGTGCATGTGAAATATATACCTCAAATCATACTTAATATTCTGGAAAACCTTTATTCAAACCGTGCTCAAAACTTAAAGTAGAGACAATATATCGATTAAATACATAAATTTTGTCTATTTATGTAAATATATTTACATATATATGTGTATGTGTTTGACCACAGCTTTGATTACGAGATAAGAGCCATTGCTAAAGATACTGAAAGTAATTAAGATGACACGAGATAAAATGATAACAATGCCAAAGCGACAGAAGACCTCTCATCTTGAATTCCCATTAAGAACTTCCTCTACTTTTTATTTAGATAATTTCTCCATTTGTTTTATCTTGGAGGGGAGAAGTCAGAGGAGGCTGGAGAAGAATAGACTTTCACTTGATAAAAGTTTAACAAAAGTGTCTTAATGGGATACAGCGCCAAATAGCATTGTTACTATGACGACGTGCTGAGTCAAATGGAGTGTCGTCCTAGTTTTGTGAGGATGAGCTTATTTCCAGGAGAGCACGTTCGCTGTTTCGGGGAAATGTTGCTCCGAGTAGTGGAATCTCTACCAAGAAATCATTGGGATTTCGATGTTAATAAAGTTCTTTTTTTATTCTTTCATGGATAGATATTTTCAAGTGTATCATATAGATTGCATATGGGGGGGGGGCATGTACTTACGTATTTACATTAAAGTGCAAAAGCATGAACACTCACAGATATGTGCGTGACAGCGCGTGCACCTCTTTACATCATTGACCACACACGCGCATACACACACACACACACACATACACACACACACACACTGAAGCATGATCGTTGTTGTTTATTGATATGTCTACAATGACACCTTTTGTTGGTAGATCAAAGATTACAGCGGATTATGTTGAGACTGAGACGAAGAGCACTTGCTCCGGTTTAGGAATAAAAGTAGAAATAGAGAAAGAATTTTAAAGAAAGAAAGAAAAACGCACGAGAGGAATGGAGAAGGGGGTCGAAAATGTAGATTTCTGGGGAAATGAACTAGATTAAAGTCTTCTCAGTCGGAATGAACAAATATTGAAAAAAAAAAAAAACTCCAGAAATGATACTAATCGGCTTGTCGTTTCCTTCCTCCATTCAAAAATGGCCAGCCATCTCTTGCAAAAGTGTCATTGGCCTGCCATCTGTAGCGAACCATTTCCCAAATGAAGTTTCAAATAAGAACGCAACTAATTTAACACGTGACCACTTGTCCCCGACCAGACAGTTGCGTGCAGGTTGTCAATGTGGAGAATTTAATAATCCTACATGAGAGAAGATGTGAAAAGGATATGGGCGGTGTAAGGATGAAGGAGAAAATGTTACGTTGCCAGCTGCACGTAGCCCATTGTATGCCCCAGATTTGGACACACCAGCACCTTGACGAGAAAGTTCTGCAGTATCGTTTTAAATATAGAAAGAGAATTAAATCTGCGAAGTCTTCAAAATAGGAAATGAGTATTCTTTCACCAAAAGCACCTGCCGTACATACGGCGAAGCATTTACAAAACCTAATTAGTTTGGCAAAAGGCCATAAGTACGGGGCACCTCGTAATGATAGAACTCACTACTCAGCAGTAATAATTCAACGAGACCAGCTTACGAACTTGGGTGAAATGCCTATTTTGTACATACATACGACTACATGCAGCTTACTGAGTCAATCTTGAGAGCCACTGTTAAATTGTCACAAGATGCTCTAAAGTTGAGGCCGTGTGTAAAGTTTGTAGACTTCCGACCGACCGTGTAAAGTTTGTAGACTTCCGACCGACCATCTTGTACTTGAAACATTTATGATAAAATGGGTATCGATATTTGCTCCTCAAAGCATTTGCAAGTACAAAACCGGCTTCTTGTTTTCGGCCAGATTTTTCAGCCGAAATTTCGAATTGATTCAAAAGTGATTTGACAGAAACAAGACATTTGTTGACTTACTCCCGACTGACTTACGTCCGATCGCTGATACGTCCCCATAAGAGCTTAAAACCCATTAACTGCAGATGACAGGGATTTCTGTCAATGCAGTTCTACGGCTCAAATGCAAATGACAAAAAACCTGTCATGCTATTGTTAGTTTGCTAAGGAGAGTATGTCATATTTGTTCCAGACAGAGATGACTTAATTGAAAGAATAAATTGGTTCACATTTGTTCCTTTCATTTGGACAGGCAAGGGAATCGTATGTACAACAAAGAGATTTAGTTAAATATGTATGTTTCATGGTGAATGTCTTAAGCCCAGGTTAAGTTGCATCCGTATAACCAAAACGTTAACGCATGGCTTTAATATGTTGAAAGGAGAGCAGCTTGTTAGTTTGGCTCTCTTGCCAGTATTAACAATCTCCTTTGAACAATGGAAGATTGATTTCGTTCTTTCAGCTTGAAATGAGATTTTGACTCTTTTTATTTATTTATTTATTTATTTTTTTTTTTTGCAAAAGAAACCAACGTTTCTGTTACATGAAAAGTTACATTTAATCTCTTCAGGTTCTTCCTCAATAACAAGAGCAAAATCTTTAAGCCCCAGCTGTGAAAAAGGCGTCATTATATATATATATATATATATATATATATATATATATATATATATATATATATATATGTTAGGTGGGGCATTTTCAAATTCAACGAAGACGACAGCGCATTAAAGGCTGTGAATGTCTCTATGTGGTCAAATTAACCGAAGGATAAATATAGAATAGGTGGTGCTGACCTTTGCTGACTTCTAAAGGCCCATTTCAAATCAGTTCAATTTTGACTAGCATTTACAAATCTAACGAAGTCATCTTCACCCTAGGGCCTGCTAATTTGTATACAAGTTTAACTTGGCATAGATGGACATAGAATAAGTGGCTCTGACCCCTGGTGACCTGTGACGATTTATTCAATGTTAGGTCAATTTTAGCATTTTCAAAAAGTTATTTTGGTATTTTCTAATCTAACTAAGACCTTTGCACCAATGGGCTCTAAATTTGTGTTGATTAACATGGCATAGTATGAACATACAATAGGTACTGCTGGCTTCTGTTGACCTCTAAAGATCAACTCAGGATTAGGTCAGTTTATGTATTATCAAATCTAAGAGAGATGGTTGCACTTTAACGACTTAACTTGACCCTGTGATGAATATAGGATAGATGGCAACCATCTGAAGGGTTGCAACCACTACTTTGAAGAGATCTGAGTTAGAATTTGCCACGTGACCTTTAAGCATTCATTTCTTCCCAGGCAACACCAGTTACACCAGCTAGTATATATATATATATATATGTATATATATATATATATATATATATATATATATATATATATATATATATATATAGTTAAATGGGGATTTGCTTCATAACACGTTTACGTTTCTGTCCTGTCTGGGCCTCTTCATGCTAATGATTAGGTATATTTTAGATTCCTGTTTGGGAAATTATGGGAATATTTTTGTGGGTGTTACTAGGTGGGAGGAGTTCTCTCTTTTGGGTTGGGGATTTATTAGCTTTTAATTTGTATGTATTTGCTGGTGGTTACAAATTGAATGCCTGGGGGTATGGTATGGGTCGTAGAGTTATCAGTAAGTGGTTGCTGGTTCTGTGTTCTATACAGGAATGTTTTACTCTTACTAAGATAGATTAGATTTATTTCTCCGTGCAGAGATCCTTTATAACCAAGGTGGGTTGTGTGATTCTTGGCCGACTTCGTCGTGTCTAATGTAATTATGTTGATTAGGTGGCTTTTTGGGATGAAGTTGTGAATAAAATATCTATGTTAGTTTTGTTAGTGTATTTCTGTGGAGGTTATTTGCATTTTAACGCTGTTTTCCCAAATTTTCCATACAGGATTCTAAAAGAAACATAATCATTTGCCTGGTGAGGCCTGGACAGGGCAGAAACATAAACGTGTTTGTGTAGCGAATCCCCATTCTATTATATTTCCAGCTCTACTCTAAACCAACTGAAAATTCAAAGTTGAATGTATCGAGCACTCTCTGAAATAAACCCATCATACATCGGACATTGCATTATATTATGTTATGTTATATTGCATCCCAGATTTGTATTATATATATATATATATATATATATATATATATATATATATATATATATGATACGTTCTGTCGGTCATAAACTGTCAATTAGTTATATACACATGCACTTGCGCACACACGCATTTGCACACACACACATATGTATGCACATATACATATGTATACACCTATACATATATACTCACACACACAAATATACCTAGAGAGAATTGTAATAGCCAGTTAATCCCCCATAAGAATCCCCCTGAATTTGAAAGAAATTATGTTTGTTTTTAGCAGAAAACGATCATATCTAACGTTTCAGAGGAAGTGGGAGGTTTGCCTTTCCCCATTGATCTACCAACCAGTTGCTCCCCCATATATATGTATATGTGTGTGTGTGTGTGTGTGTGTGTGTAATGGCCAATTAATCCCCCATAAGGATTACCCTAAATCTTGAAAATAAAAAGTTATGTTTGTTAAAGAAACCAAACACGTCTATGGGAAGTAGAGGCAGTAGGAGGATCGTCTTTTCCCATAAATCTACCAATTCGTTGGCCTTCCGTGTTTGTTTCAGAAGGGACGGTTCCTTTGCTTTACTTTTCCACTGCTCAAAAATTTCTGCCCGTGAACAGAAAATCAGAATCATTTGTTTGTATTAGTTCTATTTATATATATTTCTACATCTTTGTTTCAATCATAGTTTTATAAGTATCGATTATAATTATTAATTATAAATCAAGTAATTTTCAATTATTATGGTCTTAAAATACATTTGCTTTTAGAACTACTTATTTTAAGAGTAGGATGAAAAATAAGATTCATTTATGTCAACCTTAGCTTTTTGATAATAGCAGTGATTATTGATCTTTTACTTATTTGTTCTCTCATTTCATGAAGATCAGAGACTAATTGATCAAAATATTGTTAACAATAATGCTTCATCTTCGAAATTTGGGCAACTTACGACAATGTAAACGATATGTAGAACATAGAAGTCAAATAATGGTTTGTATAGGAAATTGCATCCTGTCTATATACAAATATCAATATACAAATACCTACGTACAAATATCTATGTCCACCTCCCACACACATGCCCAACATGAGTGCTAGTTGTAATGTAACTTTTGGAATAACTGTATATTTAGGGGGGGGGTCTGTTTTAGTAATACTCACACGACTTGCCATTGACGTAAAGGGTCCAGGGTTCGAAACAAAACTAATATATTATAAGAAGAATTACTTTTCTATTTTTGTAGGAACGTTACGAAGCTACTTTTTTCATCAGCTGATATTCTAATTATTTCCTTTGACCACCTTATTTCCCTTCACAGTGACGACTAAAATTATTTGCCCCTTCTTCAAACATTTAACATAAAGTATGGAACCTATTTAAAGGGATAAATATCATGTATCTAATAGAAAGTACTTCATCCGTTTAAGAAAATATAAACTCAAGTGTTTTATATATATATATATATATATATATATATATATATATATATATATATATATATATATATGATTGAAATCATTAAACATTGAATCCAGGAGGTGTTTCCATGAGTGAATATTTGTATGGTATTTTGGTAGTGATATTTTACCCCAAATCACCAATAAAAGTGATCGATAACTTGACTATCGAAGATATATTCTGTCAGAACAGATATAGTAAATGCTTCTTGTCTTTTAATACATACATACATACATATATATATATATATATATATATATATATATATATATATATATATATATATATATATATAATCATATCTCTAACAAACTATATTTGAAATTATCTCCCGTTATTACTCCGTGAATATATCATTGGGCCTTGAAAAGTGTGAATAGAATAAATAATTACAGAAAATGGGGCTGCTGCAGGAATCGAACCTGGGACCGATATGGTGGCTGCTTCAACGTAGCGTCGCTCTCATTATTGCCGACGGTGCAAAAGTGCAATTAACTGCTTTCTCCAAATTATCGTTTTGTTCATTCACCGTCTATGTCTGTGCTATTTGTTTCACAAAGTGGACAATTATACAATCAAAAAATGGATATGTAGTCCGACAGAGATAATTATAAATGTGTCATATTACTTTGAAACTCTGTTTGAAATGATCTCTCATTATTACACAGTGAATGTATCATTTGTCAGTTTAAGAGTATCATGACACGTTTATAATCATTACATATCCATTTCTTAATAATATATATATATATATATATATATATATATATATATATATATATACATGAACACACATTTATTTATGGGTATACTCTTATACACAGACAAAACTACGTGCACATACACATTGACCTATTTCTGCATTAGCAAATGTGTGTGTGTGTGTGTGTATGTGTGTGTGTGTGTGTGTGTGTGTGTGTTTGTGCGTGGGTGAGAGAGAGAGAAAAATAGAAGCATGAGGTAGTAATCTGACATTGACAGGAAAATGTAGAAGGCGGGTATTTATAGACTGACGCCTGGGTTATCGTCTGCAAACAGGACGAGACCTGAAATTCAAGGACAACATGTGTTAATAAAACTGACTGCAAGACAAGATGCAGGAATTTTGGTGTTCATGCCAATAGCATATGTTCCCGTAGGTGCATGGATACTAAACATTTGCCAAACAATGTTACCATTCTCTCTTTCCCCGACACTTACCCACACGTACATATAAGTAGACGAAGGGTGTCAACTGAAGTAAAATTTTAATTTGTCCATTGGTAATAAAGAAAGAGAGGGGGGTCTATCTGTTTGTCTGTCTGTCTGTCTGTCTGTCTCTCTCAATAATTAGCAACAATAGCACATTACTTTTTTAATATTCTATTATTTTGGGGACTTTCTGTATACAGCCTATGTATGCTTTTATATACATATATGTGTGGGGTTGCACTCCCCCCTCTCTATTGATTAATTGTTTACTCTCTATAACCTCTGTGTCCGAATTTCGTAGATAAAGCATTGTCATTATCAATATTTTATCATTTTTTCTTTGATCTTCGCAAAACGAAAGGAAAAAAAAAGAATGAAAAATTTTACTTCAATCATCAGAAAGTTGAGAGAAATAAATTTCACTTTTCATCCTAGTCAGTAATCGATAGGCACCAAATCATTTATATTGAGTTCATTCAGCAAAATACTTTTGGATAATATATTATAATAGAGAACAAAGTGTAAAGAAACAAATCCCTGGAGATTCACTGATGCAATGACCAACCATTATGAAAGGTTGTAGAATTCTGAGGCAACATTCTGAAACTCTCATGAAAGCTCTTTTCCTGTATTTCACATTCCATTGACTCCAGTTATGAATGAATCTCTCAACCCGGCAACTGAAACATCTTCAAGTGCACTTCAATTTTTCCCCGCTTAAAGCTATAACCTAGACACAAATAATATTTACAGTTGGTAGTCAGGGATTTAGTTCTTGGCTTTCTTTAGACACAAATTTCTGGATTGATGTGATAAAAAGAAGCCGGGAAGGATATTTCAGTGGGAATCTTGAGGATAGCCGGCGTATTTTCTCTCTTTTTTGTTTCTTTTTTTTCTGAACTTGTAAACGTTGAATCCATTCTAAAATTCTTTTCACTTTCATTCCATTATTCTATATTTCAGCTCCTTCCTCTCTCTTTAAAATTACCCTTTTCTTTAAACTTTCCAACTTCCACCCTCTCTCTACTTTTTCTTTCTTCCTTTCTCATTTCTCTTCTACCTCCGTTCACTTTCTCTTTCAACCTTTCCCTTTTTTTCTTTTCTCTTTTCATTTATTTATCTCTTTCTTTCTCATTTTCATTCTTTTCTGTCTTTCTTTCTTCTTTTTTCATTTTCAACTCATCACAACTTCATCAATCTACCTCTTCCCATCACAAGAAATTCTCTAACATTTCCCAATCTTTTGCCTTTTTGTCGCCTTCCACCTTTTTTTCTTCCATTTAAACTACCTGAATTCAATTAATTTTCCGCACATCCATGTCTTATCTAAAGGTTTGCCGTGTTATTTCATGGGGCATTCCTTTTTATTGTTTCTTTCCTTCCTTCCTTTCCTTCTTTCCCTCGACCGTGTCTGTTTTTTGTTTTTTTTTTCTCTTTTTGATTTCTTTCGCATCATTCTTTCCTTCCTTTTTTTTAATTTCCTTTATTCCTTCAATTCTATCAGGTTCTATCTCTTCCTTTTATTTAAAGATTTTCTGCTTCTTTTGATAATTTTCCTTCATTCCTTGACATCATTTGATTGTTCTCTCTAACTGACCTTCCTTCCAACAATCTTTCCTGAGTCTCGAAATGACGTTCTTAGTCTGTGAATACAAAGAGTAAAATGAGTTTCAATTATCCTTCCTTCCTACTATCCTTCCTTCCTACTATCCTTCCTTCCATCTATCCTTTCCCTCCAACTATCCTTCCTTCCAATTTTCCAATAAAAGTCTCGACATGACGTTCTTAGTTTGTGAATACAAAGAGTAAAATGAGAGTTTTCTCATAATTTCTGCTTACTAAGGAACATCTTTTCCCTTTGAGGAATTTAAATTAGAGATGCCTGCCGTTGCTAGCATGCAACATCCGAGAAGGCGGAAGTCCATATGTGTACTGTCATTAAAAAAAAGTGGGAGAAAAAAGTAATGAAAAGACTATTTCAAAATTCCAATATATCATTATGACCTTTCGTGAGTATGTATGCAGGGACACATACATACACATGAGGAGTAAGGATGGCGTAACGGTTACTGGCATGACAAACGGAACAGATGAAACAATCTATCTATCTATCTATCTATCTATCTATCTATCTATCTATCTATCTATCTATATACAGTGATTTCAAAAAGTATCCAATACTTCAATCAGAAATTAGCCTTCCTACCGGAAATCCTTGAGAGAGAAGTGGTCCGCCTGCGTATCCTTACTTCACACGAGAGTTCTTTGTCAATTTACGTATAATTGCGTAGGAATTTGAAGGAGAGAGGGGGGGGGTATTTGAGTATGCTTTGTCCCATAGTTTTGAGAAATGTAAATATTGTGAGTCAGAAATCATCGGTTACATGCGCAAAGACAGTAATATGCACACACGTACACACAGAGAAATAGACGCACGCACATACTCTCGCATGCACAAGCCTGGTATTTCATTTACTACCTAAAAGATGAGGAACAAAGGGGTCATTAGAGGTCAGCATTTGATACTTTTTAGTATTCACGTATAATCACTTTTTTTACTCATGTGCTAGATTCGGAGGTGACTAGAGAAACATTTTTTCCATTGCATTATTAATGATAAGATATACGTACATGCTTTACATAATACACAGATATGTATGCTTAAGTGTATATCTGCATGTGTATGTATGTATATATGTATCTATGATTGTATGAAGGCATAAAAACCCAAAGAATTATTTCTACAAGACGTATGATTCATGGATATCCTGAAGCCATTTGATATTTTAATCTCAATGATAGACTCAGAATTGTTTCATATTTCGTGAAAATTGTTTTATTTTTTCGTATGTTTCACTTATCTACTTAGCGTGCTCCAAGTCATACTTACTTGAAGAAGCATTTCCGGTTGGTCAGTTCGCCATTAGCGGAAGTCATTTCCGGTGTCGGAAACCAAGAACAAAATCGGCTTTTACTTCCAGCTCTGATTCCTCCATACCGAAAAACCGAAGAAAAAAAAAATACGAACTTTCCATTGAATGTAATTTTCGCATAAAGACTGACAGCAAAATCTCCAAAAGGTTATAAACGAGGTGCTACCCAAAAGTTTGTGGAATTGGGGGGAAAATAACCAATATGTGTTCAACAGTCAAATCTAATGTTTTCCGTGTCTTGCCAAATATTTCATGCATCGCTCAATATCGCTACACCAGGAAAGAAGTTCATTTTCTATCATTTTTTCCTTCTCTGGGGACGTTATTCTGGACCTTAAGTTCCTTTAACTTTTGGCTATCACTTCGTGTGTGTATATATGTCATAGATTAGACAGTTCAATACAATAATTGTAAAGAAAATTCATTTGGAAACAATTTGGTCGGTGCCAGCATTAACCGAGGAGTAAATCGAAAAGCCGACTACGTAAGTGAATGTGCGCCCTGTGGGACTCGAACCCACGTCCATCAGAGTGTACTTAACCCAAAATTTCTTCCCAATCACATAAATCATAGAAGGTTTCAGATCAAAATTGAGCCAATAACTACGTGGTGAGTTACAAACTTATTGATCCTATCCCATATATATATATATATATATATATATATATATATATATATATATATATATATATATATATATATATATATATATATAGATCTTCTGTGATATCGCGATGATTGAATTATTTGGCCTAGACAACGAAGATAGAATAAACAATTACAGAAAGTGGGTTGCTGAAGGATTTGAACCTACGACTGATAGAGTAGCTGATTTAACATAGTGTTGCTCTTACCATTGAGCTAAAAAAAACTATTGGTAATGCAAAGGCTCAAATAACTTTCAACTCTAGTTAGCTGTTTTATCCCCGTTAGTTGAGTAAAGGGTACGGTTTCAAATTCACTGAACCTGACCAAAAACAACAGGCACTGGGAGAAGGCTAGATTGGAATGTTTGTGATTTTTTTTCACTCACCCACGTTGAGCTGATCCTGTATCACATTTCACCCTCGTGGTGAGGTCCTGAAAGTACTCCTCCATCTCCTTCTACGTCTTCTTCATTGTACCTTCCCTCTTTCTCTTCTGATCCCCTAGTTTCATCCTGAATCAATGTGATCTCAAATCAG
This sequence comes from Thysanoteuthis rhombus, assembly GCA_963457665.1. Classification (NCBI taxonomy): domain Eukaryota; kingdom Metazoa; phylum Mollusca; class Cephalopoda; order Oegopsida; family Thysanoteuthidae; genus Thysanoteuthis; species Thysanoteuthis major. The sequence continues at coordinate 12,671,481 of OY735232.1, read as the reverse complement.
CTTACCTCTCTTTGTTCTCCTCACTGTTTTCTTTCTTTTTCTTTCTTCCACGGTCCACCCACTACTGATTCTCGTCTCTCCTCCTCTTCTTTTTATTCTTCATGTTTTCCTTCCTTTCATCATCCTGTCAGGCTCGTGCCTCCCAGTCCTTTCGTTGGAACGACCAATTGAATCAAAACCATTGCTTGCCTTCTTCCCTGTCCTTTCTCTCACTTCCGCTCTCGCAATCTCTGTACAAAACAAAATCTGTTTATATCCTTTCCTTTCTCTTCTATTGGAATCCAATCTAGATCTCCGGTTTCGTGGCTTCACCTTTTCCGCCATTGTTGATTTTCCCTCCGACTTCCTTGTGGTCATTCACCGTACATTCTTTACCACCACCACCCACGGATTCACTCAGAGGACATGTCAACTAGAAAAGTCTTCTTCCGATACAAGGAAAGACTTTCAATTGAGGTGTTCCCTTGGTCAGTTATCTTGACCATTGTGTTTTGATTAGCATACAACTGTGGAAGACTGTTTGAAAAAAGATGATGCACACTTGCAACTATTTTACCAAATTAAAATAACTATGACTATTGCTTATCATGACAGAACTCTACACATCTGTATACGTGAGTTTTGGTCTATCCATGGACCAGTATTAATGAGCTCTCCAAATCGAGTCTGTTTGGGTATCCACATGATATCTATCCTGCTGACATGCTCCAGCTACCTGAGCCGTCTCCTATAGATTTATAATGTGCTTGTGTGTGTGTGTGTGTGTGTGTATGTGTGACATTTTTTCAAACCGTTTCGCAAAAATATGCATGAAATTAACATTCGCTTTTATACCTGTTCACACATATGAGCACGCCCCGATCTATAAGTGCAAAGCATTGTTAGTGCATATGTACAAATATAGATATATATGTGTGTGTGTCTATATTTGCAGTTATTAGTTTGACCCTAGGTCTTCTTTAGGTACTTTTTGAAACACCGTTTGGTAGTTGTCAGATCGGTATAATGAAGATATTTTGAACCGAGATCAAAGTTAATGGATGACCAGAGTAATCGTCATATTTTCAACATTTTGAACTCTGTTGATCAGCTTAGAAATTCATCGAATATTTGTTGTGTCGTTACAAGCTTTTTTTCTGTATGTGTACACAACATGTACAGGCACCGAGGCTTAAATTCTCATAATACTCTCTCTCTCTCTCTCTCTCTCTCTCTCTCTCTCTCTCTCTCTCTCTCTCTCTCTCTCTCTCTCTCGTCCGTCAAAAACACACAGGCATTCCTTCACAGAATCATACTTATACAAATTCAGTACTGAAATAAGCAGTCACTCAATAATAATAAAGTTTCGTTTTGCTCCTTCTTTTTCTAACAAGGAAGGCAATCCGACCTACGTTTGCCACAAATTGTGAGAATGAATCAAGTCCTTAAAACCGTTCTTTCGATTTCATGATCTGAAGTCAAGTTCGTTTGACTATTTCCAAGCCTACGCTTCTGCGCTCAAGGAACAAACCAAATTGTTAGAGCAAGGACACATACTCAGTCCCTAACCTTCTAAATATCCTGGTCAAAGAGGCAGACACCTACGATAATGATATGACCCCCTCTCTCCGTCTCTCTCGTTCGGAATCCCACACATTTATACACTGTCATATAGGTGTGTTTGTGTACGTATGGATCCTGTATAAAACAGATAAGGGAAAACATGACGTCATCTGTTTTCCTTGGTTGAGATGGTAATTTAAGTGGTGTATTTGAAAAGTTTAAAATGAACGTCAAGTTGAGCCCGGGCCACTTGATCCGGGAGTCAGGAATCGGGCTTAGCGTCCGAAAGACAAGAAGAAATGGATGAAGTACAAAACACAGTTTTGAACTTTGATAACGAGGACGTTTGCATGAAAATGATGTATGGCTACACGACAAGGACAATAACTGAACAGACTGTTTGGGGTATGACTTACGACAGGTATTTCTTTTAATTTATCTTTGTTTACAAATAATTCATCTCTGGTAAATTTTCTCCTCTTTGCTCACGATGAGTAAGTCTGGATTCGATGATACGTTCAAACTGTCATAGAATTTTATTTGGTCATTATTTAGGACAGATTCTGGTTTATTCAAAGACCATCGGTGGTCAAATCCGATTCATTTGTACAATTCACAGTGAATCACCGCTCCTATTCAGTCATGTTTATAATTATACTGCTTCAGAGCTTATTTGATGCATCCGTTTATTATATGATTGGTAGTTCCGTCCCGGTCATTTCTTAGTCGACATATCTCTATTCTTCCGTGTCCTGGCCTTAATATAATTTGTACCTATACGCTTGTTATTTAGGGATTAAGTTTCTTTCTTAGAGTATCTTCTGCATAACTATGCCTATGGCATTTCATCTACATTATTTCGACTACATTACTGCTGTTGTTGTTGCTGCTTTTTTCGACTTGGCATTGCAATTATCATTTCCAACTTACAATGCTTTTAATCATTAACGTTATCTTCATTATCAATTTTGCTATCAACATCTTCTTCATTTATTATTATTATTATTATTATTATTATTATTATTATTATTATTATTATTATTATTATTATTATTATAGTCTTTTAAGCATAAAAAACAGGATTCACTGTAGACCATTTCGCTCCACCTACGTGAGTGAGTGAGAGAAAGAGAAAGGAAATGCGTGAAATGATTTCTTTAAAACATGATTGCTTTTAGTTCATCTGAATTATATAGACACTCTCAAAAGAGGAAAGCAACAAAGCTATCACGCCACTTCCGGTGACCTTTCAGATTCAGTACATAAGCAGTATATAATGTCTTCTTTCTGATAGCATCACCATATTGCGTTCATTTTGTAAATCTTGTTCGAATAACGAAAAAAAAAAACAAGAAAAATCTTGCCTTCAATTTCGTTTTCTCGAGGTCTTCGGTCGCTTAGGCTTATTGTTAACTCTTTTCACAACACAGAAACCGTAATTGCTGCACAAAAATACGAGTGGTTAACTCCCTCCATTGTGTGTAGCTTTTGCCCTAAAATCCCCAAGGTTGTCCCTAATTGTTCGTCTTGAACGAACGGAAGGGCATTTACTATTGTCAAGATACGTCAGTCATCGAAAGACGACATCTACATTGTATTTTACCTTACAACATTTGTATTCGTTCGTAAATTGGCCAGACTAACGGGTTCCTTGAATGAATTCGTCACTCCTTTGCCTTATTCAACAGTCATGTCAGTAATTTTTGGGTACTTTTACTGGCGAAGTCCCTATTTTCTTTCATTCTGAATTTCACAGCCCGTTGCGGTTTTATTTTTTCGCTAAATTCAAAATTTCAGCATCCCCTTCTTTGATTTCCATTCGCTTGTGATGAAACGTAAAGAGCGTTGTTTGTGCACTTCTTGGGTGGAGAGTAAGGCAAACAGATGAAATTCCGTCCTTGATGTTTCTGGGAAAGTCCTCTTACAGACAGGCAAGTAATTTTAGAATCTGCGATTATAGTATAATAAGTACATATCATGCTTGTGTAGATAAAACCTTAAAAGTGGAGAGAATGAAGTTCAATCTTAGATACCTAGTGTGCAAACATCTATGGATGTGCGCGAGAAAATCATACAAGGGTTATTTTTAAAGGTCTTTCCAAAACAGGAGACTTATCAGTCGCTTGATGCATCTGTTTTCCACGATTTGGTTTTAGCGGCTAAGATTTCACTCAATACAACTTTTCAGCTATTTTCCATTGCTCCAGCAAGCGAATTATGCGACTCTTCAGTATAATTTTACTCAAATAAATGTAAGATCGATCAGCATAAGCATCCCAGAGAAACATCTAACTTGAAATCGAATATAAGAAGATAGAAGTTATTTTTTGGTCATTAAACGGTCGGTGATTTTTTTTATCTAGCGGTACCAGCAGGGAAACAAAGCATAATTTTCTTTTCAGAAATTGAGAACCCTCGTTTTATCCGAATGCTGACAGGAGAGATAAAGAGAGAGATAGAACTAGAGACAAGGTTTCCTTATTCCAAGTCATCTGAACCGAAAAAGTGATTAGCTTTTTATTTCAAGTCATCTGCCCATTTTCAAAAATGTAGTTGTAGCGCTTCACTCGACGCACCTGAAGCCTTGAACAGCCGAAAGGCAGGTGGGGGACAAACAAATACCCTGAGAATTCTCCTCAAAAGTGAATGCTGCTCTGCATTTCTTTCTTTCTTTCTTTTCTTTCTTTCTTTCTTTCTTTCTTTCTTCTTCTTCTTCTTCTTCTTCTTCTTCTTCTTCTTCTTCTTCTTCTTCTTCTTCTTCTTCTTCTCGGGAATGCTTACAAGTAGCCTTATGTATGAGTTCTATGGTTAAGGCTTTATCATGTACTTATTTTGTCATGTGTACTTAATTGGCCACGTGATTGGCGACGTTCAGTGCCTTCATTCAATTACGCCGTGTCACCAAAGACCAACGACGCATCCTTTGATCACATCATCCATTACCCTTTTTGCACTAACCACGTTACTGAATATATCAAACTAGTGAATGAGTACAAGCATTGAAGTTGAACATTGCAGAACAAAAATGAAACTTGTGATCGTTTTATAAAAACGTAAATCATAAAGAAGCTTGATATTTACACATGGTGTAAGGAAATGAAGGCTGCTCATACTAGCCTTATTTTGTACGTATATTTTAACCCATGTTCGTATGAAACTTTGTTTATACTTGAAAGTTAACAGAACGTTTTCCAACCTCTCAACAGACATGCATGACTGATTTTTTAAAAGTCACATGACCCCTCAAAGTTATAAAACACCAAGATACAAAAAGCATCATTACTATCTCAACGGTCAAAATACACATAGTTCATGGAAACAAGTCCAACAAATATAAACATGCTCCGCAAAAAGTTTTAATCGATCAAAAATTGTGGGATTCCCTCTTATATATATATATATATATATATATGTGTGTGTGTGTGTGTGTGTGTGTGTGTGTATTTTTTGGAAAAGTTGGCAATATCGGAAAGGAAAAAGACTTTAGACTACTTAGTATATCACATTTTTTTATTAACGAGTGTATTAGCTCACATACTCTTCACTCACCCAGGGCTCCATCAGAACTTTGAAAGCGAAAGTTGGTTTTAATGGATTGGTGAAAATTACAGAAATGCCATGGTGGTGGTTTTCATTTATTACTACGTATTAGAGGGGGGTTTCTGATATATGTAACTTGGGTCTCAAGACAAGAGGATGTCTTTTTTAGTAGATAAGGGTTTTGGGGGTTGGTTGGTGTGAGGAAAAGCCGATAGGATGAGGGTTTTTTCTTAATTTTTTGTTATAGGGGTTATATGATAGGGGCTATATATATGTGTGTGTGTGTGTGTGAGTCTATCTGTCTGTCTGTAGGTTTGTGAACACGCCTTTAGGGAGTGAGGTGGTAGGAAAAGAGATGGTCTGGGTCACAAACACCACTGAGGGAGTGGTGGGGGAAAGATGTAGCTGACAGGTCAATTTTTTCCACGTGTCTCATAGTACTGTTAGCGAGAGAGTGGAGAAAAATTGACCGGCAGTATTGGCAATTTTATGACTAGACCTGGCTAGTAATTTTCCAATTTATCAAATAAACAACTTACGATGGTCGATTATTTCTGATGATATGGTTACAGTGATAACAGTTATTTGTTCTGGATTCAAAGTTATCTTCTTGGCTGGCAGAGGAAAATTTAGCTGATTTAGTCATTTTTGAAGACAGCTAAAGCTATTAATAACAAACCATATTTATCTACATTGGATTCTAAAGAATTAGTTTTCGTTGGATTTTTGAAAACTTGGCAATAATATTCGCAAGTAATTATTTCTGTCGTCAATACATAGGACTTTCGATTCCTCCATGAAATCTGTCAGTTCACTGAACTCAATCCCGCTTTCAATGGTGAAGTTATGATTTATTGTCAATGTTTTCTTTTGTTGATCACGATTCGGTTAAGCGAATGTAATTCAAATTTATAATGTGAACAAACCGTCTCCACAAAACATATCTTCAAGTTTCTGACTGTATCCTTTCAAATAACCATATGTAAGCATGAACTCAAAGAAGTTTTCCTTTAAATACTGAACCTGACCATCATTTCATTCGGAAATTTTCAAGGTTTCATTGAAATAGATGCGTGCTTTTTTTGTTTTTTTTTTGTTTCCTGTGAAGCGAATTTTCTGTTAAATAACAGATCAGACTTGTCCGTGCTGCATTCTGGAAAAAGGGTTTTCATCGGAAATTCGAAAAAAAAAAATAAAAAATAAAAAATAACCCCAAGTTAGACTACTCAGTCAAAAATATTTTCTTTGATATATTCCTTGGACTGGAAAATATTTTGAGTTGGCACGGAGGCATTTTGGATCATAGCTCAGTATTTCTGCGTATATTCTCTTTCATTTAGGGTCTCATGCATCCGGGGCCCGCACACACTTCCAGACTGACCCGTGCACAAATATTTGTTTCAGTTTAATATTCGAAAAAAAAAAAGAAGAAACAATTTTGTAGTTATGAGAAAAATTAATTTAGAAAATTTGGGGATGTAACTATGTTAAACTTGACATGGGAGTGTGCAAGGATTTGAAAATCTCTCAAAATCAACTCATTTTCGCATTTCAATAGAAAAAAATCACCATTCATGAGTTATTTTATCTATTAAAAGCGTTTGCTGTAGGAAAAAAGTTGCATTTGTAGGAATATTTTTCAAGTTTATTAACCTTTATTTAATTTTATGAAATATCCATAAAATATAATTTGTTCCCTGTGTTGTATTCGAAATTATGTTCCTTGCATTTATATATATATATATATATATATATATATATATATATATATATATATATATATATATATATATATATGTGTGTGTGTGTGTGTATGTATGTATATATATATATATATATATATATATATGTATGTATGTATGTATGTATATATATATATATATATATATATATATATATATATACATACATATATATGTGTATATGTGTGCGTGTGTGTGCATGTGTTTGCGTTTATACATAGATTACAGTACGTGTATATGCGTTGCGTTTATATTTATTTATCACACACGCATATATATATATATATATATATATATATATATATATATATATATATATATATATATATATATATATATATATATATATATATATATATATATATATATATATACATGCGTGTGTGATAAATCGTTTTTTTCTAAGATTTGTTCATTATATCAGCTTTTTGATATTGGATAAAGGTCTTTCCCAAATAAGTGTAAGAGATGGGGTGATGGGCTTTACCCTGCTATGTTGGCCCATGATGGGTCTAAGGTGAGAGAGAGAGGACGTGGGTACCCCCCTCACATACCCACACACACACATACACACTCCAATACCATTCTCCGCACCGTTAACTGTTTACTATTCCCGTTCGACTCTATTTCTGAACAAAATACTTGAACCGACGGACGTCAGTGTCCGCTGATTTGTCCATCATTTCAAAATACATCCCCTTACTCTGACCGTTGAAATGACCTCTTTTTCACCTCCTTATTTTTCATTTCGACGTCGTCTTCGGTCATTTTGTGAAGCATTAACAAAAAGACCCATTATTATTTAATCAGTAGTTCCTATCATGTTGGAATGCAGGGTGACGATGGATATGAATGGGGGTCGTTGGATATCTATACGTTTGTGAAAAACTCAATTAAATGAAATGGAGCTTTTCGCGAAGACCTCATTTATCAAAAATGCTAACTTTATCTGAAAACCTACAACGAAGGTGCCGGAACATTTTTTATTTCATCAGCCTTCCAAAGTCCGTTGTTAGGCTTAGGTCTTCCGCGAGTAAGACATGGGGAGGGAGGAAATGGACCTTACTCTGACGTCTTGGCAGAGAAAGAGATGGGTACAAAGCAAAGTGAACACTAAACGGTTCCAACCAGAGTTCGAAATCGGCTCAATGACCTCATTCTCCGTGCTGTTAACCGCTTGGCCTCCTCGGACTTTCTATAGACAGGAAACAAATGCACAAATGTGCGTCGACAAACTTGCTCTCACTTGCGGTGTACCAAATTATTGTTATCTTTTCTTCCAAGGGAGATGAACGTCAAGTTCATTTTCATAACAAAAATTCAATTCATTGTTAATTGGTTTTGCAGGTAAATATGGGCACCAGATAACTGGTCTATTTTGACCCCCTGAGTAACAACCACATGTGAGAAATTTTAGAAAAGCTTTTTGGATAGAAAGCTGTTAATTTCGTTATCCCAGAACAAAGTCTGGAAGTGTGGGAACAGGTGGGCTATGAATTCTGTAACTTCCAACCTCTGAATGAGCCTAAGAAGTGAGCTTGCTTCTTGGTATGATCGCACTAGAACTGGATCAAATTATCACAAGTACAAGTTAATTACAATAAAAACAGGAGTATATTTGTGAAAGAATTCGTTCTTTCATTCTTCAATTTGATATCTAGAAAATCTTTCTCTTCCCCTCCTCCCTCTCTCTCTCTCTCTTTTTACACACACACACACACACACATATATATATATATATATATATATATATGTATGTATATACTTATAATCACAAATTGCTCCCTCTCTCTCTCTCTTTTTACACACACACACACACACACACATATATATATATATATATATATATATATATATGTATGTATATACTTATAATCACAAATTGCTCTATATTATATAGAAACTTTTATTTGAAATGGTCTCCCGTCATTACACAATTAATGTATCACTTGACCTTGACAACGTAAATAGGATAAACAATATAAGAAAATGGGACAGCTACAGGATTATATATATCCATTTCTTAATACATAACTGTCGCGTTGAGAGAGGTGAATGGAGCAGATATGGACCGAAGAATGAACGAGGTGAGAATTTGGAGTGAAAACAGTTATTTGGGTCTTTCAGTTACCGGCGGCTATTTAGCTTAATGGTAAGAGCCACGTTACGTTGAAGCAGCTACCGTATAGGGTGCAGGATCGTTTCTTACAACAATCCTATTTCCTTTATCAGTTTATTCTATTTACGTGTGTGTGTATATGTATATATATATATATATATATATATATATATATATATATATATATATATATATATTAAACAGCTGCTTTTCCGTTTATGTCACGTAGCCACCAGCTGTTGTCATTTGGACGTTATTTCTACCTATTTATATATCTATCTCAGACTGTTCATATCTAGCCATGTTCCTGCCCTACCTTCTTATCATTCAGTTTTGGAAAGAAAACCTCTGGATGAGTAGATCTGGAAGAAAAAAGTCAGACATCAATCTGAGGTTTAGAACAGGTTATCAACCTGGGCGATATCGCTCATGGGTGGGCAATTTCAATTCTTGGGTTGGCGGTGTTCAGTTATGTAGTGTTGTGAAATTTTGTGGTATAGGATTTTGAAAATTAAAGTCTGAAATTGACAATAAAAAATGACTCCACAGCGACATTTACTTTAGCAAACAGCATATGTGATATCGCACATTATGTTAACCCAATGTGTCTGCACCAGCTGTGTCTCGCCAGACACAGGTATTGCATTGATGATATATAAAACCAGTATATGTGTGTTAAAAATTTGATTATACAACTTTAAATTACTTTTATTAAAGAATCAGCGAAAGCTGTTAATTTCAATTGCTTTTTAAAACGTCTTTGGTACCCTTTTGAATATTTACCACACAGGTGGACGATGGAAAATTATCCCATGTGAAAGTGGGCGGTGACGCCAAAAAGGTTGAGAGACCCTGTCCTTTGATATTAGATCTTTGCATCCCGTGTCTACACCAAGTGCCTACGTGATAGTGTGTTCTTACTGACAAAATCTGAGACGGAAATAGGACATCGCTTCCTGTTTAATACAGACAACATTCATCACTGACTTCAAATAACATCTACATGCATGTTCTGACAAAACAATGACTTTCTGAATTTTTTGCTGACGTTTTTTTTTTTTTGTCTCTGCATTTATTCAACGGAAGACTCGATTGCTTGAACTGCAACTGTGGCGATGGATGCAGACCAGAAGAGAAAAAGCGTCTCGTCTCTTGGTTTCTCCTACCACGACGTCACATGATATTTGACGCAGGATGTAAGCCATACGCATGTTCAGCACGGTTCTACGTCTATTTCCCTTTACAACAATTCATTCACAACGATCTATTCACTGAAACGATTCAATAATTCATCTACAGTAATTCAACATATATTAACACATATATACACATACATGGACATTTATGAGTAAATCTGTAGGTATGTACATATGTAAGTGAATTTGTGGATATGTGTGTATGTTTGCGTATATGTATGTGTATATATGTGTGTATGAGTGAGTATCTGTGTCTATGTTTATGTAAGTATTATCGATTCCGTTTTCCGTGCAAATAACAGTAACGCTATCAGACCGCTTTTTATATCAGCTTGTCCCTTTATAGATGAGCATTCAGCATGCTGTCAGGTCAGACCTTCTTGTTACAATGAAAGATTTATGTGTCAATTATATATATATATATATATATATATATATATATATATATATATATATATGTGTGTGTGTGTAACATATATATATATATATATATATATATATATATATATATATATATATATATAATGTTACGGCAAACGGCTCACCTGACCACACAAAATGGTGTCACTAAAACTGAAATCCCATCCCATGTGCATTATGTGAAGGTAGATGGTTGGGAGACGTGGACATGGATCATCCGTTACCCTTGACTCATTTGTTTGACCATTTTCCTTCTTTTTCATTCTTCCTGCCTTCTTTCGTTTATCCATTTCTTTCTTACTGAATTTCGTTTTTTTCCTCTCTCATTTCCTCTATTCTTCGTTTGCCTTTTCTCTCTTTCATAATGTAATTGTTCGTTTATTTCATTCATTGTAAAATTTCTTTTCTCTCTTCCTCTCTTCCGTTTTGTGTTGTTTTTTTTTCTTCATTCCCTCCCTTAATTGATCATTTGTCATGCAATGCAGCAAGTACCTACAAATATGCCTTTTCTCCAAGAATCCAAATATTTTCAGCAATATTATTCAACAAACTCATTGGTGATTATGATTTGAAAGAATTGTCAAAGGTCTTCTAATATATTAGATCTCTTAGAAAGTTCCTGGACTTTTAAGAAAGTTCTTGGTTCCATACATAGAAGTTTCGTTTTCAATTTTGGTTTGATAGCATTTACACTGAAAATAATTTCCTAAGAATAGTTAAAAACGTGTCCACTGTACGATTTCAAAATAGGCACTTCGTCAGCTGAAACGATTCCCCAAATCAAACAGGCGTTCAGGAATGGAACTACCGGCCGTATGACGGGTTATGAGCACCTCACTAAATTCGAGTGAGATAAATTGGAGACATTGAATAAACCTCAATGTGAACGACCATTTCAGATGAATCAAGATGAACTACGTCAGGACATAGAAGCCACTTCAGTTTGCCAGCTCAGAATAATTCTGCTCTTTAATTGCACTCACTTCACCATCCTGAGTCATTTGTCTGCCATCGGCAAATCATTCGTTGACAGAAGACGATCTATGATTACCCTGAAGTGCAAATAACTGTGGTTTGACACCGTCATGAAAATGATGAAAGTTAGAATCTACATTGTCAATAGGACGTGCAAATGAAGTCTGACAAACGAAGCCGGACACACAAAGGTGCTTTGTCGTAGCCATACCAAAGTCAGGGCTGCATTAGAAAAAGGTAAAGCTATGTTCTTGGTTGAAAGAACTGTCCAATTCAAACAAATGTAAGTATATATGCCGAGGTGCACTAAATGTGGCCAATAGTAAAAGCAAATAAGCCCCAAGACATAATTATCATCCATAGCTATCAGGTAACGTTGGGAAGGAAATTTTATGCACTTCAACATAAGAAAAGCCTACCAATATAGATCTTGGTAAAATCTTTTTACGGTTGTTTGAATTATACCGGGTAGAATGAAAATGATTTCCCTTGCTAACTACACAGTTATCCAAAAACTGTAAACTATTAACATGGTACCAGAAGCTGTAGTTTATTTACCGTACGTAAAAGTATCTTTTGGACCTCTTTTCTTTCAAAACACAGCTTATTTGTTATTTTTTTTCTGCCTTGCGTCGTAGTGATTTCTACGGTAGAATCTTTGCAACCAGGTTAAATCATATCTTGAAGCCATTAAGATTAGGAAGATCTTTCGTAGCACATTACCCGCCATCCCAGCAAAATTTCATTGAAATCCATCGAGAACTTTTGGGAATAACGGAGGGACAGACAAAAACTGACAGAAACTGCAAAAATATTTCTCATTAAAAAACCAATTCCTGGATCCACTCCTGAATTTGATCACTTCTTTCATACCCTGGGGCCCACCTTTCCAAATTTTATGGTTATCAATAGAGAACCTTTCGAGATATCATATCGTCCGACGCGGACGAATATAAAAGGAAAAAACTGAAAGATATCCGTCATTTAGAGACGAATTCCTTGATCCACTAAATATAATTTGAATTCATTCAGAACGTTTGGGGATATCGTATGGAAAGTCAGGTGTGAAAACAGGAATGTACTTGAACAAAAAACAGGGCAACACAGTATCTTAGCCCTAATTGGAAGATATGTACATTTGTGATGGGTCAGCGAATTCGTTTTTTAATTGAGAGATATTTTTTGATTTTTTTTTTTTGATGAATTTCTGTGTATGTTCCTGTCAATCAACACAATACCTCCGAAAGTTCTCAATGAATTCCAATGGAATTTCGTAGCAAGGAAGAAATGATTAAATTAAGGGATGGATGAAGAACTATTTACTATTTACCCCACGATCGATATAGGGAGGCATTTAATTTGTTGAAGTTCATAAAATGCCCCTTCCAACCGTATCAAACATGAAAATTACTCTCAGGTTCAACGCTAATTATATTATGTTAACTGCGAAAGACCACTTGAGTCAAGTAAAATCTACCGATTGCATAATGATTTCAGTCTACACGCTCTACGGATAACACTCTACCACAATCGCCCGAGCAGGTGCTCTCCCGTGAACTAATGATTTTGTACCATTATGTAAATTGAAAATTTGAGGGTAACATGTCAAATGTCTACATGCAAAAGAACAGGAAAGGGATAAAAGAAATATCACTATTACAAAATGATCAATAGAATGATATTCTGTGGGATGTTAACTACAGGTGACCTTGTATGAAGGCAGATTATTTGTCTTCTTTCTGACTTCTTTGAATTAAAATGATTAAGAATTGGTTTGATGTTTACTTTCCCCTCGATTATCGACTGACTCCGCTCAGGTTTTCTCTGCTTTAAGAGTCAGGGATATATACTCAGTCAAGATGAAATGGAGATACTTGAGGTCTTTTTGTTATTCCCCACTTGCACTAAATAATCATAGCTATTACGTATTTTTGTTCCCTAAATAAATGTGAATTTTAAAAAAAGTTGAATAATTTTTTTCTGACTGACTGACTAATCCTAAAGCCCTTACCAAGCCTCAACCCTTGGTTATTATTTCGATAAGATAATATCAGGCAAGTTGTCGAAATGTCCTTAACTTCTCATTTAGATTCATTCAGCTAACAGAACACGGTGAACAGTAGCAGCCATAATTAATTGGTGTGGTGAGGACAATCGAAGAAGACCCGATATTTGGTCAAGTCAACTTTCATGAAGGACTGCATTCAGAGATCATTCATGAAAATGAGTCTCACAAAGAATGGCTTGCATACTAGCACGCTAATCTTCGCTTAAGGATTGATAGCTTATGCATCTAATCGTGAAATGTACCATAAATATATGGTGTTCACTGTTTGCTCATAAAACGGGGACCAATGAAAAAATGACAATGTGTCTATTCGATGAGAGATGACTGTTGTAATTGTGTGCTTAGGGACTCGAGTCGAAATGGATAGGAATGTGAGGAGCGAGGGGGGAAGGAGGAGGATAGCCACGTGCCGGTAAAATGTAAACAAAGGAATTGCATGCTTAGAATGAAAGCACGCACAGGAAGCAGAAAATATATAGAGAAAGCCCAGAACTAAGGGTCATTATCCACATGACAAAGCAATCAATACATACACTATCACGCGTGTACGCTCTCATCCTCATTCTCTTTCTTTCTTTTTCACTCTCTCTTCCTCCCTCTCTCTCTCTCTCTCACACACAAATACGTACAGACGCACACGTACAAAATACCCATGCAAGTGTCAACACAAAAAAGGCAACAACTGTAGACACACACTCACTCATATATACTCACAAGCTCATAGCTAGCTAGATATATCAATCAGAAGGGAGAGTTCTAAAATAACTCACTGATTATATATATATATATATATATATATATATATATATATATATATATATATATATATATATATATATATATATATATGTGTATATATATATGTGTGTGTGTGTGTGTGTGTGTGTGTGTGTGTATGTGTTAAAGATCAATGTGTAGTATCTTCATTTACCAAAAAGAACACGTCATTGATGGTATGTTTTTCTTCTTAACGGCCCATGAAAATTAATTTTAGGAGTCGTAAGTATTAAAATCAAAATCATCAAGTTATCTGATCTTTTTAAATTATTAGATTACGTTGAGGCATAACATGATTATAGGCATGGGAATAAAAATTACCATATGATTTTTTTCACTTGTGTTCTAACATAGAAAATAGAAAAATGATACTGATCAAATAAATTCATAACCGTAAATGTCATAACTGAGGCAAATTCAAGACAAAACGAGTATGTCATTGAAAAAATAGTTCTCTCTCTCTCTCTCTGTCTATCTATCTATCTATCCATATATATATATATATATATATATATATATATATATATATATATATATATATATATATATATATATATATATAGTTGACATGAAGTCTGCTCACCTGGACATCGCTAATAAGGGAGAACTTATTGAACATTAAGTTAAGTTATGCATATTCGCCCCCATGTCCAGATTTTATGCCAACCCTGTTTATATGCGTATATATATGTGTATGTGAGACAGGGGAGAAGAGAGAGACAGTCAGACAGACAGAGACAAAGAGAGTGTGAGTGAGTGTGACCGAATGAGTTTTATGTGTTAGCGTGCATACAAGCGTAAACATTTTACGCGGAACATATACACAACGTTTCCTTGTACATATGTCGAACTCGCGATCTTTCATTTTAGCATTTTTTTCACGTTTCCATCTCGTATATACATGACGGTGGATTGGTGAGAAAGGTTGAGTGAGATTGAAAGAGAAAAAGAAAACATTGTCTGCTTCGGCTACTATCAGACAACGTTAGTTCGCTTGAGAGATGCGGTCACGATAGACACGCTTCCTTTTGGAACCGAATTACAAGGTAAAGTCCAAACAAACGTTTTTACTTGCTTCTCTTCTCTTCTTTTCCTTTCTTTTCTTCTTTTTTTTTTTTTGCGTAGTTTATTTCGTTGGACTTGAAAGTGTTGACTTCATATTTTCTGACCCCTTTTTTTTTTCAAGTTAATATATTTTTTGTTCCTCTTCAGAATTATTTTCAATCATTTGTTTTTAATTTTCCCCCTTATTTTCGTTTATTTTTGTTCCGTGGCTCTTTCTCTATTTTCCTCTTGGTTATTCTGTTTCCTCATGAAGTATATTCATTTCTTTTAAGCGAAAATAAAAATGATGAACATTTAAAAACATTTTATTCTTGAAACAACTTAATCTATTCTCTGTTTTTCTTTTGTAATTTCTCGATTTTTTTCATACCTGTCAACGAACCGACGTTTTTAATTCGCAAGTTATCTTATTTTTTGACCAATTTTTAGCCATAACTAATTTTATATTCATTTCACCCATTTGTTATTTCCTTGTTTTCATAAAGTAAACTTTCGCTGTAACGGCACTATTTTATGACACACGCGTTCTAATGGTCTGGGGTTTGTTTTTTGTTTTGTTTTTTCTTTCTTGCAAGACTTAGTTTGCAACAACACATGAAGATATCATTGCATTATTTTAAAAACTTTTTGATTCATTCATTTATTTGCAGACTTGTGAGTTATCATTTAGTTATTATTAATATTTAGTATGAAATACACCCGTTATACAGCAAATTCGTTACGATGGTAGATAATACACTAGTTTTCTTTCAATTATCTCGTCCTGGTGCCGATATTTTTGATGGAGTTTTGTTTCTTACTTTTTTACTCAGTGAAGTTGATTCATTTTACAACTTGATATTTCAAATCGCTGAAAATTTCCTGGTTGAGTTTACGATTAGAACCTCAGGTGAAAAAGGTGTACATTTTGATTTTGTTGGATCTAAGTGGGACAAAATTACGTGAAAACTTCTTGCTGGAAGGGGGTGTATTAAGAAATATCTTTCGAGCAATAGCAGAAGAAAATTACAGAAATTGAAAATTGAATATGAACTAACATTATTCTTTGCTTATTCAGTGTTCGTTCAGCGTCCCAGGAAATATAGGGAAGCCACTGTACACACCTTAAAATTGAACTGATAACTCCTTCGTTGTTGCTTTAAATGAGAATCTGGATAAGATTTAATTGTTCCCTTCAAGATACATAATTCTTTCTACCTGGCCAAAACAAATAATTGTGATCAAAACTACGATAAAGGAATGTTTTAGTTGGTTTCTGTTCAATTCAATAATTGGTGTCCGAATGAGAACTTCTCACTGAGGATAGGGGGTAGAAGTTGGAACCCTAGAGGCCGTGACTCAAGGGGTCATTATGAAAAGTGACAGCTTAGGACGCGTCACAGCTTAGGTACTTCCTAATTTTTTTACCAGATAACTGACACTCGCATATATTCCTCTCCTTTTACCCCCAAATACATCATTTTTGACGCCCTACTCCCGATCATAATTATTTTTCGGCTGAAAATTTATAGCTGTCAATGATCTCTGTGCACACGGGTCAAAATTTATAATTCCAATCAATAAAGTCTCCATCAATAACCAAACCTATATTACCTTTTTGAAAATACCAGTCTTGATTATTTCTGATGAAATTTCACGATACTGTTGTCCATTTGGTATGAGTTCGAAGCTTACTTTGGATTGCCAGTTTGGAAGAATTTCCAAAGTTTTCTAGATAAATTCAAATTTCCAACCCTCTAGCTCCACTGGTGCAGCTTTCATGCATGATATATACGTACATACACTATCAGCTAGTCAGTCTATGTCTGCTGTTGAAAACGTTTTGCCTCGAGGATTAGAGGCACGTCATATATATATATATATATATATATATATATATATATATATATATATATATATATATATATATATATATATATATATATATATATATATATATATATATATATATATATATACATATATATATATATATATATATATATATATATATATATATATATATATATATATATATATATATATATATGTATATATATATATATATATATATATATATATATATGTATATATATGTATGTATCTTTTGGTTGTCTGTAACAATATTTGTGCCTGACAGTCAGGATGAAGTGGGCAAAGAGATTCTTCAATGAAAGGAGGGGAAAAAACCGACCTGGCTGATGGTCTTGAACTTGGTTTGATTAGCTTTCTTAGGATTAGATCTGGCAGATTTATTTTCCAATTAACATCCACTATTGTCGTTCGTATAAACATTCATTTATCGTCAAAATGTTTTTCTTGATAAAATTATTATGAAGAAATAAGATATTTTTAAGCCTTTTGGAGAGCTTTTTTTCATTTACATTGTAACTATAACACTAGACCGTTATTTGTGAAAAAATTTTGGTTTTTGGTGGAAAGAAATTGTTTTATAAATTTCATATCATCAGAATCTAAAACCCAAACTTCCGCTTCCATTTTGATACAATATATATATATATATATATATATATATATATATATATATATATATATATATATATATATATATATATGTGTGTGTGTGTGTGTGTGTGTGTGTGTGTGCGTGTCTGTGTGTGTGTAAGTGCCGTTTGTTATAATCATGGATAATCAAAATAAGTAAATGGTTAATGTTATCAGAATCACTCGGTCGTGAACACTTATTTCAATTGCATTAAAATCATTATAAATGTATTCTAAATATCAAAATATTTGTTATTTTATAATGACATACCAATGAAAGTGTGTGTATATATATATATATATATATATATATATATATATATATATATATATATATATATATATATATATATACTTAAATTAACTAGGATTCCTGGCGTTTGCTGGGTAAAATAACTCCAATTTTAACAACACTGTAAAAATATGTTCTTTAATTTATTTCTCTCTACACAACACAAACAACTTGTCACTGAAAAAATCACGTCTATTTTATATTCGTTTAATATTCTACCTCACACTTAATACTTTCCACTCTTGTGGAAGAGAGAAGCTTACCCACTTCTCAACAGACTCCGTGACCAAAATTTAACGTGCTCACCTGACGGACACTGTTTAGCATAGTGTGCTGTTGGTAAATTGAGACGCGCTGATTCTGAATATGCCTTTAATTCTGCTCTTGGATGTTTAGTTCCCGTGTGAGAAGAATTTAAACCCATAGACATAATTAACAACTTAATATATTTAGATATATTCATTCATATCAATAAATCGCCTTTTTATGTACTTGATATGCCCCTCTTCTATCGAAAGCTATATACGTAGATTTTGAATTTGTTGTTATAACTCGATACCTGAAAGTAGAATATTTCTATTAAAAACGTGTAGTTAGCCAAAATAACGTAAAGGGAAAAGGCACTACCATTGATTTGTGTAGGTTTGGGTGGTTGGGGGTGCAGGAAACTGTGATGCTGGAGTGAGCGTGCAAGGGGGCACGCACTGCCTCTATAACAGCCCACTGCAAAACAATCACTGAACACTATTCTTGTTTTTCATCTTCATTATCTGAAAAATCGAAAAATTGGCGTAAAGTGAACTTTCCAAACGTAGAGTATACTTGTATACAATATTTGTACATCATTTCAGTCTATTGATTTTCCGAGGTCTATTCGTAGGGTTTTGAACGAAGAGGCTGTTGATCAATATTTTATGACGCTGTGCTCCTAAAACTCCGATATCCTAATATTAAGTTATTTCAGTGAGTTCGGCGTTGAGATGAATTCGTGATAATGTCATCTGTTGAGGCGAAACTTCGCTGCATTAGACGCAACCAATTGTGGATTTGGACTGTAAAATCCACCACTTCGCAGTTTTATGCATCAATCACTGAATCTTTTAATTTTTATATGTATTACTTGCGATCAACATGCCTGTGATTGTTTCAGTTCACTCAAATCTCAATAGGCCTAATTAAAAGGGACAGTTGCCATAGGCCTACGTTTTCGAGGAGTGGGGCTATCCTCCCTACTGGATGTAAAAAAATAGTGTTCAATATTCACTGATTATTACTCTTTTTTCTTATATTCATTTTGGATAAAACTGCTTATCATTACCCTTTTTATATGAATCGTTCCAGTTTTTTTTTCAGTTCTGCTACGTGTACGTACATCATGTACACGACATGGATATGTAGATGCCCATATATGAATGTGAATTTAGCATTGATTATAAATATAGTGAACAGTTTGAAATTGGGCCTGCATTTCCAACCTGGCCTGGGTCTATTTCCGGCTTTATGCGGGCCTGACAGTCATATGACAGTTTGTCTAAAATGGCACGCTTCTTCCATCAGTCCAATTGTGTCGCTTCCACATTCACATGTGTCTGTGCACAGATACTTTTACCCAGCCGTACAGAACCTTCACGTAATCCATGTTGCTAAAAGAACATGTTTTTCTCGGTTAGCCAGATGCAACGAGGAATTCTCACCTGTCTTTGTTTATTTTCTGCGAAATAAGTTATGCCACGTGTTTTCAAAGAGGACCGAAGTCGATTTCAGCTTTATTTCTTGATTCATGCAACCCATTTCCGGGGCTCATCCCCCAAATTTACTTATAGTCTCTCTGTTAGTTCTTATTTCTTCCTATATGTTTGTTTTGTTTTTTTTTGTTCCTTTCTTTTTCTGTTGGGTCCTTTTTTTTTCTTTCTTTTTCTTTTGTTTTTTGTTCCTTCTCTCTTCTTCTTTCTCCTTCATTTTTTGTCCTTCTTTTTTCTTCCTTCTTTTTCTTTTGTTTATCTTTTATCCTCCTCTCATCTTCCTTCCTTTTTCTTTTTGTACTTTCTCTTTTGTTCCTTTTTTTATCCCTCTCTTTCCTTTCTTTTTTGTTTCTCTTTGTTCCATATCTCTCATTCCTTCTTTTTTTTAATCTTTTTCTCCTCTCCCTTCCCTTCTTTTCTTTTTCTTTGTGTACATTCTCCCGTCTTCCTTTAATTTTCTTTTTGTTACTACATTTTCCTCCTCCCTTCTTTTGCTTCTTTCTGCTCCTTCTCTATTCTTCCTTTCATTTTCTTCATGATCCTCCTCCCTTCCTCTTTCTATTTTCTTCGTGTTCTTTCTCTCTTATTCCGTCTATTTTCTTTCAATTCTTGTCTTTCCTTCCACCCTTTGTTTCATTTACTACATCGTGATTATTTCTGATACTCCTTTTCTCTTCAACGCTTTTTTCAACTCTTATTATCATATTAAGAAAATAGAAAGTCAATTTCAAAGGAAATAACTTCTCTCCACTGACCATTTTGAAAATTTTATTTTTCTAATTCAATTCACAAAAGTGTACCAATATTTTTATGCTAATCATTGAAAAGATTAACTGTCAAATACTTGTGGCTTATGAACTTGAGAGTTAATTTGCCTCTATCAATGAAATTAGAAGAGGTATGTGTATATATTTGTCTGTTTGTCCATTCTCATAATATCTCCAAAAGTTTTCCATGAATATCAATGATAGGCTTGAGGATAGCAAGAATTGTTTTCAATTTGAGGGATTTAGAGTTTTATTTTCGACTGATAGATGTTTTCATTTTGTTCATACTTTTATGCATTTTTTCCTTTCAATACTTTCTTCATGGTCACCACGTTTTTTCTCTCAATAAGATTTTATTCTCTTTTAATTACATCTTTCATTCAGTTTTTTCTTTCACATTCCATACTTTTTTCTTGTACAAATTTCATATTATTCCCTATTGCTTGCCCCTTCACATTTTATTCCTCCCTTTTACATTCTTCTTTTCTTTTACTCTTCATTTTTTATCTTTTCTTTCATCTTTTTCATTCAATTTAACCTTTTTTTTTATCTTTCTTTTGTTTTCTCCCCTTTTTTGCCTTTCATATTTTTTTATCATTCAAGTCTTTTCTTCTTTTTCTGATTTTCTTGGCTGTTTTTCTGCATCCCCTACTCTTTTTTTTTTTTATTTCTTCTTTTCTTTCCTTCTTTCTTTCCTTCCTTTCTTGGCTTTTAGACTCTCCACAATTCTTATTTTCATTACCTCGCTCATTGTTTTTCTTGGAATCATTTCTGGTGCTTCACACAATTTCGCCCTTTCAAGAAACAACATTGATGCCAGTCTTGGGTGTTCCAGGCATTATTTCTACTTCAACTCAATTCCCACTGCCACACGCGCACACACTCTGCCATCGATGCTCAACGCTAAAAATAATTCCTAAAAGTGCGAGTGGCCGAGTGGTTAATGCCATCAAGATTGGGATCAGTGAGCTTGATTCGCACTGTTGCCGTTGGGAAACACTTGCGTTCGCCTCCCACAATACGCCATGGGTCAGCTGGACAAGGAAATACTTACTTAAGAAAAGCTTTTGTCCAATGACGGACCTTAGAACCTGGAAATATGATGATAGTTCACTGACAGTTGTAGTCAGTCATGGTTCGATCCCAATCGAATGCCAACATGATTTGAAAATTGTAAAACTCAGCGATTAGAGTAATCACTTACTGACACGAAACAGATATCCAGCTCTTCGTACACTGATACTCCAGACACTTCGAGTCAAACATTTCGTCCTGAACTACAGGAACGATATCAAACAATTGTTCTTCGGATCAATTTGGATGATAATTTGATGCTCTGCAACTTTTCTTCGAAGGGTCGCTCGGAATGTGTTTATTTTTGGGGGGGGGGGATCATTTTGTTTTCGTTGTTGTTTTTTCATCTGAGTTTTTTTTTTCTATTTTTCAATATAATCCCCTTCCTTCTCAAAACACTTGGCTTAATTGATTACATGGATGGAAGATTATATATCGAAAATTTCAGATCAAATTCAGCTTATGACTATATGTCAGACTACGGACCTTGGTATGTAATTTCAAATACTTGCGCAGTACCCGTCAAATCTCTGAATGATTTACGTATGGATCGGTTCTTCTGTCTAGGATCTGCGCGCTTTGCCCAGAATCGAAGTATCGCTTCCCGGTACTTCTACCAAGGATCAGTGTTTAGTATTTGTATGCTCATTGAAAAACGGTATATATATATATATATATATATATATGTGTGTGTGTGTGTGTGTGTGTGTGTGTATGTGTGTGTGTGTGTGTGTGTACGTGTGTGTGTTGGATATACAGTGCGTTTTATACATGTGGATGATGATGAAATTCATATTAATAAAACACGTGTTTTCCTTTATTTTACAGATCCCAACAGTATTTTATCCAGTCCGACAGAAGCGACCAATGTCGATGTTCAGGCAGTGCGTCTAGTGCTTGCCCTTGTCGAAGCGGCAGCACAGGAAGTGTACATAACGACAGAAATCACGCCTTACAATCAACCCCTTGGATTACCTGCGACGGCGCTACCCAAAGTAGCGACAGTTTTATTCCAAAGCTTAATTCAGACGACAATAGCTGCGTCGGGTCTCCCGCTGAAAGCAGTAGGACCCACGGTCCCTGCGATAGCGACGAGCTTGAATCAGCAGACAGAAGTAGTGTCTGCACACCCCAGAGACTTTGTAGTTATTTTGGTAGAAGTCATTGTATCAGAAGTAGTAGCCGAAGACGTAGTGCGAACGGCGGTGGTGGCAGAAGTGGCACCTCCTATTGTAAATCCAAGATGATACGTATTTTGGTGCCATTACTTATATTATTTGGTATCAGTATTAGTTACTCACTGTTGACCAACGGATCTGTGGGAAATAAAGAGAAACTTAAGCAGGCCAACACGACAATCCACCCGAATTTTAAGATGGTAAGTATTCGTTTCCATCAAATGAAAATATCGTACATTCTACCTATAAAATAGAATCACTCGCTAACGAAAGATTTCATCCCAATGATGTCATATATTATATTCATTCAGGTAAATCTGACTAGCAGCAATGCATGAAAATCTAATAAAATTTCGGGTAATTACTCTACATGCTAATAACAAATAATTTGATGTGTATACTTTCGGGGGGGGGGGGGACACTCATGCGTACTTATACATTCACGCACGCACACACACACATATATATGAATATATATTGAATACTATACTGCAAAAGAAGAATTTTGATGGCAACAAGTTTATCACATACGTATATACATCAATAAGTTTATAGCCTTAAATTAATTGGAAAACATTTATTTACACAACTGATATTCATTTTTCACCAAATTATCCTTCCTTGTCGATGCATTCATCTCAACGCTTCTCCATTAATTACATAAAAGGGACATTATACAATGAAAATATCAGATCAAAATGTAGCTAATCATCACGTCTCAGGCTACGGACGTTATTGATCCACCTCAAGCGCTTCTGGAATGTTTGTAGCCTAATAGATATGTGGCCCCGTAGTTCACGCTTTTTATCTTTAGATACATGTTTTATATTGTAACTTTATGTGTGAGACTTGCATCTAAGATATGGTTTGCAACACAACAATAAGTTTCCTGCAATGTAACAAAATACACTGCACGCTTCAAGTATTCCTGTAGATGATAGTAATGTCTATAGAAATCAGAACATCTATTTTAGAAAATAGTATAAGTTACGATAGGCAATAATAAGAGGGTTTATATTTTAGCCTCTGAATAATTGTTCTGACTTCTGACTCTATCAACTGGTACTAACGGTTCTTACTTTCAAGTACAACATGTTCTGTCGATTAATTTGAGACATGCGTCTCCCCGGTGGTACGTATAAGTCGATATCAATTTTTCGATGAAAATAATTGTTCAACCAAATTATTCCTTGTCATTCAATGTTAGTTGTCTTTATATGACATTCAAATATAAAAAAGAAAATTTATTCACAAGAAATTTTTAAAAAGTAAAACGATTAAAAGATTAAACAGCAATTAGGCGCGGATTTTGTTGAAAGAATTTCCTGAAATACAAGTTCAGAACTCATTGCACCAGTTTTGAAATTCAGAATTCTTCAGATTTTGGAATGGTAGTTCCTATTTCATTAAGATGTTGGTTCTGAAGTAAGGATAATCAGAGAAGCTTCTTTTCGGTTTCTCACTATTACCCATAAAGATATCTACTGCTATTTTTCACATTTTCACAGAGACACTAAATAGTCATCATCAGCCTTTTATCATCCGTCTTGGACATAGACCTTTCCTAGGATTCGCCACATCACTCGATCGTGGGCGTTGCAGAGCTAGTATTTTCTGAATTTTTCTCGTTCGTCTCTCCACCTTATATTCTGCCGGCGTTGGTTTTGCATGTGATCCCTGGGGATTGGTTGTCTGCCATTCTTGTAACATGACCAGCCCATTGCCATTTCTAATAGTTTCTATGATGTCTCAGACACCCCTTTTCTTCCTGATATACTGTGCTGTCTTGTGATCTCTCTATGTGAGATTGAGCATGATTCTCTCATGCATGCATTGCAAGCTTCTCAGTTTCCGGGTCTGTCTCTTGGTTAGGTTCCATGTTTCAGCTCCATAAGTGACTATCGGTAGGATGCATTAGTTGTATACTTTGTTTTTTAGGATTAATGGGATCGTCTTGTTTTTGAAGGTTGAGCTTGCTCTGCCAAAGGCTAGTCATCCTAGGCTTCGCTCGATTTCTTCTTTTGTGGGTTTCAAAAAGATTCGTAGTTCTAGGTAAATGTAGTGGTCTACTTTCTCCAGTTTTGCGTCTTTGGTTCTGACAGTTGTGTTCTTATTCTAGACGTGGTTGATACGCATGACCTTCGTTTTACCGACTTTCTTGCTTTCTTCGTTTAGTTCATTTAGCTTTAGGTCGTGTAGGTTCTCTGCGAAAAGGACGATGTCGTCAGCGAATCAGACAATCAGCTCGAGGACTTCCCAGAAGTCACACCACAAGCAGTGTTCGTGTCGGGTCAAGTTTTGTTGCGCAGACAACTTCCACAAAAATCATTTCGGATTTCAGAATTTTGGATAAGAGATGGTGTGCTTGTATTTGCATGGTACAATAGCGTATTGTGGAGTAGTAGCTTGCAAATTATCCCTTCAGGTCGGTACTACAGCTATGGGAGAAATAATGCCACATCACGTAATTTCTCAATGCGTATCAACAATGTATTGACTGACTGTGCTGGGCGCCAAAATGCCGCTTAAAAATCGTTTGGAATGGTTTTCAAATAACAGTTCAGTGTACTTCAGCACTGAAGCAAAATTTCGTTATCTTAGGAGAGGATCAAGCAAAACCAACTCTACTAAAGTTTTCCCATGTCTTTTTCCTTTTAGAGAGTTTTAAAAAACTGGGCGATTATCTTTGAGGTTCAACACCTGGTATCAAGTGACGTCACATTCGGGCGTGTTGAAATTAGGCTGCGCTCGTCTGATGGGCGGATCTATTTCGTGTCTCTGATCTCTAAACTAAAACAAAAGGTTTTAAGTTCTAACTCGACGATACTGTAATCGGAACGTAACGTCATAAATTGCATGGGAATGTTTCCCGGACTTGTGGCTAGACATCGCCAGGTACCATTCCCTTTTCCATTTCATCAATTTTTCTTTTGAATATTCTACATCGCAGTGTATTTATTGTCCTTCAAACTAAAAACATGAGTATTTTTCTTCACGTCCCAGAAAAAAGACCACATACCAAGATTCATTTTTGCAGATATTGTTCAGTTCGACAAAAAATTACGTTACTCGATCAGCTCTGAGGTTTCATTTTTACTGCCGAGTCTTATTACTGCTCTCATCCCAAAAATAAAATCAGAAAATTAATTTCAGTTACACTTGCACAAGCCCCTTCTATGACCAGTCAGTTTTGTACTTGTAAAATCTAATTAATACAAGAATAATAAGCAACTAGGCCGTCTGTCAGGACTGTTGTCAACTTAAGCGGAGGGGGAACTCTTCTCCAATTACTTTTCTGTTCAAGTCCCGAATCTATTCAAAAGACTTTCGGTCTTGATAACTGAATTCATTTATGAAAATGTTACGTAGCAAAAATAATTGTGGAAATCGATTTCTGCGTGCATGAATATCCTTTACTTAATTTTTTAATTTCTCAATAGAAAATCAAACCGAACATTTAGCCCCTTTACTTAAAAAAATAATTTTTGCATCAGATTTCCCTCCACTCGGGATTATAACCTAAACCCACTTGATGGGATCCTAAGGGGAGTACTTTGAAAGGAGGGGCGACTAAGGTTTCAAAAAAACAGGCACTAATAGAAATCGCACTATTCAAGGTATTGCTGTATACAAAATTATACTTTGTTTCACGATACACCTCGAGATTATCGGTAACTCTCGAAAGTAGATTTGGTAAATCCTGATATAAGCAGACATGTATGCCTGTATAAGTATATCATGCCTAGATATGTATATAAACTGATTGAAGTTGAAAGAACACTGTTTGTTGTCTCCAGTTTGACTTGATAGATTACATCTGAATTAATATATGTTTCACATCATGAGTTCGTCTAATGAAATGAGTGTAAAATCCGAAACACCTACTAATCTAAAAGTACTCAGTTTGTTGCTTATTTTGAGCTCATCTTTTGGGTGCGACCTTCACGGTTTTAGATAAGCGTTCTTCGTCCTGTCCGCTCAGCTGCACGTAAGATAACCTACTTGTAAAATCTACAGTACAAATAATATATCAATCAAGAGAAGAATGTTTCGTTTGTTGTTCCATGAAGTGAGTAATCAGAAATACTTGGAAGGGGGTTTGGGAATACATCAGTCTCTATGTGAGGTCTTCAGTACTCTAACAGGATAATGTTCTCCCTTATGTGGGAGAATTTGAATCATTTTTAGATCTCATGACTCAACGATGCCAGGCCTTATCCTTAGTGTCCGATTTTCATCAATGACCATGTTTGGACGTGACTTTAACCAACAGACTGTATGTGTGTGTGTGTGTGTGTGTGTGCGTGTGTGCGTGTGTGTGTGTGTGTGTAACTAATCATTTATTCACCTATTTTTGTGTTTGCAAGCATGTATGAATATTCATATTTATTAAATCAATCAATCTTTTCAATCTAAAACCTCGTTGGCAGAAATGGAGGTATATCTATAATCTTAACTTAGTCTCGTACAATAAATATATTAATAAATGTATTATATTTGGGGTTGTAGTGATTCTGAAGCTATTATGTGTATCTGAAGGGATTTTGAACCTCTTCTTTGAAGTTGAAATGATTCGGAACCTATTTGAAGTTTAGGTGATTCTGAATCCATTCTTTGCAGTTTGAGTGATTATGAATGAATTTGTTGGATTTGAAATATTTCTGATCCTATTTGTGGTTGCAGTATTTCTGAACCCATTCATTGTAGTTGGAATGATTCTGAACCTTTTCTTTAGAGATGGGGTAGTTCTGAACCTATACATAGATATTTACCAAGTTTAGCTTTAATTATGGGGATTAGGTTGGGAAGATTGGATCAAAATTATTTTTCAAGTGAGGAAGTCCTACCTATATTCGAAATTTCGCTTTTACTTCAGCTTGGACACTGATCACTGGTGCTAATAGGAAATCGTTAAATCCAGGCATCCAGTAAACCCTACATATATTTATATATATATATATATATATATATATATATATATATATATATATATATATATATATATATATATACATATATGTATATACATATATATATATACATATGTATATATATAAACGTAAGTCATTAATAATGATTTCAACCCTTATCAGGTACTCCAGTATTGTAGCCTTTTGTCAGACTACTCTTACCTAATTAAATATCTACACACATACACTCTGAAAAATAGTTTTCGCTCTCAATAACTCTTACTTGAAAATTGAATTAATCTTGAGGCACTTTTACAATCATTTAGTAGTCACCGTGGAATGGAGAGATTGAGATCATGGAGAACGGAACATAACAACTGAGGTTCAGCTGATCAACCAGCTTTACAATGCAAATATCAGTATTACAAATTCAGTATTATTAACACGTGTTATTAAACTGCTCTGTTTTCTTAAAAGCGGTGATGCAGTTAGTAATATTCATGGCACTGACGTTATCAATGGTGAGATTCAATTATCGTGCAAACGCTGATAATCGTGTCGTCTTTTTTCTTTCATCGGAAGCCAACAAAATCCTCAAAACGAACATTTAAAGCCTCAAAAGCGTCCAAGAACACTGACCTTTTGTGCATTATGACATCTATCTACCTACCTGTTGCTGACCTCCGTAATCAAGGAAACGTAACAATTTGGAGAGTCACTTCTCAATTGCTATTCAACCCTCATTTGGTGCCAACTTACTGTGGCTGCGTGCCAAACTAAACCCAGAAAATATCTAACGTTTCTCCCCATTCTCCAATCTGCTCATAAGAATCATCGTATTGAAAATCCTATAATTTTAGACTTGGAGAAATCTGGATTATAGAAATGTGTTATTTCTAGACACGCCGTAGTCTTAAACCGTCTGCTATTGCATTGTAGTTCGACTGTTGTTGCCGTTATAAATAGGAATCAAATAAAAGAGAGTAATGCAAAAAACGTAAAATTGTGAAAAGATTATGAAAAGAGAAGAAAAAGGGTGTGAAAGAAAACATGCCCTTTTGTACAGAAGAAAAATGCAAGGAAGTGGGTTTTATGCTTTGGTTTTGTGTTTTAGTTTTGTGTCATTTTCCACCCAAAGATCAAAGCTGAATATTTGCTCTTTGACATTTGCTCACGCATGCGCATGAGTACAAGAACAGCGAAAGCTTCAACGATGGCTGCCTTCTTCGTATACATGTGACCGGTTTATAAGATGAATTCTAATCTTCCATGAAAAAAGTATAAGTCAAAGCTGCTACATGTTTACATGTTGTTATACACTGATTTACGCAGACTACGATCATCTTTTTCAAGTTGCTGCAGTCACAACGTTTCAGTCTTTGTAACCTCTGACCTTCTTCAGGTGTCAATTGTCGTTGGTAACTATCTGGGAATTTCATACCGAACCCTTTATTTAATGAAGGGGGTAGATTGTTCTCATTCCGCTCTCCATGTCTGAGTATATCCCGTATGAGTTGATTTTCCCAAGATAATTCGTCCCCACAATGTCGCTTGTCAGGCTGAACTTAACAAAATTACTTCTCTGCTCAACCCGACCCAAGGAATGAAGTTGCAACGACCAGTCAGTGTACTCGACCATGTGACCCGTGGGATCGAATACGACAGACACCAGAAGAAGACCGGAAGGTACGGTAGCCGAAACGTTGTTACAATAACTATCAAGGTGGAAACAGTTAAACCAGCGTATGATAGTGATAATTCCGCATCTTAGAAAATCAGACCGATAAAATATCACTTACTCTGAGATTTTTTGACAGCACTCCTACTCCCTTTCAAAATATCACATACACTGCTATTGTGTGTTGTCTCCGCGCATGCGAGATTGAGTTTTGAATACTTCAGAAATTTATCTATAAATCTAGATATTTTCAGTCATATTATAGTAACACTAAACGTCCTTATTTCATAAGATCGTACAAAATGCTAGTGTCGAGAGTTCTTGCATCCATCTTTTCTATTTATTTACAGCGAGAACCCCCACGCCTCAGAGCAATACCTTTCTCAGAGTTCAAGCGAGCTATGCGATCTACGTATAACGCTACACAGTTCCTGCGTATTTTTGCCGGGAAGGAAGCTACCAAAGAACAACTTGATATGCTTCTGGGGAATCGACAGTTTGATGAGAGCGAACGGCCACACAGAGACAATATGCCCGGAAGGGAGGTACGGGCAAATGGAGACGATGGTAATGCGTTCAGCTCAAATACCCGATCAACAGAAACAGGTGAGTCTACTGTAATCTAATTGTCATCTTTTGTTTCGATGATTTATGCTACGGCTAAATACTTCAATGCTTTTTGCAATTTGACTCAAATGTTCCTGAACAATCTTTTTTTCGAAGATCAACTGAGAGTTTCTTTTAATTTTTGCATGATAGCGACTTTGTTCCTGTGATTGTAATGGGGGGGGGATGGTCTCGGTCTTTGTAATATCTGGATAACTCTACTTAGTATAAGACATCAATAGATAGATATAGTCGGGCTGGGATAGATACTTGCCGAGTTGAACTTGGTGAATTTTTTTACTTGCAGACTAATTTCATTTTCTGACTAAATACCAAGAAAGAAATGCATAAGTTGAACCAATACACACACACGCGCACACACACACACACACACACACACACACACACACACATATATATATATATATATATATATATATATATATATATATATATACTGATGCTCGTTTATCTTTTTGTTGAATTCATTTTTTACTAATCAAACTGTCTGAAAGTAGATCCGATAATTGGAAAATCCAAAAACAAGAAAATTGATGGATTAAGAGGAGAAAAACAATTTCAATTCGCAAGAAGAAAAATGAATACTTTAACTCACATTACTGCATTTAATTCACATCACTATTCTCTTCACATTACTGACTGAGGATTTCTCAGGTCGAAGTTATGGTAGCATTACAAAGCTGTTCAAGTTAACATCACCAGAATTGCCTTCTCATTAAAGCTCGTCGATGTTCATATCCTAGATGATAACTTGAGCGCCTTAGTAGACAGTCGTATTAGATGCGGCCATAATTTTGACCTGCAGCTAGTCAGTAAATAATATGCATAGAAACTGCCCTTATTCCGGAGTGTACATTAACCTTTAAAGCCTTAACCTTATCCACACAGCCCTGCTTTGATTAAATTGATTCTTAAACAATATAGAATTGTAGTGGATGTGAATGGCGGTAATATATACGAAGTTGGATAAACATCGAACAGTCATCTCCAAAACTAATTTTCATGTATACAAATATTTCTCTCCACTTCCCTGATTACGTTCACATTCAAGGTTCAGAGAGACGAATTTTGATAAAACTTTGAGATATACTGGACTAGTTCTCAATCTTTTCATTTTCCTATTGTCAATCTTGTAAGATTTTTCTACATCCACTCAATAGACGTACGTATATTCTTTGTTATGCATGATTAACCCAATTAAATGAGGTTACTGCCTGAAGTGGACATTCAATTATTAACAGTACGAAAAGTGATCTTTTTATACTAGATTTTATCTATTATATCAAGAAAGCTGACAAATTAAACTTCTCAATGTGCTTCATGAGTTCATTCATCAAGATATTTTTGTGCTATCGACCTTCGCGCTCGTTCATAGGGTATCACATATTTTTCTCACCCAGGAATCCTTCTTGCACTGATTGTTTAGTGACAAAGCAATGAACTTTAAAGCAAAGGAATAAAAACCAGAGCCGGAGTTTAGGAAGAAAAATGTACACTTGAAGTTCCAGACTTTTGTGAATACC
Source organism: Thysanoteuthis rhombus (assembly GCA_963457665.1). NCBI lineage: Eukaryota > Metazoa > Mollusca > Cephalopoda > Oegopsida > Thysanoteuthidae > Thysanoteuthis > Thysanoteuthis major. Next base: position 12,639,762 of record OY735232.1, on the reverse strand, counting down.
ATCAGTTGATTTTCACCTGTGACAATTTATTAGAAAAACTGGAGTAATTTTGAATGTATGCATGTGTGGGGGGATATTATTTGTGAGAGGAATGTTTAGCTTCGGGCCTTTCATTCCTATTTCCGTCTCACATTCCCGAATATCTCCTCACGGCCACACAAGTAATGATCTTGGGTTGGTTTGTGCCCCCCCCTCCCATCATTTCCACTCCTCTCCCTACTTCAATCGTTCAATCATTCTTCCTGATAAACTATACTGAAGTCTCTAGGCAACGTAACTAATGACCGGTGTCTTTTATTAATGACTTTCAACTGATATTCGGTAGAGGCAGAAGGAGGAAGTGGAGATATTGACAGAAAATGAAGTGCAGCTATTTAACTTGGTTTTAGCCAGAAATGAATTTAACCAGAAAACAATTGAGACACATAAATACTAAAAGATGAAGACTTTCAAGTTGGTTTCTTAGGGAAACAACTGATAGATTTATTCGATATATCTCCTTTTTTCGGCGGTATTACTGGAAATTAACGAGAATCAAATAATGATTACAATATAAATATTGACTAAAAGCTTATCAATCCACCTGCAGTATTTATTAATCAATAAAATAAGAACAAAAGTGTATGTGTGCAAGATGAATACGTTTATGTGTTAGCACTTACTTTTGGAATATCTGCATGAACCTCAACAATTTATCGTTTATGGTGCCTGTGAGCTGTTCGTTGTAGAGACGTCCAAACAACAATATCGTTAAGAGGGAAATGTATTTATTAGTCGTCTGCATATACGATTGCGTCCACACCTATCTTCAGTCCCATTAGTTTCTTCGTACTGTTCTCATAGACAATGCAGTAGTTCGATCAGATTGCTGAGATACGATTTTCATATTATTTCGATCTATCTTTAACATACTGAATGGTTATCATTCATCGATAGTAATAGCCCTATTCAATATAGCGTTAATGCTTGGATGAATTTCTGAGGAATTTCTTTACTATTTCTGCCAAATAGACTGTAATAGTGAGGCCTAGAGTACGATTCGAACCAATAACAACGTTTCCATCCAACCCATAGACGTAGGCGATCTGATAAGTGCAAGTCATCTCGGTGGTAGACATCCACGTGAAAATGTTCAACCGAAAGTTGCTGCTCATGAAAACGATTATTTTATGATAGTTCTGTGGGTGGTGAAAAAGATTCTAAGTCGCTGGTGTCGCATAATAGTTGACAACAGTAATGCTGGCAAGTCTACCTCATAAGACATATAAATACTATCTTGACTTCAGTTATGCATCGTCTTGCATCCGAGTTACGTTCTGATAGCATTGACGCAAATCGATCTGGACGTAAATCAACCATTATATATGAGAAAAATATACGCACTATACAACATGAGATACCGATATGTATGTGTGTGTGTGTGTTTGTGTGTGTGTGTGCGTGTGTATGTATGTATGTATGTATGTATGTATACCTAAACCTGTACTTTGCATGTTTAGTATTGTAACTGCTATGACTGAAATACCCGCCATCCGCAGTTGGTAGGTTTTGTGCTCTTACGGGGACGTATCTGTGATCAGACTTGTGGATGTATGATTGAACTTTATGTCACCTATGGAAATATAAGATGTCCACCGGACATTAACATTTCTTTCATCTATGTCTCTTTTCTTTTTTTTTCTTATCTCAGTAATCGACAAAGCATTGAACCATGTTCAGGAAATGTTGCGATCCCCGTTGAACGAGTGCAAATATCCACAACCAGAAATTGTCCATGTACAGGATAACGAGGCCAAAAATCGTGTCTATTTTCCATCATGCACTGTGTTACATCGATGTCGGAATGTGACAGGATGTTGTAAGAATACATCAAGCGTATGTGGACCGAAACGGGTCAAAATCATCAGCAAATACTTTGTGGTCAGTATCTTTCTTCTTATTTGATTGCTCTATTTTCAAAATGTCTTCTGACAACAAATAACCTAAACAAAAAAGACACCGCAAGACGTTTGCAATTTTCAAACCGCCATAGTTCAAGTAATCGAAATCTTTTAGTTTTTTTTTTTTTTGTCAAAACATTTATTATTGTACTTGGATGTTTTTTTCTTTTGTGGGTGAAAGGATATCATTCCAGACAAAACACTAATTGCATTTCTATACCAAAATAAAACTGATCGGCAAAAGAATCAGAGGAGTGGCTGGAGATTTGTGAGGTTAGGGGACTTTTAGTGACCATTCAGTAAGATTCAACAATAGAAATGCAGAGAGTACATCTATTTATAACGATTTGAGGATACCCCTCCATTGGGGACAGGGGGCGTTTTTCAATTGCCTCGTTCTTCCTTCAGCTACGCCTCTTTTCTGTATGATCACATTATCCGATACAAAAACTGGATATCATTGACACTGGCCATCCTGGCATACAAGTTGCTAGAGATACCAGTAGTGCTAAAGATGATTTTCTCACAAATCTTCATATTTTCTTCTCCACAGGTTTTGGATTTTGCAAGCAAAAACCCATACACAACCAGCTTGAATACCAAGATGGTAGAAGTACGACAATTTATGAATCATACAGAATGCGAATGCAAAGAAATTATTGGTCTACCAGGGTAAATATACATGTATAGTTCTAATCTCTCCCCCTCTCTCTCTCTCTCTCTCTCTCTCTATATATATATATATATATATATATATATATATCACACTCCCTGCCTTAGACAAGCACACACTCTCTATGCGTCACTCTCACACACACTCTCTGTCTTAGTCACGCTCTCACACAGAAACTCTCACTCGTGCTTGTACTCTCTCTCTCTCTCTCTCTCTCTCTCTCTCTCTCTCTCTCTCTCTCTCTCTCTGTTTTTCTGTTTCTCTGTCACGCGTACCCACGCGCTCCCCCTGTATCCCAATCATGCTCATACACTCTCTCTGTTTCCCAGTCACACACACATACACAAACACTGTCTCCTTCCAGCATATATGCTCGCTCTCTAAAACTGAATCATTTTCAATGAATGATGTTTCGAGTGTCTATTACCAATGTGTTCTCTTTTTTTTAGCTGCAAGAAAGACTGCCCAAGTCCATTCAAAAAGACCCGTGTTGGTTTGGAATGTGAATGTGATTGTAGCAGAAATCACCAGAATTGCCTTCTCATTAAAGATGGCTTAAAACCTTTACATGAAAGGTCGCTTGTGTAAGTATTGAGTCATTTTTAATCTTCGTACAGTACCTAACCATTTATCCGGCAAGTTTGCTACCGGAAACGAGCTAGATTTCTGGATATTCTGGATTTTAGAACCATGATATACGCGCCAAGGGAAAAATTGTCTGACACCCAAATATTAGGCTTTTAATGGTCTCAACAACAAATAATTGATAAGGACATTAGCAAAAATTAAATAAATACATAAAATTATGGGATAACCATAGAAGAAGAGTCAGTGTTGTTCCATTCGATGTTAATTACTTCAAACAGTTGATGATTAGTTGGAAAATGTTTCCCGGTTAGTTTCTATTTAATGTGAGTCCAAATATCCTCTATAAGATTCAAATCTGGACTTCGACCAGGCCAAGATATGAGTCCGATGGACTTTTTCTCTAGCCACTTTTTGTGGTCTTTGCTGTATGGATAGGAGTTTTGTTGAAAAATAACATCTGATTGTTTCTGTTCAAAAAAACAACTTTCCAATTGTGGAAAACAAACTACTATATTCTCCTATATTTCAAAGCATTGACTTTTCACAGTGAATGAGCTCAGCAGCACCAGCTGCTGAAAAGGGCTCCACACCATGAGACCTCTTTCTCCATGCTTAATTGCATGAAGACACTTCTATTGAGCAATACCACGTAACTGAAATTTTGATTCATCACTCCACATGCAGAATCGAACTTTCCATGTTCTACCAAGAACTTCATTCTGTCTTTGATATTATCCCAGACAGTGATGGATTTTTAACTCATCTTCTCGACACAAAGAATGTATTAGATAATCATCTGCTTATTGCTTTTCTCGGCAGAGACTTGCTTTTCGAAGTCTTGAATTCTGCCAACAGTTTTTGTAGACTTTATTCCTATCTCTGAGAACTCTAAATTTCAACAGGTGGTCATCTCTGCTCGATGAAACTCATTTTTTGTCTTGGATTGTATTCTTAAAATGTAAGTTTAGAAATGAAAAGTAAAGAATGAATCGTATTGATCAAGTACAATTAATAGACTCTTAAAGAAGGTTCTATTTGATCCCTATTAATCTACTTAAAGAACTCAAAATATAAAATATACAAGGAAAAATAAACAAGGAAAATTGAAGGACAAACCTGTTCATGACAAACAAATTGATCCTCTACAAAACAGGGTCTGTTTAATTACTAATGATTGACTAATGTTCATCTGAAAACAATTCAATCACTTCACGAAAATTGAAACAAACTGTGGTGGAGCAGTAGACTACTACGAAGTCTGCCAGATTCAAAAATAGCCAACTTCACATATAGAAATTTTTCTGGTAATTTAGGTTTTCGGGGACCCGGATAAATGGTTCGTCACTTTACAGACACATGAGGTTGCTGTGTGAAATTATGTCTTTAATCATTTTGTGATTAACTCTATATGTATGAATGTTTACCAGTCAAATTATTCGATTTGAGAAAGATTTCATTTTTTCTCTTGAAGATTTATCTTCTGTAATAGTTGTTCATTGGTAGTCTCAGAAATGTAATGAAAGTATAGCAGATTGTACTGATACCTATGCGAGAAGCATGTTAATGCAGCCATATCATAAATCACTGATCCTTTAACTATTTTTCCAAAATATGACCTTATACAGGACTCAGTTCGTCTATCTAATTCTCCCATATAATTGAATTTCAAATCCTAATTGAGTTTCCAATCTTAAAACTCTCAGAATAGATTCGATACCATGTCTTGAGTGTCCTAAAATATGAAACGCCTGCAATAATTGTGTTAGATTTTCCAATGTGTGGATAAAACTAATGGCTGCATGTTGAAATTACCAGCGTCAATTTTTCTGAGTAAGAAGATTTCAGTAGCAGAAATAGAAAAGGCATAGCACCAGAGTTGTCAGATGTCTTTTGCTGCTCAAGATCAAATTTGGATGGACTTGGGACCAAATTAAATAGCTTCGGTACAAATATAACCAAATACTTTAAAATCCATCATTAGACTATGATTGTGGGGAAAATGGGTCAAGATATGTACATTCTATCGATTGTTCATGTATATCTATGTTCTATGACGTACCATATCATTGGCATGTAATGGATTTTATAATTTTGTTGAATTTCGTTCTGTGTCAAATCTTTATTTTCTGAATCAAATAGCTTTGTTCTGTGCAAAATTTGCCCGGTTGCAAAATATCTAATTGCAATTCTATACTGACCCCGGATTAAATATATGTTTACCAATTTTAATGTGAAATATCTGATCAGTGACTAGTTTTTCAATTTTCTTCACAGATGCATCAAAAACAGAGATTGTCAACGCCCAAGTTGCCGTTATGGATTCTTCAATTTAAATACAGGGTTCTGCCCTCATATACAATCAGGTTTTAACAAGAATCGACGGCGGTATCGGAATAGAAAAAATCGAAGAAATGGATAAAGACGAGATACTTTCCATGCGAGGAAAATTTGAAAAGTCGAAGATCAACAATTTTCTTTTTTCTTTTTTTTAACAAAAAATAAAATAGAAAAACAAATGTGAAATAAAGAGAAACTACAGAGACTGGAAACCGAACATATTCACACATTAAAAAAATGAACGAAAATCTTGAAATGGAAAACGTGTTTGGTTCTAGGAATTTCTCCATTTAAAGATTTTGTTTTTTTTTAAACGACAACTACAACAAAACTGTGACGTAGAAAGTAAAGAAAATAATCTTTGAAAAAAAGAACGCCGGGAAATATAGTGAAATATTTAAAAATAAATGTCTCTCGGTTGTATGAAAGAAACAGAATTTTGAAGCCATGAACAGAAACATTGCAAAATTCTCATGGATAAAAGAAGAGAAAAGATGGAAACTTTTTGATACTTTCATAGATGAGTGTTTTAAAAAAATGCAAAGGGAATTTTTTTATCTGAAAAAAAAAACAACATGGGAACGGGTCGGAAACTTGATAATAATGGAAAGGAACAAGGGAAAAAACATTCTGAAGACTTTGTACGATATTTTTTCTTTTGTTGCATTGGACAAAAAAAATTGTAAAATAGTTTTTCTTTCTCTACTATAATAAAAAGAGATATAGTGCGATTGTTATTACTATTACTCGGACTTTTACCTGCACTACAGCAAAATATCGAACGTTGCGGTTTGAGAACGGAAATTCTTGATAATGGACGTTTGAAGCAGACGGGAAACTTTTGATGAATTCGCATGTTCTATCTCGCTCGCGCCAACTGCAATGAAAAAAACCTTCCGTGGCCCTCCAAATTCTTCGATAAGGATATATATATATTTTTGTTCTTATACGGTGTAAACATTACACGCTTATAGACTTTATATATACATATATGTATATGTGTGCTTGCGTGTGTGTACCTATAAATATATGAATGAGTTTGGCTGGTAGTGTCATGAGAAGATATTCTCCGTAACAGATGTTCATTTTTTAATTTTTTATTTTGTGCTAGGATCTTTTGTCTAAGAATGTTGGCTTTGTTTCAAATACCTTTGTGTATAAGCAGACACCATATACATTCATAAAAATATACATACACATATTTGACGCCTACTTTGAAGTATGAGTTAGTAATCTAGTATTGTAGAACATTCGCTAATGTATCGAGTTCGATCCTCACAATCGTGATTGTGTTAGATGAGCAGAGGTACCGTCTATGAAGTCAAGTATCTGTTTACATATACAATCGGCTCATCAGATGATTTTTAAAAGACGGACTACATTGTTAATTTCGCAAAATATATTTTAGGTAAATAATATTTGATCAATAGATTAAAACGAAAGGTGAATTTTATCAATATCTTACTGTTTATTTACAGCTTTTTCAGGAGAAACGAAATTTCCAAAAATTTCTTATTTATTAATAAATCATTAAATAACATTCATGTCACATATATATCTACACTCATACCTATGATACATAACTCGACAAAATGAGATACTAGCTATGACTCTGTCAATAAAGTACCTGAGTGCTATGCCGAAATCATTTCTCGGATATGGCAAGACTGGATTTGGAATTTTCTCGAAGAAACAAGCACTTCCGGTTATGAAGCAATCCTAGAATTCTCTAGATTTATACCCTTATAACATCTCCCATGCATGAATATAAATACCACAAAAATACAGCACGTGATAATTCTGGCTTACTTCTACGTATGTGTGTGTTACATACATACATGCACTTCAGACAAATTAATCTATTGTGGGTGTACGGGCACACACGTATAGAAATTTTCTAATGATGAGTGTATGAGGCTGAATTTTCGTCGGCGCTTCTATACGTTTGTATTAGTTAGTACAAACCAGCTTATATTTCCCTGATGGTTGTAAGGCATAAGGTTCAACTTAAGTTGACGCCAAACTGGCTCATTAACCATAACATAAGTTTGAAAAGTTTGACTACTAACCAAGATAAAAAAAAGCCCAATCACACCAGTCGCTTTTACATAAAAGTCCATCATGTGTCAGTATATTTTCATGCCAGCGGATGTTTCTTAAGGTATATGTGTGTATGCGTGTGTGTATGTGTATGTGTGTGTCAAATTGAGCTAAGTTTCATATAGAGAGCACATTATGAGGATCGAACTTACTAGTATAGCTTTGTAAGACAAGCTCGCTAATCACTGCACTCTGGATGCTCTAGGTACATTTGTTTATGTTCATAGCTTGTGACCTACGTGTCTATTCATATTGGAATGTGGATATGCATATGATCATTTTGTGCCTATAAATATATCTTTTTGCATTGAGACAAGGTGCGTATATCTCTCTTTTTTTTTTGATTCGGTAATAATACTGAATTAAATATTGCAGAGAACTGAGAAAAAACGATCTTTATCATCGGTATATGTCGAAAACCACGACATCTATATTTCAGATTCTTTTTCTAGCCCTTACTTACGCAAATAACTCGTTGCACCATGACCAGGGTGTTTATTTTTTTAGATTCACGGCTGCTAAATACAATGCAATGTCTTTTACGTGGGTTGGTGTCAAAAATACTTGGATCCCTCGGATTTTGCCGCTGGCTAAGTAGAACTACTGATCTTACCTGTTATTAGTGCGATGAGGAGGTCTTGGAGACTGATCACCGTTTCAGTAAGACCCGTTATTAAAGATAGAAACAGAAAGGTTTTCGTCACTTCTTGCTTTTAATCCGAAAGCACCTGCCTATTTTCTCAAGTCTTTTTTAGTGCAGCAAATATAACCAGATATATACTTCAGAATGCATTTGTAATATTACCGTAAATATTTCTGGCTGTGTGATGGCGCACGTTGTTGCATCATGATGAATACATATGCGTATTGGTGAATTCGTGATAACTACAATTATATGGGTTTCCTTGTGGAAACACACGAGAAATTTGAAATATGTACTTTTTTTCATAGACATCTCATTAGTTGTAGGTACGTTGGAATGACTGTGTATGTAGGTGTGTGAAAGGAGAAGACTATATCTTATGATAAGATCGAGAACCAGTGAGCGCTTTAGTAAGTGTTCGAAATATTTATAATTGCTTACTTAGCGGACGAGAGCCATATTCAATCAATTTGGCTTGGCAAAGAATTTTTCAAAACTATTCCGGACTTGGGTTTTTTTTTTTCAGTCATAATCGAAAGTGAAGCTTTTTAACTGGTTGGTTTGCTTCTAACGAGATGACTGGGAATGTTACAAACAGAAGATATATTCATGCAGGTTTCCTTGCGAGAAAAGGTCGGTTCTTGAAACAAAAAATAAAAATGAAACAAATAAAAATGATAAAAGCCAAATATGTTTGTCTGATTTTATTTTTTTTGTTTATTTATTCTTATTCTTGATTTATTTTGTTAGTTTTTGGAAGTTTTCCCCCGTGGGTGTGGTCGGACCAGTGGCCGGTAGAACAAGTAAGATCAAGTTTAAATTCTGGTTGAGACTGTTCGTATTCACTTGGCACTATTGCCTTGAGAGAAAAAACATGAATCCATTCCTTTCAATACTCTGTCCAACCCTGTCACTAGGAATCTAAAATGGTTATTGGTTAAAAATCTTTTGCTGAAATGAGATTTTTGATTTCATAAGTAGTTTATTAGTTGTTTGTGAGATGGAATGAAAATGTATACGTATTTGTTTGCGTATCTCTACGTGAAAATAACTGTCTTTGCTGTAGCTGCAAATATTCTAGTTATGGTATTTTCAGATGGCAACCTTGCCATGGATGAATCAGCTTTTCCAGTGAAAAAGGTGTTTAACTTTTGATCGGAATACTTTTAATTCATTTTAAATGAATCATAGCAAGAGATTGGGGTTGACTACACCTTTTGTTTCAAAATTCCCCAAGGAAAAGTTCTTTTATGTCTTTCTTTTGAATTCAAAAATTATTTATTCAAAATTAGTTACTTATTACAGTCAACACTTCAAGTTTTCCCGACCTTATCAGTTATGCATCAATCGACTGGAATTATGTAACGTTCCCCTTTTTTTCAAAATCACGCCTTGTCTTCATTTTGTCCTCCGCCCTCCACTATGAATAATGCCTGCCTCTATATGATTCTATCTTATCTCTATAAAATTTCCTTTGTTCTATTGTTGGACTACATACGTCAGTAAGAAGAATTGGTGATGAGGTGTTGATTGAAGTTCGGAGACACTTTAGGAAAGTCCGTGCGGTGTTCTGCCTTTTTGGTCGTTATTTTAGATATTTAGCTAAATCTGGCACAAGGCCATTGGGCACATGAGTGAGATTCGAACTCATTACAATAGTAAGAACAACAATAATGGTCTCTTACATTCGCTTGCTAACCTTCATATTGAGGCGCCTTAATACACACTTTAATGTGTTACAGGCGTTCAGGAGGCTTAACTTACGTATGCTTTCATAATATGGCCATGGACCAGCCGATAAAAATCGGACGAACTACTCAACATCAATGGTCTATTTTTAATTGTGTTTGTGCGCATCGAACATGGATAGTTAGATTCTGATATCTCACTTCATCTCCAAATGCATTGATCATTAACGTTGATTCTATATCGATTGTTAAAAGTCTATACTTGTTGGCTGCCCAGGGTACCTTTCTCTTGGTCAATTGAGTTTTGTCTCATCTCCATTTTGATCTCGGCTCACTGCCACTTTCGCCAATTGAACCCATAAAGCGGTCACCTTGAATATCTTGAAGGTCAATCAAAAAGAAACTTAGATTTATGCAGGGATGAAAATGTCTTCAAACCGATAGAGAAAAAAACTGAGTAGTCGTTCAAAAGAAACTGTAAAGTGACCAGCGTCTTCTGGCATCGTGTTTGGGGTGATCAAGTGTTTTATTTTTAGTGGGAGAAGGGATGATCAATGAATAAGCTACTCCTCTCACCTTTTGTTCAGCAGTATTCACTAAAAAAAAATCTGAATAAAAAAGAAACAAGCGATAGCATAAACTTACATTGCAAATTGAACACCACCACCCGCTAAAATAGTATTCATGTTGTGAAAAAAACTTAAGGGGTAATTTTTTTAATTTTCAGCCATCGGTGTGACCTGTATGCGTCATATATACACAGCCTATCGAGCCAACCAGCCAAACCAACTTTAAAACGATAGAGATTTATATTGACGGCTTCTAATAAGTGGAGTTCTTACGAGAAAGTTCTATTCAAATATATATTTAGTGTAGGATTGGGTGTGATTGATTATTGCAATAGTGATGATGCTAGGAGATTAGAAAAAGACATTTCTGGAATCCATGGATCAATGCTTGGATTATTACAATCGATTCTTTTAATTGAGGTACAGATTGATGTTATTGTTTCAAAGGCTTCAACTTCAGAAGGATGCTCTTGGTACAGACATGAATCCATTTCCCACCTTGCTATCGGTAAATAACGGAAAATTTGAATTTTTTTAGCACTGTAAGGTAGTCGATCTCAGAAAAGGTTACTCTGATAGGGGAAAACCTGCCGCTTGGCAGTTGCTACAGCTGGATAAAACCCGGGTGAAAGAGGATGGTTGGGTGTTCCACTCCATAAAACCTACTTGCTACTGAAATCACAGCAGAGTGCTTACTGCCCTATGCTCCGCAAGGAGTCTTCAGGAATTAAAAAAAACTGCTAATCAATCCCAAAATATGTGCAGACAGATCAATAGAAAAAGCAGCAAATGAATGTGCAAGAAAATCGATCTGTAACATTTGTAAACAATGTAAATTTAGAATATTGTCACTTGCAGAGTGTTATAAGAGTAAGCCACTGTTTTCATAGCAGCCACCGTACCTAAGTTTTGACAGATCATTGATTTTGTTGGATCGACCAAATCAAATAAATTCTGAATCAATCACCAACTCCTGATCCATAATTCCTTCATCATTTGGTTATATAAAACGATTTCTTCACCCTGTTACATGGTTTTCCTGGTGCTTTTTTAAAATTATTATTTTCTACTGTATACCGCCAACTGCTGGTCTAGCTAGCTGGCCATGTATGTATCGTGTATCGTGGTTACAGCCAAAGTGAGGGTTCGGTTTGCAACGTAAGTGTATGCTAAATTTGTCCCTTAGTTTGTGTCCAGTAGCATTCACGCTTTTCTTTTGAAAATTTGAACTCTTTGTAGTGATGACTGCCCAACAAAATGTGAGTGGCGTAACTTATTCGTTGATCAGCCATTCTCCCATTTTTTAATTGACCACCCCAACACAGTCGCATAATGGTTTTTAATGAGTGACTTATCAGACCTGCCTTTGATTTTTTTTGACTGGTATTTTCTTTTATCTCAATTTTTAGTTACTCTTTGTTGTAACTCAGACCGTCAATCTACAGCAATGAACAGATGGATGGAAAATGAAGGGTAGGCCCTTCTTATTTCCAATCCCGGCTCTTTGCTTTCTGTTTTAGACTGGTGGCTAGGGTAAAGTTTCGATGAAAAACAACTAAAAAATTTAGATGAAAGAAAATACTAGTCAGACAGATCTGGTCGTTGCGATTCCTGAAGATGATCACTGCAACTTCTGTTTGGTATATAGATTCATCTTCATACGTAAGATTTGAATTAATTTTTATTTTCTCATAAAGGAAAAATTATATCCGAAAGTGTGATCATCAAATCTCTGTAAACGTTGGAAGCTTGGGTTGGGACTCAATCAGCCAAGCCCCAAGCAGAGAAATTGTCGTCAATATTAAAACGTTGCATTATCTTTTATTATTACAGCAGTTATTCACTGTGCTAGACAATTTGCGTATATATTGATATTCCCAAGGGATGATTTTTATTAGAATAGAAACTCACTCTCTCTCTCTCTCTCTCTCTCTCTCTCTCTCTCTCTCTCTCTCTCTCTCTCTCTGTTCCACTGTCCCCATATTTGCGTGTACACACGTGTCTATGACTCTCTACATATATGTTTAGAAATATTTATACTGTAGTGCGAAATATATTGAGTATATCTAAATATATCTACTCGTGAAATGTTCATGGATATGATATATAATGTTTATAGATATAATACATAATGTCACATTTATTATTTATCAAGAAGTTTAATAAAAGGTACATGAACCAGTTACTGTGGAAGTATTTGTTGCTTCATGACTAGTAAATGGAAGAGTCCATTATAACGGATAGAAGAAAAGTCACCCTATTCGTTCTATAAGTAAGATTATGCAATACTATCAGATAATTTGCATAACCTCCACAATGACAGGTGTCCAGGCTTCCTTTCTACTCTATTTTCGTTCGCCCTTTAACGTCATCTTTATCTTCATTACCCTTTCCGGGGGAGAGAAGTTCAAAACGCGGTTCATTGCAGCTGTTCAACTTCTTTTTCTGTGCTCCCGAATTTGATTCACAGTTGTTTTTTTGTTTTTTGGTTTTTTTTTAACTGGTTCACTTACGATTATCAAATACATTTCCGAAATACGCACATGTTGCCATCAGTAAATCATCTAGACCAATGTTTCCCAGACTTTTTATTAACGACTACCGCCTTTTAGGGCATATCTTTATTGGTACCTCTTCCCCGGAAAGTCGATCAAAAATGAAACATTGAAAGTTAGATCATTATAATTTTTTAATATAAGCATGTATTTCGTAACCAAATTGTATAAAAGTATCTAAAATTACACAAGGTTGGATAGTGGGTATCGATTAGTATTCTTTGTCCTTTGCTCCCCTCACCACCTTTTGTTTTCCACCGCCCCTTACAGCCCCTTCCCTTCAGCATCCCCTGAAGGAGGCAGTAGCACACACCTTGAGCATCATCGAAATGGGGGGACTGTATGTGAGTAATGTACTGCAAAGCCATTAGAAAAGGCTAGATCTTCGTGCTAGATAGGTGTCCCTGATATAACTTGAAAAAAAGCAGTTTGGATCGATTTATTTCCAAAGACCCAGGTTTCAAACTGAGAAAAATAAAACTATATACAATATTAAATTGATATTGCAGAAAGTATCATAACAACGTTATTCAAGTGAAACTTGTTTCGTGTTTCAACATTCAGAGATAAATAAATACATTTTTCTATACAACCTTGTCGAGGAACTCAGAAAAATGTTGTTTTTTTTAATAAATATCCAAATACATCCTAACTCTATTTCAGGACCAAAAAAAATGAAAAAATATGTTGAAAAGTTTGATATGTTTTTTTCATATAAAGTAGACATTGATTTTTTCTGAAATCTTTTTTTTTTTTTTTTAATCCTTGAAGTATTTTTTTCTATTATTCTGTCTGCTAACAGACTGAAACAATGCCTGATAGGGTTCAAATCAACCTTGGAACCTTTGAAGTAAACAACATACAAAGACAAATTCCATACAATTCTGACCCAGGGAAAATTAGAAAAATGATTGTAAAGATTCAAACACATCTTGCCACTATTTCAGGACAGAAACGTCAAAAGCGGAAAGATGTTGAGAAAATCAATGATATGTTTTTATAGTTAAGTAGACATCAACCTATTGTCCTGTAATAGAAGAAGTGAGTGAAGTTTTGGGCAGAACCAATCACAATAATCTCCTTCACGTCGTTGTTATATGTTCACACCAAATATTATAGCCAAAATTTCATGTCTGATAAAATATATGTATAAAATATATTTTATCCTTTCCTAAAATATTATTGTCATATCATCAGGTGAGTTTTTACTTAATAATCTGAAATATTGAACATCAAAAATTAGACAGTTAACTCCCCTGCTTGTTAGAAATCCAACCCTTTTCGACTAGTAAATATTTTTGCTATATTTTCAACTCGGAAAACGAATTTTTAAATGATCCCTTCTCCAGAAACCTAGCTGAATCTCATCCTAAGTATTGTAAGAACTTCATGAAAATGTCGTTCTCAGCAGCAAGAGACGACCAGAAATTGGAGCAAAGGATCAACTCATCTTCAAGATGTTGTGGCTGGATTAAGGGACCTGCAAAAACAGAACAGCAATCTGTCATGTAATGATGGCTTTTGAGAAATTCTACAAAGAATATCCGAATGTTCTTGCAACCTATTCTGGAATGTATCAGTATCATGAATCATGAAAGACATTCAAATTGAAACACGAATCGGAAGTACAATCAATGGTGGAATTTATTGAAGAAAAAGATTCTCCAATATCCCCGACCACAAACACTAAATCTCATTATTTCATCACTAAATAAATCATGACTGATGAAATAAAACATATCTTGAATAGAAATACAATGAGTTCCGACATGGTCAGCTTCCAAACAAAAGCACGGGAATTGGTAAATCATACAAAGAAGTAACTTTAAAAATCCATGCAGCACTTAAGAGATGTCCCCCAAATAAATCATCATTTAATGAAATCATCATCAATTTTATACATAGAAATAATAAGTATGAGTTATAAAGACGACATGATTATATCTTTGAGATTTGTAAAGAGTGAATTGCAGCGGAGAATAAATAGACCTCTAATACGCTGGAACACATTTCAGAAAATCCGTCCCATTTTCTATAGAAGTAAAGATTCCTAATTCAGAGTATCCAATGGTTCTTACAGAGGTGGAAAGTCCATCGGAAGACTGGCAATGTATGAGACTTAACAACAATATATTATCTCAAGTTTTACAGTTTTTAAAGCTGATATTCGTATTCCTGCTCATGTTTTAGACTTTATGGGGTCGATCCATTTACAATTATATCACATAGTATCGCAAAAATTTCATAACTATCCTCACGTTATCTCCAAAAGTTCGTGCTGAATTCCACTGAAATCAATTGAGTAGACGTCGGCTGATCATTCTAAAGAAGGAAAAAGATACTCTGAAAGTAAGAATATCTTTCTGTTAAGCATACATGCTCGTCTTTTTTTTTTCGAGACCAAAAAAAAACTCCAAGGGTCAAGTATCATAATTTAAAAATAAATTAGATTAAAAAACTATCCGATATCCATCTCTCTAGTTATTATTAATTCTTTTTTATAACAATTTATCCTGCCCTTTAGGGCTGGTGTTTAGTCTAGTGAAGTTAAATGGTTACTTATTGAGCTAATACTTGTAATGTTGCAGTGACAGCGTTCAGTGCTAATTAAGCATTTTTGAAATAAAATCAGTGTAAAGAACAGTAAGAACACCTTCAAATTGAGTCACTGAAACACTACCTGTAAACTACAAGGCAAGGCTTTATACGCATGTATCAGACATGCATCAAGTATCTCGAGTAAAAGGATTTTTACACAGCTGTCTAAATCAGCAACAAGATTTGGTACAATTTGTCTCTGCACAGACATGCGATTCTATTACACTTAGATTAGCGACACACAACAGACCTGAGCTCATCTAAAAGTTTCGAGGAATTGTGATGATTTGTTATCTTGAAGTTCGTATCAGAAATCTTTTAGGATACGATGCTGAAGCACCTTCCTCTTAGGATAATTGTCCAGTGAATGATAGATGAGATATGTATTATAAAATGCATGTTTTATACGAGGCAATAGACCTTGCCTTGTCGGTTGAAGATCTTGTGATGATGCAAATCTAAATTTACGGAGAAGATTCCCTTTCCATAATCAGTGAAGCTTCTGGCAGCACCCCGAGTTTTCAAGTGGTATGTATCTAGTCCACATTTCTTTGAAGTCCTAGTCATTGAACAGTGGTATAAAATGTACTAACTCCGCTATGACGTCAGTATCATTACTGACAATTACAGCTTTGTTAGCTACCATCAAGACTGTTGTAATCCATTAAAGGAAAAACTGTTGATATCTACTTTATATATGAAAACATATAATCTGATTTCACATCTTTTCGCTTTCTTGCTGTTTTCCAGGTAGAAAAGAGGATTTTTCTTCAAAGAATAAAGAAAGGCTGTTTTTTCGAAAAGATTCACTGAAAATGGACACTTACTGGTTTTCTCAAGCCTTACCACATCTTAGTTTGTATCCAAGAATGTATCTACTTGTATTATCAATAACTCAACGCTTATAATATGAGATGTATCAAAAACGTCTTAGCTTCTTCAATTACGAGTGCATTCTTAAGTCAAATTTTCATTTGGGAAATAAATCTTTAAAAAAAAGAATAGCATGACGTAGTGTGACGTAAAAAAGAAAAATACTCTCTTTTTGTCTATTCTCTCTTCTTCGTCAAAACGCTATCAAGCTTTTTCAGTTTGATTTAAAAGAATTTTTTTTGGCTTTCATAGATCTGCTTATATTCGTTGCAGATAAATACAACTGTGCGATAGCTGCCTTCTACGGGGTCAAGCGTACAGCGTTCTAAATCAGTCATGGGTTCCCATTAATGGTTTGAGCAGACAAATTCAGATAATTAACTTTCAACAGATTCATTTACTTCCAATTTTTAATAATTGTATGCTTGACAGGAACGAAGTGTCTCTTTCTCGACGAATAATCTTTCATAGATCAAATAATAATGTGGTCAATATTTAACATATTTTTCATTATGGCGGTCCCTCTAAAACATGTCTCTCTATGGTAGGAATTTCAGATATCCAATAATGTCCTTACCATGCCTCTTGAGAAAAATATATCGCTAAAGTCTGGAGATTTAATCCCTGATGCTCTAGTAAGTACGTAATTGAAATATCGTGACAAGCCAGTGAGAATGAATATCGTGAAAGGATTGGAAATTCGGTTTATTAGATTCTGCATCTTACTCTAAATTTTATCTTTCACGATTTCATCCTGAAATATTCATTAATCCATCATCAATGTTGTTGAAAAGCTGAGAAGAAATTGCAAGAGTGTCTCCACTCATAAATTCACAACATTGTTACAGCAAGCTTCATCTGTTCTTCTCCCTTTCTATTTCCTTTCTCCACACACATCTCTGTCAGATTTAGTGGCGACAATTTTCACATAGTGGTATCAAGAATGTTATTGCGAATAGTATAGGATCCAAATTTGAATTGTTTTAATAAAAATCCAATTCTGTACAAAACACAGAATACTCCAAATACAATACATCTACAATGATTGGAAAATAACTGACTTTTACTACATAACTACATAAATTGGGACTGTAGGAAAGGATAAAAATAAATTGGGACTAAAAGGAAAAAAATTCTTTCCACATTAGTGTGCTAAGTGTTGGCATTGAAGCAATGATTATATCAGGATTTTTTTCATATTTGAATGGTGATCGAGATAGGTTGTTCTTGAACAATCTTTATCGAAATAAAGTTTACTATTTCTTCTCACAGGTTCCAGAATTAACGCCACAATAAAGGTAGAATATTCAATTTTTAATCATGTACCATGAAAAATGATGTAACTGATATTAGGTTGGTTCAAAAATAACTGTGTTTTTTGTTATTTTAAACTTTGATGTTTATTTTCGAATAAACTATTATTTGATTATATTCAACTAATATAGCGTGAATTTCGCTATTTATTCGAGTTGAACGTTTTCTTTTCACTATTGATTCTGGTTTAACTGCCGCAGCCAAATCGAAGATGGAAAAACGAATTCAAGCAATTTTGTTATAAGTTCAAAATGGGATGTCATGCTGCAGCAACTACTCATAATATCAACCAAGTATTTCGCCAGGGGACCGACAATGAACATAAAGTGCAACATTGGCCCCCAAAATTTCGGAACTGGGGCTTAAAATGAGGAGGGTCATGACATCTTTCTATGATTGACAACATCCAATTGAAGGCCATTATTGAGACGTACCCACGCAAAATAACTTGATATGTTGCAGAGAAACTAAGTACTGACCATTCGACTGTTGTCCGTCATTTGTACAAAATTGGAAAGGTGAAATAAGCCGACGAATGGGTGTGGCATGAACTGAACAATTTTTTTAAAAATGCTGCTACGATGACTACTCTGCGCTTCTTTTGCGAAACAACGATTTAATTCTTGATCGCATTGTGACGTATGACGAAGACTACCTTCCACACTGTGGCTGGACAGAGGTGAAGCCCCAAAATACTTCCCCGAACCAAACCTGCATCAAAAGAAGATTATGATCACTATTCAGTGGTTGGCAAGTAAAATCATCCACTACAATTTCTTAAATTCAGGCAAAACCATCGCAGCAAGGAAGTATTGCTAGGAAATTGACAATTTACACCAAGAACTGCGACATTTACGTCTGATATTGGTCAATTTAAAAAGGATCAATGAAAACGCCCGAACGCATAGCTCGTAAATGACCCCACAGAAATTGAACGATCCAGGCAACGAAACCCTGCTTAGTTTACTCACCAAACCGACAACCACTTTTCCAAACATTTCGACAAGCTGTTAGAAAAGGTCTTCGGCAACCAACTAGCAGCTCAAAACGTCTTTGAAGAATTAATTGGTTCCAGTATCCCTGGAACTTTCTGATTCTGGAATAAATGGACTGGTTTCTACTTGGCAAAAATTATTTGATACCGACGGTTTTTATTTCGATTAATAACTTTTATTCTAAGTTGGGAGATACTGCCTTGAAGTTGAAGATGTAAATGCACAACCTAATACAGTGAAAACGATCACTGAAATCTTTTAAATCATCACTATATATTCCTAAGACGTTACCGAATAGGATAGGCACCCTAAAAACGCTGGAGAGTACAATGGCAGAATGTGACTTTAACAACCAAGTTGAGGATACCAGTTTGAATAAATCGAGTATAATCATGGATATGCTTTTTGTACCAACCAACGACGTTCTACATAACACTTCTTGTGTTTTTCCCAAGCACAACAATATGACTGTGACCAGCAAGCTTACTCCTGTTAGAGCCATTAATTTCTCTACAAGGACAACGATGGAATATGTTTGCAAAACCAGTATTTAGTCATTGAAAAAACTACACGCTTTTTTTGCCGAAGTAACGCTATTGTAAACACTAAATTAGATAACAGACCCTAGCAGGAACCGGGATAATATTTTTCTATTTGCACTAAGGCAGTTTCCACGACTTTTTTGTTTTGTTATCTGACCTCCCTTAGGTGCCTGTTGGACACGGTAACATTACAGGAATGTCGAATAATGGGACCTATCATTTGATCTACGAATGAAAACGTCGAAATTAGTCTGCATGAATCAATGTATAGTAGTAACGGTATTTCATCTCAGAAATTCGGCAAATTTTTTACTTCTTGAAGTCTTTGAAAATCAAGTGTTTCGCTGTGGAAGTTACAGAGGAAGAAGAAGAAGAAGAAGAAGAAGAAGAAGAAGAAGAAGAAGAAGAAGAAGAAGAAGAAGAAGAAGAAGAAGAAGAAGAAGAAGAAGAAGAAGAAGAAAAACAACAACAATAACAACAACAACTTTAAACACCGTCAAAAGAGAAATCTTTGTCTTTATTCAGAGAATTTGGTTTAGGCTTCTTTACTCTATCAAGAAAACATTCAATTAGCGAACGCAAACCAAAACTGCCAACTTTGTTAACGTTTCTTCAAATTTTAAATACTTGGAATTTCCACAAAATTAGTTTTTAGAGGAGGTTCAATTTACAATGTAAGTTTTTGTTAAAAATGATCCATTAGTTTCCGCCTAGCAGCGTTCATTTTTTATTTGTTTTTTTAAATTGGGACTTTTTGTAATCAGTGCCCAACAAAAGTCGAAAGGATTAACTTACTCATTGATCATCGCCTTTTCCAATTTTTATTTGTTTCCCCGAACAAGGTATGCTGCCAAAAGATGTTGGTCATGCATCAGTTTCTATTGAGTGACTAACCAGACCTGTTTGATTTTTTTTTAATCCAAGCAACCAGGCAGGTTATTTGAACTTTGGTCCAAATTTGAGATATTAAAAAAAATCTTTTCCAAGGATAAAATTTGTCATGGAAAAAATCCCACTAATCATTTTATAGCCTTTCACAGAAAGCAACTCACTGGTATTCCAATCCGAAAGAGACAGGTCAGAAAAAGCAGAAACACCTGCGTATTTGGGAATTGTTCAGCTCAGGATGATTGACAGAGGAGTATTGACCTGTGAACCCCGAAAACTCGGATGGGAAAATTTCAGAAAACATGTCAGTCGTTATAACTCTGCATTCTTTTATGTTTGATCTCAATCTATTCATAACTTCCTAATTCCTTATCTCTCCTGCTGTATGTTGATTAATGATATGCATAAATAATACGTTACTCAAAAGTGATGGACACACACATATATCTATATATATGTGTGTGTGTGTGTGTCTGTCTGTCTGTCTGTCTGTCTGTCTGTGTGAGAGAGAGTTTTCAAATAAGTATATAAGCTTGCGTATATGCTGGCTTGTAGTTAACAAGCTGCTCTTTCTGTTCATTATTGCAAATATTAATGTTAATCTATCTATTCACAAGAATAATAAAATAATAATGGGTTAACATTTACCCTGAGAATAATTGTTTGGGAAATTGAACACATTATTTTGGTTGAGAGATTTTCTTCCTTCAATAATGCAAACCACATAACGGTGACAAAAAGAGAATCAAAACGATTGTAATTCCCATTTTAGTTGCCTATCTTTCTATCTCAGTCATTTTATATTTACCTATTTATTTGATGTGAATAGAATAGCCTATATATCAAGCATCGGTTAATATTTACTTCGAGCATTTGCAAACGTAAGGAAATCATTAAACAGGAAAGGGCATATTACACACAGTTTCATTCATGAATTCAAGACTAAATTAATGTGCACAACAAAAGTACACTTCATACACGATTTCATTCATAAATTCAAAAAAATTGGTGCACAAAACGTGAGTTGATCATCGTGGAACATTTCTATTTTTATTCTATTATTTTCTTAGTAATCAAATCACTGAATTCGTTTCATTGGCTGGGTGGTAAAGGATATTTTCATTAGCAAAATTGTTACCTTCAAGTGGAAGTCTCCATTGTTACGGAGAGAGAAACAGAAAAAGACCATTCTTTTCAATATCAACCTATATTTGGTATTGATTTAAAATGGTAAAAAAAGTGGAAAATTTTAAATTGATATAACACTGGTATTTTTCCGGAAAATAGAGCGTTTGTCTTTTAAAAAAAGTAAAACAAAATTTGTTAGATACGGAAGACTTTGGTATTAAATAAATATGCCAGCCACTATCTAATTTAACTGAAATAAGATAATTTTTCCATTTTTTTTTATTTTTTTTTTTTTTTTGAGCTCAGGTAAAACCATAATTTTTAAAATCAAAATTTTGCGAAAAATAAATCCAAAAATATCTGGGCGTCACGAAAAGAAAATCTAAACTGATATCCAATATCTTGCAATTTCTCAGATTTAAATGCAACAAAAATATCTAAATATTTGATTTAGAATTTAGGTATAGAGTTGGCGACGCTTATGCACGTATCTGTCCGATAATTCCGAAAACCGCAACATCGCAGTCCGTTTACTGTACATACATAGACGTTTGTGCGTGAGAGAAAAAGTTTGTATGGATATGTGGGCATACCTTTCGAGGCAGGTGTGAAGTCCGTTTGAAATGGAATAGGTGTGTGCGAGATGGAGAGATAGGAGATCTATGTGCGCATGCGCGTACGTACACAAATGTTTGAATCATTAATTCCACTGAGCATTCCTCAGGGGTCTTTGCGTGACTGACCAACATAGATACAGAAAGAGGAAACCCCTCCCAAGAAAGTGTGTAGGGAGAAAGATGGGCAGGGATAAATAGAGATGGAGATAAGGTATATTGTTGCGATTAACACCCTCAGGTAAACTTTAATAGGTTGATTGGTGAGAAAAAAGTTTTTTGTACTGAATTAAGATCGGAAAGGATAAGAGAAGGCTGAATATGAGGATGCATCGAGACATGGCTATTTTCAGGGCAGATAAAGAAACAAACTCTGGATAACTATCCGGATTTGATTTGATTACCTTACTTCGATGAAAGACTATCTACCTATCTATCTATCTATCTATCTATCTATTTACACACCTCTCTTTCTGATATAAATATATATATATATATATATATATATATATATATATATATATATATATATATATATATATATATATATATATATATATATATATATCAAGTTCATTGACCGACAGAAGCAGGGTGGACTTGAAATGAAGTGTCTCAATTTATTTATTATAACCATCTCCTGCTCGACCAACGCTGAAGCTGTTAGACCTTTTTGCTGGGGATGAAGCTCCTTTGCTTCGAATCTTTAAAATGTTTGGAATGACTCTATATAAATGAACACTTCCATTTTCACAACACACTCCGGCTCTATCTCAACGTTTTACAGTACAACTATATATATATATATATATATATATATATATATATATATATATATATATATATATATACTTCCTCAATGCCTACATCAGATTCCAAAGTTTGATGACATGGAACAAATTACCATAGAACATCCTTTTACAACACACACACACACACACACATACATACACTCTCACACATACACACACACACACACACACACACACACACACACACATATATATATATATATATATATATATATATATATATATATATATATATCAGGTGGTCCAAAAGTTTCTACAGGAGCTCGGTGTTATCTTTTTTTATCGACCTAAAAAGATCAATCCGTAAGTATGTTGAGCAATGTGAAGCCTCTCACTACAAGATAAAATTCAGAAAACTATACCAACAGAGGTGGAGTAGCCAAGAGTGAGAGGGTGACTCACACCGGGTAACACCATCTGAGGGGGTGACACCATCAGAGGTGGTGATACCATCGGAGGGATGAAACTATCAGAAAGGGTGACACCATCGAAGGTGTGACCTAACGATGACAGCCTAAGAATTTTTCATATGGTTTCTTGATAAATCTTTTTTCAAATGAAACATCTTCCTGTCCGCACAATATCTCCAGAAATACTCGTGGAAGAATGGTGAATAAGGTTCAAAGAAGTGACTATTTTTTTGAGCCGATCAATGCACAATTATCTCCCCTATATGGCAGTTTCATTTCTACAACAGATAATATCACCAGTCATGACAGTCCACACGATATCTTTAAAAGTTCCCCATGAATTACAGGCAACTTCCGTGGTAGAATGGAAAGTAGGCTATGAAAGGAATGGTCAAATTTGGGGGCGGATCCATGTGCAATTACTTTCTCTAATCTGCACGTTATCACTAGGCGTTGATGACTGTCCACATGATTCTCAATGAATTACAAGAGAGATTTGTGAAATGGTGGAAAATGAGCCATGGGAGAAGTGATTAAATTTTGGGCTGGATCCAAGAATAATTGCACCCCCCACACACACACACACAAACACCTATACGTCATAGTGATATGTCAACGCGACATATTGCAAAAAAATCAATGTCTATTCACACGATAACTCCAAAGAGTGGGCAATAGGTCATGGAAGAAAGGATAACATTTGGTGTCTGACCCATGTTCAGAAACCGTCTTTCCGCCGTTGTTATGTGTCCACGCTGCATAATATCACTAGAGGTCCATTTCTATCCAAAGTATTTGTCCGAAAGTTCTTATTGTAATTCTATGGAATATATTTGAATGAGTAAGCAATAGGTTACAAAAGAAAGGATCAAATTTGGAGGCGGATCCATACACTATTACTTAACAATGACTTTGACTACAGACAATGACATTGACAGAAGTATTTACTCTGTTTTCTAGTTTTTTAGAATGAAAACATTTTCATTGTACTCATACTTTTTTCATGTCATTTCACAAAGTCAAAACTGAAAAATTAAATACTCATGATATAAAGGATTGTTTGTAAATGAAGGCTGATGCCATCAGATTCAATAATAAGGGAGAATCATAATGAATAATCAATATCATTAGTACAAAAAGATCACCAAAATTGTTGATATCCTACGAAGAGAGCAAGTTCTGGCAGCGGGAGGATGACGCCATGAGCTACCGACCTGGGTGATACCACAACGCAGCGTTCAAAAAGTTGAAATTGAATATCCTCAGAGCAAATGACGAAGACGAAATTAGTAACCATACTCTTCAAAAGTGGTTCAGAAGGCTTTCATCTGCAAATTTGTCATCTACCCGCTTCATTCATGTTGGACGCTTGCATTATAATGAAACGCACGAGTCTCACCAGGAAAAAAAATCTGTACTCGATGGAAACCATTTCCAGGTTCAAATGTTTCATGAGTTGGATTTCATATCAGTCAAAAAGCTCACGAACTTTTTCAGGTCACGTAGTAAGTTACGTTGTGTGTTCAAGGAAGAATGGACAATAGGTCACGGAAAAAGTGATAACATTTGGAGTCTGACCTTGCTCAATTACCGCCGTCTGTCTGTCTGTTTATGTGTGTGTGTTTGTGTGTGTGTTTGTGTGTGTAAAAAGACGTAGTAAGAACGAACAAGTTAAAAGTTAGTGAGAAAAGAAGGTTCATTTGGCGAAGATACATTTCCAGCGTTCTATTGTAATGTATTTCTCACCGACTCCAAGTGATTTATATCTATTTGTGCCAAGAAAAGAATCGGACGTACGCAGCCTTGTTTTCACAACTACTCAGTTATGTACACAAAACACACGCATGCGCATACACACGAAATTTATAACATAATGTCTACTTTTTTCCAAGGATCTCGACTAGCTCTTGAGGAACATACGAACAGCGCAGGGGAGCCGAATATGAATGCAGACATTTTCTGATTGGATCAATAAGTCTATAGTCTGACTGGTAATTATTAGCTGAATTTTGATCTAAAATTTCGTGCACGCAAAGATCAATGGGCAGGAGGGGGTTAATGAGGTAAGTGCAGAATTCCACGGAGTAAGGGGAGGCGGTAGAATCCCCAAAAGTACAGAGATACAAAAACTGAATGTGACGTGTATGTGAAAAGATGCACATACATCATTGGAAGACATTTCAACTTTCCTAAACAGACACCTGATGAAGGCCGGAGAGTACGGCCGAAACGTTGTGAAAATATACTATGAAGTCTAGGAAGAGGATCCAACTAAACTATATACAATGGAATAAATATTTGCCTGATGGAAAAATTATTTTCCGTTATTAGCCTTATACCCTACCAACGTATATACTCCTTATAGCGTACAATACACACGAATGAAGACGGCAGATGGCATTCGATAATCGTTTTACTGACGGGTTATTTAGCTACTTAAAATCAAGACCTTCTCTGCCTGTAATTTTGGTAACATATACTTACGTTAGCTCCATTATAATGAGTATGCCTTACTGATCATCTACGTCTGTCTGTCTATCTCCTTCTCTCTAGTAGGTTCTCATCCGACATTGCACTAAATGTCTCCCCTTACTCAGCATCGTTTCATCCTACTGGTCTCTTCTCTCCTCCATCTCTAGTTGAAATGGAAATACGGATGTTGCTCGCCAATCGGCACACAATGGCATTGGCAAGGTTCAACCCAGGCAATTAAGTGTACACGTCTCTCTTCTCCTCGACCGACCGACCGACCGACCGACCGGCTCTGCTTGACTCTCTCGCCTGTCTGCTTTCAATCTGGCTCTTCTTCCGACATTACTTCCGGTCCCAAACGCCGCCCACTTTCTTTACATCGTTATTTTCTACTTGATCCAGCTTGCATCGTGGGCCGAGACGCGCACACAGACGCACAGACGCACACGCAAGCGCACACGCGCACACATACACATATACACAATATATCTATCAATGTGTGTAAATGTCTCTCTCTCACATTCACGCTCAAGCACTCGCTCATACACATATTAGGTCCAATCATTTAACATTGACCCAACAATAACCTACCTAGGGCAAAAATGCCTTAGTTCTCTTCAAAGTACACTTCTTTTCAAAACAAAGTCGCCATACACTGCCCTGTTGTGCTCTCTTTAATATCGCTAGGGGACCAAACCTGGCCTATAGGGAAGGGGCAAGCACACCTGAGAGGCAATGTTTTGCCAGAAACCCAGCTCAAGATGTGAAGAACGGGCAAACTCTGTCATTGTAAATCCGGCGGTTGCACAGTACACAAGTTCACTCAATGGAATCTAGCTATCAACAGAGTAACCCCATGGGAGAGCGTCTAATCGTAAATTGGCTTCCAAGTAACATCGAGACTGCGCAAACGGTTGAGATATTCAAGATAGCTGGATACTGGACAGACCTTGTGTATGTGCATGTGTGTGTCTGTGTGTGTGTGAGTACATGTGTTTTATGGTAGTCTGAGTTGTTGGGATGAAAAGCAAGAGAAATCAAGAAGAAAGTAAAAAAATATTGATAATCTAGTGGAAAAGTTAGTTACAAGATCGCCTACCGAGAAGTCATGGCCTTGTGTCGGACTTCTTTGAGTCAAGCAAACACCAATAGTTTGAAAGAGCCAGATCTTTTCCTGCCAAACTGCATCTGTCAGAGAGACGACATCATTTGTCAACGTTGTCTGCTTTATGTGTGTTAAATGTGTTTTTACTTACAGTACATGGCATACCAATTAGGTTTTGCTTTAGTTTGAAATTAATACTCGTAAATATTTCCTTTCCGGTTTCTCTCTTTTATTCTTCTTAACTTTTTTCATTTTCTCTACTTCTCTTCCTTTTTGCCCCCCCGCTCTCTCTCTCTCTTATCTATCCTTTTTTATTACATAATATTTTATATGTTATTTTGAAATGCACTAGATGTCATAAGGTACATGTATATCCGATATTAGCAGACAATATTTATTTATCACAGTCTCCACTGAGCGAGCCAAATACTCTTGTCCATCTTCTGACAATGGGAGATAATGGCAAAATATAATAAAAACAGGTTACTACTGAATGCCTGGTACTTTGCTAACAGAATACCTGAAGTATGTTTACACATTCAAAACGTTAACGTAAAGTATTGTTGACTAAAACTTTTGTGGTAAAAAACGAAATTTGCACATCAGCAACAGAAGCGAAAATCGTAATAATATTTCAGAAGTCATCAGGCAAGCACACACGCACACACACACACACACACACACACACACACACACGCACACACACACACACACACACACACACACGATAGGGCAGCATTTTGCGTTCGGGTGTTCATAATACCCATTTCTCTTTTTCTGTTTGGAGTCCCTAACAGTCTGAGAGCTCGCAAATTATATTTTGGAGAAGTCCGTTTCTAGTTTGAGTCGCCGTACACATTTAGCAGACTTTATGCTACGTTCAGTTCGAGTATAAAATATGTGCTTAAGTATGATCACAGTTTACAGGAATTCGAATTTCGTCAGTTATTATTTTTTTGAATGATCGGAAGGCGTTGTGATTGGATGGTCTTTAAGTCACCGATTATTTGAGGAATATTTTTTCACTTAAATTCTTTTTCAAACGATTTTCAATATTTATTTACACGCACATTTACTCATCTCACTCTCCCCCCTCTCTCTCTATACATATATCAGTGTATCGATAGCTTTCATTTTAACACTAAACACTCGCTCCAAATTAAAAGTTGTACTATGGGAACAGTCGCAGCAGCATCGAATGCAAACATCTTTGTGGAAACATTTGTGGAAACTAACATCAACCCTAATGACTGCCTGTTCTGTATTAGATATATCAACATTTTCTCCATGTACATAGGCGGAGAAGATAAACTAGACAACTTTGTAATACATTTAAAGTCAATTAATGTTGATAATCAAAACACATCATAATCTTTTTATTCACAGGCGCTTAGAATTAGAAGAATCTTCTCTGGAGATAATAAACTAAAAAAAAAAAAACATGATATCCTTATACAGTATTTCACAAGATGAGGATACTCTCACATCCTAATAGAAAATCAAATCAGAAGAACAATCATAATATCCAGAGGTGACATCCTGGAATTGACGAACAGAAACAAATCAGACTGCATACTCCTTTTAAGTACATTCTATGATACACTCCTCCACTATGACAAATAATTAAGAACAGAACGTTTAAGCTAACATTGAAAGCAGAATTTAAAGAAATTCTCCTGAATCTAAGGATATCAAAGATATGATAAGCGGTTATTCTGTAATTGATGATAAAGTCTCCCATTGGAAAAGTACCCCTAAAACAATTAAAATTTTCCAACCACGCAACAGTAAAAATAGCCAATGTTGTAATAACCTCAAACATATCAATGCTTTCACCAGTTCCATGATCAAAAAGACCTTCACTATCTACTATAAACCAAACTGCAAAAGTAACGACGTCATCTATCTCGTTGAATGTGCATAATGTAAAATACAATACATAGGTAAATCTGGACGGTCGATAATCCATTTAACAACGATTGCAGAAAAACTTCGATAGTAGAAATGATGTACATATTTGTGCGTGTATTCTGCTTCTCTTGGAGTCATTTACTTGTTTTTATTTACTGATAACTGTTGACGATGGAGATGAACTCCGAAACATGTCCAAAAATATACAATATAGATGAAAATTCCATATATTCCTGTTCTCTCTCTCTCTCTCTATACATATATATATATATATATATATATACATATGTGTGTGTGTGTGTGTGTGTGTGTGAATGTACTATTTATATCAATATATATATATATATATATATATATATATATATACCCACTGTTATTCGTAAGCATAAACATTTAACAATTGTGTACGGATTCACATACGCTGACATACATATGTCTGCTTAAATTATGTGTTGGTGTGTTGCTTCTGCGTGTAATGGGTTTATGTGATAATTTGTGTTGTTATATGTAGCTAAGCAAGTGAAACTCAAGTAGCGGAACTTAAATTATGTATCAAGTTCTGATTAGTTGCATTTAACAGATGTACATTATTTTCCCCTATAAGTAAGCAGTATAATTTCCGGTGTTTGAATTGCACATACGAATCTGTAGATTCTATAATATACATACAGTTATGTCTACGTATGTAAACCTTGAATTATTTATTTTAATCCTTATGAAATCGTTACACACAGATAGAAGTGACTGCATAAGATGATGTATGAAAATGACTCGAAACAATTTTTTTACTCGGCGCCCATAAGTTCGACTCCACCTTGATGTGGTATAATTGCAGCACGCGTTATCAGTAAGCCAGTCATAACCTCCAACAACAAAAAAAATCGGTGAGCAGCATAACTTTTGGTTCCAAATATATTGTAGTTGCTGCAAACAGTATTCTTCTGGACTTGGGAATGTAAATTACATTCATAAAATTAATATCATAACTTTTTTAAACGACTGTTTTAAATTCATATTTTGCCATCTCTATCCATAAAATGCAAACCGGGAGCTCTATATTTCGGTTCTTCGCAGGATTATTATTCAAAGCCCTCAACTTCGATTCCACCTTGTTTCCTTTGTATTGGACCGACATTGAGTTCACATCATCATAACATAGCAGGATCACCGATTCCAATTTCCGTCACCTGCACCCCTTTTCCTTTTTGACTGTAATTATCCGAGATGGCGGCGGGGAAAACGGCACTGACAATGGACTCTGCGAAAAGAGTTCAAACTCCGGCTAAGATAATTAGCGTTGACCTTGCATTAATACCCCTCCGACGAGCTATGGATCAAATTGTAGATATTGCAAATGGATATCGCAAACGAGAATCAAGAAATAATTTGAAACGAGGAGCCTAAGCAGGATCAACTAAAGTCAAAGCCAGTGTAAGTTATAGTTTTACGTATTGTGCCTTGGTCCAGAAGTCTCTAGCACCGAATCTCAGCCCAAGCAGCCATCTGTAGGGCAACTTCATTGGAAAAAGAATGCGATTGGTGCAGACTCGATCGTCCCACCAAGTTTTCTTCCATCGGGAACACCAAGTTAATCAAAAATATTATATAGTAACTGTTCGATTTATATCAAAGAGGCTGAATCGACTGATTTGCATAGATTTAAATTCTAACATCTATTATAATTTTTAAAGGGAATATTTCTTGATTATTTCAATTCAAATATTTTAGCGTACCCAGAGCCAGTTTAAACTGTTTTAGAGTCTCTGTACTAAAAACAGCGGGGTTTAGTTTTCTAAGACGGAATGGTGCTGTTCTTAGTTGCATGTATATAAAAGTTACGTCTAGGTCCCAATGTTTTCAGTGCCAAATTTCACAATTGATAAAACAAATTCGTTGGAAGAAACTCTGAAAGATGCAGAACCTATTGCCATGTGAATCATGTGTGGAGATCTTTGCTTTGCTCTGTTAATCAAATATATTTCTAGTTCAAGTGATTCCCCTAAGATCGAATTCGGGTCCAGCAAGATAGTGATTTGGGGGACAAAGGATTGACAGGTAATGTAATTAGCCAAGGATACATCGTAAAGCTTCATTGAAACTGATCAAATTTAATCAATTCTTCTTCGAAGGGGATCCAAACGACCTCTTTCGAGAGTTCACGAAAATTGATGCAAAATACAATCAAACATTGTTCAACCAATGAAAAATAAAGAAGACATTTCAAACAACCTTTTTCAAGAATCACCTCTACTCAGTAAAAGACTACCAGAAATCCGATATCCTATCAGGGAGCATGTTCTCGTTCACAAAAGTACCTTCCACTTGCTCCGTTTCTCATCCCACCTCATCGACTATTACATCTAAAAGAAGATTATGCACACAAAAGACCACTACTGTAAGTCAACCCCGAAAAACTCTTATCACACTGCGTAAAAAACTCTTTTTGAGAACATACAATGAACACTTTGAAAAACTGTAATTAAACCTTTGTCGTATTCATCCGATTCAGCGTTTGATATTTGATCTTCATAAACAGTTTGTTCTTGTTTTTCAAAATGCTTTGTCCACTTTATTTCTTTTATTCAAGTTATGTTCTTCTTGCACAACTTTTATTGTTGCCACTATGGAAGCGAGAGTTTAATAACAACAAAGCATTCTCACACGCACACTCCGTAGATGACAAGCTCCGACTGATTGAGAATGTGTATTAGTACAAGCAAAGCCAATTGTAAAATTTGAATTTTGTTGAGGAACATGTCCTCTACATATTCATATTTAGAAGAGAAAGAGAATACTCATGTAGCACCCCTTATTCTTTAATGAATTAAATACGAAACCCTTCATTTAGCTAGATATCGAAAATGTCATGTCCTCCGACGACCCTTATAAAAACCCTGAGTGCACATGGTCCGATGCTTACTAGCGCCAGCACCCCTAGCTTGACTGAGCTTCTGGTCCCAGCACTTGCTGCCGGCTACTCTTTCTCTCTCTTTTCTTCTCCTTAAGATCGTTATCATTTCGCCGATCCGATCTTGACCATTTTTCCACCGTGACCTATCTTTGTACTAACTTTGTTTCACTTCACCGATGTCGAGGCATCACACATACGCATACCTACGCATTTACGGCACCGTGTCCTCACACGTGCTTCAAACACGTATACACCTCTCTCTCTCTCCCCCGTGAATGAAACGGTAATACTTTTTACTATCTGATAGTTACGATAATCTTTCCTAATTTTCTTGACTTCGGGAAACATGCATGAATAAAACTCCATGTTCTCTGTCTTTCATGGTCTGTCCGTCGAGAGCCTATCAGCCCCCAAGTCGATGCAAACAACTTGGCAATAAGGTTCGCACACTGAACCCGGTTTCCACGTATCCATACGGATTCCAAAGCGTTTCAGACAACTCTGCTCCGACGCCAGTACTGTCAATGACAAGAAAGCTTTACATGATTTCGTTTTCCACCATTTTTTCTTTTTCTTTCTCTTAATTTAGCTATTTATCCCTGTCTGTTTGTATCTACCTATCTATCTATCGTGCTTTTTTCTTTCTATCTATTTCTATTGATATCTATCTATCCATTTATCTATGGTCATATCTTTTCTTTTCAGATTTTCTATTTTATTTTCAGACTTTCTTTCTGTCTTGATTAAAGTTAACAGCCTGTTTCTCTTCAGTTTTCCTTCTTCTTCCCCCTTTTCCACTGTTAACTTAGTCGAAACAAATTGCCATTCAACCCGACAAGGAGAAACCAAGGACCTTTTAACGTCCTGCATTTATACATGTAACCACCATTTTCATTTCAATGCACATGTGTCAACAACACAAAAAATGAAGGAACCAATCTTAGTTCTTATTAACTTTGTCTGGTGTGTTTCTTCCCAACCAGTCAGTGTTTGTATAATTGATTCTTTGTTCACGCTTGGCTCTGAAATGTTTCTTGGCTTGGATGTCGGAATAAATTCAGACTCTTTAGAGAAGAAGCTCCGTGACTTTGCTAAATGCGTTGTTTTCCTGCATTTCAATATTCCTTCTCTGTTCCCCACAATTTCATAGTTTTTGTGACCCCTGTATAGAGAAAGAGGAGAAAATGGAAAGAATAGAGGGAAGGGTTTGATTCATTAAAAAAAAAGAGGTAAATCGTGTACGAACAAAAGAGTGGCAAAGAAAGAGTGAAAAGAGATCAGACGAGTGAAAGAAAGAGAAAGTGAAAGAGAGAGAAAGAACGAAAGAAAGAAACAGAAAGGAATAAAGACTAATATTAGATTGGATAAGAGAGAGAAAGTAAGAAGGAAAAAGGGAAAAAAGAAAGAAAGAAAATATGTGAACAAAAAGCTGGCAAAGAAATAAAGAGATCGGTGAACTGGGAGAAAGGAAAAGTGAAAAGAGAAAGAAAAGAAGAAATAAAGGAAGAATGGACAAAAAAGTGACAAAAGAAAAAAGAAAGAAAGAGAGTGGCAAAGGAAAGAAAGAAAGGAAAAAAGAAAGAAAAAGGACAAAGAAAATAAAGAAAGAAAAAAGGAAGAAATGATACTCGTGCATAAATAGCAGTAATAAATACAAACAGAAGAAAATTCATTTAATTCAAAGCATCAATTTATTGATTCTTGAATTTTTCCTTCAGAGAGCGTTCCAGACGCATTTCTCTGGCTCTGAGTTTTCTCAACCGTCTGCTTCTTCTTCCTCTTCGAATTCGCCTTCTTCTTCTACGGTTGCATCCTGAATTGGAAAAAAAGAAAACCGTTGATAACAACAAACCATGTTTTGGTACGAAATCCTAGTCTGGGTCGGCATATCAATCACATTAAAGTCACCCATCGATATCAACATCAACTTTCACTATCATAAGGATTAAACTCATGTATCACACTTCAACATAAAACCACCAGTAGCATGATACAATGTAATATTGCAATATATATATGTATATACTATCTCCAAAACCCGACTTTACCATGGGAAAATAAAACCCCCAAAATTTGTTTTCCCCCTCTTACCCAACCCAACGCAACAAATGGAATAACTATGATTTATTTAGAAAATGACCTGATTACCTTCTTTATGAACTGAAGTACGCTGAACTTTTGTCAATGAGAAAAGAGAAGGAGTGGGGGAAGCTTTTCACCACCATGAAACTAATTACGTTGGATTTTAGTCAATGAGAAGAGATGAGTAGAGAGAGAAACGGGAACTTCTACGAAGTTAGCGGCAGTAAAACTAACACGGTCGATCACTGTCCTATTGCCAAATTAAACGTTAGCCAAAGCACCAATACTTGTTTGAGAATGGATTTTATTGATCAAGACTCATATATATATATATATATATATATATATATATATATATATAGAGAGAGAGAGAGAGAGAGAGAGAGAGGAGGGAGAATCATACTTGAATTCCACAAAAAAGGCCCAATAAATTTCAGAAAAAAAGGCAAGAAGTAAGGAAAAGCCACACTTTTTTAGATATTCAATAATATGTGACATTTTATGAAATAAGATATCGGGTTTGTAGTCTCAATCGGTGTCTGAGTTGTCTTCAGGGGGTGAAATAAGAAATGTCTGATGTAGTTACAGGGGATTAACGTGGTAGGAAGGAACTTGGAAGGTCATAAATCTCAATTTTTGTTTACACCCAAATCAAGTTTTATGGGTGTCGTAAATCTTTAGGTTCCTGGGGATGTTTTTTGATGTTATCTCAGATGTATGCCTTGGTCTGATGAAGTGTATGAGAGAATAATGGTCAAATTACAGTAGAATTTTTTGAATCGAAGGTTTCGTTGGGGAAATTAGATTTTTCAAGTTAATGGTACATATTTTTATTTACGATTTTTTGTATTCTTTCATAGTATGAAATGACCATAGATTTCGTGGCAAACACCACTTAAATTTACGAAGTATTTGATTAAATCAATAATAATTTAGCTTTCCAATGAGGTTATAAATCACCACCACCCATATGCTTCTTTTTATCTGGAATACTAGCTTGTGATGGTGGTAAAAAAAAATTACCTCTATGAAAATACTACCAGTATCAAGAATAAGAACATAACTGTCTAAATCGAAGATGTAAAACTAGAGAAAGTAGACCACTACATCTACTTAGGACAGTGAATCTCTGTGAAATCCACAAAAGAAGAAGAAATTAAGCGAAGAATCACCCAAGGATGACAAGCTTTCGGCAAAGCAAGCTCAACTTTCAAAAACAAGACGATCCCAATAATCCTGAAAAGAAGAGTATAAAACTAATGCATCCCCCCGATAGACACTTATTGAGCTAAAACATGGCACCTAACCAAGAGACAATCCTGCAAATTGAGAACCATGCAACATGTGCATAAGAGAATCATGCTCAACCTCACACGGAGAGATCACTAGATAGAACAATATATCAGAAAGAGAACGGGGGTCAGAGACATTACAGAATCCATTAGAAAACTTCAAATGGTAATGGGCTGGTCATGTTGCGAGAATGAAAGACAACTGATGGACATCACAACTCACAACATGGATCCCCTGAGACCACATGCGAAACTGAGGCCAATGAAAAACAAGATGGAGTGATGAACGGAACAAATTCAGAAAATACTGGCTCCACGACGCCCATGATAGAGAAATTTGGCAGATCCCGGGGAAGGTCTATGTCCCACAACGGACGTTAAAAGCCTGATGATGATGATGATGATGATGATGGTTCCAACTATAAATTCATGATTGAAGAAATCAGATAGTCACTGAATTGAAACCGTCACGTGACCAATGTCTTTAGGCAGTATGCTGTGAACGGGTGATCAATTAAACTATTAGAAAAAGGGTTGATTGATAAAGTTATCTCTCTTGCCTTTTCTTGGGCTGGTGACGACTAAAAAGTCAAAAATTGGAAATGATCCAAGGTTCTCTTATAATTTACAGGAAAATTAGAGAATCATAAAAAATCCAGATTAGTAACATTTTAAGGGTTTAGAAGAGGGCGGGTCTATTACTATATGAATATATAGCGTCTGTAGAGGTTGAAATCAGAAATTTCAATTTTCATTTTTAGGGGTTATAATCGAAGGGAAACTTGAAGCGGAACGCTTTTCACTTTCAGGCGTCTGAATTGAATTCGAACTCATTTTAGGGGGGGGGGTTGACAATGAGTGGAAACTTTTATTTTTCATTTTTTTGTGATCAAAATCGATGGGGAATTTTGTTTAAACTTTTACGGGTCAACATCGAGTGGGAAATTGATTTTCACCTTCAGGAGTACAAGAGGGAACTTGTAACGATCAAAATCGAGGGAAACATGTTTCAATTCTTATGTGTCAAAATCGAAGTGGATTCTTTTTTTAGGAGTTGAGATAGAGAGCAAACTTTTATTTTTCCTTTGTAGTGGTCGAAATCAAGTTGGGATTTTCTTTTCACTTTTAGGGGTCAAAATCGAAGAGGAAATTTTCTTCTCTCTTTGATATCGAAATCGGATCCTTTTTTCTGTCTTGAAGGGGCTTTAGAGGTCAAAATCGAGGAGGAACTTTTATTCCCCTTTTCTTGTGAGTAACAGTGTTGTCATATTTTCAACAAGGCAGCACCGAGTATTATTGCTAATAATAATAATCAATAATGAAACTTTCCTTTCGCTTTTTCTCTTTACTACGCTAATTTGAAATTCATATGCTTTGACAGAGTGTTTCAGAAACTCAACAAACTTGACAACTTTACAATCAAATCTAAAACCAGGCATGATATATTTGAAAATTTACCAATTTTATTTCACAGAAACCACTTTATTATTTATTTTATTCAAACATTCCTTATTTTGTTTGGAGAAAAAGAATTTAAAAAAGCGTGGTCATATTCAATTCTTTACTTATTGGGTTAAATATTAAATTACCCTTTTTTAACGAGTTGAATATTTTCAAAACTTTCTGTAAACCAAATTAATATTCATTTCCAGACAAGAAGATCATAAAGAACTAGCTAGCGTCATGCAATTTCACGGGTGTTGACAACTAAGGATAGCCGTGCAGAGCCGACAGTGCCCGGGTCAGATGGGAAAAGTAGCCCCCACCCCGGTTTCAAACTGCCAATGAAGTAATCATTGCTAAATACATGTGATTTATGTATCGTTTGAGTATATACACATACACGTAGTGTATATAATGTACCAAACTTACAAGTACATTATGATGACATACATACTTCTTCATAAGTTGTATCAGCAATTTGTTGAGAATGCAAGTTGTTCTTAACGGTTTAGAATATGAACTTCACGGAGAAATAACTATTAGTAGAAATTATATATTTCGATTTTCTCTCCAGTTTTAGAAATCAAAATCGAAGGGAAAATTTTTATCACTTTTTGATGTTGAAATAGGATCCTTTTTTCTCTCTTGAAGGGGCTTCAGGGTGAAAATCGAAGGGGGAATTTTATTTCCATTTTTTCTTTTTTATGGGTCTGAAGCGCGGAGTCGTTGTAATTAAGTTATCTATTTGGAGAGAAATTAAATGATCATCTGACTATAGAAATAATATGATGTTCTTAGTGTCATTTAAATAGTAAACATGTATATATTTAGATACTGCTTTGATAATGCTTTAATCAAATAGAGCAATAGAAAATACATGAAAGAGAAATACAAGCAAAACAGAAATTTAAAAAATATATATAAAATTGTGGCCGACAGAAAGTATGATAGCGTGTTGATCTAGACAAATTCAGAAAGTACTGCCTCCGCAATGCCCATGATAGAGAGGACTGATGAATCTTGAGGAGAGTCCATGTCCAACGGCAGATGCTAAAAGATGATGATGATTATTGGGGATGGGGATGAAAAGAGGAGCTTAACAGTTAGTATATATGGGAGAGGAGTTTTCTTTTTCCTTTCTTCCACCATAAGCCTTGGAGAGTGACTATTCATATAGAAGTAGTTGTTACTTGAGACGGGAATGGACAGAGAGAGTACTAAGGGCAGTATGTATGGGATCGGAGATTTCTTTATCCTTTCTTTCTTTTGCGGAAAATCTTGGGGTCAGTAGATTTCTACGGGTGGAAATTTTTATTTTTCAAGAAATTAAAACAAGAATTGAAACAGAAAATGATACTTTTTAATAAATCAGAATTTTAGGATTAAAACAAAAGATTAGAGCCGGGTTTGAAGTGCGGTCAGTAGTTAGAAGTTACAAAATCTGTTAAAAGATCTTGAAATGTTATATCTTCAGTGAGAATCGACGCTGTTCATGTAAACTCAGAATGAATCAATCTAATACAGGTTTTAAAGTTTTAATGAAGTTTCCTCTTCTTGGAGGTTAAATATTGTCTTTGTTTCTTTTGTAAAGGGGGAGAAGGAATTGATTTTAATGAGGTGCATTGTCAAAATATTTACTGACTATAAGAATTCTTGTTGTTGGGGCTTTTATACGTTTTTTGCACGGTAATTCTTTTTTCCTGAGGTTAGCTGTTTCTCCAATCTATCATTTACCACATCCTTGATAAATAAAGGTATAAATGATGTTCTTGACGTAACAAGTTATATTGAATGTTTTGGCACATTTGAAAGTATATTCATTTCCCTCGAAAAGGTATGTTACAGCCCACAATTAAGATGATTGCATTTAATAATTTTCTCTGCTTTTCTATGAACGTGCTTTTTTGTCAGTAGTTTTTTTTTTGGGGGGGGGGACGTTTGCTATGAATTATTATAATTTTTTAAGATGGTATATAAAATGAGAATGCCTTGTTATATTGCTCAGAAAACTCCAGGGTCCGAGGTTTGTGAGTGCTTACAAAAGGGATAATGGTTATTTTGTTTGATTTTGTCTTTTCGCTACATGTAGAGAGGGAGAGAGAGGGGTCGATAGAGAGAGGGAGAGAGAGAGAGAGAGAATGTGTGTGAGGACAAACTGCCAACTGGAAATTATATGTATTTTTGTAAATATTTTAGAGTAACAAATTCTTATATGCATCTTATGTAAAGCGTTAATAGTGACACGGCTAATGGAGGGTAAATGTGGTGCATTCTTCAAACTTGGCTCCTTTTCAAGAATCTTTTCAACTCTTTAGTTCCTCTTGCATTAAAAATCGAACCTCATTATTTTTATCTGTATTTTCTTTGTCCACTTCACCATATGGTGTAGGAAGATTAATCTAGACTCAGTACTTCATTACATCAACCTCTCAGTAGAAGGGACAGGTTTAGTGAGCAGATCATATTTACGATAGAAGATTCCATCATTGTATGACTTTTGAAATTAGGACATGTCCGGAAATCTCGAAATCTGGTCTGACCGTGTCATCAAATAACAAAATAAACGAACTGACACCAATTAGTCTGAACATTTGAAACGGGGGAAAGGTTAGTTATTAGCCAGATTTTCCGAAGATATAGGTTTTATTGTCTCGCGCCAGACAAAAAAGACACAAAGAATATCAGCTTAAAAGAATCTTCACCCAACACACAGGAAAGCTATGAAGGTGTTACATTGAGGCCTCCACATACTTTCGAAAACAAGGCAACAGGTGTCAATAAAATCGCTCGAAACATCTTCATTCTTCCATGATGATCGTTGCGCCATTGATAAAAAGGAATATTATAAGATACTCATACAAAAAATAGATGCAGAGAGCACTTGAACAGTGAAAATCATTTGGGTAATATTATGTGATTTCGATGAAAAAAACAAAACAAATAGGACCCTAACTTTCCATCGTTCGTACGAAACTATAACTTTGAAGTTATGGTGTTGCTCATTTACCTCTGCCAACGAAGTTGAAAAAGGGTATATGTATTCGGCTTATCTGTTCGTTTGTCTGTCCATACAATATTTCCGAAAGTACAGAATGGATGTCAATGCCATTTTAGGGAATGTTTGGTCAATGGGTTAAGAAGGAGGTGGTAAAAATTGGGGCGGAATTGTCCTTTGATTGAGAGATATTTTCCCATTTTTTTTCTTACTCAATTGCAATTATGAATACGATCTTGACTGTCCACACGATATCTAAGAACGTTGTCAATGAATGTAAATGAAATTCTGTGGAGGGATAAACGGGAAACCCGATTCAATTTTAGAGCAAGTCCGTGCACGATTATCTCCCTTACTTCGTTGTTATATGTCAACACTACATAGTATCGTCGTAATTTCATGTCTTTCCACATGATATCTCCAGAAGTTCTCAATCAATTTCTTTGAAATTCCGTAGAAAGATGGACAATAGGTGAAAAAATTATTAAATTTTGAGCGGATCCATATGTAATTACCTCTCCTATGTCGTAATTATGTGTCAAAACCACGTAATATCACCAAAATTCAATAACTGTCCACATGATATATCAGAAAGCACGGTATGGTTTTCCATTGAGTACTTACCAAAGAGGTGAAATTCAGGATTGTTTTGGGGAAATTATTGACTGATTGAGAGAATTCTTTCCGTTTTTTTTTTCTCATTCACATTTATGTACATGCTCATGACTGTCCGTACGATATCTCCGAAACCAATCCATTCTGTGGAGGGATGTACAATCTGCTACGGATGAAGTGATTCGATTTTGATGCAGATCTATGCACAATTAACTCCCCTACTTCGTAGTTATACTTCCTAAAAACATAATATCGTATCCCTGCACAAGTATGCCTTCTCTGATTGCTTCTTAGTCACTCATGTATTCTGATATTGTTTTAATTATCATGTGTTCAGATAAATTATCGTGTAATGGGAAAATAATTTCTCAATGAAGTGATACAAAATTCGCAACAAAATTTGGTTGATGTAATTATTTTACAATGTAAATATCCGATGAGTATCTTTGTTTTCAAAAATACGATTAATACCTGTCTCGTACAAATCAAGTTAGTTTTTTTCTTGTACGAATTTGGTTAGTTCCTTTCTAACAGATTCTACATGTCATAAAGGAAATACTTTCAACTTGTTTTATCGGGATGATACAGAAAGTAAGGGTCCAGTTCAGCATTATAGTTACATGGTAAATAGACCCCCGTGGATACTATGATCTAATATTCAAGCAAAGTTGTTTTGAGAAAGTATTTATACCTTCTGTTTCTTTAACAGCTCGCCAAGCAAAGTGTATAGTGGAAATCCTTAGTACTTGCCAATTCTTAGTTGTCCTCATATTCTACAAGGCTTTCAATTTATTTGTATATTTATATAAAAGTAGTTTAAATCCGGTAACGGCTTCTCATATGATTCAGCCTTTTGACAAATATTTTTAAAACGTGTGCAATGAGCATTAATCTCAATTCAATGAGATGCAGAATGAAATAACCGAGTTTGCTTGAAAATGTGATTATTGATACGCAATACAAACAACATAGACAATGTACATTAGGGTGAAAAGATTCCATGATGAAATAGCGGAGGACGAAAGGATATTTGATACGTAAAAGAAATTCACTCTTGAATCATAATTAATGTCCTCAGATTCTGTTATATGTAAGAAAAATATTTGAGATTTTTTCTAAATGTTGCTACAGAGCATTTTGACAACGCAGATAATGTGAAGAAATTGAAACTTTTAGCAGACACGTACTCAGATATCATCCAAAGTCAAACTGAATCTGTACGAGCGTTTTTCTCATTCGAACATATGTACAAGGACTCAGAAGATCACGAACTAGCAGTATGGCAAATTCATGAATCGACAAACTGACCATCAACAATGGACTTAAATTCTTGATCTCCATTGAAATATGATCCATTTCTCCTCACCTGTCTACATTTTACCAGATTTTTCGCACCGTATCAATAACTAGGGCTACTAAGGAACGATCCTTCAGTCGGCTCAAACACCGGCTTAAGTTGCACTATTGTTCTACAATGCGCAAGGATACATTGCCTGGGTTAACCTTCCTGTCCATTGAAAGATATTTGGCAACTGAGGTAGATTATGATAAAGCAGGAGATAACTTTGCAAGAATTGAGCTTAGACAAAAGAGCCTGATGAAGTTGCTATGAAGTACATAGGAATGTTCTTCATATTGCTTTGTTTTGTTTTCATTTTATGTTTAGAAGATGAAATAATTAAACAACACTCATGCTTTTATTATGTTTTCATTTTAAATGCAATATAGCTTCAAGAGCTTACTATGAAGCTTTTTTGTGCTTTGATTTCAGATAGAAAATAACTATAATTATGCACTTCCCTTAAACTGTGATCTCTTCCTTGTGTTTTGTTTTTGAACACAGAAT
Source organism: Thysanoteuthis rhombus (assembly GCA_963457665.1). NCBI lineage: Eukaryota > Metazoa > Mollusca > Cephalopoda > Oegopsida > Thysanoteuthidae > Thysanoteuthis > Thysanoteuthis major. Next base: position 12,597,823 of record OY735232.1, on the reverse strand, counting down.
ACAGATGTATAATGAATTTAAAATATTTTGGTATGTGTCGTGGTGCCTTTATGTGCTCGCACTATCTAACATGAAAAACTTGCTACGCGCCTGGTCGGTAGAATATCTACCATTGTATCGTCTAAAGGAAAGCTAATTTGACAAGCTAAATATGAATAATATTGTTACCACACACACACACACACACACACACACACACACACACATATATATATATATATATATATATATATATATATATATATATATATATATATATATATATATATATATATATATATATTTAAACCCTAAAGTCATACGCATTCATTGTACGTAGCTAGGACAGAAAATGACAAAACTCCAGTTATGTTGTTTTGTCGTGACTTAATGCCAGTTTCATGGTAGAAAGTTTTCTCAGTCGTCACATTTACAAACCAAATCTTGAAGCACTTACAATAAACAGGATAACTGGCAATTCTAGGAGATTTTAGTCTCACAAGTGCCACATGGACGAAAGAGTTTTATGCATCTGATACACGCCAAATTCCCATACCTGATACTGTTGATATTCAGACACTAAATCATTCATATTTGATTCTGCCTCAGTAAACTCCATTTCGTCCATTCCTTCGCCTGTGTACCAATGCAGGAAAGCCTTTCGCCGGAACATAGCTATAAAATACAAATCGAAACACAAATAAGATGAGACGGTATGCTTGCATGCCTCTTCGTGTAAATGCAAATTGAGTAATTTTTCATCTGAATGTTTCCTCAGAGAAATTAACATCATTTTTCTTACAGTCATTCCATCTCATTAGCTTTTAGTTGATAGATAGATAGATAGATAGATAGATAGATAGATAGATGACAAAAACACATTTATATGCATAAACTCATATTTACACTCGATACATTTCGTAATCCACAAAGAGAAATGATTTTGCTTGGTTCATAACAGATAAGAATGGAAAGACCAAGAACGTCATTTCTTTAATCTAATAATATATGTCAGCAATGAAGAGAACAAAGTTAAAATAAATTGAATAAAAACAGGAAAAACTGTTGAATTAACAATGAAAGCAGCTCATGTCTGCTTAACAGTTTTACACTTTTTAACCCTTACAGAGGTCGTTAAGTGCTTTTCTTGAATAAATATTGAATTTTTTTTTCTTCTTAGTTGAGACCAGAGTGAACGCAGATGGTAAAAACGAGCTAAAGCAGGTTTTAAATGCTATTCTTGAAGAGTAATTTCAAAAGACATTGATTCTTTACACACACGCACATATACGTACATACAGACGGGGATTTATGTGTATGAATGTAATATATATATATATATATATATATATATATATATATATATATATATATATATATATATGGATGTATATGTATGGATGTATGCATTCAATATGTACGTATACATGTGTGTGTGCGTGTGTCATATAGTGTGCTTTATGTTATTTTTGTACTTGTTACAATGTTTGTTCAAGTTGTGCTTTTTTCTTTTTTTTATTGTCTCATATTTTATTTGTATGCTTTACTATTGCCTACAATTATCCGTTCTTCTTCTTCTTTTCCTTTCTTTCATTCTGACCTTCATCTTATTCTCTTCTATTTTTCTTTTTTTAGAATTTCTTTCTTTTTTTATTGATTTATATTTTCTTCTCTGCTTTAATCTACAATTCTCCCCCTGGTTATTCTTCCTGAAATGGATTTCTTTTTTTTTTTCCTTGGTCGGGTCACTTTCTCCTCCTGTTCTTTTTCTTTTTCTTTACTCTTTCACTTTTCATTCCTCTTCTCTTTCTCTCTCCAACTTTCTCATTCATCTTCTCTCCTTCATCCTCTTTTCTCCTCTACACGTTTCCTTTACTTTTCTCGTTATATTCTCCATCCTCCACCGTTTGTTGTTGTTGTTGTTGTTCTTCTTCTTCTTCTTGCTTTAAGAAAACCCCAGTCACCTCTACGTACTCTGTTCCATCTTGAGAGATTTTCAAATGCTATCTTTTGATGTCAGCCAGGGAGGAAAAAGAGGGCGGCTAAAAAAGCACCGACCGAAAGTGAACCGGACTCCCTACCGACCGCAGTGCCTCCATCTCCCCCTCCCTCCATTAATTGCGAACGCATGTTGTGGGAAAGTGGGCTGGGGGAGAGGTAGATGGCCGAAAAGTAAAGCAGATGAACGAAATCACGACTGCAGTCCAACGATTCGTCTCATTAGCAAATGGGTGTGGGTGTGCGTGAAAGAGAGAGAGAGACAGATAGACAGAGGGGCAGGCGACCGTGTGTATGCGTGTATATACGGTAGAGAGCGAAAGAAAAAGAAGAATGGAAGTCAGAGAAAAAGATTGAAATATGTCTACATTCTATCCATAATTAGAGAAAATACCAATTAATACATTTATGTGCGTTTCATTTATTACGTTTACAATCGTAAATACGGTAAGAGCTTTTATTTATTCACACACACACACACACACACACACACATATATATATATATATATATATATATATATATATATATATATATATATATATATATATATTCAAGAAATGGACATATTTGGTCGGACAGAATGACTTTTAAATTGCGTTACATTATATGGAAACTTATTAGAACCGGCCTCCCGCCGTTTCAATGCAAAACATAAATAGAATAGACCATAAAAAATTATCAAATATATCATCGTCATCATCATCATCATCAATTTTTCAACGTCTGTCGTTGGACATAAACCTTCCCCAGGATTCGCCACACTTCTCTATCATGGGCGTCGCGGAGCCTGTACTTTCTGAATTTGTTTAGCTCGACTCGCCATCTCAAATTCTGCCGGCCTCGGTTGCGCATGTGATCTCTGGGATCCATGTCGTGAATTGCAATGTACATTGGTTGTCCACCATTCTTTCAACATGGCCAGCCCACTACCATTTGAGATTTTTAATGGATTCTATGATGTCCCTGACTCTTGTCTTTTCCCGGATCCACTGTGCTGTCTTGTGGTCTCTCCATATGAGGCCCAGCATAATTCTCTCGTGAGCACGTTGCATGGTTCTCAATTTGCGGACCTGTCTCTTGGTTAGGTTCAATGTTTCAGCTCCATAAGTGACTATTGGGAGGATGCAATGGTTACACACCTTCTTTTTAGAATTGATGGGATCTTCTGATTGAGCTCGCTCTGCCAAAGGCTTGCCATCCTAGTGTGATTCTCCGCTTGATTTCTTCTCTTGAGGATCTCATAGAGATTCGTTGTCCTAAGTAGATGTAATGATCTACTTTATCCAGTTTTGTCCGCGATTTTGATCTTCGTGTTTTGTTTTTTTTTTATCTCCGATGTGGTTGTTGCACATGATCTTCGTTTTGCTGAAGTTCATGCCTAGGCCGACTTTCTTGCTCTCTTTATTTAGTTCATCTATCATTAGTTGGAGGTCGTTTAGGTTCTCTACGAAAAGGGCAATGTCGTCTGCAAATCTAAGGTTGCTCAGATACTCGCCGTCTATTTTAATTCCTTTACTCTCCCAGTCTAGTCTTCTGAAGATCATCTCGAGGCAGGCTGTGAAGAGTTTGGGTGAGCTGGTATCACCTTGTCTTACTCCTTTCTGGAGCTGAAAGGGGTCCGAGTCTTTATGTAGCCTGATAAAGGAGCTGCTGTGATTGTATATATGTTTCAGCACTTAGACATATACTGGGTCTACATCTTGTCGAATGATGGCCTCCATGACTTTAGGGATTTCAACAGAGTCAAACGCCTTTTTGAAATTGATAAATGCTACGGCGAGTAGTAGTTTATAATTTGCTGCTTTTTCTTTCTGCTGATTTATCAAATGCTGGCGGTCCATGGTTGAGTAGGTTCTTCTAAAGCCAGCTTGCTTTCGTGGTTGGTTTTTATCTTATGTTTTGGTGATTTGGTTAGTGATGATTTTTTGTGAAAAGTTTGTATACGCAGTTGAGTAGGCTTATAGATCGGTAGTTGTTGGGGTCTTTCGGGTTTTCTTTTTTATATAAAAGTATTAAAATTGCAGTGTTCCAATCATCTGGGACTTTACTCTATTTTAGACAGAAGTTGAAGGGGACGGTCAGTTTTCTGGTGATGATCTTACCTGCTTTTTGGAGTAGGTCGGTGGTGATGTTGTCCGGTCCAGGGGCTTTTCCTTTCTTCGTCGGTCTGATGGCTTGTTTCACCTCCCACAGGGTTACTTGTGGGAAGTCCTCGAGTTGATTGCTTGTGTCATGCGTATCTTGTTCATTATTTTATTGTCCTTGTTTAGACGGATAGAGTTTTTGGTATAATTCTTTTGCACCTTCGGCACTCCTGTCTCTGTCTGTGGTTTTCCTTGAATATGCTAGTTATCTGTCTTGAGTTGAGGCCTTTGTTTATAGCTTTGAAGCCCCGACCTTTTTCGAAAGTCGATTCGATGACTGCCATTGTGTATCTTCGTCTGTCTTCCCTTTGCTTCTTCCTGATTAATTCATTAAGTTCAGTCTCTTCAATTTTCTCTCTTGTTGTTGTCGGTGGCTTAAGGTTTCTGCGTTTTTCCATGAGATTTCTGGTTTCATCTGAGATTTTACTAATGGGTTGTGTGCTCATTGGTTTGAATATAGAGGTTACTTCTATTATAGATGCTGTCATTTGTTGTCTAGTTCGTTGATGTTGGTGTCGTCTTGTTCAGTAAGAATTCTGAATCTGTTTTTCAGTTCGAGCTTGAAAGATCGAGCGTGCTCTTTTGGTATGTTAAGCGTTTGCAGTTTTGTGTGGAACATTTTCCTGCGTTCTTTGTTGGTGTTTACTTGTATTTTACATCGTACCATTCTGTGGTCGCTGCTTACATTGACTTGATTCAGGACTTAGATGTCCTTGACAATATCGCTTTTGTCCGTTAGGATGTAGTCTATTTCATTCTTTGTTTCGTGATTGGGTCTCTTCCAAGTCCATTTCCTATTGAGTCCCTTCTTGAAGGTGTTCATTATTTTGAATCCGTTGGCCGTTGCAAAGTTTACAAGATCTTCTCCTCTCTTGATCCGTACTTTGTATCCGAATTTGCCGACGCAGTCTTCATTTCCTTGTCCTACCTGTGTGAGGGTGATGTGCTGGATAAAAATCTGTTTTCATTTGTTTTCTGTTTGATTGTTTTATACTGAGAAAATATATGCATTATGTGATTGATATATATATATATATATATATATATATATATATATATATATATATATGTGTGTGTGTGTGTGTGTGTGTGTGAGCTCTTACCGTATTTGCAATTGTCTACGTTGTCTCGGCCACATAATATATTCACTGTGTTATAACGGCGGATATTCCAAATAGTTTCAAAATGATGTATTTGTAATTTGTAATTATTAAAGTCGGATGATATATCCATTTTAAAGATGTATTTGAAATGAACTCAAATTAATACACGTCGAATGTATCATTTGACCGAGACAGCGTAAATAAAATTAACAATTAAAGAAAAAGAGGCTGCAACAGGAATCGAACCTGCATAGTTAGCCGCTTTAACGTAGCATCATTCATTTCATTGAGATAAACACCCTAGTGGAAAGGCAAACTCCCAACCTCTGCAACAGCCTCGTTTCCTTCTAATTATTTATGATTATCTCAGTAGGAATAGGTATACATTTCTTAATAATAAAATTGTCCACTTTGTGAAACAATAAAACAGGTATGGACAATGAATGAACAAGATGAGATTGTAGGGATTAAAGAGTTATTTGGGAAGTGCGACGTCACCTTTAAGCGACTGCCAATCGGTCGCTGGTTAGATTCCTGCTGCAGCTCCCTCTTCTTTCATTGTTTATTCTATTCACACCGTCTAAGCCAAATGATACATTCACCGTATAATAACGGGAGGTCATTTCAAATAGAATTTCGAAATGATATAATACATTTATTATATATATATATATATATATATATATATATATATATCCAACGAATAGGAATAGAGCATTCTGGTGGATGGGGAATGTATGAGTGAGTGAATATATCGCTTAAATTCAACCTTACTGACCGTCCAGTGCCATGGGTCAGAGGTAGGATCTGGGTTTGAAGCGAAAGTTTCGATCCTACCTCGTGGTACTGGATTGTATAATTGATTGTCTATAGCCACACTGAAGAGTTGTAATACAACGAAACAGCTGTCTGTGGATGAAACAATGATATATATATATATATATATATATATATATATATATATATATATATATATATATATATATATATAAACGCACGTGCTTGTACGAATAACAAAACGGGAAAAGTGTGTATGCATAGTTGGATACGTCCATGCCCCGGATGTGTAAATATCCCACTAACTTTGAAATATGCCAGACCCACTTAAATTCTGTATTATCCTTCTAAAAGACCTTCCATGTGTAGCAACAGTAAGAACTTCGTCGTAATGAACAACCTAACCAAAAACTTGTTCCTCTATTGATGTTCCATCCACAAGAAATCGAACATTATATTTATCTATACCTTCATACGCAAGTTCTTGATGACTATCATATCTATCTATGTATATACAGGACAAATAGAAGTATTCGACCATGTCCAGGTTTATAAATATCTGAAATTAACACAATTGCACGAACCCACTATACTTGTCATCAATTGCCTTAAAAGATCTACACAATCTTCACTTGGTCCAGGAATGTTGATTCTTTCCTTTCAAGCAACACAGAAAATGATACTATATCACTTTCATAAAAATTCGCAAAAGCATAAACATAAATAAATATAGGACCTATTCTTAAAAGTTCCTAATTTTCTTTAATTTCGAAATGCTGATTTACGTAATTACTTTATAATAAAGAATTTTGTTCAACGTAAATTGCATCATTAATTCCTATTCATGCCATTCCCAAGGTTATTAGTGCAAAGTGAACGCGAATTATCTTAGTCACGGCTCCTACTCGTACTCGTAAATTCCATTTTCTGAGCGGTTGGCCAACTATTGAGCCTGCAAATATTGAGCGACGAGAACTGCGTGGGGACAATTGAGCGTTTGGACAACTGAACGTGAGAGAAATGAACTTGGGATAAATTTAGCGTGGGTACTATTGAGCAGGAGGTATTTTCGATCACACAATGATAAAGTAAAAAACGAAATTGTGTAAAAAAAATTTTCCCAAATAATTAATCATATGCGCTACATATTTCTCTAGAATATAACGTAATGAAAAAAAAATGTTCAAAGCAATACGATAATATTGTTCGAGGGATGTGTTCAATTTATCCAATCATAAGATTATTACGACTAAACAGCGACACCTGTTGGCAACCGAACCTTGAAACTGAGCGATAGAAGTATGTAGCGTATATCATTTTTTTTAAATAAAAAACCAGTATTTTATTTTTCTCTATTTTCTTACTTTTTTGGTGGGCTGATCGAAAATGTCCTCCGGTTAATAGTTGCACACTCATAGTCGTCCCATGAAGTATGTATATAGATATACCACGAATATATAGCAGATTTGATACCACGGATATATTGCAGATTTGATACGACGAATATATTGCAGATTTGACAAACATACGAATGATTTCATCGTTAGGGGTTCGAAAATTTTCAAGTGTTATGGGCCTACTGTGATTCTGAAATTCGATGCGTAAAATCTTGGCTTTTTATTTGAACTTATGACTTCCAGCCCCGAAGGTCAATTCACTTTTATAGAGAGATAATTGAAATGAAGAAGCCAGGAACATATTACTCGAGTTTTTTGATAATTATTTATGAAGCTCTTCCTAAAATGTACATTGATATGAATCGGCCTAGATGGATCGATTTCTTTTAGTCAACTAATTTGGAGCATTATCATTAAGCTGCATGATAAATATCCTCACAGCAAAATCTTTGGCAATAACATATGCAACTTTTTGAAACTTTTTTGTTCCTGGGCAATAAGTGTTATTTTTCGATATTATTTTTTGATTGTATCCAAAAAGTACAGCAAATGCCAATGAATCCCTTCAAACTTTGAATTTGTGACCAGGGCAGTGATTATTTGAAATTGGACAACGGGAAAATTAACATATTTTGATTTCATGAATTGAGATAAACTATCCCGGCTACAAAAACGAAGTTTCAATGAAATAATCGTCATTTGCTAAACGTTTTTCACATAAGCAATCAGAAAATAACACTTACTATCCAGGAATTAAAAAAAATGCTCTACATGGTGTGATAACCAAAAGTACTCTCTTCGCACTAGACCCCAAAAGAAGTTGTGATTACAAAGAGGGCGTTACAGATGTTGCTAAGGCTAGTCAATAGAGCCGAGATTTTGTTTTATGTTAGAAAAGAAAAATGTTGCTTTGAGACAAGAAGGAACGCAATTCTGCAAACTTGAGTATTATCGGGGTGGGAGGAAACCCGTGGGCGGAAAAAAATTTGCGGATTTAAAATCAAATTAGATTGGACTAACTCACATTTGTGACACGTAAAGTGGGTTTAAATGAAAAAAAAACAATTTTGAAATATGTTTTCTAAAAAAAACCCTCAGAGATTCAAGGTCTGACAATGATGTAACTGATATAACAAGTATAAGAAAAAGATTCCCTGGTACATCTGTACATGTATGAGTCATGTTAATTCAAGTAATATTTTTGTCACATATGTATATGAGCTGCTATTTTTCATCTGTATAGATTATCCCCCATTAGACTTTAAACTGGATTGTGGAATATATTATAGTTATGTACAAAGCTTATCTTAATCAGATACAAAGTAGTAGGGTACCTAATGAGAACCGAACTCACTATACTAGATAAGTGAAGGCAAGATCAGACTGCTAACCCCAAAGCTGAAGAAAACCCGTGCGCAATATAGCTTAAGTAACTTTTGATCAACATGTCAAGGGGGGTAACTCTTAGAAATAAACTTGGTAATTTAATGGCAAACTTTCTTCAATAAAATTTCAATCCAACAACCAAAATGAAGAAACTCACATTGAAACTATCTCAGCAATGATTAGAAAGAACAGCGAGAGTGCTTTTCCATGCCAACGCCACACATAAACAACTGAATGAAAATCATATATATATATATATATATATATATATATATATATATATATATATAATTGCAATACAGGGGAGGTAACTGTGTAAGTTTTGATTTTCCATAGTCCGGCCTAATTCTCTCAATCGAAAAAAATCCCTTGATCTGCCTTCAAATTTAATCAATTCTCGTTTAGCCCTTTGCCCACCCTTCCATAAGACGTGTTAGAAAGAGAACTTTAGGAGAAATTTATGGACCAGCTTCATCTTAATATATGAAAAAATACCTCTCAATCGAAAAGAAATACCTGAGTCCGCCAAAAGATTTAATCAACTTTTCCTTAGCCTTCAACAAAATGTCATCGAAATTCACCGAGAACTTTTGAATTAGTTGTGTAGATAAACAGACGAACATATAGGAATATATATACATCTTCCAATTTCGTTCGTAGTGGTCTTTACCTCGGTTCAATAGTAACTTCCTGGCAACGCAAATAAAATTACTACCGTTGTACCTACAGAAGGGATTCTTAGAGAAATAATTGCATTATCCATACATGCAATTGAAAGCAATAGATAGTTGGACAGATAGATAGATAGACTGACCAGTAAATTGTTCCGAGATACGTTTGAAAAGCTCTTGAATGGCTGTTGTATTCCCGATGAATGTGGCCGACATTTTGAGTCCGCGTGGTGGAATATCACACACAGCTGTCTTAACGTTGTTTGGAATCCATTCAACAAAGTAACTGCTATTCTTGTTCTGCACATTCATCATTTGTTCATCGACCTCTGAAAAATAAATCAATCAAATTTATTATCATTCAAAAAAAATGAAGAACCAAGTAAAACATAAAACTTTTTTGAGAAACCTTATGTCTTGTCAAATCCTGGCCTCTCTTTCAAATGTGTCTGATTATCATTGGTTACTAGTCATTTCTTCTGTCTCATGAAAATAGTTCACAGCTAATAAATATTATCCTAAGGTTTACAATAAGTTATTTGAAACTTGCCATTTGTAACAATTGACTTAAAGGCAACAAACACCAGAAGCAGCGTCAAACACTTGGGGAAGGGATTGATGGTTTCATGCTTTTCTCAAGGGCATTAGTACAAAGCAAACACAGAAAGTCTCAGTCAGAGTTTAGTTCACAACTACTAATGAAAATTTGTTAAACATTGTCTTCGTCTTTTCTAGATTTACTAAGCTCTGCTAAGTCAGGCAAAAGGCTACTGCAGTGGGGCCCCCTCTGAGGATCAAACTCACCACACTAGAAAATAACAACTGTTCCAAACATCACGATATGATAGGCATCAGTTGTTTTTATCTTTTCTTTTTTATGTTATTTCATTCTGACGCACGTGATATTTATTTTTGTAAGAATATTCATAAAAGTATGTCTATAATTTTCAGTTTCTGAAGATGATGTGAATAAAAGTCGAAACATCGTCTTTGCTCCCATGGTCGATTATTCATTTATTTATTACATCATCGGTTTTGATTTAACCCAATCTATGAGGTTGGGTATTTGTGCCTTATTTTTTATTCCGTGCTTGAATCAGTGCATATTTCCATTTAGTTGAGTTTAGCTACAAAAATCATAAGGACAATATTCTTCATCAGGGATAGAGAGAGAGAGAGAGAGAGAGAGAGAGTAGTCCTATCCTTGTTTGGCATATCATCACAATAAAGAAGAATCTTGTAATGCCTCATGAGAGACTGCAACATTAACCATCGCTCTGCACACACATATACACACACACAAACACACCCATATATATATATATATATATATATATATATATATATATAGAGAGAGAGAGAGAGAGAGAGAGAGAGAGAGAGAGAGAGGGGGTGAATGGAATGTGTGTGCTTATATGCATTTGCCTTATAAAAATAGATTTTCATACATGCGTATTTATATGTTCGTATGTATGTATACCAACGCCGAATATCAAGATATACGAGTTTGTGTGTGTGTGTGTATATATATATATATATGCATGTGTGCACCTGCACAGGTGTGTGTGCGTGCCTACGAATGTACATGTGTTGATACCACTAAAGATATTGATCGATGGTGTCTGTGTTACAGAACTCTAAAAAATATTTATTACATCTAAGTTATAATCTGTAATGCAATAAAGCAGACTCGTCTTGGTCAGTATTTTTAGCCCTGAACCCGGCCAAAAAAATGACCATCATTGGCTGGAGATCAATGGTCGAGAGCGCCACTGCACCATGATGTCGAATTGTGTACAGACCTTTGCGCATTGTATGAGTTATTTCCAAAGAAGAAAGAGCACTGACTTCCAGCACGATGAGTCGTCAAATGACGCCATGTTTCTGTAACATTCTTTTTTCTTGGTTAAAAAACTTGGCGGCAGATGTTTTATGTGATCTATTGTATAATTATGCAAAGTATGTTCATGTATTCATTGATTATTATGAATGGAAGCAATTTTCATCGAATACATAGACGAATAAATAATAGTGCATATTTGTGAATATAACGCACTAAAATGTGCAAAAAAATAAAAAATACATCAGAAAAGAAATGAAAAACTTAACTTCAAAGTTGAAATCAATGCCAATGTTAAAATTCTACATTTTTATATGTCACTTTCAATTTAAATAATAATATCCATAAACCATGTAAAAAAGAATATTTTGTAATCAAATATATTGACATAAGTTCTAACCATCCAAATATAATCATTAAAAAGATCCAAAAATCAGTAGAAATTAGAGTAATGTATAATTCCTCAAATGAAACAATATTCAACGATGTTAGAAATGAATATACTAAAGCCCTCTAGAATAGCATTTTTACCGAAACTAGCTTTAAATATGATATTTTTTTTAAAGTTGAATCCAATAGAGTAAAACATAGCAACAAAAAAGTACAGACGGAAAATCATCTGGTATACATCACCATCCAACCTACAAATAAAAACTAATTTAGGAAAGACATTTATCCAATTAATAGAAAAACACTTCCATCCAAGCAACCTGCCGAGTGAAATATTTAACACGAACAAACAGAAAATTTGCTATAGTTGTAAGGAAAATGTTGATAAACACATTACAAAACATAACAATAGAGTAATTAGAAATAATACTAACGGAGAAGACATAAATAAATCAGATTGCAACTGTACATACAAAAGCAAATGCCCTTTGCAAAACAAACACCTCGAATTGAATATTGTATATCAAGCTGAAATATCAACCCAAGAGAAACCTTTAGAAGTGAAATATTATATAGGAATATCGAAAACACCCTTCGAACTAAGATTAGCCAACCATGTATCATCATTTACATACGAAAAATATAAAAATAGTACATCACCGTCAATATATTATTGGAGACTGATTGATAGCAATATAAAACCTATAGTAAAATAGGAAGCATTAAAACAAACATACATATGCCAAAATATTGAAACTCAATTTTACCTTTGCCTAAGTGAAAAATTTGAAACCATCATTTTCCCAATAGAACAGAAAACAAGAAACGAAGTTATTAATCAGAAGAAATGAAATAGCGTTAAAATGCCGGCATCGCTCAAAAATTCTATTAACAAACATAACTCAATAACCCATGCATAGATATACTAAAAATAACCACCATAGATATTTTATTCACATAGCCAGCTTGAAGAACAATCCAATCACCATAATTATTTTGGACATGTGGAAATAGACCAAACCCAAAACAATCAAATTAACAATCAAGGTCATATAAAAGGGAACTTTAACAATGGGAAAAAAATTTAAGTGAGAATGAAATACTCTCAGAGAGGAAACGTACCACAAAGACACTGATAGATCAACCAGCTACTGATAACGAAAATACCTATACCATACCCTCCTGGTGTGTAATTTGTAACCACCAACAGACATAGCATCCCATCAAATAAAACAAAAAATAAAGCAAGCGATGGCTAAACACTAAACAAAAACATACTTAAATAGATTCAAAGGAAGATTCTACCACCTAGAAAAATAGACCCCCACAAAAAAACGAATATATATACATAGCTCAAAGGTCACTGTACACTTTTTCTTCTTCAAAACAAACGGACGAAAATATTTGAGGATTTAGTAATTAGATTTTCGGCAAGTTCAAATAAGAATTACTTCACTGGTTACGAGTGTATCAACTTCATAGCACTTTAACTAAGTCAGCGATTGATACAGGCATCCCCGACATAAGCAAGCAATTTGAGAGGAAGTTTTGTACAACAATGTCTGATTCTTAATCGAGTTCATCAAGGTCTCTTGAACTTGTTGCATTAACTTTTTGATCAAGCCGTGATTTTCCACATCAGTTCTAATGTTAGTATCATGGCCATGATAACGAGGATAGATGCAGAGCTTGAACGTCAAAAGATTTCTCAGACATTGATTTACCGACTGATATCAATTTCACTTAGATAAAACAGAAATATGTAAAAAGAAAGGAGGAAGAAAATGTACAATGACTTTTGAGTCATCTTGTATATGTGGCAATGTGTATATCAGTTGAGTGTGCAGTTATTCAACTCTGCTGGACATAAACTCTCCAATCTACTGATTGAGAATTAAAATGACAGATACGTGAAGTGTTATATGCACAAGATGACAAAATTTACGTTGCTACCATTTTCATGAATCCCCCCAAAATTCATCTTAATACAAGTCTATTTCTTTTTGTCTGTTTATTCTCTCTTTTTTATTTTTCTCTCTCACTCGCTTTCTTCCCGCCATTTTCTTGTTCTCCCCCCCTCTCTCTCTGTATATTTTCGGCTCTTGCTTTTGCTGTTATTACATTGATTTTCTATATTTGGTTAGTTATGTCAGCAATGTTAAAGACAACATTCCCTTATGATGTACTTCTTACTGACATTCTTTCTAAACTGCAAAAAACCGAAAGGGAATTAATTCACTTAGAGTGACAATTTCAAACAAGGGTTAGCCATTGCGTTTCTCTCAGACTCGATCTAGTATTTCATCGTACATCGCCGTTGGGTTTTTGTTTTGTTTTGGTTTTTTTTTTTTGACCTGACACTCTCTCTAATTCCCTTGGACTCCCGTCAGTGACACAATTATTTCTATGCTTCCATTGCCTCGATGAGATACTATCTAGAAACCAAGAGGAAAAAATAAACAGAACCTCCCCCCGTATTGAGGACGGAAAATGTAACCAAGCAACAGAAATGGAATTCAAATAATTCATTGAGATGTAGCTCTATTTTGAAGTAATTGATCCCCGAGATATGTTTTTTAATTTCTATGAGATGACCTTTTTAGAAAAGGAAGTACTGAACTTATTCCAGTGGAAGAGTCCATTGTTTGAATTGTATTTCCCATATGTCGACAGTATGTATATCAATTGACTGGACTGTTATCCAATTCTGTCAGACATAAACCGTCCAATCTTCTCATTGGAAATTAGAAAGATACATACAACACAAATGATATGTTTGTGCTTAGGATTTTAATCAAATCATTGATGCCTTTCCGTATTTACGTCAATGGCTTTAGTGCCGTGTTTAGATTGACTTTGTTCTCTCCAAAACGTTTCTCCGACAAAATTTACGTCAACTGCCAAAAACGATTGAAGTAATATTCCAACTTTTTATGCTTGTAAATCTTGAATTCATTTTTATTCAAGAGATTTAAACTGAAGAAAAGACAGAAGGACAATAATCAAGTAAACAGCACCGAGGAGAGAATACATTCCTCAGCCAATCCCTACTGCAATGTATCTGGACAGCGTGCTCTCTCCCTCCAAAAGATTTTGATCTTTTGTATATATATATATATATATATATATATATATATATATATATATATATATATATACAAAAGATTTAGATCTTAGGCACAAATAAGAGAAGAGCCAAGCACAATATAAGCAGTCCTATATAGAGACAAAGAAACAGGGTAACAGACAGACGGAGAGAGACTTCCACATCTATTTATTCAGCCTTAGTCTCATTTATAAACTTCGCCCACAAAGTTTGCAAAAGACTGTGAACGTTGCCTTTTAGCCATAAATGTTAAAAATAAAAAATGGCTGACTACTGGTCTTGAAGGGTCGGCGTGATTGATGGTCATATCGAATTTCATAGACCTTAGTTTCTGGTCTGGCAGAATGACCAGAACCTTGGAGCTAGGAATTTAATAGCTGCTTGGGGAGTCGTTTACAAATTCTTTGCCATTCGTTCGTCCAATTCGGCACACACACACACACACACTCTTTTATTCTCTCTCTGTGTCTCTTTCAGTCGTTCAGTTTATTGTCTGTCTAACTGTCTGTCTGTCTGTCTGTTTCTTTCTCTCTCTCTCTCTCTCTCTCTCTCTCTCTCTCTCTCTCACACACACACACACACACGTTCAGTTTGTTGTCTCAATTGTACTCTTTATTTCCTTTCCTTTCATCTTACTGTGATCGCAAAGAAGGTTATGCGGAATTGCCTGGTATACGAGGTGGTGCAAAAAGTTCTCGGTCCGACCAAGAAACGGGTGGTTTAATCAATGATCAGAAACAAATTTAAAAATGAATGCATGAGCCTAAAAAATGTGTACTTTCCAAATAACTCATTCGATTTACAGTAACAAGACAACCCTCAGATTTGAGTAGGTGGGTTAGGCCAAGAACTTTTCTACACCGCTCTGTCGCGTTTCTCTTGTGATTAATAATTCAAACTGCCATGTAATTTCTATTTTTACTTATAAGTTGAACCGTTGATCCTTCTAACAAAAAGATACGTACGTTAGATCGTGAAGGCATATTCAAATACTATTTCTCTCTCTATCACTCCATAGGTATATGCATAGATAATATATCCATTTCATATATATATATATATATATATATATATATATATATATATATATATATATATATATATATATACTTATACACATTCTAGAAAGCATTACAGCTTTAAGTATTGAACATTAAAAAAAATTTTCAAAAGTTTTTGTGTCACTTCATTCACTCATTTCCTAATATCTGTCAGTGCAATTTATGTTTATTTTTCCAGGTTTTTGTTGTTTTACACATACTTTGTTGCTATGTTAAAATGGATAAATTTTCACTTGTTGGGATCATCAGTTGTTCGGGGGATTTTGAACAACAAAACAGTTTCATTAACATGTCAGCCCAGCAGTGTTGATCAAACACCACCTACCTTAAAGCTATGTTCTCATTTATAGTTTATGTCATACGTGTAGTTCATTATTTTATATAGGGTATTATGCATCTATACATATACAGAGAGAGGCACGTCTTTTATATGCATACATATATGTATACAATATATCACATTTTCTCCATGCACATATCAATTTTTCATACATGTATTTCAGATTTTGCCATAACACCCACCTATATATCTATGTAATCATTGATGGGAGGGTATTTGTGAGTGCGTGTGTGGAAGTTTTTATCAGTGTATGTGTATGTGTGTGTACTTGATAGACGTAAATGTGTTACACACACACACAAGTATATATATGTATATATATTGTAAAAGATGTATATTCATAACATTGCATTTGATATAAAGGAAGCTTTGATTCTAAACGAGAATTCTGACAATCCACCTTCCTGATGAAAATCTCAACACTAAATTACCTGTGATTACTATCTTTTTCCACTCCTTTAAACACCTTGAACACTAACACTTGTACTGACTTCATGAGTAACTGACTTTCATATCAGAATACGCTGTCATGAGTAACTGACTCTCATATCAGAACACGCTGTCATTGATTACTAAATAGTAAATTGGCTTCCATGACCTACTTCACATGAATACCAGTAAGTGCTTATAGAGACGTATTTGAGTAACGGGGAACCCAGCTCAATAAGTTAGAAACTGTCTGAATCTGTTTTTGAGAGTAAATAAATGATACTGTGTGAGTCACATCTCAAGAATTTAGGTTCCGAGGTGCAAAATATTAGGGCAAGAAATTGATAAAAGTTAGCTTCAAGGAAACAATGACTGCTTTTAAAATATCTGGAAATACAATTCTCTGTCGGGTCAGGGATGTGAAAGGGGAACATTTTTTTAGATCCCTTTGGATATCTAATCAAGTTTCGGAATGAATATTTATCAGCTGATGTGTTGATACATAATTCCTAATGAAAAATCACATTCATTTGAATTCACGGGTATACATGTATGCCTCTATGTATGGATGTACGTCTTTCAACATAATGTGCACTTAAGCAGCAATCTTTAATAATTACATGTTGAGTTAAGAGCCGCCGAAAAAGAATTTATTTTTGTTTTACTGAACTTTGATTCTGTTCAAGAGAACGTAGCTCATTGCGTATGCAATGAAAGAAGAGAGTTGAGCGAACTCTTTGTACCGATAGCCTTTAATGGTTTGGGACAAAAACTCTGATCATTAATGGTGATTACTTGTCTGTCGCTTTAACCATAAATAAATGTATGTTTGTGCGTATGCATGTCTATGAAAGTTCACGTTAGCATGATGAATATCCTTAAATTCATATCTATACATGCTTATACACACCATGCGTATGCACAAACACACACACACACACACACACACACAGTTATACATATATATGTGCATGTGTACTTATGTACGCTTGAGGATGGATCAATAAGTCCATAGCCCGATAGTTATTGACTAAATTTTGATCTGAAATTTTCACTGTATGATGTTCGATCTATATTATTAATTATCCCCACTGAATTAAGTGCATTCACAAGGACGATGATTGCATACATATATGCTTGCATTGGCCTATATCTTAGCGTGCATTTTCGATAATCAACAATCAGCGAATGAAGACGATTTATGTGTCGTGATGTTTGCGAAAAGAGGATTCATGCTTCTCGATGGGACATTATTGCGAAATGAACTCAAGCCGTCCTAGCCACGCGTACGGAACAACATTCGACAATTTCCTTTTAAATGTTTTTACAATTTAGAGGAGGACTATCAAAATTGGTATGTATATTTTGAGTTTCAATCCTGTTATATGAATAATATCCGGAAGTTATACTTTCAATTCAGTCAACGATGATGTATTTGTTGTTCACGGAAGTAAGTTATCGGGTACAGATGCTGATTTTGCAAATTTTGCATAACATGATACGCGAATAATTCGTTGAGAAGCTTTTATTTACATTCTTCTTCGGTGAATGATTCACTAATTCGGTTATATTACATTTCTTAATTGAACAAATTGGTTCAAACTTTAGACGATTAATGAAATTAAGAGAAGGAAGAGATAGGTATAGACCGGAAGAGACTGGAGAAGAAAAGGAAAAGAAAAATTTAGGGAGATTAGGACAGGGGAAGATATCATTCATTTATTTCTTGTCACTCGTAACAAGGCCAGTTAGAGGAGTCCAAGTTGGGGATGGGTTCGGCACACGGCACCTGGTATAACAAGGCGGTCATCCATCTAGGTGGTGAGTAGAACCGACGTTGCTTAACTTTGGTGACCGTATGAGAACCGGTGATCTGTCCGTAACAGGGTAAGAAGAAGAAGAAGAAGAAGAAGAAGAAGAAGAAGAAGAAGAAGAAGAAGAAGAAGAAGAAGAAGAAGAAGAAGAAGAAGAAGAAAAAGAGAATAGGGAATCAAGATGATGGAAAGAGGGGGAGGTCGAGGTATTCAAACGAAAGACAATCAAGAAAAAAGAAGGAAAGTGGAAAAGAAGGAAAACACTTGAGACAAATTAATATAAAGCCAATGTTGTTTTCATAATTCTTTATCATTGATTGGTATCAATTGTAGAAGAGAGGCCGAGAGGATAGTGGGAAGAAAGAAAAGAAGGAGGAGGAGGAGAAACAAGGGAGAAAGAGAGGGAAAAGGTAAAGAGAGGCTATTGCAAAATTGCTTCTAGAATGATCAACACTTAGTTCATTATTATCATTTTCATTATAAATGGTTTGGAAATAATTTAGCAGCTAATGAGTTAGATCATCTCAAATAAATGACTAACAAATTTTTCTATCAAACATTGTTTTTTAAAACAACACAACAGTGATTTAGATTTCAACCTCTTGGTATATCATATCAAATTTTGCCCCACTCGGAATTATGACCCAAATCCACTGTATGCAATCTGATGGCTATTAAGACCAAGGTGAACCAGTATATGTTTGAGTTTTTTAGCTTTTTTTCAAGTTCAATGCAAATGAATACAAGAATTCAAATCAAATATACCTTGGGTCATGCCAGCAAACCCTTCCTGGCTCATTAATTCTGATCACAGTGTAGTATCTGCACCATGGTATTGCACAAGGTGTAGAGACTGCACCTAGACATCCAATGGGCTGGAAAGGGTTGGTAGGTTTTTCTCAGAAAAGAGTAATTTCGTAGCCGATGAGGGCGACTGAGATTCGGCATCGCTAAGCGCATTGAGTCCTATAGATTCGTCCGAAAACTGCAAATATTTACTTAGCCCAGTCTCGGGGAAGCAGTTCGCCCCGGGGCGGTGCTATCCCATTGCACTAAAAGGGATGGGTTGGGTTTGTCCTGACACTAGTTGCGGGGGCTGGAGCAATTTTTATTGGTGCTCCATCCCAAATTGAAATCAACCTTGTGTCACAACTTGCTCTTGTGGGAGCGCAAGTAAATAGTACAATACCTTGAGTTAACTTTTCAAATTACTGTGTAAACATACTGATACAGATTCACGGCCTTTGCTATACTGTTGGCAATCTATGGGCAATTTACTGAATAAATCTAAGAGGGTCGAAGTAGAAGTAATGAAAGTAACAGCAGAAATTCTTGATATTTAATAATTGGAGGATTCTGATGGAGAAGAGAATCATCGAAACCGAAAAGTTTTTATCCACATTATTTATCTAACAACCGTGGCCATCAAAGATAGAAATGGTTCTATTCTTTTATATATATAAATATATGCAAGTATTTGTTTGTTTGGCTGTTCCAGTGCTACTAGCAATACGTTTTAGTTACAGACTTGAAAATGACGTCAGTACTCCACTAGACAACTTCTAGAAATTATGTCTTTTATTCTAGGGAGAGAAGCTTGTTTGACCTTTTTGCGGCTCTATTTTGACGGGTTTGATAATAAATAGCATTTAAATGCTTTTCACTCTATTTTACATGTTTTCCCACGGAAAACGCTACTTAATAGAATTTATTCTGACCATATTTATTCTTCGTTGAGATTATTTTACATGATTTCAAATTTCGATGGTGAGGAATAATTTATTTTTATATCTTGTTTAGGAGGTAGGTAGAAGTTTATTCCATCTTAGTCTAAAGCTTAAAAGAAAAGCTAAATAACCTTCCAACGAATAAATGTATTCCTTATCAAATCTTATACAATGCTTCTATTCAGGAACGTAGCTGTGTGAGGGGATGGGGCTATCTAAAATCGCCCCGAGCCCCCAATGGAAGGGGTCCTCAATGAAGGAGGAGGGTAAAAGCTACTAAATTTCTACAAACATTGTGCAGCAACAAATCACAGTAAATATTGAAGGAGACCCCTCGAAGAGCCAAGACCTCCGGACCCTCAACTCTCCAGTTCGCCCCTGCTTGTTATTTGATTAAATCAAAAGCCGATTGTCAATCTAATTAATAAGACATACTCAACAACAGTCATGTTTTTCCTTGATTTTCTCTGCACCAAATAACCTCAGGAAGCTTGCTCATGGTTCACTTAGCATTATCTCATCTTATTGTCAATTTTTCGTTTTTTCTACGAAAAATATCCGCTTTTCATTACATATCTGTTCTGATGACCTTTATACAATAATTTTAGAGCGAAAAAGATGATACTACACTTTCGCCTCCCATCAGTCTTGCATCGCATCTGAACGACGCATTTTTGGGGGTCGAAATAATATTTTTGTGTTCTACTAGTCATAAAAGATGGAAGTAGTTTAATTTACATAAATTATTTAATTTATCTCATAAAACCAGTTCCTATTTTTTTTATCTTAAAGCATTATTGATAGATTAAATTAAATCATTATATAAATTAAACTACTTATTTGTTTAGAAAGCCATCTGAGGTTCCATCGTTTCATGTCCATCAGAGCACAAAAATGATCCAAGTAATGTTTGTTCAGACGGTAATAAACTGTAGTAGTACCAAAACAAACAGTATGATTCAAATTTTGTTGAAACTAATGCGGTGCTCGTTCCAAAGGTGCATGTTTGAAAGTGGTCGGACTTTATGGCGTGTGGAGCAGCCTGCCATAATTGTCATGTAAAATAATTTTGAACGAAATACTATTTGTGTGTAACCATTATTAGAAATTGGGAAACAACAAAAGTAAAGGGAGATAATTTCTGGAAAATATGAATTGTTTTCGTTTAAAGGCCAACAGTGAGCTAGCATTTTAGAGACAGTGATGCTAAAAGAGGCAGAGAATCTTTGTATTACTTGAGAGCCACTGATCCAAGCAACTTTTAACTCGACAATGTTATGCCTTGTGTACTAAATAATGTAGCTGGCGAATGCCAATTTCTTACAATGGCCAGTTGTTGTGAGATAAAAATTTGAGTATTTGTAACTTCATAAACTCTTAAAACATCAAATTTCTGACATTCATTTCTTCACCCAGTTTTATGATTTTACATAAGTCTATTCATTAAAGTGGGAATGATAAAAAAAATTATATGACTAAAAATGTTTGGTGTGCGGAAACTCTACTGTTTACGAAACTTACGAATATTTTACTGACACGAACGCTCACAGACTGTGATCCAATACATGAGCAAACCGACCTTTTGTGACTGATGTAGTAATGGAGATCCCAAGCCATTCAGGTGACAAAAGAGACGGAATGCAGTCGAGAACAAATGGAAAACCTTTCTTACTTTTTGATGCAAAAAATTTGCTCCTAGAACAGCGCTTAACATGCGTGACAATGATGATGTAGTCTTCATTTGAAGTTCAACCAAGATAGCTTTTATATACGAAAATGCTCTATTTTCATTGTGTGTGAAAATACAGAAAAGTCAGCTAAACAAACCTGACATTAAAATGAAGTAATTCTAATTGCCCTTTCAATACAATTCTGATTCCTCTGCAACTGATTCCCCAAAAGATTTTGTTTCTTCTGATAGACTCCCGTATCGCAACAACTCATGTCTCTATTTCACTGAACAATTCATACGAACCAAATGATAGTTTTTGAAGCGATTGTTGTTCTCTTTGGGGTTGGGGTGCTAGCCCGATGCGGAAGATGGACTCCCTCACATGGTAAGAGGATTCAAACTTTTTACCCATGGATCCGTAACTTTCTCCGGGGCGTAAGTGCGAATTGAAAGCAACCTATACTAACCGGAGTTTGTACTCGATTCATCGATTCTATTCTCCATACTGCTTACCACTAGGCCACCTGCACCTCCACAGAGAGTAGACACTATCGTAAAGAAGTGCTTTTGGCGAAAAATTAAAAAAAAAGGGAGAAAGTAACAAATGATGGTTCTGTGCTGTAGACGGGGTCAAAAAGACAAGGTTTCAATATTTTTTATGAATGAGAAAATTTATTTCATCATACTTGGATAATGAAAATACACAACTCAGATAAAGATCAGTTTTCTGGTATATAATGTGATTATTATGTGCAACATAGTTTTATAATAACATAATATTATCATACATAATATTAGAATAAATGTAATATTACACGTAGTTTTATATTAACGTGATATCATGGTATATATTGTTAACATAATGATGTATCATGGAATGTAGAGCTATAATGTGGGCTTGGTTTTATATTCTTTTACGTTCTGTATGCAGTATTCTTTCACAAATCCCGGTGCATTATGAATACTTATCTTCGAATATACTTTTGAATTTATCCAAAAAAATACCCCAAAGCCTAAGGTTTACACATATATTCTCGTAAGTTCAAAATCAAGTTAATTATTACACACCTAATACGATTCAAGCTCGTAAGTATGTGCGTTTGCATGTGTGTGAGTGTGTGCACACGTGTGTATGAGTATATGCATGTGTACGTACGTAGCTATATCAAAGTCCGTAGCCTAATGATGAAAAAGCATCTATTTTACACAATGAATATTTATTTTTGAACATAACATCCTTCCTGGTCAGTGCACTTAATTGAGTGGTGAATATTATTTATCACATAGATCGTGCAATATACATTTCAGATCAAAATTCGTATCAGGCTGCAGACTTATTGATCAGCCCTTGTATGTAAGTATATATGTATAAATTTGCCTTCAACTCTGACATTTCAGCCAATTTCCCACGCCAATTTGAAACCTTCCCACCCATTCCTAGGTGGGTCCGACCACCCAGTCCGAAAAGTTCAGTACTAAATCAACATTTTCCTTTGTAGGAACAAATGCATGGATGACAAAGATGAGGTGGGGGAAATGGGAAACATGATTTTTCTTCGGCTTCTTTTAACACCAAAATAAAGTAATTCACTAAGGACAAATTGTATGTGAAAGGAGAATATTGCTAGTTGAATGAAATGTTTTTATACGCAACAGTTATTTATTCAACTTCGGAGCTATTATCAACTCAAATTTCTTTAGTTAAGGAAAAAAACAAGTTTACTCTTCAATTGTACAGTTGGGAACACGTTTTACGTCGGGCGAAGTAAAAACAAAATGGCGAATAGACAGGAAAAATTTATGGTCTGCTATTTCCTAATTCGTGATTTTCGGTAATGAAGCTGGCGTTTTATTTATGTACATCAGTGCGAAAGTGAATCTGCCTGGAAGAAGATGGGGTTGGAAAGAAGGCTCAGTAAAATAAAGAAAGACATTTTAATGATCTGGAAAACAGAGCAAAGAAAAATATGGAAGAAAAAATACAGAGCCGTCCAAAAAAAGAAAGCTTGAGAAAAAAAAGAAAGTTTGAAAGAAAAATGAGTGAAAGAAAGAACATTTTTCTTTTTAAACTTGACAGAAATTTTGAAAGAAGGTTGAAAGAAAGAAAGTTCGAAAGAAAGGAAGCTGGAAAGCTCGGGAAAAAATAAATTATATAAGAAAGCTTGAAAGAAAGAAAGTTTGATAGAAAGAAAGAAAGATAAGGAGTAGAATGGGAAAAATTAGAAAAGAAAAATGAGGACAGAAGATAATTGAATCAAACACTGGGTGACGGAGGAAAAAGAGAAAATAAAGAAATTTTTGACAGCAGATTTTGGGGGTTTGAAAATTGTTTTCTTCTGTTTTCACAATTTTTCTGTCGCTTTACATTCTTGAAAATGGACATGGGGAAGATTTTTTGTTAATGTTATGTCTTCTATCTTCAAGATTCACTTTCGCTTGACTGCTTGTACAGAGGTCATTCTAGAATAACCAACCGAAGAGACTCTGTTAAATAAATAAATGATCTTTGTTATACTCGCCCTTTTTTTGGTAGCTTATAGGCTTGCGACTGTAAAAATAAACACGTCTTTCAATACACAAGTCCGGGGGGATATCTACTAAACATATCAGTACTAATTTCACTGACATGATGTACTAGTATTACATATTATATTGATGATATCATGAGTCTTTACTGGTCATTTTTGTAAGCTCACGCTGAGGTTAGGCTTTGCTTATCTGCAAGATATTGATAAATGATTAATAAATCATACATCAAATGCTGTGTATGTTATCTACCTTCTTTCGTTTATGAATATAGGTATCATATATCAGCATATTAAAAGATACATATACATGTATAGTTATAACTGAAATCTCTACTGTATTTTAAAATCACATTTATTTAGTAGTGTAGTAGACGCCTCTTACATTCAGCTACAACACGAAATGATACCAGCGGTTGGCAACTACAATTTGAAAGCATTTCATTGGTTCCGTTTCCTGAGACATTTCGTGAGTACCGGGAGGAGAGTAGTTCTGAGATGACACACTTTTAAAAAATATTAGTTTTGTTCACTTTTCCAGGTCTGAATTGTTTTCTTAAAGTCATATTCAGAGTTTGATTTTATATCGAAATTTCATAAGATGCATGAATTTTCGAAATATTTTGAAAGTGAAGACGCAGCAATCTTCAATCTAAATTTCACTTTTGAAAAATACAATTATTTCTTTTGTTTCACTTGTAAAAAATGTATCTTCTAAAAATCGGCATTAATCCCAGACTTGAAAAGCAATTCTTGATTTGAACCATCGTTTACAAAACGATTAACAATCTACGTTTCCCTTTCAGTAACTGGATATAAGATTAATTTTTCTTCGTTCACTTTGGCCGATTATATGAGCTTTGTGCTTTTGCAACGCAAAATACAAATCAACCTGTATTTATATTGCATTGTGGAATACTATATAATTCCTTAACAAATATTTCAATAACTGCTTACTTACCGAACAACGCGTAAAATCTACATAATAATGCGCTTGTCCCTACCTATCTACAGTGCTGGTCACGGTTATTGGCATCCTTGAATCTTTTAGATAACCTGTACAATATCTTCAAATTTGTATCATCAGAATATGTAAATAAGATGTCAACAGTAATTCAACAAAAACATTATTTTTCAACTTTCAAGTAGTAAAAATAAAAAATATGACTTGGACATTTATAAAGACGCCCTTTGTTACTATTTGGTTGCACACCCAACGGTAATGTTACTGCATCCAAATGTTCCTTGTGGCCATCTATTAGCTTTTGTATCTGTTCTACCTAATGTAAGATAGGTTTGGTTCAAAGATCAAGAGTGACGATAATAATCACCAGCACTTATTTATAGCGTGTTTATAACACTTTCAGTTATAAACATTATTTTCTGCAAGCTGTAAGCAAGTGGAATATTAATATTACATTTTCAAAATCTAAGATATTGAAACACGATTGTCCAATCCCCTCTGTGTGCGCCATGAGAGGCTGGCAGTGGAACGAGTGGCGAATATGTTCCCAAAAGGTATGATTGAGGACGGTCTGATGACGATTCAACGGGCCTGGCAAGCTGGAAGTGGATTATAATAAATGCTCACGTGAAATAATCCGGCGACACCCCCGATGGTACAAGTGGGTGAATGATTTACTTCCTTACTCTAATCTGTTCGCAAGCATTAACAGTTTAAATGTTCCATCAATCAACTCCTAATGCTTCATCATTTATAAGTGATAATCTCATAAGAGTAAACAGTATGGACGATGGAATCGGTGGACCGAGTTCAAACTCCGCCTGGAACGGTTTGCATTTAATTTGCACTGATGCCCTTTGTATGAATCGGTTTCTCCCTCCAGTTATAGCAGAGCAGTTGGAGTGCTTTATCTTTATTAAGCACTCCATATTGGGCGTTGAGCTAGCACCCTGGTCCAGTAAAATCAAATGATTGAGTCTCCATGGATCTATCGATTGATTGGAACAAAATCACTGACTCGTGTGTTGCACAACACGGGATGAACTGAGTCTGATTGACTAACCTCATAGAAATTACGATACAAAAAATAAAGAGAATTTTCCAAATACCCCTGAATGTTCGTAAAAAATTAATGTGCTTTCAACAATGCTTGAAACAGAAACCCTATTAAAAGTTCAAGAGGGATGCGACTGCTAAACCAGAACAAGAAGCGATCGAGTAAGTCGTTTCTTGATAAATCAAACAAGCCCATCATGGAGTACAATCTAAAATAGTAGGTCAGAAAGAAGTAAACATTATGCAATGACTCCGCGTTCTCGTTAACCCATGGTGTCCGAACAGTGCTTCAATCATAGATGTTATATTGAACTAGTCAAGATGATAAGAAGTTGATTGACTTATCTATATTAGTCTTCCCATGGTTTCAGCAGATGTTTTTTATGGAATTCGAAGAGTGTCATTATGTCCCTTGCTTTTCATTTAAGATTAATGGACAACTGATAACTGATAACTTGAGGTGATAATAATTATATATGTATATAAGTATCGGTCCATTCAGTTATACCTAGCCATGCTAATACTCTACCTTCCTTTGGAATACACCAGGGAGGTCGAGGGGGATTCTGTCGATCGAGCATTCAAGGAACTCCTTAAAGTTACACTCAGGAAAGGTTTCCAATGTCGTTTCATTGGATATCTATCTATCCCTCACACACACACACATTCACACACACATATATATATTCATTCACACACACAGAGACCCACAAACAAACACGCACATACGCAAGAGATACTATTCTTAATGAGACATTTCCACTTACCTTTCATCGACATTCGGCCGCGGAAGATAGCGCTAACTGTCAAATATCGGCCATGTCTCGGATCACAAGCAGCCATCATGTTTTTCGCGTCGAAAATCTGCTGCGTCAGTTCCGGGACAGTGAGTGCCCTGTATTGTTGACTTCCTCTGGAGGTCAAAGGGGCGAATCCCGGCATGAAGAAGTGCAGACGTGGGAAAGGTACCATATTCACGGCGATCTTGCGCAAATCAGCGTTCAGCTGTCCTGGAATTGAGAAATATTCGAGGGAATTTGAAGACAAAAACATCGAAGGAAAACTCAACTGCTAAAATAATGAATAATGGATCTCGGCTTAAAATACAAGTTGGTAATCGAAATAAGAACCTTCAGAATCTATACGTTTTTGCCTTTTAGAAACAAGTCCATTCATTCCGGAAGCATAAAATTCTGGGGTCCTACAATCAATGAACTCTTCGCAGGCGTTTTGAGCTGCTGCTTTGTTGTTGAAGACAATTCCTTGCTTAAAGTTTTCGAAATGCCTGAAAAAGTGCTAATCGGTCGGAGAAGGTCAGGCGAGTGAGCGGGGTGAGATGGAGTTTCGTAGCCTGGTTCGTTCAATTTTCAATAGGGTCATTTGTGCAACATGCGAATTCTTTTTTATCTTTGTTTGGATTCATTCGCGTGACATGTCGAGCCTTTCGCTTCTCTAAATGGTACAGATGGTCAACAATAAATTCCTTTTAAACTTTTTTGAGTTATTTCACGTGGATTTGCCTCTTTAATGGCCATCAATTGGACGTCGTCAATCACATAAGGACGTCAATATCTTCAAGGTTTTCGTCTCCGTTTCGAAGTTATAGAAAACAACGCCGAGATGCACGTTCGTTGACGGTCCCTGGTCAAATATTCGGATGATATTGCGTGCAGTTTCCTTTGATTCACGTCCAATTTTGAGCTCTACGACAGAATTGCTCGAATTTGCTTTTTTCAATTTAGGATTTGGACTGCCACAAATAAACCAGACTAAATAGTGAAGAGGAAACGGTCAGTTTAAATAAACAGAGCGAACTTCACAGTTGAAAATGGTATATTATATGAACATAGGTAAATAGTAGTTTATTCCAAAAATAAACACCAAAGTTTAAAATAACAAAAACCGCAATTATTTTCGCACTGTCCAAATAACTGAAATAAATATTTTGGGACAAATCTCCCTTTCTACTCGGTTTCCACCCCATTCAATCCTTCTTCTCCTCCGCCTCTCCCCCTCACTCTCTCTCTCTCTCTCTCTCTCTCTCTCTCTCTATATATATATATATATATATATATATATATATATATATATACACACGGGTAGGTACTTCAATAGGTCTACAGTCTAATGATGAAAACACATTTCTTTAACTCCGAAATATTTATTTTTAAATATGATCCCCTTCCTTACCAATGCACTTAATTCAGTGATGAATGGTAATCACATGGATAAAACATTATGCAATGAAAACTTCAGATCAAAATTCAGCTAATAATTACGCGTCAGGCGACGGATTTATTGGTCTATCCTTACATACACACACACGCACACACACACACACACACATATATATATATATATATATATATAAGGATTGATTATATATATATATATATATATGTATGTATATATATATATATATATATATATATATATATATATATATATAAGGATTGATTATATATGTTCACATTGTGGATGTGAAGTGATCTGACAAAATTTTGATGAAAATGGCATATTTTGATGCATTTTAAGAGGAGTCAGTCATTTTTTTTAGAGAAAATATTTGCAGTGGTTAACAGAAAATTTTGCTGTTTACATGTTTAATGCTAACAAAAGGAATTTCTTCAAAACAAATGAAAAACTTTGAGATGTAACATTCACTTTTCCTTGAGTTTCTTTTCTCCACTTTCCATTTGTCATTTTCATTGACAAACTTATAACATAGATAAAAGTACCAATAACATGAATACTAAGGGTAAGAAGAGAAATAGAAACAGATAAATAAGTTTGTTCAACCAACTTTACTGCGAACTAATTACCATCAATATTGGAATTTCTTTCCTCTGAATAATAGACAAAATAAATCTACTAAAATCTAAGATTCTTGACAGGAATACTTTGAAAATCGGCTTCATTTGTATAAACAGTATAATGAATTTACGCAATAAAACAGTAAGGAGATATAACAAAATAATAACCATAACAATCACAATAGGGAGCACAAGCAATACAACGAAGAGTAAATGCAATTGTAGAAGCAAAAACAATGCCCCGTAAACAATAAATGTATTACTGAGAGCTGTATGTACTTAGCAATAATCACTACAACTGAACAACCACACAAGAAAAAATATTACATTGGAATCCCAAAGGACCATTGAAAATATAGATACTACAACCACAATAAATCTTTCTCAATTTCAATACTAAAATTTCAAACTGCACTCCCTACATATCGCTGGCAACTTAAAGAAAAAATATGCCTTCTGTGAAATTAGCTATCACTGGTAACTTCAGACATCCTAGTAATTTTAAGGACAAATGTTACTTGTGCTCAGAAAGAAACGAAAAAGACAGAAAGAACCTTCTGAGCCAGAGAGACGGAATGATGTCAAAATGCAGACACAAAAGAAAATTTAAACTGGAACCTGATTAACACTACATTTGATTGAAAGAATAACACAATATAAATAATTAACACCCACTGCAACAAATAATGATAATAATAATAATAATAATAATAATAATAATGAGTACTAGGAGAGGAGGGCTGGAGACTTGAGGAGACTTGCTGTCACTCAAACTCCAGCGGTTACCACGAGGCAACTGGTGTGAGATTGCAAATAATAATAATAATAATAATAATAATAATAATATTGTACGGCGAGTTTAAAAGACAGATATAAGATATAGCAGACGACAAATCATGGACGTGGTTATGAAAAGGGAACCTTAAGAGAGAAACAGAATCGCTCATCATGGCAGCCCAAAACAAAAGCATAAGGACAAACTACATAAAAGCAAAAATCGACAGAACACAGACAAACAGCAAATGCCGCATGTGCGGTGAAAGAGATGAGACAGTAAACCACATAACTAGTGAATGTAGTCAACTCGCCCAGAAGGAGTATAAGCATAGACACGATAGAGTAGCAACGATGATACACTGGGAACTAAGCAAACAAATGGGATTCAACCACGTGGAAAAGTGGTATCAGCACAAGCCAGAGGCAGTCTTGGAGAATGACAACCACAAACTACTCTGGGACTTTGACATCCAAACTGACCACCTCATCCAGGCAAGAAGACCGGACTTAGTAATAGTAGACAAAAAAAGGAAGGCCTGCCAAATAGTAGACGTTGCTGTACCTGCAGACCATAGAGTAAAAAAGAAGGAGGGTGAAAAAAGGGAAAAATACCAGGACCTAGCAAGGGAGTTAAGAAAAATGTGGAACATGAGAACCAGGGTAGTACCGGTCATAGTGGGCGCACTAGGAACTGTCCCCAAAACGCTGAGGGAGAGACTGGAGGAGATCGGGATTAGGGGGAGGATAGAGACCGTACAGACCACAGCACTACTGGGAACTGCACGGATACTGAGGAAGGTGCTAGAGATATAAGTACTGCAACGAATTGTAGCTCTGTCATGATATGCGAAAGAGAGGAGACGTTAGCTGAAGACCTGAGGAGACTTATTGTCACTCAGCCTTCAGCGATAACCCCTGGGCAACCGGTGTGAAACTGTAAATCGTAGAATTACTGCGACCTATGAGTACTAGGAGAGGAGGGCTGGAGACTTGAGGAGACTTGCTGTCACTCAAACTCCAGCGGTTACCACCAGGCAACTGGTGTGAGATTCCAAATAATAATAATAATAATTATAATAATAATAAACAAATAGACCTATTACAATCCACTTCAATTATCACCATAAATCTCATTCAATCAACACTAAATATTAAGTACAAATATTATCGACTAATAAATACAACATACACAGTAAGAGAGGCGATACAGACTACACAAATATTAACCACCTAAGTTCCTACCAGCTAGGATAATTTCAAAGTACCCAAATAAAACTAGTAAATACAACCCATGAGATATATATACATAATCACAATCTAACGGCTTAATGCTACTATCGATTAACCCTAAACTCGACTTACTGCCACCTATGCACTTAACCACCAACCTAATACAAATCCACGCTCTATCCAGAGTAGAAAAAAAGTACAATCAATTCGATTCAAATGTAGTTCTGAAACCCAAACTTACATTTAGACGATACAATATTAATCATAATATCGTCCTAAAATGGAAATGAGAACTATAAACTACTACGATCATGATACACCAGCATTAACAAATAATCAATTGTATATGAATATTTATACGTGTGTGTGTGTGTGTGTGTGTGTGTGTGTGTGTGTGTGTGTGTGTTTGTGTATGTGTGTGTGTGTGTGTGTATGTGTGTAATTCAAACTAAACACTAACATACCGAAAATATATAAAGATAATTATGATCAAAGTTAGAAAACAATTAAACAAAACACACACGGGCTGTATATCGTACACTACAGTAAAAAATAAATTAAAATAATCGTACACTCTCTTATGACCCACACAACAAAATGCACCAACAAACCACTCCACCCTATATGATCTCTGCTACCACAACATTAACACAATACCCAAAGAAAACGAAAGAAAATTATACCGATACATACACACACACACACACACACACACACACACACACACACGCACGCACATATATATATATATATATATATATATATATATATATATATATATATATATATATATATTATCATTATGATAATTTACTGGTGAAAAATGGGAATCGGTTTAGTGTCAAAATTCAACTAAGTTGTGTATGTGAAGTGAAAATGGAAAAAGGTTTTGTGTGTGTGTACGCATTTGAATCTAATGACTGTGTTAATGAGAAAAATGTATCATGTCTCCCCTCCTCTCTAAACCTTGTTATTTGCATATTTTATTATTTCTCCAATTTTAACGTTTGACAACAGACGATATCAATTCCTTGAAACATGTTACGAAAATAAATACTATCTATTTTTCCTAATTTTCGAATTTCCATTTTGTCTATTAAATTTGCCACTTTGTTGGATAGAGCTCGTCCATCTTTTCACAATATACATATGTATGCATGCAATGATAGTTGAGGTGGTCAAAATGTCGGTTTGAATTTAGCAGAAAAGGCTGTTTTATATCGCTTCTCCGAATAGAGACGAAATTCAACAAAATGCCTTTGCAAAACAATGAGTTGTAATGATAAGTGACAGAAACAACAAATAAATTAGAATAATTTATCTTATTATAAATTGACAGCTTAGCGAGTGTTTATTGGAGATCATCAACTAAAACTGTCAGCATCAACATAGGTTTCTTCAGTTTTAAGTTGTTCAGGCTGGCTATCTATCTATATATCAAGCGTACTGGCCACAAAGCAATGGGGCTAGAGGGATGAAAATTCGACATTTACTCCTTAAATGTCTCGAAAAAATGTCTTTTGTGTGTGTGTGAATCTCTCCCCCAAAAATGGTTTGTAGTGAGGTGTCAATTTACAATGTAAGTCAATGCTAAATTGGTTGCTTAGTTTGTGCCTGGTAATGTTTATGCTTGGTTCTTGAGAATTCACTTTTTCACACTCAGCAAAACGCAAGAAAAGTATTATTCATTCCCTCCTCGAAT
This sequence comes from Thysanoteuthis rhombus, assembly GCA_963457665.1. Taxonomy (NCBI): domain Eukaryota; kingdom Metazoa; phylum Mollusca; class Cephalopoda; order Oegopsida; family Thysanoteuthidae; genus Thysanoteuthis; species Thysanoteuthis major. Next base: position 12,564,919 of record OY735232.1, on the reverse strand, counting down.
TTCTTAATTGGTTACCCCAAACATGACCCACTGCAAAAAATAATTTGGTAAACTGACGGTTTCTATTGAGTCACTAATCAGATCTGTCATGATATTATTTAAATCCAAGTGTGAGTCATTCCAGAAAAAAACGCATGGAATAGACAGAAATAGGAGCGCAGAAAGAAGAGCTGTACTAAACCACTTTTTACCCGGCTCACTCCAACCCTTGTGCTATAAAATAGAGAAAACTAGAACTGTGGGCCTTTCAAAAAGCAATAATATTCAGTTCATTACGGCTTTTTATAAAGATATCCGGGAAAAAGATATCTTTGCTCAGGAGTTATGCCAGGTATCTTATCAAGAATGCTTAAGCGAGCGGGCATACAACGACCAGTTATGGAGCGAAGTATTCGACAGAGATAAAAATGCTCTACACTCCATTTCTCTTGAATCTTACATCTAGATAAGGTCGACCATGTCATGCTTTATTCAAACGTGAACACACAAACGCACAAATAGAACCACACGCGTAGTATTGCCTTCATTTGTGGATGCCCTGTGGCTATAGTCATAATAAAACATTATATACACATATAGATGTACATAGATACATAGAGAGAGAGAGAGAGAGAGAGAGAGAGTATTAGTGAGTGATTGAGTGTGAGAGAGAAAGAAAGAGAGAGAGAAAATCAAATTTCACTTAAGTTTTCTCGAAGAATAGACGGAAGAGTAAGAAATAATTGCTTAAATTTCATGTTGGATCCAAGAATATTTTTCGATTTTTTTTCTCATACATTTATCCATTCACTGATGTTTGTCGACAAATCTTCAAAAGCTCTCAATGAATTTCAACGACATTTTGTGGAAGGGGTCATAGGCTAAGGATGAAATGTTGTTTAAATTCTGGGATGGATCCAGGAATTTTTACCTTCTCTTCATCATATCTATAAATGAACTGATTGTTATTCAGGTTTTAGTAACTGACGTTGGTAGAGGTATGCGCTTGCGGAGTGCTTTCTAGTTTGACTTAATTTTGATAAAACATCGAAGCAAATTTAAGAACTCTCAGTGTGAAAGGAAGAAATTTGAAAGAGATGAAGTGCCAGAAGTAAGAAGATACTAAGAGATCGAGAAAACGGAAGTTGTAGGATTTCGGTTGTAAAATATTGGAATGAATAAAAATGAAATCTGAGTCCCCCCTTACGGGAGACATGGGGGAGGGTTAATCGATGGAAGGTCTGCTTCCGTAAGCTCAGTTTTCACATAGTGTCATTTTTTTTTAAGGTAGTGAATATTTAGACGTCATTAATGAAAAATTACTCACGTGTGCATATATATTTGAGTGTCTGAAAACACTCACACACATTTTCAAATGAAGTTTATTTGAAAATCTTTTTCCAGTGAAACAGATTGTTCAATCAGTTATAAACCATTGGAAAAATCTTTACTCATTTCAGGATGTTGTATATCCGACAATACGGTGAAAAAAAGAAAACCTGGAAACCGAGTAAAATACGGATATGAGTTATTTACTCATAATTGTGGTGATATTTCACCGGTGACGGCATCGATGGACTGAGAATGATAAAATGATGGTTCAGAATCCAGAGAAACACGGCAGAGAATAGAGATTCTTATCTATGTGGTGCTGTGGGAAAGCCAAGTTGTGTCAAGTTCATGGAGTGGTAATTTTGTTGTGGGTGTGTATATGCGTGAGGCAATAGTATCTGTGTGTGGGCTAGGGAATGCTTAAACTTTCTGTATGGGCTGGTAATGTGTGTATGGAGTGTATGCTAGTTGGACAATAGATGGTAGGTCTGGGTGCTTAGGGAGGTGCGTGTATGAGTGGGTTAAGATGATAAGTACTAACCTACGATTGGAGGGTTCATTTTTCGTTTGTAGATGCAGTGGGGTAGGTCTGCTGGTCTGAAGTTGTTTAGATCTTTTGGGTTCCCTTCTTTATATAATAGCATTATGATTGCAGTGTTCCAATTTTCTAGGACTTTACTCAGTCTTAGACATAAGTTGAATAAGATGATTAGATTCCTTGTGATGACTATCCCAGCTTTTTCGAGTAGGTTGGTGGTGATGCAATCTGGTCCCGGGGCTGTTCCTTTTTTCGTTTGTTTCATGACTTGTTTCACCTTCAACGGAGTAACTTTTTGGAATTCTCCAAAATAGTTACTCGTAACTTGCATATCCTGTGTATGTCTTGTGTCCCTCGTTAGAAGGAAGAGAGGTTTTTGAAATCCTCAAAAGAGGAAGAAATCAAGCTCAGAATCACACTAGGATGACAAGCTTTCACTTGAGCAAGGACAAGAAAATCCGATTAGCTCCGAAAAGATCGGTCTACAACCAATACATCTTCCTGATAATCACATATGGAGCTGAAACATAAAACCTAACAAGATTGGCCCCCAAACTGAGAACCATGCAACGTTCAAACGAGGTAACCATGCCCAACATCACATGGAGCGGAAGAATGTCAGGCAACTGCTGGACATGACGATTCACAACGTGTATCCCGGAAAAAATATGCAAAACTGTGGCCGGCAAAATATAAGATGGTGTGACGAAATAAACAAGTTCAGAAAATATTTGCTCCGCGATGCCCACGATAGAGAAGTCTGGTGAATCCTGGGGAAGGTCTATGTCCAACAACGGACGCTAAAAGGCTGATGATGATGAAGATTATTAGTGAACTGATGTTCTGTTGTTTAGCCATTAAATTGGCCTCATGTTTCGAAATGTGGTGAAATTCTATTCGTTTTGGATCGTGTTGTTTATTGCAATCATTGCAGATTCAATGGTTTGGCATCTTTTTTAGTGGTGCATATATTTGATCATTTTGACTTGTTTGAAGTCGAAATTGTATCTTTTTTCATTGCGATAAGTAAATATTGTGTTTCGACAGTTGTCTGTTTTTAGGGTCCGTCACTGCTTGTATAGTCTTTTTTTTGTTGTTCTGAGGCATCATTTCACTATTCTCAGTCCGTCGGAACTGTTCCCGGCGAAACATCTCATGTTCGTATTTAACTCAGTTTCCAGATTGCCTCTTTTCACTATATATATATATATATATATATATATATATATATATATATATATATATATATATATATATATTGTCTAGAAAGCTCTACAGTTTCGATACTAACGTAAATGTAAAAAAAAAATTATATCGTTTCAGCTGATTATTTTCAAATATCTGTTAATGCTATATATGTTAGATATTCCAACAGTTTTATGTTTTACAGAGAATTAGATATTATGGTACTATATGAGAATTTTTTCTTATGGGATCCACAGTCGTTTACTATGTGGCCGTTTCGGGAATTTAAAAACAAAACAGTTATATTAACATGGCTTTCTAGCATTACTGATCAATGCATGTATGTGTAGTTTCATGCTCGTGCAGCCGCAAAATTAATAGATGTGCTGCCAGCAAAGCCTTGGCCAGATGATGACTCTGGTGTTGGGCATGATTTCGAAGCGGGAACACCATACCAATTATCCAGAGCAGTACCTCACGAACTATACTAAGTATATGTGTTATTCTTCTTTCTTTTTTTGCATGCAGTGTTAATATTTTATACTCTTCAATTAGGCAGTATTCAGTATCTGCAAGGTACATCGAAATAGATTCGTTATATCTTTGCAATTTACGGATCCTTGCCTTAATAGTACTGAAAGGAAGAAAGAAATCACATGCTTCCACTTTGTAAATGGAGTTCTTTAATGAAAAAAAAATGACACTTTTTTTTATTTTAAAAAAGAGAGTGTTATAAATATCAACGCTACATTTTTGCTTTTACAAAAAAATACGAAAATGAGTGTTCTATGTTTGTTTTGCAGCGTGTCGTTATAGAGCCAGGGTGTACCCATTCCTTTCTTTCCTATAACTCAGAATCTTGTAGCTCCCACCACCCAAAGTTACCATCATCACCGTTCTTTAGAGGTCCGTAAACGCTCAAAAGTTGTTCCCAAGTAAGTTACCGGTAATTGCTTCCCCCCCATTACGCCATTTCAACTGGATAAAGGTTTTCTTAAGATCACTCAACTTTCGAACAGAGGGGAAAATCTACATTCTGTCCAATTTTTGTTGTTATTTCCTGCTTCGAAAGAAAGCGACATTTTCAAGTTCGATTGCACGTTATTAAACAGAATTGCTGAGAAGAAAGAAAGTGTAGTTATAAGACCGAATCAATACAGGTCACCCAAAAAAAGAAATTTCAAGTTCGATTGCACGTTAATAAACAGAATTGCTGAGAAGAAAGAAATTGTAGTTATAAGACCGAATCAATACAGGTCACCCAAAAAAAGAAATTCAATTACTTTCGTTGCTGCCTTCTTTCTGTTTCTTTTGATACATCAAATAAAGCTTTTTACTTATGCGTCTAAAATTGCATTCGATAAATTACGACTAGATTGTGTCAAAGGAAGGCGATAGATCAAGAAAGACATATATATGTGCAAATCGATGAAACTGTCGAACTCAAGTTTACACAGATAAGACCCGCTTCAGTCATTGTAAACCTCTTCATTTTTTCAATTGAGACAGAGAGTTAAAAGAAAGGTGGTAGATTTGTTATCAATATATATATATATATATATATATATGTATATTTAGAGAGAGAGGGAGAGGTGAGAGATGGACAAAAAACAGACAAACCCGCAATCATGCTCGTTCAAACGACCGTTCAGGAATTAGACCCATTGAGGCCGAATATAGTACATAGAAATATTTGTTGACTTCCTTCTGTCTGCCGACACAATGCAATTTCCATCCAACGATTCATGTCTTCCGATTGCGTTGGCGCCAGAACAATTTTCAAGTGGAAGCTCGCTAATAATCTGAATCCATTTGGTGCCCAACTTCTTGAATTATATTAGAAGCGCTCTTTATTTTGATTTATCTGCAAATTCAATCTGTCCTGCAAGAAAAACCTCTGCTCAGATGCAAAAGAAGCTCAAATAGCCCATTCAGAGATGCGCTCTCTTCTATCCTGTCTTATGCTTTTTCGCCTGATCTTTCTTTCGTTCTTCCTTTTACTTTCCTTCCATTTCTTTGTTTACGTTTCTTTCATCAACATCTTTTCCCGTTTACCTTTCTTATCTCCCCCACTCTACTGCCTTCCCCTATCTTCTCTATTGATTTCTCTTTGTATTTCTTTCTTTCCTTTTCTTTCTTTCTTTCACTCATCTAGAGGACTAAGCTGATGCTTCGAATCAAATGAATTATCATTTTCATTTATTTATATTTGTTATACCATCAACAGTTACTGCCATTCACATGCACGTTTTCCTTTCTTCCTTTCTTATTGATATTTATATTTTCTAACTTCATCTTTCCTGTCTTTTTATTATTCGACTTGTTTACCTACTTTTACTTGTTTTTCTTCTTCAATTTTATTTGATCCTTTTTATCCTGTTCTTCATGGTTTTCATTCCTTCTTTCTTCATTCATTCCTCTTCACCAGCAAAATTTCCCTGTTTTGTTTTGTTTTTTTTTTGTTTTCTTAATTTTTAGATTATTGAAAACTTCTCCCTCTTTTTCTCTTGTTTTGTCACTTTCCATCTTCACTTCAAATCTTCTCCTTTCTTTTGTTTTGTCTTTTGTCCAAATAAGTTTTACCAACTTTTGAGTTCGAGTACAAAATGGTGTGGTGTGTGCCAACTAATACACACACTCACAAAGACTGACAGGCATACACACGCTTTCATTTTTCTTTATGAATGTTGGTTTACTTAAAATATAATGGATGAGATTTCGTCGTAATATTGCCAATACGTTTATGAGCCTTTGAGTTTGTGAACACAATAATTGGGTACTGTAAGTAAAAAATACAGATACACACATAAACACACGCAAACTCATACACACACTCACACACACATTGAGAGGCGTAAGCACACTCTCATTTATCATCATGCGTGTTGGTTTACTTAGAAGGTGACAGTTTCCTGTGGATATATGCGCATACATATCATTATATTTCTAATGTCAACTATCCGATAACGTTATAAACTATAAACGAACTGATATTCATTACCGCCTCTATATAATTGATTTGTATGCTTATGCACGATGCTGTCCGACAGTATATCTTTGGGTGTGCGTGAAATGTGCTGTCCTGTCCCATTAATGGTCTGTGTTTTTTCTCCTATTTCAGAAGGACGCACTCTTTGCCGCTGAGGATTGTTTTCTCTCATGAATTTGAGATGGTAGGTCGGTCAGAGAGCGTCCTGCATCACTGCACAAACATTACAGCGCAGAGATTTCCATATTGTACGCAGTCTTTTCAATTTTCATCCCTTTCTTTCGTATTCATTCCCCCTTCTCTCTCTCTCTCTCTCTCTCTCTCTCTCTCTCTCTCTCTCTCTCTCTCTCTCTCTCTCCGTCTCGCTCAATTTCTCTCCTACTAATTACCAATATATACGCACGGCCCTCTTCGTTGTCGAATTATTTCCCCTTCCTTTTTCTTTATCTTATTCTTTCTTTCTTTCTTTCTTTCTAGTATTCCCCAACTTACTGCAATGACCCTTCCTTCGTCGTCACAAACATTTTCCTCTCATTTGTTTTCTCTCTTTCTTCTTGCTCATATCCTCGCTTCCTTCCTCTCACATTTCCTTCTTTTTTTCTTCCTGGATATTCCACATTTTATTTTCTTTCTTTCTGCCCTTCATTCTGCTCTATCATTTTATTTGTTTAATCCTCCTCTCTCCTTTTTTCTGACCCTTCCCCTTTTATCTTTCCATCATTTTCCGTATGCCTCGCTTGACTAATCACCCAGTCCACTTCCGCTACGTACCCTTCCGGTCATTTGTATTCTTTCAAACAAAACAAATTCAGTCATCAGCATTCATCAGCGGCGAGCATCTTGCAAGGTTGTTAGCCACTGTTAGCCGGAACATTTGGGTCGTTGGTTGGCCCAGAAAATTGTACCTTTAATGTACGGCTTCTTTTTCACATCTCATTCATTATTCTTGTCGCTCGCAGTCAGAGGGTTCAGGGAGAAGGGGTTGGGAACCCTTTGGTTTGCATTATTGAACGTATTGTAAAGATCGGTCTCCTTCGGGTATTAACGGGATACGCCACGAGAGGCTCTTTACATGATCCTCAGCTCTTAAAGGCACCTGATATTTCCAGACGGTTACCCATCTACGTAATGACCGGACATGACTTTGCTTAACTTCGGTGATCGTACGAAAACCAATGAATCCAACTTCTGCAACGACGGACGATGAAGAATTCGTAAAGGGAACAAGTGATTCAAGGCATTTTGAGCGACGAATCCAAAGCTAAAAAGACAAAAACTGGTGGGTAAGTGTCGAGGGAAATATGCTACATGTATACATTATTAAAAGGTGTACATGAAGAGAATAGATAGTTAAGCGTACCTTGTACCAAGTTAAGCGTACCTTGTACCAAGTTAAGCGTACTTTGAAAAAGGTAACTTTTCTCAAGTACTCGATGAGGATTGAATCCATTTTGGCATGTGAGACCAGTCTCATGATAGGTACCTAGTTTACATTGAATATATTCACTGCAAATGAAGTGGGGAAATTGTGTCGTGCCCATCTTTCAATAAAAAACGGCTTTTAAAAATTGATTTTTTTTTCCTTTTCAACCTCGGATCAGAGACTGACTTGTGGCGATGGAGGTACCATTTTTGGATCTCGGAAGGCTCAAAAATTCGCCCCATATAAAAAAAATGGTAATTGCTTTTTCACTTTACTCTATATTGGCTTACGAAAGGTTTTGATCGGGATGTTCCGCTTTCGGATAGCAGGATGAACTTGTATTTCAGTCATCGAGTAGATATACAACCAAGTTCGACGCAAGAGCATACTTTTTTGAATGTGTACCATCAATAATATATTATACCGATTGCTGGTGTGAGTGATAAAGTAATACACTAATAGTTCACTCCACAGGTCTAACTGCATCAATGTCATATATTCATATTTTGCTCGTAGCCTAAAAGGCCGGCTTGTGGAGTATCCTTCTCTGAAATAGCTTTCTGTCCTCGAAGTGATAAACTTGACTTTTACAATCTATTGCTCTATCTTTTGGATAAGGACAGTAATTGTAATAGTCATTATCAATAATTATTGCCTATATAAAAGTTGCAGAGTTATTATAAAAAGTAGATTTATTGTAAAGATTAGTTAGTGCGAATATATATATGAAAAACAAAGATACTATCTATCTCAGTTTTTCGTATCTATATTAGCTCTGACTAATCTTGATAATAAATCTACTTTTTAGAGATAGATAGATATGAACAAACAGGGATAGATAGATCTGTTTGCTATGTTGAAGCAATCATTTACTAATGAATCTATTAAATAGAATGTTTCTTACTTGTAGTTTCCGTTAATCAATCTCACCTTGAAGCACGAATGCAGGACTGCGTTGCCCAGGTGATTTTTTTTAAGAACTGTAGCAGTTTTCATCAGCGACTAGAAATTCTCTCTCCAAGATAAGTGAGAAAACCTTGCTTGCTGCTCCTTTTCGCAAAATTATATTTTGGGGAAAGAAATTCAAGCAGTTTCTGAAAACTGTTAGAAAATCAAGTGTTTCTGGAGAACGTTCCTGAAGTAAAACGGCGCTAGACTATTATATTTTTTTTTATTATTTCTTTATCTTATTTAGTTGTTTTTAATCGCAACTTTCAGGTCATGTTCCCAATTCATTCTATAACCGGTAAATAAGTAACGTGGCTTCGGGATAAAGCAAAAACCTCAGACGAAATTCGAACTCACATGCTTAATCCTTGGGAGCTCGTCTTACTGCAAAAGTGACTTAATAAAATGGAAGAAAAACTAGTCAAAATTCGATGATAATAATAACGTCATTTAGGAAATTCGGAAAACTTGAAACTATTAAAGGGATAGATTTTTTATTCATTTTTTTCTCTACATTCCTAAAGTAAACATGATAAACTGGATTTTTAAGTGGTATTGAAATATACATCATGATTAATTTGTCCCTGAAATGGCGTGAGTATTTAGATGGGATTTTTTTTAGCGTAACCGGACCAACAAAATCAGCTCTCAGCATATTTTTGTAATTGTAAAATTCGTGAAACCCAATTAATCTAAAGATTTGCTCATTTTGTCTGACTTTGTGATTCCGTTTTACTCTACCTTCTAACCTACTTCCAATGAATCCTTCTGCTTCCAACAATTCTGCTTCGTTTACTCAAAAGATTTTTTATTAGCCTTCAAGGTTTGTTGTTTGGCACAGGCCTTCAGCAAATGTAAGAAATGGGAGGTGATGGGACTTACACTACCATGCTGGTCCATGACGTATTAGATGGAGGAAGAGGGTATTTGTGCTAAATGGGGGCGCAAACTGTCTCAGTCAGAGATTGAACTCATCACGCCGATCCTATTTTTCTACTGTTAACCGCTCTATCACTTGCACCTCGAAAGATTATCACTGCCAAATCTATCTTCCTGTTTGGTAGTCTGTTCAACCACCTCTTCGCAAAATACCCACGCAGTATAAAGATATACTGCCAATTCAATGTATTAACTTCCTTGTAGATCACCAATTGTTTATTTGTCTCCGTTGTCTCTAGATGGTGTTCAAGCCGCGCTGAAACTCAGCAATTCAAATGTTGAATTTGAAATCACTGAGAAGATTACTGAAAGTCAATCTTTCATCCGCTTAGCAGCCAATGAAATTTCTGTGATCATAAAATCTGCAAAACCTCTTTAGTGTAAATATCTGTCTATTTGTTTACCCATCCAGAGCACCATAAACACAATGTTTTGTGAGTTCGTCTCGTGATTTAATCGTAGGTAGATGTTCCATAAAATGAGCGTTGTACGACACAAGGCAAGGTTCATAAACAGTAACTTATCTTACCGACATATAAAATGGTAACTCTTCATAAAAGTCATGGATAACATTGAAAGAACATATGGTTATCAGCGGCCCGACGCCTTTTCCCTTTAAAACGCAAGTCGGCTAACCCCACAACGGTCACTGCTATTTATACCAAGATAACCTGGAACCCCCAACAGTGAGATAAATCAGAAAGAAAGACACTGGGTTATCGAAATTTATCAGTGACACACTATTCCACACACCGTTACTTTTATATAAACATTAACTATAAAAGAAGCTATGCGTACAATGTTTTGCTAGTTTCCACTATCAAGCTTTATGTCGGTAGATCAATAAGTCTCTAGCCTAAGATGAAGAAAAAATCGATCTCATACAACAAATACTTCTCGATATTACCCCTCTCCTTATGAATGTACTCAATTCGGTGGTGAACACTAATCACATCTATCAAACATTATGCAGTAAAGATTTCAGATCAAAATTCATCAAACAACTGTGTCGGGGAACGTACCAATTGATCCATCCTCATAGAATGCGTATAAGCAGACGTAGTGCGTAATATATGCTTAGCTGAACTCAGATTGAACTTGAAGATTTTGTTGATTTTCTGCATGGAGAGGGCCTTAAAAATCAATATTCATGATCTTAGCATTTTACTCAGGATCGAACACCGACCATTAGCATCAGTGGGAAATACACAACTACCTTAACCATCAATCAGTGCTAACCAAAAGGAAAGAGTAAAGTGTTCAAAAATGGAAACAAAATTAGGACATCGCTTTGGTTATCTGAAATCAGATAAAAGCTCTTATGATCTTTCAAAAGGAATGAAACTATAATATCCCTGTGTATTAGCCCATTGTTTCGATTATATAAGGCGAAAGTGGGATACATATTGATTGTGTCGTTTATAAAGTTTCTCGCTGAGGGGCCCTATCCTACCAGATAGCAAGCAACTGGACAATAACCGACTATACTATTGTTTGGCGAGTTCGATCCTCAGTTGGTGCCCCTTGTGGCCTTGTGCCAATCCAAGTTTTACAAATGCCTTTAGAGTTTTTCTGCGAGCAATCCAAAAGAAAAGCTAGCATAACTCATTAATTCTTATATAATATTACAAAAACTTCAAACCAGTGGAAATGTTCGTTGGCCATGCAAAAGGGTAATGAATATGAATTGTATTATCGTTTGAATCTTACATGTAGTCGTGCTTATCAGTATTTATCGACCTACTTTTGTCAAACAAAAGTTTTCTTGGTGTTATAAACATTATTGCGTTGTTGCTTTTCTTCAAGGTCTATATTTTGTATTTGATCATTCGGTCAACATTCTACGAGGACAGATTGCTATCTGATGGCCATACTGAGTCGACAGTTTCGCAGAATTGTGAATTCACTGGGTTCCTGGAATCTGTGGCCTTATGCCAGACTATTCATCTGACTTACATCTTGTTCGTGCAAATGTTTCCCTTTTTATTGTTTGTCTCCTGCTTTTTGCTTGATTTAAGTCTTCTTATAAATCAAGACTCAAAATGTTTTTTCTAACTCTTCCTTTCAACGATCCATCTCTTTCTTTCTCTGTCTCTCTTTATATATATATATATATATATATATATATATATATATATATGAGTGTGTGGCATCTGTCAGTGTGTGAGCACCTGTGGATGCTTATATCATTCGTGCCAATCTCTATTCTGAATCCTGAGAACCATTTTAGTTTTTGTGAATGAAATTATCTTCATTCCGATAATCTATATTTTCCATTCATCCACAGACCCCAAATTTCAAGTATGATCGTGTCCAATCATATTAGATTTTCTGGCTTTTGTTGATTCTAAGGGAACGGGAATAGTCTTTGGTTCAAGCTCCCCTTAATGCAACAAAACTTTGTTTATTTTAAGGTTGTTCCTTGTTCAGCCCAACCAAATATCAGTCTTATATGCTGCCTAACCTTCTTGAACATCGATTTCATTTACTATACAGTTACATGAAGCATTGGCATTCAATCGAATATCATGTACAGAAGAATACACGAATGTACATGTATAAAACGTAATATATACATACATATATATATATATATATATATATATATATATATATATATATATATATATATATATTGAGCGTTTAAATGGAAAAAAAAACTTCTGAAAACCGAAATAGCATAAATCGAAGGAGAAATAATCATCAATTTATATGGGAAAATCTTGAAGTGATAATGATGTGCGACGCTGAGTTTTGGGAGATTGGAGGGGAGGGGCAGCCCTGAGGACTGGGTGTAGGAGAGCGAAGATGTGTATTGGCTTGCAGCAAAACAAACGCTAAATGCAATTTTTCTTTTTGTCGTTTTCCCCTAAAAGTGAGAGCATGGCACAAGGTGGACTTTCGGAAAGTGGGTTATACCTGTACTTCTATAGCGTAATTATCTATTTTTTTTACCTACTCTGAGCAGCATAAATGTTTCCCCGAAAGATTCCACCTCCTTTATCGAAAAAAAAAAGACCCCTGATACCCGTGACAACGTCATCAGGTATTTGAATATATGATACAATAATTTGTGCCCTCAGTCGACGTCTTCAACTTTTCACAATTTTCGCTGAACATCGTACTTCCATATTTCTGAACTAACTTGGCTACTCGACATTGTCCTGGGGGATCTCTGAATTTAGCATTGGGAAGCAAATGATATTCTATAGAAATTTCATGAAAACAAATATGGTGAAAGTTGGGTCCACTTGTGTGCACAGTTTCCCGTTTGATGGTTCAGCCAGCACACACACCATAACAGACCCACACAGTCCAGTGCACAACCCCAGGCACGTTCCCCCCCCAAAAGAACTTAGAAATTAATCTTACTCTTCGATCACTTTTCGCGTTACAAGTTCGCACATCAAAATCATCGATGCTATCACACAACACAGCGTAAACCATATATGCATATCCATCTATCTTGCAGCAGATATACCGATGCATTTATTAGACTAAATAAAGACTGAGCCTTTTTAGCTCGAAAAAGGAGTAAGACAAAGTGATACCAGCTTAGATTGGGAAAATAAAGGAATCAGAATAGACGGCGAACAACTGAAACCTTAGATTTGCTGAAGACACCGTCCTTATCGCAAAAATCCTTCGCAATCTCAAAGTAATGCCAGACGAACCGAACGAAAGGGGGCGAGAAAGTTGGACTACAGATGAACTTCAGTAAAACAAATGTCATGTTCATTAAGTATGTTGAGGATAAAGACACAAAAATCAAAATCCAAAAAGCAGACCTGAAAAAAGTAGATCATTACATCTACCTAGGACAACGAATCTTTACGGAAACCTGAAAAAAGAAGAAATCAAGCGAAGAATCACTCTTGGGTGGCTACCTTTTAATTGAGTCAGGGATATCATAGAATCCACTCGAAAACTGAAATGACGCTAGTTGTATTGCAAGAATTTCAGGCAACCACTGGACACTACAACTCACAACGTGGATCCCCAGGGATCATATATGAAACTGTAGCAGGCAAAATAAAAGATGTCTTGACCAAATATACTCAGAGAGTATTGGCTCTGCGATGCCCATGATAGTAAGGTCTGGTGATTCTTTTGGAAGGTCTATGTTCAAAAACGGATATTAAAGGCTACAGCTGCTGATGATGATGATGAGGATGATGATAATGACACGATTATGATTACGTGCACGAGATTGTGGCTATTCTCTTTACCATGTGTAGAATATATTTTACATTTTCCACTTCTATTGATTACATTCCTAATGAATTTTAGGCAGACAAATAGGCATTCTTACATTCTAATCTTCCAGTCACAATATTCATGCACATATACCAGTCTCCTCATCTACCTCTCTCTTTTTAAAAGGTACCACGTGACAAATGATCTCTCTCTCTCTCTCTCTCTCTCTCTCTCTCTCTCTCTCTCTCTCACACACACACACACACACACACACACACACACACACACATGTACACTTACGTGCATACGAAGATAATCTGAGCAACGTGAAAGACGCCTGACGGAGAGCAATGCTTACAGAGTTAGTATCATAGGCATTGTAGTGAGTTCAGTCCTTATGGCGTACTTGACTATTGTAGCCTTTTACCAGCTTAAGCTAAACTTTTCAAATAATTATGAAATTGGTATACACGTACAGAGAAGAATATCCATGTGCAAATATAGATTTGATTATTTCTATGCTTACATTCAGACACATCAAACGATCGATAGACACACACACACATACACAGAGCAGTTGCCTCACACACACACACATATATGTGCGTGTGTGTGTTTATATATAGTTACATAGTTACTGGTACATAGAAAAAAATTATGTAAGTTAATCCTTGTGTGTAGCTTAGTCGGACTATTTTCCTCATCTTTGTTATTTATTTTTCTCAACGTATCGGCCTGAACATATCATTGTAATAAAATGAATGTGGGTGACTCCAGTGAAGATGATGGTTCGATGACTTGGGACACATTAGAGGAGATAGCAAAATAGCACAGCAAGCATCCATTTCGTGTGTAAGGCAGGCTATTTCTGCTTTACAAAGACATTGCAATCAGATGACAAATACATTGGACCATTTTCAGAAGTGAAACCAATATAGCATAGAATATAGATATTACTCAATTAAACATTCTGGTTCACAAATAACATGAGGAAACTCCACTTGTATTCTGATCGAGGCAGATTTCTGATGAGTATAATATAAGAAACATAGAATCTTAGAGTTCTTTATCATTGCATTGATTGATTTTGTTAGTCATATCATTTCAGAGGGGAAAGTTTTGATTTGTCAAAATATACAACTGAAAATCAAAAAAGCGTCCTTTCCCCTTTGTGTCCCTTACTGACAACTTCCTTCGACAAGAAATGCAACATTGATGTATACGTGTCGTGCAGACTACTCATCGGGCAGCAAAGCATGAATGTTTTAACACACTATCTCTGCTGCTCCTACAAATGCTGATTCTATTTTATTTAATAAGATCTTCATGTCATCAATAAAACGTGTGCAATCATGGAATACGCGAGATCCATTTAAATTCTTATTAAGACAACATTAATGTACATATCAAAATCTACGTAGATACAAATTTGCCCAGAAGATAATTACATAAAAAACAGAATGAGATAAATAGATTGATAAGATCAGAACCAGATGTACGGATTGATTGATAAAAACAAAATATCTCTCTTTCTCTCACTATCTATCCTCTCTCTCTCTCTCTCTCTCTCTCTCTCTCTCTCTCTCTCTCTCTCTCTCTATCTATCTATCTATCTATCTATCTATCTATTTATCTACCTATCTAATGAAAAGATACTGAGATCACATTTGATTCCGAAATGCTAAAATTGATAACAAGTAGCAATTGCATCTCCAAGAATGAGAGTTAAGTTCAGTTCAATTTCTATAAGCATGTATAGGACAGATATATTTCCCAAACAGGCTGGTAGGAAATGGATAAGACTTTGGTATTTCGATGTTTATTTTTCATCACATGCTAAAGATAATGATTATAAATAACTTTCGTCACCAAACAATAAGTACCAAATGAAAAATAGGAACAAATAGAGTAGTTGAATAGAAGTATAGATTAGACAATAAATGTGATAGTAAATCGATAGTTAATGGAGATGACAGTAACATTGTTTGATTGACCTAACTATTAAAAGGGTATTCAGATTTAAAAAGTAATGTAAATCTGGGATTTTCACTGAATGGCAGCTCGAAATACTGTCATAATCGCTTTCCAAGCAGTTATAACATTATATTTCATCCCTGTGAAGCATATGAAGCGTTGGATACACCAGTTCTCGTACAATTACTGAAGTCAAGCAACATGACTTAAATGGATGACCAACTGGGTATAGTGGGTGCTGTAAGTATCTGAGTATCACATAGAGACCCCCGTGGCGATTTTCTTGATCAGCCTTAAAGGAGATCAATCTCTACGCCACGCCTAATAAGGCACGCCTAAATCCACCAGATCCCTGCCCTGAAGCTTCTGACTGGCCTGGCAGCGAGCGAAGTTGGATGAATAATTGAAGCATTTACAATCAATCTGGATGCATTACATGTGATATTGTGTCCTTTCGATTAACTTCATTGGCCTTCTAATAGAACGGTCAAAGTTGAGTGAGTTTAAAACGCTCCTGCGGTCAAAGTTGGTCAAAATGGACTAAGTCTATAACGCCCCTAGAGACTCATTCCTAATTATTCCTTCAAAAAGCTTTGGGATGAAGCGATTAATGTAGCAACAGATAAATCATTCTAAACATTCAGCGGGAAGATACTATGGATTAAATGGGATAAAGATCAAGTATTTTATTCATGTGCACCGATATATCAACCAGACAGTCTCAGAGTGATCAATACACGAAGAAGATTGCAGTGCATAATCGGGGTTATTCAAACGTTTTGTTTTGTTTGGGGGTTTTTCAGTTCCATAATTTGTCTTTTTGTAATTTTCTTGGCCGGACTTTGAGTTCAGAGGATTGGCTTTTCATTTAAAACGCCCCACCTCCGTAATTACCAATCAAATATTAGACAATCGAACTACGTTTCTAATATGACGGTTGTTAGTAAGGGGAGGGAAATTAGCGTAAAAAGAGTAAGTACTGATTGAACCATTAACCGTACACAGATTGTCCACCTACAATAAAACCCAGTTGTCCCATATTGAACTCCTTTTTACGCAAATTCATTAAATTTCCTTTGCCAGTTATGTACTTCCATGAAATTTTAAGATTCAAATCTTCAATGTAAGGGAAAGGAAGTGAATTGTTAATAATCTGAACAAAAGTAGTAGTAGTAGTAGTAGTAGTAGTAGTAGTAGTAGTAGTGTTTTTGAATTTATCAATCTGGGTATATTTGAAGCGGTGCTACGTCAAAATCAAATCAAAAAGACTCAATATTAACAAGATTTAAAAGACAAAATGGTCCAAATGTATGATGTCTATTGCAAATGATCCAAGTACAAAACGGGTATTTGGTTCCATGTAAAAATGTCCAAATCACAAAGAGCCAATGCTAAAAGCTCCAATGCAAAAAAAGGTCAAATGCTAAAAGTTCCAATTTATACCTATACTGATAATTAGTTTCAGATTATAATACATTTATAGTTTTGAAGGCTTATCCGTCCTTGGTTGTACTAATAACATTTTTTAGGCAAGAAAATTGTTTCGAAATTCCACCAGTCTAAAAAGGTTGAGATATGCTGCTCTAAATACTTACGTCTAATCTGTAAGTGTTGTGCCCCACACACACACATATGTGTGTGTTTGTGTAGTTAATCAATCTGACATTTTGAAGAAAAATCTAATTGACGAATTACACATTTCCACTTATATATATATATATATATATATATATATATGTATATATTGTTGCAAATCCCATCTCCAACATTTGAAAATTTCTATCTCAATATATGCTGATTTTTATGAATAAAAGCGTATAGAGATGTATCGTAAGTAAACAAAAAGTCAATATCTGCTTAAGAATAGTCATTTCGCAAATTCTCAATCTGTCTGGAACGTATTAACAAGGTTCCAATTCTAAATTTATCTCATTTTACACCATAACTTTTAAAAATTCAATCTAATTTATCGATGAAAAACAACACGATAAATAAGTTCCTTAAAATAGGAAAAAAGATGTGATACAGGGAAAAAATAATATCACTAGTTCAAAAAAGGTGTGCAGAGAGAGAAGAAGTCTGGACTTAAACCGAGAGGAAGTAATCTCAAGTTTTCGAAGGATGTCACTACAATCTGATCTCCAGACTGCTACACCGTCGGATCAGTACTCTGAGAGGGTAGCGACTTCTATTGTCAGTGCACATCTGTTGAAGCGTTTGGGATCTTTGCTTGAAAGTTGCAAGCAATCCTACTATCCGGAGTATCTGTGCTTGAAGTTGCAGACAGTCGTACTGTCCCGATTCTCTTCAAAAGGACAGTAGAACTTCACCAGCTGCAAGTCGTTCTTGTGGTCAAACTGCATCTTGGCGTGACTGTCCGAAAAGTCACACAAAGGGGCGGCAAATTCCTAGCTCACAACTTTCAGAAAGAAAAAGACACTTATTGAATCTATGACCTTGGTGTCCTGATTTATTTGTGCCACCTCAGTGGACGATAGGACACAAAGCCTTGGTTTACAGGGTGGAGGTGGCCTTGAGCACGCTGACTTCACCGTAAAACTCTTTTGCTTAAGAAGTTTATTCTGCACACAGGCCCCGTCGTCTATGGTCCTTTTGCTGTGGGAATCCCCCCAACAATCTTTTCTCGCAAAGCAAAGCCATTTATACTTCACAATTCTTTGCGATTAGATATGTGAGCATGTTCGTGTGATCCTGTGTGTTTCAGTTTGAAATCGTTTTTTATCATTTGAAATGATTTTCCTTTCTTGATTGATCTTTCAGATCATGATGACAACGGGTTTCAAAGTGAGCTACAAGTAGATCTGAGCCTCGATCTAGTTCCAACATGACTTTATCTCGTCCAAACCAGCATGACTCTTGCTTTTACAGCGTTGAACACTGATACACCGAGGGACAAATAACATAAACTAGATGCAATCATCTGGGAAAGTGACAGTTCTGACGACAGACCGCCCTGTTTTGTTTACACAAATCCACATCCGACTTTGCAAAAGGTGTCATGGTTCAACTGCTAAAGACGTTGTTTCTTTAGCTATTCATATTACTAAAACCCTAGTTTGAAATCATGCAAACACGTAAGAGACGTGACTATGGACAGCAGTTGTCCTTGACATCCAAAACAGCGAACAGGACATTCACGTACTTATGAAGTTTTATATACATAAACTGCGATACCAACTTTCAGTCGTTAACGTGTAGATATTTGAATTATTGATTTGGTAGATTTTCACATGAACAAAATCAGAAAACATTAAAAATATGAAGGTCCCCGGCAGAAACAGTTGAAATAGAGACAGGGTGTTGATTCGACCGAGGGTGGTCTTGTTCATATAGAGCAGGGATGGGCAAACTACGACCCGTGGGCCACATGTGACCTGCGAAACTTATTTATGCGGTCCGTGCACGTTCTTTCGCATTGATGTCAATTCTTGTAGACCCAAACATTCTCAAATAAAATAACGCGCCTGACGAGACTGTCATGAGATTTTATGGCCGTGTTGGAAACAAGAACTAACGATAGCATGGGACAGAGTATTATTTTAAAGTCTTTTAATGTATCTTTATAATTAATATTATTTCAAATTGTATTATCCTTTCAACAGGCGCTAAAAAAACTAAAAAAACGAAAAAACTGAAAATGAATGCCATACATTTAAAAAGGAATGGTCGTACAAAAACTCCTTTTTACGAATGTTGAAAGTAGAACAGTGTGTCTAATATGCTATGACAGTGTTAATGTTTTTAAGGAGTATAATCTGAAGATAAATTTTCAAACTAAGCTCAGTAATTTCAGAAATCATTTATTTGAAAGTGAACTCAAGCAAAAAGTCAATGGCATGTTGAGAAGTTTAAAACAACAATATACTATTTTTGTAAAACCATCATACAAAAGTCTATCACAAAGATCGGTTTTGTGCGTGCTTATCAAGTTTTCAAGCCTTACAAAGCGTTTTCTTTTAAAGGGATGTATGCTTGCCGAGAAATTGGAACAAATATTGAAGCTATATCTGTATTAAGGAGAACTGTAGTTCGTCGTATTGATCCCATTTCGCAGAATCTGTCAGAATGGATAGTTGAGGTTAGCAAGCCATTAGGATGACACTTTCTGGCACTAGATGAAAATCTTAATATACAAGACAGCACAACAGCTTTTGTTTATTAGAGGAATCGACAATAATTTCGCAATTACTGATAAGTTTTTGTCAGTTGAACCATTGAAGAACACTGCAACTGGCTCAGCAAGGTGGCTACAAATGGTGCAAATGCAAGGAAACATGTTGCCCCTCCCAAACTGCTTAATGGCAAAGTGAAAGTTGAGCATCCACTTCACATTGTGTTATCATTCCATTGCATTATTCACCAGGAAAATAGGTGTAAATCTATCTTGGATTTCAAAAATATGATTGATCCTGCAGTATATGTCATTAATCAAGGGGCGGCAAAATCACGGACTTTTCAGAAGTTTTTTTCTGTGTGATGTGGAGCGTAAATATCCAGATGTACTTTATCATAGCAAAGTACGCTAGTTAAGCCTGTGTTTTGAGATTGTGGAATCTGAGAGATTGATTTTTCACTTTTTTGAGATGAAAAAACATCATATAAGCTACCAATCACCGTAGCATTTATCGACTTCAAAAAGGCCTTCGACTGAATGGAAACCCCTTAAGTCATGGAGGCCATCACTCGACGAGGTGTAGATCCAGTATATGTCGAAGTGCTGCAACATACATACAGTCACATCAGCTCCTTTATCAGGCAACATAAAGACTCGGAGCCCTTTTAGCTCCAAAAAGAGGTAAGACAGGGTGATACAAGCTCACCCAAATTCTTCACAGCCTGCCTTGCGATGATCTTTAGAGGGCTACACTGGGAGAATAAAGGAATCGAACTCTTACTGTCCTCTTTTTATATTGAGTTGAATGTTTCAAGAACTAAAATAGTTTTGTATTGATTTATTCTTATCCTAATTTCGTTGTTTTTATAATAAACAGCGCAGATCAGAAATGAAGACTAAGCTCCTGGAGAGACTCGAAGTCACACCCCACTTGATACTTAGCAACAGGAACTTCATAGTTAGCAAAAGATAAATCTTTCCTTTTAAACGTACCTCTTACTCCAAATATCTGAGACATGTTTGTGGCTTTTATTTTAGTACAGGCAGTTTTAGAAAAGCAATTTTCTATTGCTTGATGGAATGTAATTTATTGAATCAATCTCGTTTACTAATTACAGTGATCTGAACTTGTTAGTTTCTTTCATCCAAACTAAACGTGGGCTGTCATTCTACGACTACGAGAAAACAGAGCAGATTGGAAATAACAAATTGAGTAACAAAGGAGTTATTGAGGTTTTTCTATCAGACGAAACTGTATATCGTGATTTGTCCAGCACCAAGCTGTTATCGGAACCTAAATTATGTTATGGGTCGTGTAATAAAACGGGTCTAGTTGAAAAAAACAACTTGTGTTAACACTTTGTGAGGCAAGCCGTAAAAAGATAACAATAAATCAACTTAAAAAAATAACGCCCTGTTCATTAAAAAGCGGCCTGTTTTATCAGGTTTCTTCTCGAAATCAGTTGTCACTGGTTTTCTCAGAGAGAAACCCAAAAGCATTGATGAATGGTTTCCACCTATTACTACTACTAGGGGATGCTTCGTGCGTAATTCAAGTCAAAGTGTGAGGTTTCAATAATCTAAACCAGTCATTCTCAACCTAGCCAATATTTCAGCTAAATGGGACAGTAGATGGCTGTATTTTTCTTTTCATGTCGGTAAAGTAAAAAAATTGGGGGAAGCTATTCACACAAGGTGAATTGCAAAATATTTATTTTTTCAATCGTTCATTTCCATTATCGTGTTATTTTATCATGCAAGCACGTGTAGATATCCCTAGACTTCAGTTATCTGCTGTAAATAATTCATTATTATTTAGTTCATCGTGACCATAGTGCAGTCAATAAAATATGGAAAAAGGAAAGTAGTCCAACTAGTATATGCATGCGAAGAGTTATAAGACTAGAAATTACCAAATACCAATCCAAATATTAAGAATTTAATTCAAAGCAATAAATGCAAGGGTCACATTGAATAAATTCTGTTTTTTTTTAAATGTTAGATGGACGATTGCTTAAGGAAAAATAACGAAATGGGGCTATAGGAGAAAAAGGTCGAAAACACCTAATTTTGTCCTTAGAGAGCAAAACAGTTTTGATCTTGACTGACCTTTCTTGTGATTTGTTACCCTGATGACTGGTACACGTTGATGAACCGTATCTATCCCGGTTTCAATTAGCTATCTGGTATTGTATGTCGTATGTAATATTGAAGACATTTGGTGTTGTACGTAGTATGTAACATCTAGAGATAAGATAGCATATTGAGGATGGTTCTGCATGAATCTCCATCATACACCTGTGCTTATACCCGCAGAGGATAGACTACATTCTTGGAGTGTGAATCCTTCCTTTGTAAAAGAGGTCAAAAGTACTAACTTGAGAATCCATCAGATATGCCGAGTTGGGGAGATTCGTAAAAGTAAAATCAACTTTCACTCCTCAAACCAAGTAACTTTCAACAGAATCGTTATCAAATTGGTAATCATCTAAATATTTTGAAGTGAAAAAATGATATTAAATCTCAATGAAAGCTTATCCCGAAAGCTCTTGATTCCGTCAAATTTTAGTTGAAGATAATGGAAAATTGTGTGAGCCTAAATGACCAGACATAATCCCATTCTTACGGCTATCACACAAGTACTTACGGTTGACACCACGGATTATGGAATCGGCAAAATAACAAACCCTACTTGGTCAGTTTTGCTTCACTTCTCACTAATGCCATTGGGAAAGGTGATCTCTTTTCATCTATGGTTAAATAACAGGACATACTGGGCTCTTTGTCCTTAATTGGTAACTAGTCTGGGAGACGGATAACTGATTCCAAACTGGGAAAGTCCAAGCACTCGTTCAGGATCGTAACAGGTAAACATCGATATGTATGATTAACGAAGCTCTGGTAAAGCTTGAAAGTTGATTTTTATGAATTACTCACGTAAAAGGAAGGAAAATAGATGATGTGGTCGCCGTCTCCACACATCCTCGAGTGCAAGTTGAATAATTTTTTCAAACTCATTTCCGACGTAGAAATACCCGTGTAACATGCGAGACATTCTATAATGAAAGCTGTCTTACCTGGAAATCTCAAGCAGGTTGTCACTCCTGACATGGTCGCTGAAATGAGGTGATTTAGATCTCCATAAGTTGGGGTAGTCAGTTTGAGGGTACGGAAGCAAATATCATAAAGTGCTTCATTATCAATGCAATAAGTCTCGTCTGTGTTCTCGACTAATTGGTGAACAGACAAAGTTGCATTATAGGGTTCTACCACAGTATCAGACACCTGCAAAGAAATTCCGAAAGTTTTGTTCTAATGAATGGAAAAATAAGAGAATACACAAGTCTTCAACCGTTATTTCAACAACCCCTGTTGCTCCATAGTTTGGAAATCTCACTTATATTGGATAGTTCCTATCATGTAATTTAACAAAAAGGATTGTACGTTTCTTAAAAAAAATATTTTAAGACCTTAAATGTAAGAAATGTTTTCACTATATGAATGCCATTTATCTATTGTATTGCCAAACCCCAGTCCAAATCGAAGCCTAGACTTGACTTTGTTTTTCTACCGTAATACAACCAACAAGAATAATCCTCAACTAATTTAGGGGGTAAACTCTTCATTGCTTGTTTGTCCCGTTACGTTTAACCAAACTGGTGTATAAATTAACATTTAATATTAGTCAAACGCACAAGTCTTACATAATTATGAAAATCAATGTTATAAATGTTTATTTAGTTTGTATAAAATACAAAAATTACAATGATCATCTTGATTCAAAAGAGAAGTAAGAATTAGGTTTGACCCTGCAAGGTTCATCCAAATGATTTAATCATTTATAAACGACATTTTGAGTCTAAACAAAGTCATTCTTAATGATTTCTTTCGCAAGGGAGAACAAAACTAACCTAAAGTCTGATCATGGGAAATTATCCTTTTTATATTCTCAAGCTGATCTTGTGTTTTTTGTCAATAATGAGAAAAGTCTGGTATGTATCGTGAACTTTAATCCCCAAGCCTGCTGAATAACAATTATATGGAAACGAGATGGCTTGCAAGCGTATTGTAACCCTAAAACTGTTCAAAGCAAGCAATATTATCCTGATTTTTTAGTATTGCAACTTCTGTGTATTTAATCAAATTTTATTTTTTTTATATCAAAAAATAATCAAACATAGACAATGAGAATGTATAAATTAGTAGAGATACGTGTTAATTTGAATCTAGTATAAGTGACAACGGTACAGATTTTTTCTTCATGTTTAATGATATCTTTAAGTGTTTATCTCAGTCACAAAAGGAATGAATCCACAATTCTTTAATCTCTACAAAACATTTCTGATCAATTTAGCTATTTTAAACCGTCTTCCAAAATTCAAAGGCAAGAAATTCTGATGACTTCTTTAAAATGTCAAATCTCAGTCGTAAAAGTAAGTATTTCGCTGGTCACGGCTTTAGCTATCCCAGCTTGGACTCCACTTACCACATAACTTCTTATTTCGCCATTTTCCAAGGGTTTTATTGTGAAGTGAACGAAGTCTCAGTAGTTTGGGTGAATTTCTTGAATCTATTATAGCTGTGTCCATTCTTTCAAAAATACTCAGTCGAAACCCAGTTCGTGAATGTTCAAATTTTAAAAGCTAAGAAAAGGAGAAATTAACCCATTCCTGGTATTTTGTCAAGAATCAGCGTGAAACAGAATTGATTAGAACAATATTGAGATGACACAGAATTGGGTTTCTAATTGTATCAAATCATACGGATTCTAAAGTTGTTTTATCGGAGTATTTTCCACTGAAGTTTACTCCCTCTAATATCGATGACATAGAAAGTAGTTGACTTTTCAAGTAAGGCTTTATTTATAATTAACGTAGATACATTAATTGGATCGGAATCTAATGACGCGTCTATGTATATGAGTGTGCGTGTGTTGGAATAATTTATCAAATGATTTCTGATTATATTCTTGAATATATAGTGGAAATTCAAAAATAAAGATCGACATCATTATGCCTTACCTTCGGAGATGGAACAACAGAAAAGGTGTTCATAATTCGATCCGGGTATTCTTCCCGAATCTTACTAATGAGCAGAGTTCCGAGTCCTGCACCTGTGCCCCCACCCAGCGAGTGTGTCAACTGGAAACCTTGGATGCAGTCACAACTTTCGGCTTCCTTACGAACCACATCGAGCACTGAATCAATCAGTTCAGCCCCTTCTGTGTAATGACCTTTGGCCCAGTTGTTTCCGGCTCCACTCTGACCTTTAAAACAAAAAGACGCAATAAATATACAAAAGGGAAGTATTTTATGGACGAAGACAGGGTTGCCAGATGTCTTTTTCCGCACTAAACTAAATTCATATGGTCTTTTCGGGACTAAATTAAGAATCTTCAGTACCAAAATAACCAAATAACTAAAATCCCATCATCAGACTGATCTTGTATGAAAAATGAATTAAATTACATATTTTTCGATCAATTGTTCATGTATATTCATGTTGAATCGTATCATTCGTGAGTGATGAGGGTTGTGGGGATTGTTATCTTTTTCAAATTTCTTCTAGTACCAAATCTTTCATTTGTGGAAATAAATAGTTTCGGTCTGTGCCTAATTTGTCCAATTATGGTCTTGGAAAATATCAAATGGTAACCCTGGACGGAAAGGCCAGTAGTCATCAATTCACTATGATGAAAGCTCAGGTTTAAAAGTGAGGTAAAACGAACCTCCTCTTAAAGAAATCAGTTCAATACTTGTCATTTGAATAATACCAAATGGCACATCCAGAAAAAAAAACTCTGAATTCGTGGAAAAAAGCTATCAGCCACCACTTGAAAAACATTATATACTAAAATATAATGTTATAACATACTCACACAAACATACACACCAACAAATGCGTATATATACGGGGTGCTACCAAGAGGATCAAAGAATTTGAACTGCACGTGCAAACCGAAAATAGTTTGAACTTTTCCTATTACCTTGTATGAGTCGTATCCTTAGTGAAAACGTTGATTACATTCCCTAAGTGACTACTTAAAAAGGGATGATAGAAACTGAGTGTTGAGTTGAGTTTTTTTTGTTTTTTTTTTTCATGCAACCCTAGCTGTACAAATTGAGTCACTTCTGGTTTCATAGAATGTTATTAAAACTGATTTATAATCATTTTGTTTGCTGTTGTTGTTAGCCTCCCCTCCGTCCTGGAAGACAATGGAGCGCCAAGGATTAGCCTATAATTGAGTAGCAGCGCCATCTGTGACTGCAGTCCGATTTTCGTGCGACAAACAATATCGTTGCAGTTATGGCAGGATAATATATATATATATATATATATATATATATATATATATATATATATATATATATATATATATATATATATATATATATATATATATTCTTTTGAAAATCTGATTGAAACCGGCCAAGAGATTTTGTTTTTGTTTGCTGAAAATTACAACTATGAACATGAACTTTTATACTAAATATCCGAGTTATTAAATATGAATTTATCTCCTATCAGTGGAACTTATCTCGTACACTTGAAGAAAAGCTCTAACGGGGAGGGGGGTGTTGAAGTACTTCTTCCTCCACTACCCTGATCTGGAGTTCGCCCAGTTCGTTCTCGAATAAATGGGACGAAGAAAAGAATCGGTTATTTCGCGTGGACTTTTATTTTGACTGAAGTCAAAAAGTGGATCTTTCAATTATAATAATAAACTTCTGAATCAAACAAAAAAGAAGATATTGAAAGATATAGCTTCGAAAATATTGTTTCAATTTGAATAGATATATTAGATGAAAATATTGCATCAATGGTACGAATATGTATTAGATGTAATTGACACAAGATCATATAAACCACCAATCGAGAAAGAAAAAAGTATATCTCGTAATGTTTGCGTCGTTTTCTCTAGAAATAAAGGTTTTGATGGTACAAATCTACGTAAAATCTTTAATCAAAAAGAAATCTTACAAACTCTACCAAATGAATCAAGAAAAGAAGAGATTAATCCATTAGTGACTTATTAGGGCCAACAATACGAAATATTTTTTTATTCATGATCAGAATTTCTTACAATAAATAAAGATTCCGAAATTAAAATTTCAAAATGTGATTGCCACGCCTCACATCTTTGCTTTAAAGTATTGGCCGCTTTATATTGATAGTTGAACTACAGATTGTAAAAAGAAAATTAAAGAATATGTTAACGAGAGTACAAAAATAGAATAAATGAGTAATACATTCTAAAATGAATAATTTTGTATTAATGTTAGGCGAATTGGGTTACTAAAAGAGATGGATCCAGTTTTTGTCAGTGTGATAGATCATTGTATTAACTGTTTAAAAACTCCTAACAAAAGGTCCAAATTATGGAGGACCAAAGTGTTTAAATTATGGCAAATATTTAGATGAGACTAAAGCATTTGATGTTTTTATTTAATCTGTGTCAAATAGATATCGAATAATGCAATCCACGTTCGACAAATGGAAAGATAAAAATACTTGGGTTTGCAAATGAAAAAATCCCAAGGGTGAATTGCTTTAAACACCCTCGAACGAGTCTGACGCGTGAAAATGAAAAGTATTAGTAGATCTCTCAGAACTTCGAAATAAGCTTTATAAAAGATAAAAAATCAAATAACATGGTATTTATTCGTAAAAAAATACCACATTCAAAGGATGAAGTAGGTTTAATGAAAACACCACCATCTACGTATTAAGTATCTACTTGTTAACCAGATAATACTATATTCATTGATATCGTGTAATGTGAAAAGTTAGGACTTGAAAGAGATGGAAAAAAAAGTTGCCAATTATGTACTGAACACCTAAAAGGTACTCATTTCATTGTAACCTCTAGGGTTTGTAGCATTAAGCTTCTCAATATAAAATCAAAAACGGAAACTCAATAATAAAAGTAAATTCTATAGTAATTTAAATATCTTTTGGATTGTGAATAATTCTATGCCCATAATAGAAAAATTGGATATCATAAATACCCGTAAAGGAACTAAATCTGTCTCAACCTACGATTTCAATACCATTTACACAGAAGTCCCCCATGAATTTCTTATCAAGAGACAAAAAAATAATAAAATAATTGACTTGGCATTTGCAGGAGGAAATGGGAAATATATTGGGTTGTTCTGTATGCATGGGTATTGATTCTGCGCCCTACTGGATAAATTTGTTTCTACATAAGCATGAATATTTATTTATGTCCTCTTTAATTGGAATTAATGTAAAGCGAGCGCGGCCATTTTAAGGTGGTACCCGTTTTATTTACGACTTATGTTCTCTTAATGATGGAGGAGAATTTGGATAATCGTATAGTATGTACCCTAATGATCTTGGATTAAAGTGTGAATATAACGGAATGCAAGCAACGTTCCTAGATTAGGATATGAAAATCGAGGACGGAATGTTTATCTATAAATTGTTTGATAAACGAGTCTCATTTCCGTTTTATATCGTACGTATGCCATTTAGAACAAGTAGTATTCCATCTTATATATTTTACGGAACTATATCATCAGAATATTTGAGATTAGCTAGAGCTATTCTTAGATTTATTGATTTTATACCGAAAATTGTTTCTTTAGTTGTAAGAATGGTCACTCAAGGCGGTGAAATGAGTAATGTTTTTAGACAATTTAATAAAGCCATGACTAGATTTCCTGATCCATTTAAAACTTTACAGCTTGACCATAATGAAATAAAGAAAATTAAAGAATATGTTAACGAGAGTACAAAAATAGAATAAATGAGTAATACATTCTAAAATGAATAATTTTGTATTAATGTTAGGCGAATTGGGTTACTAAAAGAGATGGATCCAGTTTTTGTCAGTGTGATAGATCATTGTATTAACTGGAACCAGGGAAAAAGGGAAAAAATTGGCTCTGGTCCATTTGCCTGACTAATACGTAGTTGGGCAGAGTGGGAGATCGAACATAGAATGCCAAGTTACGAATTGTCCAAGTATATTAATGGAATAGCCCATTGAGGTGTTATTACCGCCTCGAAATTGGTTTTGTTTCGTTTGAACCGTACATATAAGGATACTTGATTGGATAATTTGGAGGAAAAACAAAGTGATAGAAGCAAGATGATATTCGAAGGGGAAAAATTAACACTAAAGTTAGTGGAAAAATTCTCGAACTCTTCGGTCAAGTAGAGAATCAACTTGAAGAAGTTTTTTTGTTTAATTAGTATTCTTAAGGATAATATCATAAGTTGGCTTGCATGCAGTCTGGGATTAAAGTCGACACAGCGGATTTGATATTCACATGGATGAACACTTAATAAACTTGACACGAACAGCGAGTCATATCTGTCGTTATACTTACTGATACCTCATCGCTAAATACATTTTGGGGGTAACCTTCGGAAGTAAGCCCTATTCCAAAATATCAAATGATGATATGTACTGAAATAGCATTCATTTTGATAATGCCCTACATAAAATAACAAACTACTTGTATGACATAAGCTATACATTAAAATCAGAGTTGAAAGGGGGAGGTGGTATATGATTAACACTGCTGGGTGCCGTAACTGTTTGTTTTTTTTGGGGGGGGGTTCAAATTTCTGAAATTGTAACATGTTGAAGAAATGATGATCCAAACAAGAGAAATTTATACATTGTACCACAATAATAAACCGTATGTAAAACAAAAAAAGAACAATGATGAAAAATTACGTAAATTACATATACAGCTATTGGGAAAGAAGTGTCTGAAGAGAGACTAAAAAATTTGAAAAAGTTCTTTTAATGTGCTCTATGTTCAAAGCTGTTAAGCTTTATAGATATATATACACAATACAAATCAGGAATACAATATGATATGATATAATACCCGATGTGTGATGGGTTTATTTCATAAAGTGCTCAATACAATCAACATTAAACATTAAATTGAGTTAGAGTAGAGCTTAAAATATGACAAAGTAAAGGATTCGCTACACTAACGTTTATGTTTCTCTCCAGTTTGGGCTTTTTAAGGCGAATGATTCGTTTCATTTTAGATCCCTATCAAGATTTTTTTTAAAGGGAGTCTATTTTTTTAGAGTGCAGGATCTTCCTCTTTCTGTATTGATTTATCTTTTCTTTTTTTTTTTTCTTTTCTTTGTTAATTGGTTGTCTATCGCTTGTTGTGCTTTTCTGTTTCACGTAGTGGAGATACTCTGCCTGCTGGTAGTTATAAATTAGCAGGAGATACTGTAGGCATTTTCTTTATCAGTACGTTGTTAAAGCATCAGCTCTTTGTGATATGTTCCCTGTCTGATAGTATTTTATTCTTATTCAAATCTGTTTCCCAGTGTTACGGTTCACTTTTACATGACCTTATTTGTTAGTTTAAGCATTTTAGGTTCGGTCTCTTTTACATATCTGAGATACTTATGGAAATGTGATTGGGTTGTTCTTAAAGTGGCTGGAGGTATAAAGTAATGATAATGTAAACAGTAATGCTGCTACAACTAGTGTTAAAACAACGAGGGGAATAAGATGGCTATGGTGGTTAATTTTTAGTATACCTATTTGTGGGATGTTAAATTATGTTTTTTGATAGAAACTTAGAGTGGTGTCAGCATTTTAACGCTATTTCATTTTTTTGTATTTAATAAACTTGTTTTTTGTTCAACTAGCAAAAGTGAGAATTTCAAGTTTCTCATTCAGGCATAGATAAGATGTAGTTTCATTGTTCTGGCTTATGTGTGTTTGTCTTGATATTTCTCATTATGCTGTAGGTTCGAGGTTAGTCTCTGATAATATATCGACGGTGATGTACTGTTTTTGTATTTTTTGTTTGTAAATGATGATATATGGTGGGCAAATCTTAGTTTAATGTATATATATATATATATATATATATATGTATGTATGTATGTATGTATGTATGAAGACTCTATAATACCTACATGAAAGTTTATGATTTTATGATTTTCAATAAAAATCGAGAAAAAAAGAGAGAATAAAAACCTAACATTAAGTTTAACTTAATGGATGACCTTTTTTCCCTCGTTTATGGTAGTTTGGTTGGCCATTGAACCCGTTCTTCGCTGATTTAGTCAATGTCACCCAGTATATAAGATATCACTGCACTGAATTCCTGTCTACTTTTTCATTTCATATCGCCATTCAGTCCGTGCATATCAAATGCAAATTGCTTTACCCCAAGGATTGGCATAAACTAAGCTTTATGAATCCGAATATCATTTTTCTTGTCGTCGTTTTCTCTTCTCCTTTTTTATTCCTTCCTTCATTCTTTCTTTAACTTCTCTTTGCTCTTTATTTCTTTCCTTTGCATCTTTTCGTTTTTCCCAACATTGCTTTTTTTTCGTTTATATTCATTTTTTTAACTATTTTTCTTTAAAAATGATTTTTTCTCATCTTCTCTTTCCTCGCCTTTTCTTCCGTTTTCATCATTCTTTTTCTTTCTTTCTTTTTTAAACTTACATTTGACGTGTGTCCTTTTCTTTCGCCTTTCTTCCTTCTTTTGATCTCTGAATCTATTTCAAATTACATATTCGACTGTTCAAGAATACATGAATATCTAAGCATTATCAATTTTTGACTAGTATTGCTTTTATCCCGAGTAGCATTTCATTTCCGTCATTTTAAGGCAGTTGGTTAACTGTACAGATCAGATATAAAGAATGAGCTGTCGAGGAGACTTGCACTCGCATCCCTTCTACCTTCAATATCATAATCATCATCATCAGTCTTTTAGCGTCCGTCGTTGGACATAGACCTTCCCCAGGATTCACCACAATTCTCTATCATGGGCGTTGTAGAACCAGTACTTTCTAAATTTGTCCAGTTCATCTCTCCATCTTGTATTTTGTAGGCCTCAGTTTCGCATGTGATCTCTGGGGATCCATATTGTCGTGATGTCCATCGGTTGTCTGTCATTCTTGCAACATGGCCTGCCCATTGCCATTTAAGTTTTACATCGTCGTTATAGCTGCTTTAACCACTTGAGTTACGACAGGTAAAAGTTTGAAAATGATCAAAACAAATGTTATTATTTTGTTTACATATACTAGTAGTATTAGTAATAATGTTATCTCGAGTTTTCATTTAATGAAATATTGTGAACCATTATCAATTATTCACTAGTGTTTCCTGGTAGTATCCGCTTAATTAGTTTAAATGGATTGCTCATTTGTTTCACACGAAGAGGGTCCCAGGATTGATCCCCCGGTATGACCAAAGAGTGTGTTAAACTCTTCATTGGAACAACATTTCCTGTGCACTCAACAGCTAATTGAATACACTCTAAGCTATGTGAACAGGATGCGGGTATCTTTCCAGTGGACTTGCATCCAGCCAAAGATGTGGTCATAAAATCTTGAGAAATTTATTTCTAGGATTACTGTGTTAACACATGCAATGGAAACCGGAACTTCGTCACTGGCCTCCATAATCCTTTGGGAGTTGGGTCTTAGGAGACGGCGAAAACTCCATTTCCAAAAATTACAAATATCAAATAAATCTAATAACCAATCTCTGGATTGGAAATTGTAGCATCCGTTATCTTTACCATTGCATCTCGTCTATCTAAATTCATCTGTTTACCAATGAACGGTTCAAGGAAAGCTAAGACCGTTAGGAGATTTAGGTAAAAGTTTTGGGAAACTGAGCCACTTATGAAACGCTTGATTCAGACTTGAACCTTCTTTTAAAAACCAATTAGTGCCAGGTTTCTTTTCAGGTACGTGCAAACACCAACGGTACTGACTCACCTGAATTGGTAGTTATCGCAATTCTGCAGCGTTTTTGAAGAGTCACTTGCACTGCTTGCTTTGTTTTTTAAGAAAAAAAATGCTTGTTTACATTTAATTATATTTCGTTCGTAAATGTTGGAATGTTCCTTCTCAATTACAGCCTACCCTCCCTCCCTTTTTTCGCCTCTCTCTCTCTCTCTCTCATACATTTTTCTTTTCTCTTTAATCGCAGTCTTTTTCATAAGCTATTTCCTTTTTTATTATTTTCATTATTCTTCATTTCTCTTTCTGTCTGTGTGTGTTCCCCTCTCTCCGTCTGTCTATCTGTCTGTCTGTCTGTCTGTCTCTCTCTCTCTCTCTCTCTCTCTCTCTCTCTCTCTCTCTCTCTCTCTCTCTCTCTCTATCGTACACACACACACCTATAATCTCATCTAAAAATCTGTCAGTCTCTTTATTTCAGTCATTTTTTCTTTCCATGCACATTCTCATACTTCGAAGGAAACGGTAAAAAACAGGTGTTAGAGTGAGAACTTTTTTATGATCAAATTACTTGAACCGTTGAACAGCACCAAGCATATATATGTGTGTGTGTGTGTGTGTGTTTGCGTGTATGCATGTGTGTTGTGTATGTGTGTGTGTGCGTGTGCAAATGTCTGTGAGTGCATTACCGATTTATAAACATACACAAAAATATAATTGCGTGTGTTTCTCTGTCTCATATTCATCCACAATTTTCTTTGCCAATATTTATGCACCGTTTCTCCTTATATTTACTCATCTACAGCCGATATTCAAGTCAAATATTGTCACTCTATTCCGGCTTACACGTGAACTTGAAATAAAATCTTCCAATAAAAACAGATACGAAAAAAATCTGAGTAAAGTGTTACGGAATTCAAAATAAACAAGCAACGAAAGATATCTATTCAGATTCTCTTCGTTTGTTTTCTTTCTTTTTCAAAAGCAGATGGCACTTTTATGAGTAAGGTTTTCTTTTTTATTTACTCTTCATTTAATTGCCTTTTAAGCAGTATTTGATGCACAAGGACAACAAGTTTGTCTGAACTTATAAATTTCTGTTTCTTTGCTAACCGTACACTTGAAACTGTGTCAGTATGCTTGAATATTAATTTGAAAGGTTAACACCAGTTATTGTCATCTAAAATTCTTGTTCACATTTTGCAATCGAAATCGACATATCAGCATCCGTAGCAACAGTAATTGGGGTTATATCATCAGCAAGCACACATTCGACAGAAGAGCCAATTTATGTTCGTGTGTTCGTTACATTATCACCAGCCACACACAGAGCAGAATAACTATTCTATGCTCGTGTGTTTGCATTACCTGCTCTCTTCCTGTTTGTTATGTCATAGAAAGACTGGCTGGCTTGCAAATGATATCAAAATATGTGACCCTATCAGTCTCAAAACCTCGAGGTTATAGCTTTCATTTGTAGAGCTTAACACTTGAAATTTTCGTACATCGAATCGCAAATGAAAGCTTCACATCTCAGATGGAACATGTCCAGATCTTAAATTCACACACTTGCCTCCAGGAAAACAGGAACTAAACACCACTCATCTATTACGACCAAATCAGACATACCCATTTTCGTAGGATCGCAGAGGATAAGCAACGTCGAGCTAGGTCGGTACCAAGATGAGTGACCGACTGGAAATAGCATGTGCTGTAAGGAAGTGGGGATCATGTTGAAGGCCTTCTATGGGGATACCGTTAACCCTTTCTATACAGGGCTGAATAACGCAAGCCAGGGCTTCTTTCCCTACCCTCTGAACTTTCTTATTGGCCTGACTGTGAGCGACAAAAATGAAAGAATGAATCGTACACAAATCATGTCATTTCCCACCCTTTCACCTTGGCAAACATGAATTATTCATGAGACGCAAAACACTAACAATATCGAAAGGAAACCGAAATTCCGATTAAAAGAACAAAAGAAAACACTTTATATCGCAGAATGAATTATCTTCTACAATTCACAAAGTTTCTGTCTTAATGTAACAGCACAACTCACGAACCACACAACATATCCACGTGGAATTTTATGTGTGTTCTCGTGTTTTTTGCGAGAAAATCTTTGAAAATTACAAAAGGAATAATATTGTGGAGCCTGCAGTCGAGTTCACTACGGAATTAGTTATCTGATTTCTATCAAAGTATCACCAATCTTTTATGACATTATTAAATGTGTTCATGGGATGGTGATGATTTTTTTTTAAATCATGATTCAATAAGTACATGATATAAATTCATGATTTCTTATTGGGGCCGAAGCTAACTTTTTCAAATCTTTAGAAGGCTGCTAGAAGAATCACTACAGAAACTGTTTCTGCTTTGAACAAATTGAGTTCTTTATCGAGAAAGATAATCAACCTTCCTGACAATATCCTCATCATATATTGGGTAATACTCAGAAATTTACGTAAAAAAAAACAAAAGTTGATAATTGAATGAGAGTAGTTCTGCTGCTTGGTACCCACCGAAAACGAAATTATCTGGTCGGAATATTTGTCCGAATGGTCCTGACCTTACGGAATCCATGGTCCCAGGTTCGAGATCAATCAGGATACAACGAGGAACATATTTGCCTCCTATAAAAAGATAAGAAAATCATACAATCTGAGTAAACACCAGTTTAATTTCCACAATAAACTGACTCAACCAAATGAATTTAACATTCTAGATGTTTGGGAGGATGATCCATGTACAATGTGAAAAGGTTTTTTTTATTTCAAATTATTTGATGATCATATTTACAAAATGCTGAAGACAGTCTAACTGATAGAATTAATGTAAAAGTGATTTCTTAGTTGAAACTTGTAGTAAGTGGAAAACATTCGTTCTACATACCAGTTGCCTCATTGAAGTAAACGTTGATCCGCTCCAACTGGAGGTCAGAATCACCATGGTAAGTACCGGTCGGATCAATGCCGTGTTCATCTGAGATGACTTCCCAGAACTTGAAGAGAAAAACAAAAGGAAACAAATTTCAATCTTGAAACGGTTACTCTATAATTAATATTTAATAATTATCACCCTGACAAATGTTACAGATAGTGTATAAATCATTACGCAGCGTATTATATAAGTACGAGATCTCCTTCGTCACACACGGATAGCTTGTGTGCTCCGTTCTTCTTAGTCAGATTCTATCAGTACATGTAAATAACAATGCTAAGAGTCATGTTCAGTAAAAACCATTAAAGTATTATAAATAATCATTCATGGTGAACAAAATATAAAGAATGATATCAATATTTCTACTTCTCATGCGTACAATGCAAGGTGTATCAATTTGTATTGAGTACGAATTCATTTCTCGAGAAAAACACCCACACAGTGCATGTCTTTGCCAAGACCATACATCAACTAAAATCTGAATGAAAATGAAATATCAAAAAACAATTGTAAGTATACAAATATTGAGTTACTTCTAACTTTTAAATTTACTCTTTTTATCAATTGTCAGTTTCAATTTATTTCCCCAGATGAATAATGAAAATATCTTTCAACCGAAAACCAGTTCCTGAATCCAACTTGAAATTTACTCACTCTTTTCGTAGCCCATACCTGACCCTTCCACAAAATTTAATTAAAAATCATGGGAAACTGCAGAAGATAACGTGTTAGCCCGAAGGACAAACTGACTGAATAATAGACGAAGACATGGAAGATTACATATGCATGTCAACTTCGTAGGAAGAGGTAAACTAGATTACCACGAAAGCAGCTCTGAAAAGAAATAGTAGAGATACATTTATTCATATCAGAACTTCTGAGATATATCAACGTTATCAACGATAGTGATTCAGGAATAGAACATTTTCTTCGTGAGAGCAACGAATAATCAAATGAATGATAAAGATTTTACTCAAGACAAAACTTTCTGACCTCAAGATAGCCTGAGTTAGTGGTTTTCACACAGCTATCTCTGCTGCAACTATCTCCCAAGTACGTCCTGTAAAAGCGCAAAAATATTTTTTGAGCCTTGAATGTATCCAATACGGGTATTATGTCTTCTCTGCTTCACAGAGGTGCCAATCTAGTGGTGTTATCGCTACATTTCATGAGATCTCAACTTTTGTAGCGACTTATGAAAGAAAATAGTGATGATGAGTACGTGTATCAGTATGCTGATACAAAAATGTTGTCCATCAATTTTGCAGTTGGTGTGCTGCATGTGTCAAATAGCCTAAGTCTTCATACCACAGACGACTTTTCAGTTCAAGTATTTCAATTGAATTAACTTTTATTTTTCAGAATTTCCTTCAAAGGCGATAAAAACTACCGCAAAATGTGTATCTTTCTTAAAAGCCTTTGTCGTCTATACAAACACGGGTGTCTGCCTTTTTACAAACCGCAAAAAGCACCCGTTGAACCTAAACCAGTTGAGTGTGGCTATTTTTTTTAACTGTCGAAACTTTTGAAGCATTTTGAGAATTTGCGTTTTATGAAGAGAGAAGAATAACGACACGAAAGAAGAAGAAGAAGAAGAAGAAGAAGAAGAAGAAGAAGAAGAAGAAGAAAAAGAAGAAGAAGAAGAAGAAGAAGAAGAAGAAGAAGAAGAAGAAGAAGAAGGAATAATGAGGATGATAATGATGAACGTTATCATAATAACGAACAAGACCGGCGCAAGGGTTTCACACGCCCTTGGCAAAACTTGAAATTTTTACCCCTTGTATTCCAAAAACATTTCTGTTTGGAGTGTGCTCCCAAGGGCAGAAGCACCCAGGGTGATCATCTTGGTTCGCTTAATGGATAGGTTTACCTTGACGACGACAATAAAAATCAAAACAACAACGTAAAGTAAAGTTGATTAAGAATTGGAAAATTCAGGAGGAAAATCAAGATCTGTGAGGAAAGAATGGATGAAAAACTGTATATGACAGATAATTGATGTTCGTCAGTTTAAATAAAACTTTAAAAAAATGTCATAAATCATGAGAGAAAACATTTCATACGAATTTCCTTTCTCTTACACATAAACATTGTTTATCATCAAAAATTCCAGATTGCAGTTCACCAATAGTTGATTTCTGTGACTGTGAATACAAGATGGACCCAATAGGGAAGAGAAAGACCACTTGACCGAGAACAGTGACCATGGATTTGGAAGAAGAGGGTCTCATATTGAGCAAAACGCAAAACAAAACACAAGAAAGGTTTCAATGATGAGGTGTAATTGCGGCCTTATATCTCAGCTGGGACAAAGAGGATGAATTAATAATTTATTAATTAGATAAGACACTCTTTGTTATTTGATTTTGATTTATCATAAATAACTGGAAGAACATGAATAAACGGGAGTAGATTTGTTTTGTTTGAATCGATTTTATAAACAAAGAAGGAGAAACCTTTTTTTCTTTAGGTTTCTATCAATCAGCAGTTCATCTTCGGCATCGGCATATCAACCGGTTCATTAAAAACTCACAATTGCAACAAATAATGAATGGAAATGTTCGACAAATGAAGACAGACATCATTGTTTCGTTTATAGTGCTGCACGGAGAGCAACGTTGCTTTTTGCATTGTATCAATCTAGAATGTGTTGAGCTTCAACTTGCAAGTTACCAATTGTGTTATCTATACAAGTTTTATGCGAGTGCCCATTAGCGTCGTCAAAATTTGTTAAATAATTTAGATAAAAGATTAAATTGCATCTTGAAAAAGTGGAGCCTATTCTGTGTTGCTTATCCAACTCAATAAATATTCCAGATTCTAATGTATATTTCATCTCCCAAGTACTTACACGTAAAAATATCAATAATAAATAATACATGTGATATTTTACAAATAATTAGAGCAAGATGAATTTCATACCCATAAAAAGTTCCCTGGGAGAAGTTGTTTGGCATGTAATGAGCCTTTAAATAAGAAGGTAAGGCATCTTAGGGAAAGATATTTTGCATAATACACTTGAGAAACAGCTTGACTTTGACATCTAGATGCATTTGACATTAAACAACGTGGGAGATTTGATTAACAGAATGCAAACCAGTTACAATATATATATATATATATATATATATATATATATACATATATACATACTACACAAATCAAGAATGCAATATGATATAATACAATATCCAATGTATGATGGGTTTATTTCTTTAAGTGTTCGATACATTAAACATCAGGAAAGGGAGAAAGAAAGTTATAAATTTGTTATAATACTTCGGAACTCAAAATTTCGAATAATCTCCGTCCCTGTGAATGTATCATTTGGCCTAGACAGCGGAAATTGAATTAACATTTGAAGGAAATGGGCTGCTGGAGTAATTGAACCTACGTCCAGTAGGTAGCGGATTTTACGTAGTGTTGCTCTTACCATTGAACTAAACAACTGTCGCTAAATCGATGGCCCAAATGACTGCTTTATGGCCAAATTCTCATCAAGTCCATTCACTGTCCGTATGGTTTTTCAACGCGTTCAATTATATCATTTAGAAATATGTACATAAATCGATGGATGTATTCCTGAAAACACTTCTGACTGATTATATATCCATTTTTTTAATTATATATATATATATAT
The DNA here is from genome assembly GCA_963457665.1 of Thysanoteuthis rhombus. NCBI lineage: Eukaryota > Metazoa > Mollusca > Cephalopoda > Oegopsida > Thysanoteuthidae > Thysanoteuthis > Thysanoteuthis major. Next base: position 12,525,977 of record OY735232.1, on the reverse strand, counting down.
GTATATTATAAAACGCGTTATATTATTTAGAAACTTATATGTGATGATTTCCCGTCGTCACACGGTTAATGTATCACTCGTCCCAGATAATGTCAATAGAATAAACGATTGTAGATATCTAAAAAAAAAAAAGAAAAAAAACATAGCATCAATCCGATAACTTGGAATTGAGTTATAATGTATTCATTTATACAGGTTTTTCCTTATCAGAGGCATTTTTCGCATAATATGTATAGCTGGCTTGGTATGTGTCTGTTTCTGTGGGTATTGGAGTAATGAATTTTTGTCGAAGTACCAACAGTTTATGGCTCATTGTAAGATTCCTTATACAGCCTCAATAAATGTTTGGTGTAGTAGTTTTCAAGTCTGCTTGACATGTACAAGGCTGCGAGTTCGGAACGTCAAATATTTTTTATAAAATCTTTCAAATTTCGTTTTGAAATGTAAATCAAATTTGACCGAAAATGTAGTCTTATCAGTATTTCACCCAATACAGATTCTATGGAGCTTCTCATTATGTATACAAGAATGTTTGTTAGATTTACAAATTTCTATCTTTCGCCATATGAGTTTCGTCAAATTTATTTTCTCTCATGTTATGATACAAACAACCTTTCTCCCCTTCGTCTTTTGATCTTCAGCTGAAAACTACCAACAGGGTGAACAATGGATAACGGAATGTTTCTTGCATGAACCCGTTAGAAAAGTAACACGTTCTGTTACCTAGACGACAGAAATATTACCTTTACATCTTCCAATTTAATATCGAGAACATTTTCTCCAACGCATCGAGGCTTTGTCGCCTTATGGCACTATCCGATACATGGCAACATGATTAATAAAAATGACTGGAGTTCTAGAATTTGTAGTTTTTAGTTCTATAGATCAGACATTTTTTTTTTTTAGTCTAAAACCCAATCTTTTCCAAACTTTTACGTTGCTGTTGAGCAAGAAATTGAAGATGATTTAGATTGTTAAGGGAACCCAATACTAACAACTCATGTAAATATATCAATTTCCATAAAAACATTGGGCTGGATATTCAAATCCACTGACCCCCCCCCCCTCATCACACACGCACACATAAAGTTGCACGTATGGGATTTGTGGTATTTTGGTGATTTTGGCACGAACAACATTTTTGTCTGCATTCACGGAAATAAATGCCAGGAATTAAATCTGAGATCTTTAGTAGCTGCAGCATTGAAATGTATCATTGAAATAGATTTTGATTTTAATAATGCTCTCCTAAGCAGAAAAGGCAATAGGGAAAGTGGAGATAGTAGAGCACAGAGGAAGAGGTAGTTAATGAGGCTTCATTCAGGGGGGTACTCGATGTCCGTTGCATTAGGCTGTCTGGAATAATGCAATTATTATTTTTCAGCGTCTGATCGACCACAATGGCGTTTGTATTTGCATTTGATTAGGCACAAAAAAAGAGGATAGGATTTACGGAAATGAAATTTTTCTTCGTCTCAGTCTGGTCGGAAATAGCGAATAACCACAACAGTAACAATTTAGCCTTTTTTTACTTATTTATTTATCTATTTATCTACCGATGCTTTTGTATAATTTACCTCTTCCAACAAAGCTGGAAGAGATATATCTATATGTATTCAGTTGTGTCTGTCTGTCTGTGCACACAATTTCTCAAAAAGTTCTGGAAGGGTGGACCTTGGGGTAAGGGAATGTTGATCAAATTTTGGTGCAGATCCAGATATATATCCTGTTGAGTGATATTTTTCATATATTAAGGCAATAGTCCGAAAATTGAAAAATCGAAACTTACAGTTGCCTCTCCAGCACCGTAGCTGTACATGAAAAGATTTTCGTTCAGTTTTTAGTAAGGGTATGGTGTTGGATGCTTTCAAATTTATTATGTGCTTACATTTGATCCATCGTTTCCCAAATGACAAATTGTGTTGTGGTTGGATAGTGTACAACATGAACACTACATTTCCAGGCATGAAGATACAGTCTAAATTGATTGAAGCAACACTTGATGTAAAATTGAGATGAAGCGACATTTTCATTGGTTAAAGCTAAAATGTTTACGATGGAGAGGGGAAAGAAAAAGAAGACAAGGTAAAGAAGGTTCCAGGGAAAAAGGGAAAAAGAATTAGTAGCAAAAATAGTAAAGGAAAAAGTCGAAGGAAAAGGAAACGAAGTAGATCAAGGATTAAGAAGAGATTCAGAAAGAGGGAACCGAAAGCGATACAAGAAAAGCTTTGGTAGAGACGAAAGGAAAGAAGAAAAAGGAGTAATCACAAAAAGAAATGAATCCGTAGGTTTGTTGATCCGCTTATAATTAAAGTCGAAGGCATGACGATAATGGCGTCATTGAATACAAAAAAGTGGAGTAACGGACGTGTAGGGAGTGAGAAAAGCTGGCTTAGGGAGGGAGGAAGATTGTTAGCAAGGAATGGAATGTATCTTCTAAAGACTATAGGATTCGGCTCACACATGTAGCTGATCCGGTGCACTAAAAAAAGATCACCGCCCACATTTGACAGGGATATAAGATTCTGAGGAAAAACAAACATGGGGCGTTACAAGGGTACATATGCAAGATCACATGTTCATATACACATCTAGCTGGATAAGTTGCGTTATACATACATATATGTATATACACACACACACACACACACACACATATATATATATATATATATATATATATATATATATATATATATATATATATATATATATATATATATATATATATATATATATATATATATATATATATATACACACGCTGAAATACCCGTCTACCCAGAGTGAAAAAGAAAAATAGTTTTCCTCCAATCAGAGCTGTGGCTAGAGATTTAGTGTATAAAATCAGTGGAGATATAGTGAGTGAACTACTTATGAAGAAAATGAGGAGCCCTTGGATAGGGCCATCTCGGTTACGTTTCTTCCTTAAGTTTTGACCGAGAGGGAAAAAATTTCCTTTCATTCCTGATCCCTCCATGGGGCAGGGGCTCCTTTTTTTTACTCCTTAAAATTGGGTGCTCACAAATAGCTACTAACCCCTAGAAGAAAGGGAACGTTTTCCTTTCAGTTTTGACCCTATAGAGAGGGAAAAATTCTGTCCTTTAAAGATGGAAAAATTCTGCTTTTGACTTCTTTTGGTTGGTGAAAATGTTAAGAAATGATATATTTTCATTGGGAAGTTCTATTTACGATGTTACTATAATGCCAAAGTGGATTCTTACTTTTCATCTGATATTAATACCCTTTTATTTTATATGTTTATACATGAATTTTCTCTAGGGCCAAAACTGAGCGGAGACCTTTTCTTTACAGGGAGCTTTTTCACCTACCAAAAGGAATCAAAAGTGGAGAGAGACTTTTCGCTCTCCAAAGGGTCAAAATTGAAAGGAAAACTTGCAGATGTATTTGCCTATTTCAGACAAGTAAAAAGGAGGTTCTCTCCACGTTTGACACTTATTGAGGGAAAAAATTACCTTCACCTCTGACACTTTTAAGGGGAAAATAAAGTGTACCTTCACTTCCGACGCCTTGAAGGCGAAAAGTCTCCTTCCTCTTCTGTCCCTTCTAGAGGGGGTTTCTCATTATTACTGACCCCTCAAAGAGACGCCTCTCTTCCCATTTGACCCCTGAAAGGTTCCCCGACACCTTCTACCCCTTGGACTGTTTACTTTTGACCCCTTAAAATAGGGGATAATGTCTTCGGTTTTCTATTTAGCACTTAAAGGGAGCTAAAGCCACTTAAGAAGGGAGGAAAGGTTTCCATTTATTTTTGACACCTTATAAGAACAAAAATTATATTATTCATATATAATGTTTTTTTTCAGAAACTTTCCCTATGTCTTTTGGGTATATATGACAAATTTGTTCGGGCTGTGCCTATGTTTAGGGCCGTTTTATAGCGTGACAAACGATCAGACACCTTTCTACACACACACACACACACACACACACACACACACACACACACACACACACACATATATATATATATATATATATATCCGTCACTTTTGACACTTTGCAGGCAGGAAGAAGTATCCCTGCATATTTGACCCTTCAAGCCGGAGTAATTTTTATTCAGATTGGACCAATTAAAGAATTTGTCGTTAAATATGAAATAAGAAAATATGTATATTGGTACATTGTAAATTGAACCCCCCCCCCCATCTAAAACTCTTTAAAATGTGTCTTTCTCAACACCTTTCATTTGACCCAGTTTCATTTTGAAGCCTTTCACTGTTTGGTTTAGAACTTTATATTTTCCAATTATAACGATATTTTAATCACATCTATACCTACTAGCAAGGGAAATAACTTGCCCAATCAGATTGAACCTCTATCCCCACAGGTGGGGTAGGTTGGTACACTCTTTTACGAATGCTCAAATGATGATATAATAAACTTGACAAATGTTTCAGATTTAAACGATCCATCGAAAGGAAGTCCTTTTCCCATAGAAACCTATGGTCATATATGCGTTTAATGGATTCATTTCTCAGGATGTTACAGTCAGATAATAGGAAACCTGGCCCCGGTCTCCCTTATAGAAAAGGGAGAGGGGGTTGATTATCCAGTACATTGTCATAATTTATTTATAAAATTATCATATATAGAGAGAGGGAGTGGAGGGAAGAGAGAGAAATGATGAGTACGTGTATACAATATATATTAGATTGACAATGAGGAAAATTGTATTTTAATTAGATTTATTACACTAACATGTTTCGCCTTCCAGCTTTGTCAAAGTAGTAAATTTTGAATGAGACAAATTGAACTTGGCATTGGAGCTCATACGTAATAATATCGTGCAACATTGTAACCTGAAAAAATGAACATTTCGATCTGTTTCATTTCAAATTGCTATTTTGACAAAACTAGAAGGTGGAACGTTAGTATGATACATCCAATCTAATTCAACTGTTTCCTTTATTGACATTTCAATATAAATGTGAACGATAGGGAATGAGAGAGACTCAGGAGTGGAAGTATGTAGAGATTTTATTTAATAATCAATCCATAAATGAATTAATTAGTATGCTATACATGCTTCGGGAAGGGTTCCCATCTCTAGAAGCATGTGCATACCTTTCAGTGGTTAAAAGATTCCCGTAAAAAAACAAACATAGTAACAGATGTTTTGTTCTGGAAGCAGAAATGGAAATCAAGGAAGAGGATTCCTTTTGGATCAGCGTGATGAGTTAGGACTGTTTTCTGTTTGTTGTGAAGTCTGTGTTGGTCTGTTCATGGATATCCTTGTAGCAGCAATAGCAGGTTTTAGAGGGGCCATAGGTTATCATGTATACTAAGGGGTTGGGTAGTAATTTTGTATGAAACTGGATGGGAGCTTGGTAGGTTGGGGACACTCCAGATGGTGGGGTAATGGGGTCCTTGTTATATATGAGTGGTTGTCCCTGCGTTTCACGAGAAAAGATAACTGAAAATCTGACAAGAAATCAAATATGTTCTCAGGTTGGCGAGAGCCGAAAACTTGTCTGAGTGGATTGAATGTAGTAACTGTTAGGTTGTGAAGCCGAATTTTGGCATGGGTGTCGCACACCCTTGGGGAAGTTCATGCACACTCCTTGGCATATCTGTACGCATTATCGGATTGGTCAATGCAGTCTGCGAAGGTTTTCGCTTCACGATAATTAAAATGTTTGGAAACAAAATTTTACGTCTGAAATTTCGATATAATGAAATTTATAAAAACAATTTCTTTCCGCCCTGAACGATCTTTTTTCTTCTTTCTTTCCACCAAGTGAAGGTGTGCATACAAACATTAAAATACAACATAAGAAATATAAGCGTAATGTCGGTGGTTAGAATGCCCGACTCTCATAAAGCAGTTCGAATCCGTGTACAATGTTTGCTTCTATTTGTGCACGTGGACATATGCATGAAGATATACACAAGTAATTATATATATGTATATATGGGGGGGGGGTTAGAGAGAGAAAAAGGAATGTATATGTGCACGCTTAATCTAAAATAAGACCAAAGACAACGATAGCATTCACTTTCCCTCTTCGTCTTAGCATATTATTCTCTATACTTATAAATCTTGTACACAAAAAATAGGTTCAAAATTGCAAATGCTTAATAGCCTTATTTGTTCTGCAAACAATTTCCAGCTGTTTCTGGGGATTTTTTTTATGTTCAAGTCGCTCACAACATTTTCCAATGTTAAAGGAAACTTAACACTGTTTTCTTTTTTGCTCTCCAGTATGTACAGTCACTAGTGAGTTTATTCCGCAAATGGCCTGCCTCTTACGTATCTCTAACCCGTGTCATGAGCCAGCGTTCGAGCCTGCATAAAGAGTCCAGATTTGGAAGGCTGATTTTTCTAGGCAAGTAGAACCTCCCTACTTGGCACACTAGTCTAACCTTATTTTCCTACCTCCCCAATTCGCTTCCTATTTGCCTGGTACCGTACTAAACTTCTTTACGAGTTGCCATGTTTTTGTACCTTACCGGAGCTTCCTTTCTTTGCATTGTTGTCCTATTCTTGTGGCGAACAGACGCTGGAATGACGGTCAAGCGACACCTACCGTATGTAGTCGTCCAACCGTGCGTGGAATCCGTTCCGTAGGAGCTGACCCTCCACGTCGTTGCTAACTTCATACTAAGCTCAGTTTAAAATCGAGTTAATTTTCTACTGAATGGATCTTCACTCACCAAAAATCCTATTTTTAAAGTGATTTCGGATTAAAAGCAATAATTCAGCTGTAAAAATTGTTTATGGTGATTATCGTCTGGGTAGAAATTGAACCAACAAGTTTGCGTTGCACCATTGAGGATCAGTATTCAAAATCTTCGACATGAACACTGACACTAACAGGCCATAATTTGGCCCCTTTTTTCATTCAAATGCATTTTGACGAAAGGCTGAATGAAGCGATAGATATTACACTTAGCTTAGTTTGGTACAAGGCTAATGAATGCGAGCCATCTTGTGTCGTACTTAGATTTCACTATCACTGGCTTGTGAAACCAACTCGCTGTATACTTAATGGCGTTTGTTATAGATAGATACAAACAGACTGATTGATATATATATATATATATATATATATATATATATATATATATATATATATATATATATATATATATATATATATATATATATATATATATATAAGCTATGATCACTTCATTGTTCGTTGGTTGGTTTCTGACACGCTAAAACAAACAGAAAGAGAAGAAGAAGAGGGATAAACTGTGTCGCTGTGTTCACATCTTCATCACTACTACTACTACTACTACTGCTGCTGCAGCTGTTATCACTACAACTGCTGCTGATTACTTGGTAACTGCATGAAGAACAATCCTATTGAATATAGGCAGATCTGAGTTAACATGATTTGAACCGATATTTTTCTCGTTTTATTTTGTTGACTTATTGCTTTTCTAAAAATTCCAACAGAAAATACAACGAGTTGTAGAAAATGGGCGGGAAAATGAATTTCGTTTAAGGTATGCGGTTTGTTTTCTGTTAGTTTTTTGTTTTTTAAAATTGTATAAGTAATCCATGTGTAAATAACCCCGTCATTTTGATGGGTACTATGCTAGTAAAGTCTTCCCCTCACCCTATTTCCATCGTTCACTCAGTTGGCTGTTCAGCAAGCTTCCCACCCAAATCCAAACATTGTCCGCAGACATCTCCTCTTACCTTCAGGATATGCCCAACATTTCGAGCGCCGTAATCTAAACAAGCCAAAATGCAGACGCTGCGATCTCTTAGTGAAGGACGAATGCCATTACAGCATTTTTTTCAGTAGAACATTTTCAGCTTAGAAAATCCGGAACAGACGGTGAGCACACCTACACCCGGCGCTGTTGCTCCACACCCGATGGATGGTAACGGGTACTACTGATGGTTGATGATATAAAATGCCTGATTTATGGTTTCCCTGTTAGTTACTTCACAACCGCCCACTCGATCATGATGTACCAACATATTTGCTTCCTGATCCTCAAACTCAGCCATAATTATGCTCTGGTGGCATTTGGCACTGAACAGAAATAAAAACGGTGGGTCAGCAGTTTCATTGGGGCCCGCTTAACTATTCAATAGATGTAACATATGCTTCTGGTCCAGCAATTACAAGGACCCTGTGCTAAATTCGGGATCATAGGTTCTGCATTTACTTTATTACTGTATACTGCCCCCCAACTTTTGTGAACGACTGGGTTTATAAGATTATTATCACCTTTAATTGAGGCTATTATCTTAACACAAAAATAATGGAAGCGGTTTTTATAAGACATAAATATTGAAGTATTTGAAACTGAAGCCATAACCTCGACACAAAGATCGGGAAGAAAACAAAGTAATACCATTGCTGAAATTTCCGACATATCCATTGTATTATCTGTCATTATAACAAATGGAAATTACCTGTCAAGAAAGAAATGTATTTTCTCCTAATTTAAGGCCTCTTTATAACATATGCTGCAGGTGCTGCACTAGATTATTCCATCTTCTGCGTTTCAAGAAGGGGGACTTGCATTGCAATCTATTCTCTCTCCACCAAAAAAGCAATGAAACAAAGGAATTAAAATGAATGCCAAAATAGTTATCGAGTCCCAGTGGAGGCATTTTACGCAAAAATGCGCGTCAATCTCAGACAAGTTGCAACATAAAAATTATCAGATTTTGTATCCTCGATATATTCTGGATGACAGAAAAAATTCCAGCAAAAATTGCATGATGGAAAAATCGTGAAATTCAAAATGGCCACCCATGGAAATCTCGAGAACAGGGAGCTGTATTAAGATGAGACTTTTGCCCTTCCTCGAAAAAGTGCTTTCCCTTACGAACCATCCAAATGAAAGACTGTTCACTCAACATAAACCCATGCCATTTTCTGTGTTCACCAAAGGGATGCACAGGCATGTCTCTAGCTAGTTAGTTTCTGAAAATTACTGATAGAATTATCAATAATGAAAGGGGTCTGCGTTTGCGTTCACACCGGCATTGAACTGTAGAATATTGTGCAAAATAGGAAACAGAAATGTAAATAAATATTTGATGAGCAATATTAATTGCAGGCCATGCTTCATTCAACAAAAATAAATGAAGATAATGATGCTGCCGCTAATTATAACTAGTGTGAAAACAATAACAAATATGGAGCCGAGGGGGGGGGGTGAAGAGTAAATTTAAAGGCTAAATTTGATCATCTGTCAACCGTAGGGTTTTCGCGGTTCAGTCATTAAAAGCTGCTTGTACGGAAACCAGACTTCTCAGAGACAAAAGTGATGCAAGTTGGAGTCTCAACGAGAACTACTTTCTTTCTAATCTGCTCTGTTAGCTCACTACTGTAGACTGAGTGGTTACAATAAAACGCAACTATTAATTAAGATGAGAGAAAATTAATGTTTATTATGGTTAAATTATAGTCATAAGAAATGAAAAAGAAAGGCAAGTAACTCCGGTGTGGTGATAATAACCCTTTATTTGTAGGGAACAGTCAAAATAAGTTTTTGTAACGATGTAGAGCGATCTCAAACTGCTGATTTCATGCTTGTGTTTGAAAGCATATTTATACGAAATATCAGCTCCGTCCATCCATTAGTTTTGTTCTCCATATGGTGCTCACACACACATAGAGTATTCTTTATTCAAGAGATGAATACCTACAGAGCTGGGTCAAGTCTTTCAGATGACCATATTTGGTGGACTTGTAAACTAAACTATCTCAACAAGTATTCATAGGTAAATAGAGAGAGGGGTAGAGTATTTATATAGAAATAGAGAGAAAAAGTACCATTGGTAAATAGACTGAGAGATAGAGTGAGTGGTCCACATCTGACTCCGTTTCTCTTGAAAGTCATGATTGCTGCATTTGATCACAGTGAAAAAAGATATGCGACTTCTTAGAAAGGCACCGATAACCCTTTCAACCAGCAACAGATGAGCAATCATAAGAGAGGAAAAACAGTGGATTAGATGTAGAGAAAAAAAAAGAGAATAGATAACTGACGAACCTTTAGATACATTGAAGCGGTAGTACAATGATATGTGTGAAGGAAAATAAGTGGTACGGTGGCCTAATGGTTAGCACCACTAGAAAGACCGTATTCAAACAGTTTGTATCCACTTTGCACCAATACCCTTGTGTAAGACATGAATCCATTTCTATGGGTAAATACCAGGGCAGACTGGGCTCCTCAGTCTTCGTTGGCAACCAGTCTTGGAGACGGATAACTCTTGTTACAAACCAGGAAATCAAACACCTTGTCTAGCGACGTGAGAGGCTCGCAACAAACAAAAAATAGACTGACAGAATAATAAAACCACTGTCACCACCCCACAACGATATCCTGATAAAAAAGGGTTGGAGAGTAAGAATAAAACAGGCTGTAATTGCTGCAATTTATAATCTGGGAATATTGTATAGGATCAAAATACAATTTTTACTGATCCGAGAATAGCTGAAGCCGGCATTGGGAAACAAGCTGTTAGGTCTACTGAGCCTGGCTTAGTTTTGGTAAATGTCCTCAAGCAAGATGCCCAAAGAGAGGACTGTACTCACTATCCAGTAGCTATGATCTACAAGATCAGGTTTCTAACCATGACTCTACGGCGAAGCAATTGCTATGCTTTCTTTTATTGCATGTTTCGTGAATGTAATTAGGAGCCCAAGTTGCTGCAATTCACAAATATCTAATTTGAGACTTCGATTGTCAGTTATTATTTTTATATTAACTAGCATAATACCCGTCAAAAATGACCGAATTATTTACAAATGGATTGGCACTTCTGCCTAGGATCAGAATATCTGTGTGCTCTGCTAAAAGTCAGTGTGCATCCCCCGTTGGTCTACCTACGCTCAAAGTGTAGTATCTGCGAGCAGTAGATTCTCTGATAGCATTGCGCCAGTGCAATGCAGCAGCTGAAAATGGCCTACTGAGGCTTGGTACTACATTGGCGCAAAAAGCCCAAGATTCGTCCTGTGGCCTCAAAAAATAACTCTGCCCAGTTTCAGGGGATCAGTAAACCCCGCAGCAGCACCTTTCTATTGCACTGAAAGGCAATAGTCAGGTTTGCCTTGACACCTTTGCATCACCAGTTGCAGGGACTGAAACAATTTCTTGAGCTTTTTTGTACAGGACGCCTACATTAAACCAACTGCGTATCACATCTTGGTCTCATGAGGAATCGAGAAAGTACAGATCAATGCGTGGTATCTGTGCTCTCTATCAGGAATCAAATTGTCGATTCCCGGCACTTTGGCTTAGGATCAGAGTGTAGTATTTATGCACTCTGTCTACGATCAACGTAAAATGTCATTGAAAAATGTTGCACACACACACACACACACACACACACATATATATATATGTGTGTGTGTGTGTGTGTGTGTGTTTGTGTGGGGGATGCGTATTACATTTTATACATATTGATTGTTGTTGAAGATGTCACGGAAAAAGATTGATATTGATTTGTCTTATTTCCCAAAACTGCTACCGTAAAAAGTTACAGCAATATTTCCACAATAATACAGACATTATTGAAATATCACTGGAAGTAATTTAGGGATGTAATGAAATACGATTGCTGATGGAATCAATGATGACAAAACAAGAATCTGATCAGGTGGAATGATAAGCAGAAGCATAAATGGGCAAACAAATATAAGGCTGATTGTAACTGACCATATTTGATGAGAATATTGGACAGTGATAATTATCATGTAACGATCACGGGCTCAATCAATATTAAAATCGAACCTATCACACACACATACACATATATGCACTGATGAGACCCCCCCCTCTCTCTCTCTCTCTCTCTGTCTCTGTCTCTGTCTCTCTCTCTCTCTCTCTCTCTCTCTCTCTCTCTCTCTCTCTCTCAGCCGAAAGCATTTCCTGCTTTTATGAATGTCCTCTAACTAATGCCAAATTAGAAATACTCTGTTTTCGTGTGTGGTGACAAGAGACTGTGGATCAACTTTCTGCGAGATGGATCCAAGAGTTCGACACTCCATCTTATCTGTTCGCATCAATCAACACATTATACACCAGATTAGATTCTCAAGTGATTCTGAATCGTTTGTGGCTATTGATCGTGAAGGCCACTGTGTTTTTTTCTGCTTTGAACGTGTCCCAGATCAAAGCAGCCTTCCAGAAATTATGTGGAGTTGTGCGTGGACCTTTCCCGAAGGTTTACTGAGATGTTATCTTACGGCTTGAGGGCAAGTCTTCTTCTTCTTCTTCTTCTTCTTCTTCTTCTTCTTCTTCTTCTTCTTCTTCTTCTTCTTCTTCTTCTTCTTCTTCTTCTTCTTCTTCTCGAGGACATTAATCGGGAGTGCTTAAAAAATGGTTTGGGCTTCGAGTGGATAGGTCTAATAGAAATAAAGTTTCTTCTTACGTTTTAAAGTGATCAATCATGTTTAGAGGATATATCACTGGCTGATATATATATATATATATATATATATATATATATATATATATATATATATATATATATATACATACATATATATATATATATATATATATATATATATATATATATATATATATGCTAGACACTACCCTTCATTCTATAGTTTATAAAAAATACTTTCCTGAGAAGTGACTATTTTAGTCCCAACCCTTTCCTTTCACTGCCCCTTCTTACATAAGACAAGCCCAACACCCACAGAGACAAACACCCTCTGACCTGCCTATCACAGACACTTCTCTTTTCAAACCAAACTTGACTCTCACGTACACAAACACCTCCCCTCACGCTCCTGCAAAACGAACAGACAACAAATATCGCCATTTCTTTCTCCGACCTCAAACATGTAAACAGCAAAAAACTTTCTGTAAACCGCAGCAAGTTTTGAGATGTCTGGCACCCTTTGAAATGCATCGAAACATCCCCATGGAATTGTAATCAAAATTTGAGATGTAACGCCTGCTTTCTCTTGAGTTTTTCTCTTCACCTTCCAATTGTCACTTTCGTCAACATTCTATCAGATTACTTCACAATGCACACATGTATATATATTGTATATATGTAGCCTCGAAAGATTTTTTAAAAATTATGTCATTATTGTCACCAATGTTTATAAATGTAATCTATTTCATTTTCTTCGGTGTTTTTCCTTCCGTTTTACATTTACTTGTGATTATAGTACCATGTGTGATTTTTCTATTGTTGGAATCATCGGTTGTTTACCATGTAACCGTTTCGGGGATTTCAAAAAACAATGCAGTTATATCAAGATGGTACCCCAGCAGTGTTGATCAAACACCAACTCCCTTTCAGCTATGATTTAACTCTGAATGTTATTTTATACGACACATAATTTTTTTTTTCAAAACTGAGTTTAATTACGTAGGTTACCCCCAAAATGTATCTAACAATGAGCGATCAGTGAGTATAACAACTCACGTGCTTCGCTATTCGTGTCACTTCTATTGAGTGTTTACCCATGTGAATATTAAATCCGTTGTGTCGGTTTCAATCTCAGACTGCTGCAAACCAACTTATGATATCATCATTAATAATATCAATTACACTGAAAAACTTCTTCGAGTTAATTCTTTACTAACATATTTAACCGAAGAGTTTGACAATTTTTCCACTAACCTTAAGGTTGATACGGCGCAGGATCTATTCCCATAAGGATACCTATGATCTGACGAAATATTTTATCACCGATTTTCAAGTAACATTCCCCAGTAAGATGACTAACAATCGCCTTAAGGGTAGAGTACGTATAGTAAGCCTGTCCATTTTTTGTTTTAGACCAGAAAAATTTCGAGTTTTTGAACTCATTGTATTTGCGATTTCCTCTTACAAATTTCAAGATATTTTATTTAATTCTTTAATAAGATTTTCATGAGGAACTTAGTGTAGAAAGTACTAAAATCGTTGATTGAGATAGATTTAGCTCCCTTTCGGATATTTATAATATCCCATTTGTTTTAACGGGCATACTACCCAAAGAGATTTAAATTACTGTAGAATTTACTTTTATTATGGAATTTCTGTATTTGATTATATATCAAATTGAGAAAGTTAGAAACAGCTTTGCCAAGATGTTTAGTGCTACAGACACTAGAGGCTACAATAAAACGAGAACCTGTTGGATTTTTATACATTTTAGGTATCCAATACATAATTGGCAACTTTAATATTTGTTTTCATCTATTTTGAGACTTATCGCTTCCCCATAATACGATGTTATAAAACATAATATGATCTGGTTCACGAGTAGATACTTTATACGTGGATGATAGTGTTCCTATTAAACCTACTTCACATGATATCTTTTGAATATAATATTTGTTAAATATAAATGCTATATCATCTACCGTTTTATCAATCAGGACTATAACAAATTTATTTTTGAAGTTCCAAGAGATCTGTTGATATTTGAAAATCTTTTAGCGCCGGACTCTTCAGTGGGTTTTTTTTAAAGCAATTCACCCTTTGGATTTTTTCATTCGTAAATCCAAGTATTTTTTTTCTTTTCATCTGTCGAACGTGGATCGTATTGTTCGATATTTATTTGACACCAATAAAAATATCGAATGCTTTAATCTCATCTAAACATTTGCTATGATTCAAACTCTTTGGTTCTCTATAATTTTGACCTTTTGTGGGGAGTTTTTTTTTTTACAATCTCCAGTTTACCTGTCAGTATGCGGCCAAGATATTTATCACAAAAATGTGGGGCCTGGCACTCATATTTGGTAATTTTATTTTCACCATCTTTATTTATAGAAAGAATTTCTACTATTTGTTTATAATTGAAAGAATTATTTCGTATTGATGGTCCAAATCTATAAGTTACCAATGGTTTATTCTCTTCTTTTTTAAATTCACTTGGTAGAGTTTGTAAGATTTCTTTGTGATTAAACATTTCAGGTAAATTTATATCATCAAGTCCTTTATTTTCATAAAACATGATGCAAACATAACTAAGTATACTTTTACGAAGTAGTTTATATGATTTTGAATCAATTATATTCAACATATATTTGTATCATTGATGTAACAACTTATAAATCGATTCAGATTATAACATTATTTCAGAAGCTGTATTTTTCAGTATCTTCTTTCTTGTTTGATTCTGAAGTTTCCTAATATGAATGAAAGATCAAGGGAGTTCATCATATACTTTCGGACTTGGGTAAAAAAAAAGTATCCGATTCTCTAATTTTCCCATTCATACGAGAACAAATAGAACGATCTTTAGATTGGGGAAAGAGAGGAAAAAATACTCCAACGCATTCAATCCTCGTATAAGAGCTTTTTTTATTTGAAGTATATATAAGAGGCTCTAATGATATTATCTTCCTTCTGTTTCTTTATTTTAGGTATTGTTCCATTTATCTCAGCTAAGCTATTATATCTATTTCTGCGAAATTTCTCAATAATCTAAATTGAAAAGGATGAATTGGTACAAACCTCTCTAAAATAGTCGATCACATGTTGACTGCCCTTAGTACTAATCCTATGTATATTCATACATACATATATTTCACCGACGTATTTTAAGTTAGAATCTTCTACAAGATAAATAAATAAGAGTTTGTGACTTACAGGAGAAATTCTCGCCAGTTTATAACCGGATACATTTTGTTACTTACATTGGATGTATATTCTTTTGTGTGTATGTATGTATTTATATATAATTTCTCACTCGAAAAACAACAGCTGTGCAGCCAAAAATCCCTTCATGACTCTGGGGGTCAGGTATGGTTTTGGCGCCCGAAGCAATATATATCCTGGGCTTTCAAAAATCTGCTTTTCGCCGTCGACAGAAATTCACTTCATGAGCCAGCCTATCGTGTCATCATTCTGTCACCAGAATCACTCAATCATGTTGTCAAACTCTAAATTATATTTGATCCTTGGAGAGCCAGGTGGGCAAAAATTGCTTTCCTTAAAATTAAAATGTAATTATCTAATGCATGTTTCTTTTTCCCTTCAAAAGATTTTCAAGTGACTCAAATAGGAAAGTCAGGTCCGATGTAATCACTCAGTAGAAACTGTCACGTGACCAACATCCTTTGCAGCATATCGGTTGGGGGTGATTAATCAAAAAATTGGAAAAAAAAGAGTGATCAATGCTACTTCTCTTGCCTTTCTTTGGGAAGTGATCTTGGGAAGTTTCCAAAAAAGAAGCGTGAAGATTGCCAGGCACAAATTATGGGACCGATTCAGCATAATATTTTAGGGGTATTTTCAAATTTTCATACCCATAATAAGCAGTCCCTTAGCCCCATTGGTGAGGCCAGTATAAGCAATGCATACATTGACAAATACAAGTTTTTGCAAACTTGAAATATTGGAAACCTTCATCCTGAATTTGATTCATTTACTCTCATGATACAAACGTCAAAGAAGTCGACTTTTACAAACAACTAAAAACTGACGGTACAAACTTGCGAATAAAACAATGAATGAAGATTATCTATTAGAATATTTTTGTATGATCAGTTACACTTAAGCGATCTTTACACAAAAGAGATAGAATTAGATACGAGACAATAAAGATTTGTTTTTTTGACTTTTATATTCGACGTGAAGTAAAATTCATGAATTAGTAACTGTCAACCAAAACTGTCACCAAAACAGACAACATAGGTTTCTTCAGCAACATAATGTCTGCAAGACATTCAAGTTGGTTTTTCAGTCATTTGAAGATTTAGGTAAATTTGATGTGGTCCAGAAATACAAGTGAAATAAGCAGGTGCTTTGATTATATTGCTCACACCTGTATCTATACATGGGTCACGAGTATGGGCTGCACCAAAGGAGCTGAAGGGCTGAAAATTTAAACATCTAATCGTTATTATGTCTTCAAAAATTGAATTTTTGTTCTTAAACCCCTACCCCCAAAAGATTTTTCGTAGAGGGTTGAATTTGAAAAGTAATTTTATGCTAAATTGGTCCTTACTTTGTGTCCGGTACCATTCATACTTGCGTGTGTTTCTGTTCTTATTTTCTTTTTACTTTTTGTGACCACTTTCCAGCAAAAGGTGAGAGAAGTAACTTATTTGTTGATCAACCATTTTTCAAATTTTTTTAATGGGCCACCCCAAACATGGCGTGCTTCCGGAAGACGTTGGTCACATGACGGTTTCCATTGAGACCTGAATTCTTAATCGATTCATTTTTGGCTTTTGATTTTCATCACTGGCTGCCATGAGATTAAAATAGAATGCTTTCACTCACAAAGTCAAAAATCCTTGAAAAAACTCAATTGAACAAATGGCATAAACGCTTTATTGATCAACTTCAAATGATATGTATTACAACTTATATAGATGATATTCGTAACATTAAATTCATATAAGAGAAGGAACATGGCTTTAAACAATGAAAGAAACCTTGATATCTGACAATATCAAAAACAAGAAGATCTCATTAATCCTAGAAAGAAAGATATAAAACCAATACATCCTCCCGACAGTCACTTATGGAACTGGAACATGGAACCCAACAAAAAAACATACCATGCAACGCGCATATGAAAGAATCATGGGGAAATCACAAGACAGCACAATATATCCGGGAAAAAACAGGAGTTCAAAACATCATAGAATCCATTAGAAAATTCAAATGGCAATGGGCTGGTCGTGTTGCAAGAATGACAGACAACCGATGGACATCATGACTCACAACATGCGACATCCCCAGAGATCAAATGCACAATTGAGGCCGGTAGAATTCTAGATGACGAGACGAACTTATCAAGTTCAGAAAGTATTGGCTCCGTGATGACCAAAGAAGAGAAGTGTGGTGAATCCTGGGGAAGGTCCATGTCCAATGACAGATGTTAAAAGACCGATGATGATGCCAGAGGGGTCTACTTAGACTGTCGCTTGATCTCTGATGATAGCAATAAGACGTCAAGAGTAAAAAGTGAAATGTATGAACCATGAGATCAAACGTTTGCCAGTGTCATATGAAACGTTGGGTGAAACGGTTAACAAGTGCTTTCATGGTAATTTCTGATGCATAACATTGAATCTTCAATATATATTCCTTCACGGTGATCATTGCAACTGCAGGTAAAAGCGGAAATTGAATGACACCAAGAAATAATGACGTCTTTCTACGTGGATTACTGCAAGTTTAAACATGATGCTTTAAATATTTCAAGTAAATTTACAAAAAAAAAAAACAAACGAAAAATCTGCTGTAAAGAACACATTTCAACGACAGAGTGAGCTATCGAAGGTTATGTCAAAAATCTTGGGTGTATAAGATAGATAATTCATTTACATTGGAATAAAAACTCTTTCCTCACAAAATCAGTAAAAATTCGCATTTTTTTAAATATAAATACTTTAGCGGTAACTTATCATAAGTGTACAACACTAGGCTTGGATGATGGCTACTACCAATACTGTAAGTGTGACAGACAGAATAAGAAGGTGGGGAAGAAAGGTAGTTTGATAAAAGGGTAGGGAGGGAGAGAGGAGAAAAAGGTTAGTACGTTCAATGTGAGAATAAGAAATGAGAGGAGAGAGAAGAACGTTATGCAATCAAATGAGGGAGTTAATGGATGCAACTGATATAAGTGTGTGTGCATAGCTCTTATCATATATATGATTAAATCTGACATTAGTATAAGTCACCTTTTAATTATTAGCTAAATCATTGATTAATCTTGTACAAAACGTATGCCTTGTGAGTATATCAAATTCAGCATAACTTATTATTTATTGCTTATGGTGCCTGCGATTATACACCGACATATTCCTTGTCATCTTACAGTGTTTCTTCCCTTGATCTCTCCTTCTTTTGAGGGTTCCATGGAGATTCGTTGTCCTGGGCAGATTCAGTGGTCGACTTTCTCCATTTCTGCACTTTCGATTTTGATCTTTGTGTTCTTATTTCCAACGTAATTGTTACACACGATCTTTGTTTTGCCAAAGTTCATGTGTGGATCGACTTTCTTGCTCTCTTCATTTAGTTCATCTAGCATTAGCTGGAGGTCGTATAGATTATGATCTTCAGAAACCAAGACTGGGAAAATAAAAGAATTAAAATAGACAACGATTATCTGAGCAACCTCAGATTAGCAGACGACATTGCCCCGATACATGGATAGTTCTCAGTTCTTGTACGAATTCCTACTTCATTCAGTCTTGATCCAAGTGTTTTTTGGCGAGGCTCCACTAGTGCAATTATCAAAGGCACATCCTTAATTTTCACGGTTTTATAAGTTGTTGAGCAAAGCCCTGGTATTTTTTCCATTTTTTTCTTTCTTCCATTTTCACCCTGTGGTCTGCTGGTACAGCTACGTCAACTATCTCCAAGGTCCTCTTTTCTTTATTTTTGACAAACATGAATAAAGAAATCGTTAATCATTACGCCATTCGCACTTCCTAATACAAAATCGACTAATATTTCGGTTGTCTCTCTTTGACGTGAAAAGCGAATAAAATCAAACTATTTTCGACTGGGTGCACCTACTTGATGATGATCCTGACTCGGGCAACGCTAAGTAACCTTATTAATGCATTAACTAAATCTCTAGACCCTTTCGAGTACGTGGGTCATGGGAAATTGCTCGATTTGTCCTTCCCTGAGGTCACAAGTGCTACTTATAGCAATCTTTTCGTGTCTACTTCGAAACTATCTTCACCCGCCCCCCAAAAGTCTCGGTAAGATCCGTAGCCGGTGGGCTTGTCCTACCTCACCTCATGAAACAGGCGGGTCACGTCAACAAAATCTGCTGTCAAGATGGGGAATGTTCAGCCTCAGTCCTCACTTCCCTACAAATGTGTTTAAATTTCAGGATTATGCAATAAGCCCCCTTACTTCCGGTCACCACTAATTTGAATATAATTGTTTATATCAGAGGCTTCAGAAATTATATGAATTTATAAAAAGGAAAATAATATTTTCCTTTGAATTAAATATGGCATTTTTCCTTTTCAGAATTCATAAGAATTTATGGGGTTAGATTTCATGTGACATACAACTGGGATCGCTGTATATTCACACCATTCTGATAGAGCGGATTTTACAAATACGAAGATGCACTTTGATCTCATTCAAAATTACCATTTTCCTCCTCACCACGAACCTCACCTCAAAGACAAAAAGAATCGAATTTCAAGTGTGTTGAGTGTAAGTCTGATACTCTGCACTGAGTCAAAAGAAGCAAAGCTCTCTCTCTCACACGCACACACACACACACACACACACACACACACACATACACACATGCATATCATTCTCTTTCTTTCGGTGCGTGTCTTACTCTGCATGTTACTGAGTTTTACTCTGAGTGTGAAGGGTTGTCTCAAATTCCCATCTGTGGAAAGACTCACCGAGGCTTTACATTTTATTATGCATGCACACAGAAGCCTACTCACTGCAAATACATGCAAACATAAATTATAAACATAACTATGAATATACATACACACTTTCGGGCATTTTCAAATTTCCGAAAAAGAGGACACTTTAGACCAGCAGTTCCCACACTAGGGTCCACAGAACCTTGGGGTGGTCCGTGAAGTTATTACAGAGGGATCAGTGAACTTGTTGAGTAGGCATACCTTCAAATGGTTGGGCTCCATATGCAATCAATATGAATAAAAAAAGGTCTGTGGTAATAAAAAGATTGGGGACCACAGTTCTGAACTGTCTCGGACGTGTTGACAACGACAACAACAAATGATAAATATACGTTAACGATTCAGTTCTCACCATTTCAAGAAATATCTGAGATAATTTTCATAATCTTTTTTTGGGGGGGGGTCACCCCCCCCCCCCCGCAAAGGAGGACAAGTTAACATCCGGCTTAAAGTGGCACTGGACAAATTGCTCAAAAGCCGAATGTCTGGCCACCTTAATACACACCGTTTTATGCCAATAGCAATGATTGTCAATCGTAAAGCTCAGTGTCTATTCTCGCCTAAAACAAATCATTCCCTACCATTGACTATCGACTTTTCTCACTTTGGGTCATCGCTACTTCCTGACCAGGATACGCATCAGACAATTACACAAAACATTTTGATCGTGCCACAAAAGATCAATAACATAATTATAGATTCCATAACTCGTCGAATTAGTTAATTTGAGAATCTCTTTTCAAAGCTGGATTAATAATTTGAGGTCCGTCTGTCCGGGAGGTATCAACTCATTTTGAATATCTGAAGAGCCTTTGGTGGGAACTTGATGTAACTTGGCAACCAATCAGAAGGGACCATACAGTATATGTATGAGCAGATATGCTCCTGTCAGGTTATTCAGTCGACAGTGAGTCGCTATTGAATGAGCTTGTGCGCTGTGTGACTGTTGCACTCACAATAACCGAGTAATCTTTCTTTACGTCTTGTACAGATTTTTTGGCATAGCATTACATCACTCGGTACATATTTGACTCCCTGTGACTTTTAGTTTTTCTCAAAGTAAATTCAGGTCGTGGGTGAGATTAAAGAGAACGCAGCGAGGCTGCTGAGGGAGAACCCAAAAGAGGACTCGGTAGACTGTTGTGAAACGTACTGAGGCGTATATAGGCTTTTTTTCGTTAGAATTGAATCTCTTGATACTTTCATGGACAGATCCTGTATTCTTTTCAATAAAAGGAGAAAAATTAGTTTATTCAAAGCTATACACCTAACTGTTTTTTAGAGCAAACGAACCAAAGTTAAGTCCGTATAGTAAAAGTTAGCTGTTAGTGGTTATCTTCGTTTCCGCTACATTTTTAGCGATTTATCAGTTGGGCGCTTTTGTTAGCTGTGTCCGCCACTATATATATATATATATATATATAGAGAGAGAGAGAGAGAGACAGACAGACAGACAGACAGAGAAAGACAGACCGAGAGAGAGAGAGAGAGAGAGAGAGAGAGAGAGAGAGAGAGAGAGAGGTGCCGATATGCCCTAATATAGCTATTTGCCCATAAGTTAAGAGTTGTTCATTAGGTCAGGATCTTAATAAATGTGAAGTAAAAGTCATTTGCCAACCAAGAAGAATTTTTTCATTCCATTCAGCGACATTACTCATATTTCATGCTACGCCCAAGAACCATAAATTATTTCGTGCATAGTGTTATCCAATTTTTGAGCGCACATGCAGAACGACTTTCAGCTTCTCGTGAACCAGTGTGTTGATGGTTAGGCCATTGATATTCTCCACTGGTACCTTCAAGTTAATGCATGTATTTTAATCAATTTCAACGTTACATTTGGTCACTGGGGAGTAGGTTTAGGCGTTAGGAAAATGAGTTAAACATCTAAGATTTAAGCTGGCTGAGGTTTTTTACAGAAAAATTATGCCGAGAGAATATAAGCGTCAAAACAAGTCATCTATCTCAATATATTCAACAGCGTGGATTGACTACAGAGCCTTAGGATATTTTATTCGAAGGAACTCGTCAGTTTTACATGTACTCGAATGAAGCAAAGCAAAGCACTCACTCAGGTCACGTGAGTTATCCATACGTCTGATTACCAGGCTTCAAAGATGATAATGTATTTTTAAAGCGATCAACAAGCTACAGCCGATAACTAAACGGAAGCAGAAGCAGGAGAGTGTCTTAAAGATCCCTTTCACCGTTTCCGTAGAGTCAAAGTTGGACAGATCTTATGTAACATCTCTCTCCAACCAAATTTTCGAATAAAAAGAGAATTCACAACTACAACTACAAAAGTCAGGGCTACATTTCGACAGATCGACCATTAAACAAAAAATGCCCGACGAAAATGAAGAATACATTAGTGTATCGAGTAATTATAGTATAACTCTTGAAGTCGTGACAGACCGTTCCAAACATATCTACCGACTAAGCTCCGTTATACACACACACACACACACACATACACATATATATATATATATATGTGTATTTGTATACATATACACACACATACACACACACATATATATATATATATAATGCTCTTGGTAAAGTAGTAGAGGTATGAACCCATATCTCATTACCCAAACTATGGGTAAAATAGCAGAACAGACGAGTCTGTCCAAGAGCAACCAGTCTTGAAGGAGAATGATAATGAATTTAAAACCAGCAGAGCAGAAAAAAGTCGATGTCTTGACGCTTATTTTTAGGGTTGAATCCAATTGATGATTCATATCCATAAATTCTTTTTATTCTGAAGACAGAAACAATGAAGATGCAGTTTCGATTTGTTCCTTTGCCTGTAATTGATCCAGTCATCTTTGCCAGCATTTTGATTTATGTCTAATTTTTGCGTTAAATTGAGGAAAAAAAAGGGAGCAAGAAGAAGAAAAGGATGGGGAAGAAGGAAACTCTGGTCTCTCTTGCTTTGGTTGACTACTAGTCTATAGGAGACAGAAATATCTATATTGAAACCATGAAAATCAAATTCATCGTGTGAGGGGCCGGCAATGGACAGAGATGGGGAAACGTTCGGTCAAAAAGCGAAATAACGTGACCACCGGCTCAGCAAACCCGAAAGAATTTAAGTAAACACCGAACCCCATCAATTCTTGTTTCTTAAAAGACATGATTTTTACTGAATTTACATTTCATTCTCTGAAACTGAACGAAGAATAACAAACTGAGACGTGATTGTTAAGCTGGCATCATAGAACAAAATCATGCGTAAAACCTTCACTGCATGATTTATGTAAATAACAATATAGACACTTCACCAATTGAGCTTCACGCTTCAATTAATACGTAGATAGACACAGACACTGATACGGATGCACATACGAACAACTATTTTTGTTCTGCTATTTTAAATGATCTTAATTTAACAATCAATATTGACAAAATAGAAATGATCTGATGTGTAATTCTTTCGAATCTTAACTGGAACTTCTCCAAGATTTTATTCATAACTTCGAATGAAATTATTTTCAGACAAATTCTCTCTTTGTTGTATCATAAATCTACTTCGGCGTTCGTCAGTTAGAACCAAAATACATTAATGAATGAAATTAAAAAGGGTATGCATGGAGCGTATATATATATATATATATATATATATATATATATATATATATATATATATATATATATATATATATATGTGTGTGTGTGTGTGTGTGTGTGTGTGTGTGTGTGTGTATAGTACCATAATAACTAATTCTGTGTATAACATAAAATCCTTAGAAATTTTTGCATTAATTGCATTGACAGATATTTGAAAATAATTGACTGAAATGACAGAAATTTAAAATATTTTACATCTCTAGAATCAAAAGCTGTCAGGCTTTCAAGACTGTATGTGTGCCTGTGTCTGTAAGGACATGTCAGTCTCTATATCTAGGTGTATATACGTGTGTGCGTGTGTGTGTGTTTGTGTGCGTGTGTGCGTATACCGCTTAGGGGGGTACATTTTGTATATAATACAGAATCTTTATTACTAATTTATTCTTTCATTCATTCAATGTTTCTATACAAAGGAAAACGGTAGAAAATTATATCATAGAATTTTTTTATGAAGTGAAGACGCATTTGATGTAAGGTGAATCTTTTTCATTTATTTACATTGATATAAGAGGGAACTTTTGGGGACAGTTGAAGATGTTTTTTGTTTCAAATGCTGTCCAAGATGTTTCACTTATGTAACTCTTTTAATTGTTTCGTAATTAGTAAAACGTATCAACATTTTTCTTACAATATCATTTCCTTTAAGTGTACGTATAAAGTGGTCTTACACCGATCACCGTGGCCAAATGGTAAAATACTTACCTCCCGTTCAGTACGTTGTTGTCATAAAAATGATAACTGAGCATATTGAAGTAAGGATTGAGGCAACCCGTACAGCCCATCCTCATCCTGGCTTCTGCCCACACCCTTGGTACTGAGAACGGAAAACGCAATATTGGGTTTCAGGCTACGTCCATGAGGTGTTACCCAAAAGTTCGAGGGATTGTTCCCGGGTATCACCGAACATCTACGTATGTATATATAGATGGTATTCAAATACGTGGGAGTATATTCATATATCTATACTTCATAATATATTTTCAATTTATAAAAATGAAAAAAAAAAGAAATAAAGAACAAAAACATATTGTCAGTTGCTGATGAGTTCGTCCGGCACGAAATGGTAACATTCACCTGGGATATATCATTGTAATACTTATTATGTATGTATATAACGGTTAGTTTAGTCTGATATGATACATATATAGATAGATATTCACGAAATTGTTGATATATCTATTGATGCAATATCTTAATATATTGAACATCATCACCGTAAATGAAGCGACCCCGAAAACAGTAAATGCTGAAGAGTCGTTATTCGATGAAACAGCTGTCTGTGGATGACACTATATATATATCTTCTTTAAGAATTGAGCACTGGATGACGACTTATCGCTTAAATTCAGCCCAACTGACCATCCAGTTTCGTAGTCCAGGGATAGGATATCGGCCTCCGGGTCCTATGTGAGGGTTTCAATTCTGCCTCGTGGTATTGGATGGGATAAATAGTCTAAAGCCACACTGAAGAGATGTATAATATCAAATATTTCGCAACCTTATTTTCATTCTAATATCTGGATATATATATACATATATAAGTGTGTGTGTCGAATCAGCTGTTTGTGGATGACACACACACACACACACACACATATATATATATATATATAGTTCAAATAGCGAATTTTGCAATTCCATGATTCTATAACCCGAAAAAGTAACCAAATGAAGTATATATATTTCGTCGCCTTCTGTAGTCAAATAAAAACGCATGCATAGAATCGGATGCACGCGTATCAAGAGAAAATGTTCTTCCAGAATATTAGCTTCATAATTTCATCCTTGTTAATCAAGTTGCAATCAGAGAAACACAATTTCTTTCATTCAGTCATTTGGATAAAGTCACTATTACGGGAATAAACCCAAAAATTGCTTTTGTTGAAATACTAACCAGTTTTAGTAATCGAATCGAATAAAATTTATGGATAAAAAATCAATTCCAAACCTTTTCATTGGATTTGGTGAATTTGCCATTGTTATCAAAGGGAAGGAACTCTTAGTAAAAAAAATATGGATGTCTCCCCTTAGATAGATAGATAGATAGATAGATAGATAGATAGATAGATAATTGATAGAAATGTGGATCAATAACTTTGTAGCATTTATTTGCTGAATTTTCATCTGAAAAGTTCATCGTAATGTTCGATCTGTGTGATTAATCAAGAAGCGTTGGTTATAATGACAAGGAGGGAGATTTTGTTGAAAATTAAATATTTGTGTCGAATATATCTTTTTCGTTAGTAGGGCGTATGTGTGTATATGTGTGAGTGCGTGCGTGTGTATGTGTTATGAAAATCAACGAGAATTTCCTGCACTGATTTAATATAAAACATGTTTGATCATTTCAATTGAAATCCTTTTTTCTTGTCAAATTTCCTACTGTTAATATTTGTTTTCTTTTTAAGGGGAACAGCAAAGATTTGTTGTTTTTTTTTAGTTGAAGACTTCCTTGTTACTGCGTTCAACTTGTGCGGTGCATAATCCCTTTTCCTTGTCTAACTAACAATGAAGGGTGAAATATTAAAAGGTTCTTTGGGTTGGGAGTAAGAACCGCTTTCTATTATGACTTGATTGTGATGGTTATCACAAGGACTGGAAATGAAGCTTTCTCTGGGTCTGAGGGGCCAGACTCGAACCAACCATGATCATTGGAAACTCCTTTCCCTGGAGGTCCCACTGTATACCAATGCTAGAAGCAGGAACATAGGTCTCTTAATCTCGGGGGGGGGGGGGAGTACCTAGTTTCGACTGTTAGAAACCGTCGGCAAAAACAGTCAACAAAAGTTTATTCAGTTTTTAGGTGAGTTTGGCTGGCTAGCTATGTATGTATTTGTCGAGCGTACGGGTCGCACCGATAGAGATAGACGGTGGGAAAAATACTCCTTATTATGATGAGACAAAAACATTTTTGTTGTTTTTTTACACCCCCACCCCTCCAACAGGTTTTTAGTAAGGGTTCAATTTACAATACGAATTTATGCTGAAATGCCCCCCTAGTTTATGTTCGGCGGGGTAAGCAAGTTTTTCTTCCAAAAAATTTTGACTTTTTTAGTGATCACGGCCCAACAAAAGGCAAGGAAAGTAATTTATCCACTGATCACCACCTTTTCAAAAGTATTAATTGATCACCCCTAACATGGCATGCACTTAATAGACATTGGTCACGAGACAGTTTCTATTGAGTGACTAACCAGACCCGTTGATTTTACTGGGGTCAGTTTCGTCTTGCGCAAGGCCTCAATTGTAGGGCACCGAATGAAGATCGAAATTGACACTCTGTCGTAACAAATACTTTGGGCTTTACAATCCGTATGGGCCTCAAATGAATTAGGAATTTCAAAGGCATATGTGTTTTCAAGTTTCTTAGACCTGGCTTACTTGAAACAAGAAGTCTTCTAGCTTAGCTTGGGGTCTGGACTGCTTCAATTGATATTCAAATAATATCAGCAATTGAATTTGAAGATGGTCGTACTTATTTGACTCCTCATAAGGGTAGTCATATTCAATAGGGGCACACGTATATACGTAGGTACAGGCCAAATTTGACCAGTCCCTATGGTCTGTGCTACAAGGATGTCAGGGTGACCTGCGACCCTTCCTTTTTAGTACAATGGAGAGGTGCATCCCTGGGGTTGAAATCACCAGCAACCGGGCAATTCTTCATTCATGCCGTATTTTCAAAAATGAGAAGTAGCAGGGGCCATTTTGAAGACGATATCACAAATATCTTTGCAGAAAGATCTGAGATGATTGAAATGACATTTTTATTGCTATGTACAGCAGCATTTTATCACAACATTCAACTCACAAAATGCTTTAAACCTTTTCAAATTATGATGCTTAATGCCTGAATTCTTAAAAGGAAATGAACAAAAACCAAAAAATAGGTTAATTTTATGTAGGAAAACTATTCTTTTATTTATTCATTTATTTATCTATTTTTAAATCCATATTTTGAAGAACCAAAACCATTATGGGATACATTTGTCCCATTAAACATTCATCCCGGAAAAAAATGAAAAACACGGACAACAGATCACTTTGCCAACACGTCTTCGCACTTCAGTCATGTGATGCAAACTAATTTCTTTGTAGGTTTCGTACGACGATGTTGTAATCATTTTCTATCGCAAAAGCCACGAAAATCTCATTTACTTCATTTTGCAAGACACATATGTCCCGGTAGACTTAAAAGAGAGATCTATCAGACATAGAAACTTTGGGATATATGTGTTTAATGAGTTTCGAAAGGGTTAGGAAACTAAAATATGTCTGCTCACCTTCGCTCCAATTTGATTTCCGCATTGGCCAGCTTGCATGTGCACAATTTCTCTCATTTTTACTCGGGTTGTTTTGGTCAAGAATGAAGGTGAATTTTCTGTTAACACAGAAAAGAGGAATTCACAGGCGATCTTCTCTGTTGACTAGAGAGACCCAAACGAGTTCGTCTCCAACGATTTCACCATCCTATATACGCAATGAACACTTGAAAATTTTTACCATGTCTGAACACATCCCATAAGGTTTATAGACCTGAACAGGTAATGATTCCCCTCGAGCACCTGTACACCATAGCCGTATATCCATGGATTAATGTTTGGCTAACGACAGAAAAATCTGACAGCCAACTGCAGTCTTTTTATCAGTTCACATATGCTTAGAAATACTTCAACATAAAAATAGAAACTGTCACATGAATATATACATATATATATAATCGCGTGTTTAGGCCCTGTCTCCTAAATGAGGGTGTATTTTCCATCGACGTCAGTGATCGGTGATCAATGCAGATTTTTCTAGGCAGACAGACCACCACCGCTTGGAAGATTGGAGCAATACAATCTTTCTTCTCCTATTTCCCCATATTTTGCTTTTTGTCACACTGAACTAAGCTAAGTGAAGTTTCACACATGTGGATACCTCTGTAATGGCTTCCTAAAATAAAAAAAACATTAATTGAAAATGAGATTCTGTTTTCTAGAGAAATAATTTCGAGACAAAGTTCTCCCCCAACCATCTATCTGTCTCTCTATCTATTCCCTGTCTGTCTGTCTGTCTGTCTCTTTATATATATATATATATATATATATATATATATATATATAACGAAACATTTATACATTTTGAATTAAATACAGAAATCTCATTGGCAATTTCTACTTTATCTTCCAAAATTGTCTCTTCAATTTAATACCGTCGTATGTATTATGATCTTCATCCATACACTGGTCATATATATATATATATATATACATATATATATATATATATATATATATATATATATATATATATATATATATATATATATATATATATCCAGGTATTAAAATGAAAATAAAGTTGTGAAAGATTTGATAACTTGGGTTACATTTCGAATTTGGTTTTTATTATAAGAATGGGAGGCTCGACGCATTCCACTGAACTTGTGTCAGCGTTTTCAAAAGCATTTATCCATGCAGAAAACTGATGCAAAAAATCGCAACTGTTTACATGTACAGTCGTAGTACTGGACTGAAGAAAAAAAGGGTATGTGACAAATTTTGATCATGGTTTGTTTGCAGGGGAAGGAAGCAGGGGTGTTCTGGGTGTGAAATGGAATATTTTGCTTTTTTACGATATTAAAGATTTTATTAAAATCATTTGAAAAATAATTATCTGGTAGTTATTCAATTTATGTATTTGTCGGATATCATATCAGTGTACTTATCATACATATATATATATATATATATATATATATATATATATGCGCGTGTGTGCATGTGTGTGTTGCGTGGATGAGAGGTGATCCTAAATGTTGATGAAAGTGACTATTGGAAAGTGAAGAGGAAAAAAAAAAGAAAATCAGGTGTCAGTTATCACGTGGGCATGCTTAGATGCATTTCGATGGTTGCCAGCCATCTTGTTCAGGGAAACTTACAGCGGGTCAGTCAAAATGGTATGCTATTTACATGCTTGAGATCGAGGAGAGAAATGGGAATATTTCAGAGTTGTGAATTGTTCAGTGGGAGTGGGAGGAGAGTTGTGTCTATCTGTGTAGGTGAGAGTCAGGTTTGGTCTGAAATAAGAAGGGTCTGTGAAAGGGTCAGAGGTTGTTGGTATATGTCTGTGAGTTTCAGTCTTGTCTTAGATAAGAAAGGACATGGTGTGTGTGTGTGTGTGTGTGTGTGTGTGTGTGTGAATGTGCTTTTTAAATGCTCTATTGGGTGTTAACTAATTCCTCGTATGTTAGTGTTGTAATTTGTTGTTTTTATGTGATTCTGTTTCAAAATCCATGCATTCAGAGGGTTTGCAATCTGAAAATATCTATACCTTTGTGTTTTTGTTCTGTTTTGTTTTCCCTGCCCTCAAGTGAATTGGTCAGTTCTATTGTCTTTGATAACAGAAACTTTCAGGTCATTTTATACTGAGTTCCTCAAATAGGCCACATGAAGCAACATTTCTAACCGACACATTTTGTCACATTTAAAACTGATATTTAAGAGAAACACTTCAGAATAATGTTGCCTTTCTGTCTCCTTGCTACGTCATAAAATTACTCTCCCTAAATTTTGTATCTTTCAAAGCGTGTTTATGGATTCCCATCAATTTTATCTCTCGACCATCATTCAAGATGAAAACAAGAAGAAATTGGAAGAAATGCGTCAAGAGTTACGTTTCTTTGAATGGAGACAAAGCTTTTTAGTTCTGTTAATTCTGAAGAAATTCTGTCAGTTTCGAAATGCTTATTTCATAAGCACAATCAAGAAAATGATTATAACTGAACTGTTTGCTTACAAGAACGCTTGCGTCTTTTTTGTCGCACTGCACCATTATGTCCATAATTTTAAAGTACGGTAGCTTGTAAGTGAAAGTGAGTCCTTTTCGTTCCTACCACGAAAAAAAAACCTTAATCCTAACCCTAATTCTAACCCCAGGCACAATACCTGACCTTAAGGAGGACTAACGAAATAAACTCAATATGTCAATTTCCACTGGTTTTGAACATTTTGGTCTGGCAGGAACTAACGAAAAAGCCCCAAAATGTCTCTTCTCGTATTGGATTTTTTTTTCTAAACTTTACACAGCATTAACCTCAAGACAACTGGAACTCAACTAAAAAGATATCTCAAACTAAGACCACGAATAGATAGTCTATTCTCTCCCTCTCTCTCTCTCTCTCTCTCTCTCTCTCTCTCTCTCTCTGTTGATGAAGGATTGGTGTTGGTCTTGCCTTGGAGACGCTATTGCGTTAGTCTAAAAAGAAGTTTACGAGTTTCGAGATTTGAAATCAATCAATAGCTGTTGCCTGGAACAACAAAATTATCGGATTAGTGATAAATCTGGGTGGAATTTGTTTGCCGAGAAATTATCTCTCATTATGATCAGTGCGTTGTGTGTCTGTCAACATTTTTACCTAAAATGTTTTCAAAGATTTTACTAGTACAGGAATGTACTGACAACAGTTGGTGGGATATAGGTTTGTCCAGGACTTAAAATGCCTGGCCATAAGCACACTACTCGGGATTTATCCGATCGGCCACCATAACAATTCCTTTGGACATAACCATTTATATATTTGGGTATTTCAGTTTGAAAATAAAACGATTTTGGTGTTAAATGAATTATCCATATGATCGAACACAATTTATTTTTGTACATTGTGAGAAATGTCGTCTTAGAATCAAAGCCAAGTTCTCCAGTTCTTCGTTTGAGAAAAACAGAACGTGTATCGAAAAGAGACAACGTTATAAAACCCATGTTACATTTGGAATTCATCCTTGTCCTACTTCTCAAATGTTTCCCTTATTTTGGTAGGGGTATGGCTATTATGTATTGGTCTCATCAGCCACCTGCGTGTCTGCAGCAGAAGGTGAGATACTTCCTTAATCCTTCGTTCGCAAAGTCGAAACGAGCAATTAGCACAGTCAAATAATTAATTGCATGGTTCTGAATTGAATAATGCTATTTTACAAACATAATTTTTTTCAGATATACCATTGTGAAAGCGTATACTTCAAATTATTTGGTTTCTATTCTAAATGTGATAAAATATTATTGTCAAATCATCAAATTACCCAAACAAACACTCGCACATGTGTATGTGTGTGTGTGTGTGGCTTTAATTACAGTATGTGTTTTTTGTTCTTCTGTGGACACTTAGTATGGCATAGGGTCGCATTGCGATTTCAATTGCAGGTAGTTTTTTCATGGGTAAGAGTTGCTAGTGGACTGCCCTATAGAGTTAAAGGGTTTTAACTATCCTGCTATTTACGCATAGCTGAAAGAGAGTAATTGACTCATGCCTTTCCCACGGGCATTAGTCAGAATATAACCAGCTTGATCAAAACTCAAATTCGCTTGGCTGATTCCTTTTTTCCTTGTCAGTAACTGCTACGCTACTCGATCACACCCTATTCGCATTGAGTGTACGTCTGTAATTTTAAAATTGATGTTTGCGTCTTATATTAGGCAGCACACAAGGTAGTGCAGAGTCGAGTTTGAGGGATTATGATCAGCGGGTCTCGAGAAATCTAATCAAAATAGATTTTTAAACTACAGATTATAGATTTTGCATTTAAAATTGTAGAAGTAAATTCAAACATGAAATATCTAAATTGGCAATAAATCTAAGTTTAGATATGAAATACGTCAGTTGGCAACATCAAGCTGCAGTCACGTATAACAGGTGGATAATTATTTTACATAACTATTATGGCGGGCTACTACACACTCCTCAAAGTCCTACTTTTGAAACGGTCACTGTCTTAGTTACTTGTAACAATTGAAGCAAATAAATCTCTTAGAATGTACGCGAATATTCTGGAATATGCCAACACTAGACCGTTGTTATAAAGTCAGTTTGTCAATTTCTTTTCACGTAGTGTTCTTCCTTAATCCTGGGGAAAGTCAACAACTCTGAACTCAGACAATGCCGGTCAGAGTCAAAAACCCTCAACTGATGCCTAGAGTCATGAATCCTTACTTCTCCGACCCTGCAATCGGCATGTAGACATAGAATAAGGTTACAGCGGTCTCGTATTATCTCGCCGCATTGTACTCTTTTCAGTCTCATGGAGACGTGACTAGATTAAGATAGCAGTAGGTGATAACCTTCGATTTCACAGATAGGTCATTCATTTCATCTTTGTTGGTTGTCTCCACCAAGTTGCTTTCTTTTTCTATTTTTTTTTTTTTCATTTTTTTTCTATTTTACTCTTTTCTTAATCTTTTTTTATTCTCTGCCTGTCTGTCTGTCTGTCTGTCTGTGTGTATGTGTGTGTGTATGTGTATGTGTGTGTGTGTGTCTCTCTCTCTCTCTAACACACACACACACACACACACACACATCACGCATACTCGTTCATATGCGTGTAGCAGCCAAAAAAACACATGTAACCAGCTAAATTTCACTTTTTCAGGCCCAATACTCACATTTTAACTCTTAATCAAGAAGTGCACATTTTATCAAATTCACCGAAAACCTGTCTGCCTCTCAGTCTGTTGATCTGTGTGTATGCATGTAACAGCCTACCGTAGAAACCACACAACATAACCCTGTTAAACTTTTGAAAATCACCACCAAGTACCTTTAATGGGAACAGTTCGATTTATAAGCTAAAATGGACGCATTTTTCGTACCCTCCTTTTTAGTAGAACGATCTGGTTACTGATGAAGATAAGCCACGGAGACTTATTGTCGTTCATAGAGAGGAGGGAATGACGATTTAGGGACTGAAAGCTGAAGGAATATTTATTCTAAACGATGTGTATGTGTGTTTAAGATTTTCCTGAGATCGACATAAATATCACTTATTGAAAACAAATTGAATTAGACATATTCTGGTTTCTCTATGTCTAACTATCAATTTTATTAATTCACTTTTGACAGCAATTGATCTAATTAATGTTTAAGCAACGACCCCTTAGATGACACACGTTATTTTGCTTCTGACAATCTTGATTTGTGACGTCATAATCACAACTTTTTTACCGCTTAGTTTTATTTTATATTTTCTTATATCAATCCTTTTTTCGGTGCTGTCATCTGGTTCGAGTGTTCAATGAAATATTTATAAAAGAAAATGTATTTCTTCGTTCATATCTGTCTATTTGTCAATCTAAATCTATTCATATCTAACAATCAATCCACCAGTTTAAATCTATCTGTCTTATAACCATTCACCGGTGGCTACAACGGTCTAAAAAAAAATAATTTTCCAAATTTTGTGGCATAATTTAGCACCGATGAAACTGAAAATTGACATAGAAGTATATCTTTCTATGGCTAAGGTCATAAACAACATGGAATTGACCTCTGAGGTAATTTGTGGTCATTTCTGGACATTTCTAATCAATTCTTAGAGTTGTGGGCCACAATTCTGCACCAAAGATGCTGAAATTGAGCAGATGGGTACATGTTCTAACATCAAAAGTTATTGGCTAAGGGAGATTGACTTTGGAGGTAATTCAATGTCATCAAAGGCCAATTCTGGTCATTTCTATTCAATATTCCAAGTTGTTAGCAATAATTTCGCACCTAAGTAACGGAAATTTGGCGTTGGGTTAACTCTTTTCTTGGCAATGGTCAGAGGCCTATCAACATCATGATTCATTTGAAGTCACCCATGGACATCTTTTGTTATTTCCAACCATTTTCCCTAGTTGTTAGCCACAATTTTGCACCTTTAAAACTGAAATTTAGCATAGATGTATATTCCTCCATGGGTGAGATTTTGTCATTGAGCCATTCGCGGTCACTTTAAAACATTTCTGGTTATTTCTAGCAAATTTTCTAAGTTGTTGACAAAGATAAGAAGCAGAAACGTTGCAAAAAGATACATCTTTATATGGCAAAAGTTATAGATAATGTGAGATTGATTCTGGGAGTCACTAAAGGTCATTTATGGAAATTATAACAAGATACAAGGACAATCTCTCAAGATCACTGGCCATTATTTGAGTTCTCGATGCTTTTCCTATTGACAACTCTTTATTGGTTGTTCTAGGATTGAATCCCTAATCAAACTTTTCATACTGGTTCCATATATGAGAGATACTGATGTAGTGCATCCAGGATTCCTACTAAATTAAGTGACGATATCATTTGTTCTTTTTGTACATCAGGGCATCTCCTCCGTTACAGCTACTTTTCATGCGTACATAGTATAAATAATCATTTTTCAATTGGTTGTACGGTGTAAGGAGAAAAATATCAAAGAAGATATTTTCACTATTATTATATTGAGCCAAACAACCGCCGGTCAGGCAGAGGCTAAATAACTGTTTTTGCACCAAATTCTCATCTTGTTTTTTCTCGGTCTATTCGCTTCTTTCAATGCAACAGTTTTGCATCAGGAAATGGATATCGGTGGCTGTTTAGCTCAATGGTAAGAGCATCGCTACGTTAAAGCGGCTATCCTATCAGTGGCATGTTCGATTCCTGCAGCTGCCCCATTTTCTTCAATTGTTTATTCTATTTACGTTGTCAAGGATGATTGATGCATTAATCATGTAATGATGGGAGATCATTTTGAATAAGTTTCTGTATAATATAACGTGATTTATAATCATTCGGTCAGATCACATTCACCCATTTCTAAATATATGTATTTATAATAGAGAAATAGATTATTAATCAGACAGAATAATTATAAATACGTTAATTTTTTAGGCACTCTTTTTGAACCGACACTCTGTTTTCACACGATTGGCCTAGACAGGGTAAATTGGTAAATGGGCTGCATCAGAAATCAAAATCACGGCCATCAGGAGGTCATCTTGACCGACTGTTTTTTACCGACTGAGTTAAACAACCAATCGGTTAATTGAACGATCTATAACCACTCCATACCTCTACATCTCGTTTGTCCGCTGCCCAAATCTGTTCTTTTTATGATCCTTTATCGCAGGATATTATGATATGAAGAAATGGATTTTTGAACTGAAACAATATCTATAAATACGTTATTTCTATCAAGAACTCTTTTGGAACAGATATCTCGTTTTTACATGGTAAATATGCCTATCAGTAACGATAAAAATTGATCTCTCTCTCGTATGATGTGAGTGTGTTCGTGATAATTATAAATATATTTATGTAGGGACTATATTGTGCTGTATTGAAGTTTCTCAGTAGCAAATCAAGCGGCCTAAGATCAAGTAAATAAAAAAAAAAGAAATGAGCTTGGTGCGAGCCTCGTTCCCGTCTCCACCAAGGAGCAGCCTATATGCGGCTCTACTCTTACCAACTGAACTAACGACATCCTTTGAGCACATGATCCGAGTCCATTCGGTTTACTTCTAAGTAACTTCAGTGCCGAGCAAAGTACAGTTCTAATGTGAATGTCTTCATAATTATCACATTCCATCAGATATAAATTATCTTTTGATGCTCCATATATGTATATATATATGTATATACGTATATGCATGCCTATTAAAAATGTATATATATCGCTAAACAGCCGCCGGCAATACAAAGGCCGAAGCGGTTACCCCGTCGGTCGCAGATTCATTTTCTGCAGCAACTGCAATTTTCTTTAATTGTTTATTTTATTTTTGTAGTCTAGGCCAAATGGTATATTCACTGTGTCGCAACGGGTTTTCATTCGAAAAAGGATTGCTTTGTAATGCAATGAAATTTATAATCATTCAGTGGAGCATATATCCATTTCTTAAT
This sequence comes from Thysanoteuthis rhombus, assembly GCA_963457665.1. Lineage (NCBI taxonomy): Eukaryota > Metazoa > Mollusca > Cephalopoda > Oegopsida > Thysanoteuthidae > Thysanoteuthis > Thysanoteuthis major. The sequence continues at coordinate 12,489,337 of OY735232.1, read as the reverse complement.
AACATAATTGTCGCATTGAAAGAAACAAATATAGCATATGTAGACTGCGAAAAAGCAAAATGGGAATTTCGGGTTAAAACAGTTATTTTGGCCTTTACATTACTGGCTGTTTAGCCCAATGGTAAGAGTATCGCTATGTTCAAGCAGCTACCCTATTGGTGGTAGGCTCGATTCCTGCAGCAGCCCCATTTTCTTTATTTATTCTATATACGGTGTCTTGGCCAAATTGTATATTCATCGTGTAAAAACGGATGTCTATTTCAAACAAGAGTATCTATATAATATGATGCAATTTATAATCATATATATATACATATATGAATAAATAAAGGTATATATTCATATATACAAATATATTTATCAAGATATGTAACAAAAACAACTTTTATCCCCCCTCCTAAATTTCACAAAAAAATCGACAATTGAAATATCTTATTGTCTTTGAAAAATCTTTTGACACATTTTATATATATATATATATATATATATATATATATATATATATATATATATATATTCGCACGCGCGTGCGTGCGTGTGTGTGTGCGTGCGTGTGTGTGTGTGTGCGTGCGTGTGTGTGTGTGTGTGTGTGAGTGCGTGCGTGTGTGTTCCTAGTCAGATTTTGATGATGTTTAACCTAATAATGTTTGTCTTAACATTTACTCTTTTAAAGTATCATTTCAATATTTTCCAGTGATTTACTTATTATTTTTTACAAATATTCCAAGATGTTCTTTCTTTATCAAAATACTTTTAGGTATTCCGGGCGTCCCCAGGCGAAAATAACTTCAAATTTTACAACACAGTAAAAAATATGTCCTTTGATATATTTATTCTCACACAACTAAAACCATTAAGTTGAAAACCATTTTAACTGATTATCCTTGCGAGTATTTTGAATGATATTTCAATACCTTTGTATATTTTTCTGATATCGAGTGTCATGCACCCCAGGCATACTCATGGGCAAATATACTGATATATTGGAAAAAATTGAAATAAAATAATTTTTGCAAGAAATTTTCATGTGCCTTCAATCCATGTGGTGTCTGCTATCTCTGGAAATTTGTCAGTTGTGAGAAGAATTAATTTTTAAGCTTTTAGGAGGGGACTTTTATTTACAATTCTAAACTTGACATGGAAGTTCATTTGTTTCCCTGTGTTGTAATATTTGAAGTTATTTTCCCCCAGACAATACCATATATCTCAGATAGTATCTATGTATCTCTCTCTATATATATACATGTATATATAGTAAGTACATGCATGTATGTATAATATATACACATGTATGATAATAAATTGCATTTTTTTTATATTGAAACTCTATTTGAAATGATCTCCAGTTATTACACGATGAATGTATTATTTGACCGAGACAACGTAAATGGAATAAACAATCGAAGGAAATGGGGCTTTGCATTAACGGCGGCTATTAAGCACAATGGCAAGAGCAAGGCTATGTTAAAGCGACTGCCGTGCTAGTTGCAATTCCGATTCCTGAGTTTCAATATGAAAGGACGCAATTCTGGCTGATATATCCATTTCTGAATAACACACACACACACACACACACACCCATATATATCATAATAGATAGAAGGCCGATTGCTTTCTGTCGTTGTCTCACGCTTCGCAGTTTCTCTACAAATTTGATCCAACGGACCATTGAGAAGATATGGAGATGAACATTACTTTCATCTTTCAGATTAAACTTTAACCAATGATGAATACGTGCCAGGTTATGGACTTATTGATCCATTCTCGGACACGTGGTGTGTCTGGAAAGTATCCAACCATTTTGGATATATCGAGAACCAGTCAGTGCATGGATAAAGACTCTCCCATGGGATCATTCAGTCGACACTGAGACAGCATTGAGCTTGTGTACTGTGTGACAGTCGCATTCACAATGGCCAAACCCATTCTTCACACCGCGTGGATTTGTTTTGTTTTTTTTCAACTAACATCACCATCATCACCCAAGGTTACTCAGCCTCCTTGGTCCAGATTTTGTTCTGAGACTTCTGGCTTTTCACCATTGAAAAGAGGGAGATTTCAGACGGGATTAAGGAGAACGCAGTGAGGTAGTTTATGGCGATCCCGAAAGAAGAGTTTCTAGGAAGTTCTGAAAAGTGAAATGGATGCTGGTATAAGTGAGAAGAGACTAAGGCGCTATTGCCCTACATTGGCTTTTATTATTATTTTATTTCATTGTTTTGTTTGTTTGTTTTTTTTGTCAATAGCAAATGACTAGATCCTTTCCAGACATATCCCGTATATTCATGAATGAAAAAAGCAAAAAAAAAAAAAAAGAATGAAAAATAACAGACGATCGGTCAATCTCGTATAAATATATTTGGCCTATATCTACAGAAATATTCAATACATAAACATTTATATATGAACTCAGTAACTGCTGGTAAAACAAACAAGACTGATTATGTTTATAAATTGATTTCTTGAAAAATGTTGTTATTGCTGAATGACGTCATAATCCAGAGAATATGTTTCGTTTATGGTTAGATAACTTTGCCAAGTCTCTTTAAGTTCTCGTACATGAACGAGACTTGAATCATTTGACGCGCTCTTTCATTATTGAGAATAATCTATGAAATCTGTAATTCAATTGATTGATTCTAGAAATATATTTCAAGAGGTGTAGTTGAACTATTTTCCTCGTCTTTGTTGCTTCTTTTTCACAACGTTTTAGCCAGGTACCACCCAGGCTTCCTTCTGTGTCTATTGTGTTTTGGAATATCGAATTTGGTTCCGCGCGAGCATGCGCATCCCCATTCACACATATATGTCACTGGGTTTTTTTTTCTGAATTGTCTTCTTTTAATTTGAAATGTTTTCAAAAAATAAGCAAGAAAGACAAAGGAAATAGTCTGACTGAACAACATACAATGAACACGAACAAAGGTTGCAAAAATAACTTAGAAATATGATATACAGGGTATAATATTATGTCTTTCATACATTTGAAAAAGGACTTTAAATGAACTAATTCATTATGAGTAGAATTGATAATTGTACATTTGTCTAGATAAAATGGTTGACATCGTTGTGCCAAAGAAGAAGCACGTATAAGTGAAGGTCTTTACAATAAAATGAAAGATGAACAAACAATTGCCAAATAGCGAAGTATTTGGAAAGGGATTTCAGCGAACCCAAAAGATCACAGCAAGCCGCACAAATAATTCTTTTGAATATTACATAGATATTGAATATTAGATATCATATCAATATTATATTACTAATAATATCATATTATTGATATCAAATATAATAAACAGTATATAAACATTGAAGAATAATTTATGGCCAGATCAATGATACAAAAACTTTGATAAAGCTTGAAATAAGAATAATCGATTGAACACACATGCACGCACACATACACACGCATACAGACACGCATATATATACAGAGTTCAACTCAAAAGTTCAGGGAATTTGAACAGATTAATCGCTCTGTTACCAAACTTTTCCCGTGTCTTACCGAACATTTTCCCAAATTTAGTTTCCCCGAACCTTTGGGTAGCACCTCGTATAAGCGTGTGGTTGTATGCAAAGATCTACTATAGTAATCCTTTACTCGCAAGAATAAAATGAGTTTCAATGCTGTATATTGAAATAATGCCATCGTAGCGATCATCCTGAGAAAAATAAATCAGCAGCCGAAAATATTCTGCATGAAACGATGAAACATTTCCTCTGAATTATGAAATCGGTCAGCAGTTATCCCAGATATTTTCACCATGAATGTCTTCAAAAAGTCTTTTTTTAATGATCTAAGGTCAGTATTCAGATTTCTATACAGGTTGGAACTCACTAATCCGGCGAGCTGGGAACCAGACAGGTGATGGAGTAGTGGATTTTCCCAACCATTGAAGATGAAGGTAAAAATGGCAAAATAATGCATATACTATACTGTATTACTGATACCAATACTTACATGGACGTAACCTTAGTTAAGCCTGAATAGAATCTTTTTCTCTGATATTTGGAATTTAAATTTGTTTGAGATAATTTTCATCATTTAGTAAATAAGTACCGAAAATTTTATCAAAATTCAATAATTAGTAAATTTTTGATAGAATTTTAAGATTGGGGTGTTTTTCACCAAAAGATTTTCTAAAGCAAATTATTAAATTTTGACGGCATTTCAGTCTTTTGAATATCAAATAATTACACAAAACAAAACAGTAGAAATTAATAGATTTTTATCCAATCTTTATCAAAAGTTAAATTGTCCCAATAACAAGTGATGTACTAGTTATTCTATTTGCATTAGTATTGGGCTGTTATGCATGAATTTCATTGACATCAAAGAAAATCAATGCTAAAACTGAATGATCGACTCGTGTCATTGAATTTGTTTCCGTAATCTCAATGTTAACGGAGATACAATTCGTTATTAATCCGTTATCATTGGACTTTTGGGACCCTCGACAGCTATGTTACGCAACAAGAAGTTTGACTAATTTTCAAGTACGAATTCAAATTAGGACATAATGTTGATTAAACTGCTGATAACGTTTGGAGTGGACACTACTCTATTGTGAACTATTCAGAGTTGATTCAGTGGATTAAGGTCTATAAATATTTTCGAGGGAAGTCCACATCTACTCTTAATGATTAAGAATTATCGACAGCAGTGACCAATGAACAACGAACAACGTTGTAAATACTTTCTGGCTACTTAAGGACATCAACACCGGCTGTATTATGTTATCTCAAGGTAATGGGAAATGTTGAACACTTGAAGAAATGGGTCGCACATGAACTATGAAATGCTCCATGACAGTTCGAGCCCCCATCTCAGCTGAATGCGTCTCCGCTTAGAGAATCGGGATATGAAGCCTTGCAGCATCCTCCATAATCACCTTACAGACAATCATATTTTCAATCATTTTGAACTTGTATCTGTAATAAAAGGTTCAATTATAGGGAACCCATAATATCGAGCTTTTACTGAATTTGTAGCGATTGAATCTAAAGAATCTCATAGAGACAGCATATCATCATTAAATGATCTTTGAAAAAGATAATTGCTTTTAATGGATCTTGTTTTAAATAAATATTCACCGTTTTTGTTGTTTATATCATCCTTCGTCTTACATATGAAATGTCGTTCTTTGAATAGTAACAGCCTAAATAATAACAATCCAGTAAGAGATTTTCTCTTTAAAATTCAATTTTGTTAATTAATACAATTTGTTTTTTTCGTTTCCGACAAGAAAATCATTCAAGATTTTATAAGAATTACAGATAAATTTTTCTTGACGCAATAAAACGAAATTTGAACACTGACCTAAAATCAAAAGCGGAAAACAAATTTCTTGAAAAAGACGAAACTGAAATTAAATTCACGAACCAAAAATAACATCACTTATCTTCTTCCTTCTAAGTGTTATTTTTTATCACAGTTTCAATTGCTGAGGGGTAGTCTCGTTTTTTTTTTTCATCCAGGTTTGACTCTCAGGATGTTTGTCTGTGTTCATGTGTTTATAAATCTAAAGTTCATGGGTTTATAAATTTCATTTTATTTTTATTTATTCATTTAAAACCGTGGGGTTTGTTTGAGATGCACAGCCAAAAACCACGGGAACAAGTTCAATATTCAACAAGATTACACTGCGAATGTTGTATTATGTGCCATAACTATCAAGTACCCTAACATTGGCTACGACATGATGTGTCACTTCCAAGGCTTTCCACATTATTCTTATGTCTTGACTTGTGATTTGTGAAATAGACTTTAAGGCGACAGGCATCTAAAGTGACGTCACTGACTTCATGACTGTAACGTACCATAACAACAACTGGCTAAAAAAATTCCAGGTTATTTTCACGAACAACTAATGGCAAGAAGATAGATATCCAAAGCAGCTTTCCCTGCTTTTTCAGTCTTTTCCATCACGGGTGGTAATAACTAGTTGACGCTTACCATCAAAAAACGACACCAATATCTAAATATTTTTGCAATTGCTTAGAATATAAAGAGGTGTGAAGCTATTTCAATTTGTCACAGAATTCAAATATAGTATGCAATCAAGTTTTCTCTTACAAATAACGAAAAAAAATGAAATAGTCTACTGAGGGAAGTAACTCTTACATAAAATTTAAAAGTTATCTTATTTGGGGTGTTACAGACAAAAATAGATGCGATCATACACTTGGTTATTATAATGGACTCTAATTCAACTATGCTTTTTAGGGTGGTTTTTCTTCATAGGAGAATCAGGTAGACCACGATTTTTCAATATGTTTACTTTCCTGGTCGAAAATAGACGCACACATACAATAAAATAAACCAACAATACTGAATAACCATGGGTGCAGATAATAAATTGACAATGCAAAAAGATAATGCATTTTTTTTTTCAAAATTAAGCTTGGTGTTTATTTATAAACGTTTTTAAATATTAATTTGACAGCTTGGAGCTAGCAAAAGCCCTTACACTGGCTATGCTACTTGCCGTCACTACTCGGGTTTCCCAGGTTTCTCTTGTCACGACTAGCGATATATGAAGTAGACTTGGACGCGACCTGCACCCGAAGTGGCGTCACTCACGACACCATTCTCGTAAACAGCATCTGGCATTTCCAAGCAGACAGCCATTAATGTACTGACCAGACCTGACGTTGACTTTGGTGTTCTCACGAGAAACTGTGTATCCAACGTGATTTGGATGTGAGCTGGCAGATTGGACGATTATGTAAAATCTCATCACATTTATAAATTATTGAGATGTTTTTATGGCTTATCGTAAGACTACTGTCAAAAACGACGGTATATATAAATGTGAATTAAATGAAAACACGTTGCGTTTTACATACATGAATAATAGAACAAATTGTACAAGGGACGCAACAGTATCATTAGGTTTTGTTTTCCTTTTAGAAACGATGTTCATTCAATTGATTCGAAGACAAAAAAATGAATTTACAAATACACGTAGCGAAACATCTAAGTAGAATTCTGGTTGGTTATGATTTTCTTACGTTATAAATATATGAATGTGTCTTGTCATTCCATTTGACTGTGTAGAAAGAGAGCTTTTAAATGAAACCAAAGACTTCAAGAGGAACGGACCAGGAACAATAAATGATTAGAAGCCAAGTGGACTTATACCCAGGTAAGGTCGAATACCCTTGCTATGATTGACTATAACTTTGAGAAAAGCCATCAACACGCCAAATCTTATTTGGACAATTGAATCACCCAGCCTTGTCAACACAACGTTTCGTTCGAGCCATTCTTCACCCTTCACATAGAATCCTGTAGTTGTCCATTTCATAAAGTCTGTCCCCCCCCCCAGTTCCAGCGGTCGATGGTTGCACATCCCTAGCAAAGAGTCTCACCTTTTGACACACAAAAAGCAGATTTTATACAAAAAAGTAACATAAAATATACACTGGTCCAAATACATTGCAGATTGTGAATCAAAAATCCTCACCAACAAACAGATTTGGAAATTCACTAAATCTGCCAGAAACTAAAATATACATTCTTCAAATCTCAGCGACAAACTATATTACATTTTTTTCACTTTATATTTTTGTGCAGACGAAAACAATAATAATGAAAGAAAAGAAATACAAGTAAGCAAATGCGACATTTGCAAAAACTCAATGAGCAAAATAACTGAATTTCAATTGTATTACCACCACTAATAATAATAATAATAATAATAATAATAATAATAATAATAATAATGATAATAATGATAATAACAACAACAACAACAGTGGTGGTTCAAGTGAGGACATTGCACTATTAAAAAGATTCTGGTATTTTAGCATAGTGAAGACATATATTTCAAGTAATAGTAATGACAACAACAATAACAACAACAACAACAACAGATATAGCAGCAAAGACCAGCAGCAGCAAGAGCAATTTTAAAAGATGTTTAAGGTAGATATTGTTATCATTATTTGGGGTTCTTTAAAAAGGGTTTTATGAACACAATGTGGCAACTTTACATGAAAATCGATCTATTTTACTGGGAAAACTTTTCACTGTGCTACATTATTAATATATACAGCTCACACATCATCATCAGCTATTTTAGATCCACTGCTGGACAAAGGCCTTTCCTAACTCCTCCCATAACGACCTCGACTCAAACATACGCATTGTATTTATCAGTATATTGTATCACAGGTCAGGTAGAGAAGAGATACATTTTAGTATTTTGAGGAAATAAAAGACAAAATACAGTGTTGTTATTTCAAAATGGATCCCAACAGATAAATATGGACATGAGATATTTGTCTGACCCAAGCACTGAGTTCCTCTTTTTGATTTGAGAATTTCAAATGGTTCTTGTCTGAATTTAGTTATGCGGGGTCTTTCAATCAATGTGCTTGTGTTATTGTTGGATTATTTTCTTCGTCTTTGTTTCATTTTTTTTTTTTTACAGCATTTCGGCCGTGTACGCAGCGATCTTCTTCGAGTGTCTGTTGTATTGATGTCAACAGTCTAGAAACGAAACAGATATCCAAAGAAGGCCAGAGGATCCACGTCTAAAACGTTGTGAAAAAGAAACGTGGAAGACGAGGAAAATAGTCCGACTGAACCGCATACAATGGTTTCAATTCGTATCGAAAAGCCTTCTCTCTCGACTTCCATTTTTGATTCTGGACAAAACATCTCGTGATATAAAGATTGGAAATGGTCTTAGGGTTATCGGGTTTTGGCCTTCATTGTGTATTCCTTGAAGCTCTTTTCTACTAAGGGAGAAAACCTGAAATGTGTGCCGAATTCCGTGGGACGTTTGAACACAGACTGACACTAAACCATGAAACGAAGAGTCAATTGAATCACGGTTGCGAACACAACATTCACATCCAGTCTTTCTTCAATAGAATCATTTCAAAGGTATGGCTTTATTATGCACGTACACAGATACAAAACAGCACACACAGAGACACACATATATATATATATATATATATATATATATATATATATATATATATAAAATACATACCTACATTTTCTACAGAAAAAAACACACATATACCTACATATGCACACACAAACATACGCGCAGACATACACAAACCACGTACACATATGTACATGCATATACAAAAAATTATTCCTCACCAGATTTCATCTTTCATTTGTGGTTTCACAGCAAGATGAATGCAGGTTTGTTTTTTCTGCTAACATGTATACGTATGTAGGGATATTTATTAAGCTTAACTTGGGTCACAATTGAGGGAAACTAACCAAGGACTGAAATCACTAGCAAAGTTGCAATAGTCTGCAAAATTAACCAGTTAATGTATGGTGTCCATCGTATAAAAAAAAGATCTTGAAGCCTTTGACATTTAAATAAAAAACTCTGAATCAGATCTTTGATCAAATTATGGATGTCTTTTACAACTGATGAATTTTGTAGAGGAAATAAAAAAATTCACTCGTTCATTGGCTTGTGCGTGATGTCATCTTGATTTTTTTTTTACCCAACATCTCTATGCGTTCAGTACAAATATCTACGGTATATATATACGCATGCATCCGTGAACGTTGGAATATTATATACACCAACCCACGTTTCTTAGAGGGGACGTGATAGAAAAAATTACGTACTAAAAGAGAGGGAAAAAATGACATCCCAAATACATTATCTTCAGAATGCAAATTACAGTAATTATAACAGGACGGGCATTAGTCAATTTTAATTAACTACAGAATAATCATTAGGAATTTGTCAGATCATTGATAACAAAAAACACACAACTCGTACGTCAATTTTTTACCACATTTCATTTTCCAATACTTTTGTTCCTCCCGTTTTTAATTTTATCTTATTATTTAATCGGTCATCTTTCTTTCTCTTCCATCAATCACTCTTTTTCTCAACGATATACATATATACGTATATAATAAATACACACGTATATATATATATATATATATGCATATATAAATACACATATATATATGCATATATAAATATACACATATATATATACATAAATACACATATATACATGCATATATAAATACACATATATATATATACATATATATGCATATATAAATACACATATATGTATACATATATATATATACATATATAAATGCACGTATATGTATACATGTATAAATATACATATATGTATACATATATATATATACATATATAAATGCACGTATATATAAATACATATATAAATGCACGTATATATAAATACATATATAAATACACATATATGTATACATATATAAATACACATATATATATACATATATAAATACACATATATATATACATATATAAATACACATATATATATACATATATAAATACACATATATATATACATATATAAATACACATATATATATACATATATAAATACACATATATATATACATATATAAATACACATATATATATACATATATAAATACACATATATATATACATATATAAATACAAATATATAGATATATACATATATAAATACACACACATATACATATATATATATATAAATACACACACATATATATATGTATATGAATACACATATAAATATATATATATAAATACAAATGTATATATATACATATACACACATATATATATACATATGTAAATACATATATATATATACATATGTAAATACATATATATATATATACATATATATATAAATACACATATATATGTATATAAATACACACATATATATATATAAAAACACACATATATACATATATAAATACACACATATATACATATATAAATACACACATATGTACATATAAATACACACACATATATACACATATATAAATACACACATACGTATATAAATACACATATACATATATAAATACACAAATATATATATACATACATATATATACAAATACACATATATACATATATAAATACATATATATACATATGTAAATACATATATATACATATGTAAATACATATATATACATATGTAAATACATATATATACATATGTAAATACATATATATACATATGTAAATACATATATATACATATGTAAATACATATATATACATATATATACACACATATATATATACACACATATATATACACACACATATATATATACACACACATATATATATACACACACATATATATCGACATTTAAATACACAGTCATATATATATATATACATATATAAATACACACATATATATATACACATATATAAATACACGGATATATATATACATATATAGATATACACATGTGTATATATATACATATATAAATACACTCATATATATATATACATATATAAATACACGCATATATATATGTACACATATATAAATACACGCATATATATATGTACACATATATAAATACACGCATATATATATGTACACACATAAATACACGCATATATATATGTACACACATAAATACACGCATATATATTGTACTAAAAAGACAGTATATACAATGTATATATATATCTTTTGATATATCTATACATAACATATATGTTGCAAAATGGTATAGAAACATTGGCCTCTAATCAGCATGATTTGTCATAGCTTTTGGGCTAAAATCTACAACTGAAAAAACTCTCTACATTCCTATGATCTAATGTCATTTTTCAGCAGTTCGTTGTCTAAAAGAGGAATCAAGGGACATGGATAATCAGAAGCCATTTTCAGGCAAGACATGAGTGACGAGAAAAGCTTCCAAAATATACATGAGAATTAATAGAATATAATTAAACTCAAACTACAGACGATGAGTTTCAGTCTTTGCAGTTCTGAGTCTGATTCGATAACATTTTTATTTAGGTTTATTTTGATTGATGGCAACTCAATTTTATCTATGAATCAGACCTTTTAATTTGCAATCAATTATCCTGCAATGGACAATTAATGATAAAATAACTCAACTCACAGTTTAAAAAATGTATAACTGAGAGAAATTTCTTGAGGATTTAACATCTAAATAGTAAAATCTTGAGCCACTGGTAAAGTCTATTTCTTACTGGGGATCCCATAACTTACTTGTACATCAGATTTGCTTCAGCAGGGAAATTAAAGCACTAATGGTATTTCTATAAACACTCAAAATACAACTTCAAACCATAAATTAATGAAAATGACTGAAAAGTTGTGGTCTTAGTAATAAGGATGAATGTGTAATCCGAGTTATATAGAATGCAGAAAGATGTTTTATATATTTGAATAAATATATAAGGTTGGTGCAAAAATAATTGCAGTTTTTGTTATTTTAAACTATAAGGCTTATCATGAAATAAACTATTATCTAACTATGTACAAAGAATACACCATTTTAAAGCATGAATTTCACTCTATTTATTAAAGCTGAAAATTTTCTCAACCAAGTATTTGGCCAGGGGACTCTCAACGAACATACAGCTCAATATTAGTTCCAAAGATTTCAAAACTGAGATAAGAGCCTTGAAGATGAGGAGGGATATGGATGTCCTTACAGGATTGATGACATCCAATTGAGGGCCATTACTGAGGCAGACCCACACAAAACAATAAGTTGCAGAGGAACTATATGTTGACCAAACTACAAAATTCTACCTCATCCAGCTTACTCACCAGACTTTTCCCTGACCGACAATCACTTTTTCAAGCATTTCAACCACTTCCTGCAAAGGAAAGATCTCCAACAACCAAGCAGCAGCTCAAAATGCCTTTGAAGAATCCATTAGTTCCAGGACCCCTGAGTTCTAAAATAAATGGACTCATTTCTAAATTGCAAAAATGTGTATATTCTAAAGATCCTTATTTTGATAAATAACTTTCATTCCAAGACGAGTAATAGTGCTTTTAAGTCTAAGGTAAAAACCTGCAATTATTTTTGCATCAACCAATTAATCTACACATGGGTGGGTGTGTATGAAAGAGAATATGTGTGTGTGTTCATGTATGGTATATATTAGTAATTGGAAAAGTAATGATCTGACAATGATGCAGCAAGAAAAACTAATCAAAAATATTTCCTCCAAACTATTTCTGCAATTTTGATCTGAGCATGAAAATGCACACAAATATATATATATATATATATATATATATATATATACATATACATATATATATATATGATAGTTAAACAAGGGAGGTAATTTTTTTTCCATTATCAAATATCATGAAAATTGTTACAAACACACCCACGAATATCTTGCCTCTTCGGAAATGCTCCAATGCTTTTCTACACAGCTTTTCTTTGCATTTTCCCACAAAATAAGATTCATTACATCATAGCTCAAAAATTCATCTTCAATACTTGTAATCAAAACAATTATTTCTTCAGGATGCTCAAAAAATGAATATAAAACATCTGTGTAAATTATTAAATGGAGAAGACAAAAAAGCTTCATATTTTTGTCAAACAAGTATATCTTTTTTTACTGAATAGTGAATCAGGTCATATGAACACTTTTTCAAAAGCTGTTTATAATCAAAGCTAATATTTTTGTACCATTCAAGCAATTACAAAAATTTGTTTCAATATTTCTGTTTGTATCCCAGTGTTCATCCTCTGTGTTTTCTGCCACCTCAAAAGATTTTTCATGGTGTTTAAAATTTTTCAAAAGGCATTTAATGAAATCATTCTTTTAAAATGGAAATAAAAACAATCAATTGTGCAAGAGGGGATGTCATATAAACATTTTTACATTTACAAAATCACAGCAATATAAACCAGTGTTTCCCAAACCTTTATGGCAGAGCAATCTTGAACACAGAAGCATTTTGTCCAGCTGACCCACAGGATAGAAACTTAGTTTCAGAGATTTTTCATTTAGTTTACAAGAATTTCACCTTCATTTGATGATTAATACTAATGTACTTTAGTAGATACTACATTATCTACAACTTTTTTTCCTCTCATAGTTTCAAGGATGCTTTATATTTCATAATTGGGATTAAAATAGATTTGCACTTTTTTTTCACACAGTAAATTTTTTTCATTTTCTTATTTTAAATATCAATTGTTGTGCAACCCTTAGGAGCATTCTTGGCATCTATATTTGGGTCATGACCATGGCTTTGGGAAACACTGATGTAAACATTTGAATATAGGCTGAATTTGGAAATTCAGCCTCCCAACATTACAAATGATTTAAGCACAGCTGCTTTGGTTTTTTGTAAAAAAAAGTATTTTTCTGGCTTCATACAGCAAGAGTAAATTGCAATGAAAACAATTAACATCATTTTTAGCAACAACTATAGAGAAAAAAAGACAAACAATCTATAATATATATATGATAGTTTGTCTTTTTTTTTTCTTATATATATATATATATATAAGTTGATTCTGACAGTGGATTGCCATGGAACATCCATTACAAGGGATAGCTGCTCAGTAGGACCGATTATATAAGAACAGAATCAAACGTATGGAATATTTTATCCTTTTGATAAATGCAAATACATTTAAAAACTAACTGGGACCAAAATTTGAGGTCCTGGTGAGTTCCACTTCAGCAGAATCCACTATGTATATATATGTATGTATATGATTGAGAAATGGATTCATAATCTGACAGAAATAATTATAAATGTGTTATATTACTTTGAAACTATTTGAAATGATCTCCTGTTATTACATAGTGGAGTTATCATTTGGAGTTGAAGCAGTTATTCGGGTCTTTACATCATCATCATCTTTACATAAAGAGCAATGCTATGTTAAAGCGGCTACCCTACTGGTCTCATGTTCAATTCCTGCAGCAGCCCCATGTAAAAGTAGTATAAAACATTTATGATATATATATATATATATATATATATATATATATATATATATATATATATGTATATATATATATATATATATTAGACACCCAAAACATGACTTTTGTGGTTTTATCCAACCATAAAGAGGACTGAGTATTTTTAATTGAAGCTTTGCATTTGAATAAAGAACAGAATCCTTTTTCATAACATTACTGTCATGTGCATTTGATGTCAGTGATATATTTACAAGTTCATTTGTTTATTATTTCATCTCTCATAAGAAGAAATCATTGAATAGCTAGAAAATGAGGTTAGTCCAGTTCAGCAGATACCAAAAATGAATTTGAAACATCAGAAAACACTTCACATATGTCTTCTATTTAGATACAGCATCATTGTTGATAGAATCAGCAAATATTTCAAGTTGGAATCATATTTTAAAGAAGTTGATTTTAAGAGGTTTTTACTTTTTTCTTCCACAATGCTCCAATTAGTAAAGTTTACAAATGATATTAACATTAAAAAGAGATAGGCAATTGAAAATAAATAGATGAATAGACTGAGATAATCTTTTTGCAATCAAATGCATGCACACACATACATATGTAATTAATAGCTCAAGTTCCTGATTGACTTATATATATATATATATATATATATATACATAAATATATAAATAAAGTGATAAGAAACTATTTTTCTAGAACCAAATTTCCATCAATTTTGCTGCCTGACAGAATTTGCGCTATTCAGACTTTCATTATTCTATAATGAAAACAATGATTTGAGACAAAATTACCAAAATTGAATATCGTTCCTTTTTCATCCGAAGTGAATCATGAACATTACACCATTAGGAATATTTTTGAGTAGGTATTCTATCTTCATCCAAGTCTGACACAAGGTTTGTTTTAGTGAGATCACATGATGTTAGAGGGTGCAGAGTGGCTAAATGGTTAACAGCAGGGAGAATGGAATTGGCAAGCAGAGTTCAAGCCCCAGCTTATACGGTTGGTTAATGCCTTTAGGAAATGCATCTTTTCATTCCTTCTCCCCCCTCCTCAATGCTATAGCTAAAAAATCAGGACAAACTAGGCTCTCTAGCTTCGGCAACCAGTCTACGAGAAGAACAGCTCTAAATTCAATAAAGGATTGAATCCACTCCTTCCCCAGCTATAACAAAAGTGGGATGGGTAGGGATTGAAATTCCACCCAATAAACACCCACTTGCAAAAGATGATCGACATGCAAGCTGAAGAACCAATCCGATCCAAGGGCCAGGAATTGTATTCTAATCCTAGTCTGACACAAGGTTATATTCAACTTGGACCATAAAATGTCAGAATAGGAATAGAAGGTTCACTTTTAGAGGATAGCCTTTATCTAGACTGAAAAATTCATGGCCCAAAATGAACTCATTGATATATATATATATATATATTAATTTCAGGAGATGAATATAAGGAAATTTCAGAGCTGAATCCTTGTCAATATGTTGAAAAATATGTGTGTATGGACAATGTTTTAGAACAAGTGAAAATCCATACATATATATAGCGATTTATTCATTTACGTATACACAAAATAAATAAATAAATTGCGATGTATATATGTATATATATATATATATCTCACTATGTGCATCCATATCTCAGTATATTTAAGACTTTTTTAAATGACTAGAGGAGTCAATGTAGTGAACTCTTCTGCTGACATAATAGAGTTAGAATTTTAAGCTAAACTTGATAAATAACATTCTATGATAATCAAATGGTAAATAATTTAAGTAATTGCAAAATTACTTAAATATTGTTATCAATTTTGGATGGCAGTACTGGTCTTAAATCAGTAAAGAACACAAAATATTTTGGCTTTATTTAACATTTGGGAACAACATAAATAACACAAGGAATGTGTTAAATTGTTCAAACTCTTGGAATGAGCAAGGTATAGTCCAAAGAGCAAATCGTAAGGCTTGTATACCACAAATGTATTCACCTGAGGATGGCTGGAGAATAGACTGGTCAAGATATGGAAGACATTCAAAATAAATAGCTGCAAACATGAGGATGATACAAAATTTGATGAAATGCTGAACCCATAAATAAAAAGAGTAAAAATAAAAATACACTCACCAAAAATGCAAACCAAAGAGAAGAACATCATTTTACTCCTAGAGATACACAATCTCTTATCGAAAATTCTGAAGAATCAAAAAACTTGCAGAACTGAACATTTGTCTGATGGCAATAAATGTTCAGTTTTAGTGTTTGATTTTTTTTACTTAAGAATAAAAAGTAAAACTGGAGAAAATGTAAACTAGGATATCATTAAGTCTTGATTTACCCAATTCAGTGCAAATATTA
The DNA here is from genome assembly GCA_963457665.1 of Thysanoteuthis rhombus. NCBI lineage: Eukaryota > Metazoa > Mollusca > Cephalopoda > Oegopsida > Thysanoteuthidae > Thysanoteuthis > Thysanoteuthis major. The sequence goes on along the minus strand of OY735232.1, from coordinate 12,472,199 downwards.
ACAAGGTTCATAGCAAACACTTGCCATTCCCTAAACATTGATTTGTCTATGCTATACCAAGTATCTGTGCTCTATATAAAAAAGTACTTGTACAACCATTCCAAAACATAAAAAATTCCAAATAGTGTCTGATCCCAAAAGTTTCAAATAAGAGATTGTGTACGAGTAAAATGTTGTTCAAATACACATTACTGACTGATTGTTCAACGAACTGATTCAATCTTTAGAGGATTCAGTCAGAAACAGTGCAACATCACAGATCCACCCTGGATATACACCTTATATAAGCAGATTAGAGGCAGTAGATCTCCGAGGTAATGGAATATATATATATATAATTATATATATATAAAGAACAATAAAGACAGCAATAGGTACAGATAGATAGATATAGCAATTTTGAGTCAAAATTTCATAATTTGTACAATATATATCTATCAATTCATTCCACTTGAATATTCTCTGTAAATGATTTTGTACCGTTTCCAATTATGAGGGAGTGAAATCTGAAGATACCTGCTTATATTATGATTTTAGGGAAAGTTTTATGGTTTGCTCAAAAGACACAAGGAATTTTTTAACACCTTCATTGCTGCATTCTGATAAATGACAAATTTTTTTAGACTTTTGCTGCTGTTATTATTATTATTGTTGTTATTATTATTATTATCATTATCATCATTATAATCATGATAGTTACTTTTCAGTAATATCTATATTTGGGCTTTTATTTATCTCAAATACGTCCAAATATAGATAATTAGACAAACCTCACAACTCGTTTTGTTTACTTGACTCTTAATCTCAGCTTGATGCGATGAAAGACTTATATCCCTCACCCTTCAACTCTATTTGAAATTCATGTAGTCTCGTGGAAACTCAAAATATCATTAAGATTTGCTCGTAAATTCAATACAAAATCTCATTTAATTTGTTCAGGCATTTCATACAAAAATGGGAATCAACCACATACAAATTTCAATAAAAAAAAAAAAGAATCTCAAGAGATTTTTATCTTATTTTATGTTTCAAAAGAAATAATATTTTCAATGAAATCATAGAAAATCTAAAATGACTGTGATCCACACAAGTGACAATAATCAAGAACGAGGCACTGTATCAAGTTGAAAAGACAGTGCCGAGTTTGAAAAAAGGAAAAAAAAAAGATGAATTTCATTTACTTGAGGTGCTAAACTTTATTTCATTGGAACTAACAAAAATTCAAAATAATTTATTGGAACTAATAGTCATAACTAACAGCTTGAATTAAATTAAGGTAAAGTTCAAAGATTATCTCCCTTAGATACATGAAAGTTACCTCCCCTGACATTTAATGACTAATATAAGATGCTAAAAGTAATGTTCTCATAATTTACTCTCGGATTAATAATAATAATAGAAAAAGAATTTCTTAGAGAAAATGTCAATTTCTTTCATCCTATTTCAATTATTTCTTATTGAAACTCTCAGACCATCATTCTATGAGAGTTACGTAAGCTGTGCGGATTGGAAATTAATACTGATGAGAAAATTTTTTTTAAATTAACAATTATCCGAAGGAATTTCCAAAAATAAGCAAATATAAAGTGGATGAATCCCTCCATAAATAGCATGTCTGAACCAAGATTATTTCCAAGTAATCCACAGACATAAAACCAAATGTGTATCCATCTGTGTGAGTGAGTGTGTATATAACACTTTTCAATGAACGTATAGATACTTCCCTCTGATCCTATGTAGAAGGCCTGAGAATGACACTGATTCTGGGCAGAGGGCACAGATATTCTAACCAAGCAGAAGTGTTGATCCAGTAAATACTCATGTCATTTTTTACAGGGAATAATACTCAAATCTAGATAAAAGGAATCTAAGTTCAAATCATTATAGTCTATATTCTAAAAATAAGTGATTGGGTCTGCATAATTTACAGCTCTTTAAGGCACTGGGCAGTTAGAATAAATCAGTTTGGTTTGTCTTGGCAATTCCAATAATTATCAAAAGAATAAATTAAGGGAAGGACACTTCAGTCACTTGCAGGCATAAACCAATATTTTTAGTTTTCTTTTATAGATTTCAATTTAATTCATTATTGTATAGATTAAACAAAATCTGTACCTTCAGAAATAAAGTATTTTCCAACATTATTTCATAAGCATTAAACATCACGAAAATTATCCACTTGAAAATCAATAGTGCATTTCAAATGGAGGGGGGTGGGTTACAATTTGGATTGTCTTCATAAAGAATCTTCCATTTTTCTACCAATTGCATAAGACTTTTTCCCCACTTCAAAAAGAAGTCTAAATTTATTGTTTCCTTCAATTTTTTAAGAGAAAGAAAGAAAGAAAAAAAAGAATTTTTAGCATTAAGATGGTGGTGGTGGGGGGACCTAATAATTTGATTATTAGACTTGGATTTTGTATTTTATGTCCCCCCAAAATTAAATCTTATTGAGATCCTATGTTAAAAATCTAATTCCCATAGGGAAGGTAGAATATATACAAAACCATTTTCCTTGAAAAGTCATCAAGACAGGTTTTGTTTGTAAGTGGTTGTATCCAGCATATAAGTTAATTACAGACATTTTAATAACGAACGTCATCTTGGTAAGGAAAATTATATAAAACATTGGTATACAAAGCAGAATAGCAAAAATAAATTACCTACAAGGAAATAACCACATTTTCAAAAGGTAGTGAAGCTTATAATAAAGACTGTCATCTCAAACAAAGAGTGATTTTTGCAATTTAGCCGATTAATATTGATTTCCATTTTGAGTTTTAGTATGTAATCTTAGTAGCTCTAATACTTTTTCGTAAGTGAGGTGAAAATGAAGAAAAAAAACATTGCATATTTACACTTTAATTGTTATTTATTCATATTTTCAGTACCAATTATAGTGTATGTGTGTCTGTGTCCAAAGAGCCGAATTTAACATTAATTGGGGCCTAGTGCATAACATTTCTCAGGAAGCCTTCTCTGTTTATATTCAGTTATCATTTTCAAATAGATCAAAATGAAATAAGATGTCTGATTTATCATAAAGTCCTTTATGGATAATTCAGTCAATGTAAAAAATAAAAAATATCTTTTTAAATGGTAAATCTGCACTACGTTAAGTGCGGTCCGAGTGTGGGTGTGTACACGCTTCTCACCTAATTTTTCAGATAGCGTGACAATACAAAGCTGTTGGCCCCAACCTACACATAGTGCATAAGTAGTATACATCAACAATAGCTTACGACTTGAGATTAGATGCTGATTTCATGGCAAGATGATGTGAAGAAGGTTTTGAAATATGCTCGAAAAAATTTCACAAAGAAGCCCATAAGTACAGTAGTTAGATATTGTTGCCAGAACAATATTGCAAACCATAATTCCAGTTGGTTTGGGGATTCAGCCATCAGAAAATCAACTTTGAAAAAATAAGATTATAATTTAGTTGTTATGCAAATTTGTTTCATCAAAGGAATAGAAGTAGCCAACCAAAAGAGAGTGGAGTTTTGTATTTACTCAAGTTCAGAAGAATCTTTTTTGTCCTGGTTTCTTATGAATCTTTTTGGCTTATTGTACATCCATATTATATGAACTATAGCTAACGGTATTCTCAGGTTGATTACTTTTCATTAACCTTTAGCAATTGGTAGCCACCATTGTTTGCATTTGCAGAACAAAAAAGTCATGCTCCAATTGCCAAACAATAGTGTGTTTGAATTTTGCAGTTATGTCAATTTCAGTCATGCATGACCAGACACATAAGTTACTGGCCTTCAAAGTTAGTAAGTGCACAAAATCTTGGCAGTCTTGAAAAAAGAATACAGGGTGCCAAAAGTGGAGGGGGGGGGGTCAAATGAGTTACACAGTTTACATAACTGCCTATTATTTTCTTTTTTCCTTCAAAATCCCTAGAAGACTGGAGCAGCAGTGTGATAGATTCCTTACACAGAGCCAAGAGTTAATGTGCCATATTAACCAAGCACTTAAAATAGAAACTCAAATCTTTGTGACTCAAGATTACAGATTGTCAATAAGAGTGACAATTTAACCAATAAAAGTGCAGTCAAATGAACTATTTCCCATGTCACAATAGTCCATCATTTCTTTAAAATCTAATTACTTACAAGAAAAAAAAGAATTAAATTACACAAAAAAAAAAAAAAAAAATTAATCACAATTGAAATTCTTAGTGAGCATTTTTCGTAAAACTAGACATTAAAATGACTTCAAGAATAACCTGTAACATAAGTGGGGGAATTTCTCGGATGTTCTCATTCACAAATCAGGGATGGAAAAGAAGAATAAAAAAAAGGTTTTCGTACGGAAAGCTTTTATAAATATCTTTTTTATTTCAATCTTTTTTAAATATACATTTCATTTTCCAAATTCTGATTTCATTATTTTTATGTAGCAATAGAATAATTTCCTATGAGTAAAAGTCTATTTGGTACACTGGAATCAATTCAAATATTTTTGAGACGGGCCAATTCCAAACAGACTTGAATTTTAGAGTTTGTGTTGTGTATCGGACAGATGTTAACACGCATTTATGTAAATTAGGGCAGAAAATAACTGAACATTGAATACATATCACGGGCAATTTCTCAAAATCACCAATGATGATAATAGTAAATAGATGATGAAAATAACAACTGAATTTTAAATATATATATATATCAATACATATAAATCATTATCATATATGTATACCTGAAATCAATCCAAAACAATTTGGCCCCGATATTGTTCAACCAAATTAATAAAATTCATCAGGTCAGAGCATTTTATGGGAAATCCATTAAAGAAAATAAGTTCCATAACTCACATCCTGTTTTATAAAAAAAATTGGGGGGGGGGGGGCAATTTTTACAATTTTATCCCAGTATATAACCACATCTAATAGAATTACAATTTTTTTTTATCATTCAACTATTTTGGCATCTGTATACAAGTAATAACAGATATTTTGATAACTCAAAAAAAAAAAAAAAATTCCCTCATAATATCATGGATGCTGTTCAAAACAGAATTATCACAATTATTACAAGTCTGCAAGGTGGATAGTCACTTTCATTTGGCTTTAAATATCAACTATCTTGATCATACATGTGAATTCATAGAAAATTAAATTTCTAAAACAAAAATTTACAAAGTTCAGACAAAATAACAAAAACAAGGTGCACTGATTGACACAGTCCAGTCATATGAAAAATAATCATACACACTTATTAAAATGAGTGTTTGTATATAGTATAAATATTATGCATAGAGATTAGTACAAAATTAATCCCTTATTTCTTTTTCATTTTACACACCATAACTTATATGCAGGTGGAGATCTATGGTAAAATACTACCATCGAATCCCCAGTAGTGGTTTAGGTAAAACTTGCAAATCTTTAACCCAAGAAAAACTGATTCCAAGGAGAATGGTGTTACTAAGATGAGAAAATATAATTCATCATAAAGTGTTGATAAATCAAGATGTTTCCAGGGGTTCAAGAAATGTTATTTGTTTATAAAGTGAACTGAACATTACACAATGAAACATTTCATTTGTTTCCTAAGTACTTCATGGGTTTCAAATAGGTTTTACATATTGTAGATCATATTTTCAGTTGATTTGTGGATTAAGCCATCAGAAATAAGATAAATATTTCGTTATTTTGTGACAGATAATCCATCCTTTTTTTTTTTTTACAGCAGAGATGTCAAAAGAAAAAAAAAACACCTATCAAAAGGATAGGGGGCATTTACCAGCCAAGAAAGAGTGGAATTTCACTTTCAAATACTCACTTTTAATAATTTACTTCTTCCCCTTCTGGCAACTTGGCCAACTGTTCTATTCATCCCTTCCAATTGAAAAATAAGACTTACAAATTCAGAAAAAAAATAATTAATCCTTTATCTACATATCATTCATTCAAGACATGTTTATTTATTTTGAAGCAAGAATTGGCAATCCAGACTAAAGAAATGCTTTAGATCTAATGTTAAAAATGGTCTTGAATGTGAAAAATCGCACAAAAGGAGAAGTATAGGAGTTGCCAAAGACTCTCTGGCTGTAGCGCAAACCACGTTTAAGGATAAATTAGCTATTAATGCTATGTCATGTACAGAGGAATGAATATGTGTGTATAACCAGATGATTACATTTATTAATACAAGTGTATTTATACAAAGATCTCTCCATCTACCACACAGTGAACATTTATACAAGCTTTTAGTTATTTAACCACGTGACCTGATGCTCCCATTTTTAGGAAAGGACGACATTCATGGAAAATAAGGTGAAGTGGATATATCTCTATTTGGAGGGATTCTGGATTTTTTTCAAACAAAAAGCCACAAATATAAGGAGTTCTAGGAGGTATATGGCTAAATCAGGCCAAGCGAGTAACTCAACCACTATATAAATACAAGTTCTTAATGAATGGGGCCTTGAAATTCAAATTCATGCCCCAACCTGAAACTACCGTATTTGATGGCATTCAAGACACCCAACCACCTTATTTCAGCAGAGCATTCCACTCATTTATCACCAAGTTTTTTTATAAAGACCCTCCAAATTTTGGCCAATGTGACGACTGGACAATGGAAGTTGTGTACGACTTTTGAGTCATTTTAATTCAGTGGGGAGGGGCTATGCTATCAAATATGGTAATTAAATCACTATTTGTCACTTTTGAACAAAATATGGTTTTATGAATAAAAAATAAAATAACAGTTCACTAGTGCATGTATCTATTATGTCTTGGAATTTTGGAAAATGTAAATTTGTTTTACTTTTGCATTCATACCATTAGGCATTTTTAATTAAATTTCAACTTTTTTCTGCAATGTTTCAAACAAATATTGCCAAATCATCAACAAATTTTAAAATTTCACAGAAAAAATGTTTCTTAGTTAGGAGTCAACATAGCTTTTCTAATCATTGACAAATGACAATACTTGTAGAAGTGAAAAAAATGTTTTCATGTAGAATCACTCGAAATTCTTGAGCACATTCAAGGTTATAAGTAAAGAGGTAATCTAAAATGTCAAGTGGAGTAGGTTATGATAAAATACAAAATGACAATATGCCATTCAGAATTTCACTTAGAAAAACGTGAAGACATGATTCTTGTTCTTTCCATAAAAGATTTGATCAGTGAACCCTGATACTTATCAGGCCACTCCATTTGTTTCTCTAACTGAAGAAGGCCAATTCATAAAATCTATTCTTTATAAGCTGGAAATGATTAAAGAGCTTTCCAGGATTTATGCAATTAAATTCATTCTTTTTATTTTTGTTGGAAAGAAGAAAAAGAAAAACATGGAGTAGAGGGTATTATCTATAATCTTTAGAACAGTCATCATTTAGAGTTTTTCAGACACCTGAACTCATTCTTCATGTTATGTTGTTTCAACACAATTTGATCAATCCATTCTATGGCCTTCCTTACAGTTACTACCCTTATGTAAAGAGGGGATTTTTTTTTTCCTTTCGATAGTGTCAAGTGACGTTAACGAACAGAATTTTTTTTTCTTTTAATAAACAATGATGCTTGCGACGTAGGATGCAGATGATTTCAACTCATTTCTTTGTTAAGCTGCAGAATGAAAAAGAAAAATAAGATGAGTTTGAACATTTGAAAAACTTGAAGACTCTTCTCAAAATTATAGACCAATAGAAGAGTTTGTTGATAAAAATGTTGATGGAAAATTGATGAATTTCAACAATACTTCACCTCAAAATTTTTTTTTAAAAATCAATGTAAGTTGCAATGGGTTAACTGCACCTAAGTACGATCTAACCATCATTGGAGTGGTAAAGTAACAGCAGACAATAGAATCATCGAGACAAGTTTACAATCCAGCCAAGACTGCTTAGGTCCTCTTTGCATTATGGCCTTTGGTAAGTCATGAATACATCTCTTCCCCACCTAGCTATGGATAAACAGCAGGGCAGATTGGTCTTTCTATCTATGGTTGTCAAACCAGTCTGAAGTGGAATGGGCTCCACTGCCCTTGACAAAACTACAATGAAATCATCTAGGATGCCCTAATGACCCTGCAGTGTTATAAGACAGGTAAAGACGAGGGTAACCATTATTGCAGTCGACTTGCAAAACAAAAAAAAATTACAACTACTGTTTAATTCAAAGTTGCATTTTTTAAATCTTTTTCATCATAAGAAATCCCACTGCTAAGTACAAGACCTTGATACCAGAGAAACTTAGGAAAAATACATATATATATATATATATATATATATCACTTGACAGAATGTGTGAGTAGTCGAGCAGTTAACATCACAGAAATTGGGATTGGAGAGTTGAATTCCAACTGGTCAGAAGTTTTAATTCACTTTGCACAAATGCCCTTGGGTAAAATCATGAATCCATTTTCTTCTCCTCCAACAAATCATGGTCCAGCCGGGTAAGGCCCATCATCGCCTACATCTTACCCTTATTTGGGGAAGGCCCATGTCTGAAACTTAAAAGGCTGATAAAAAAAATAATTTTAAAAAATGGCTCGCTTGTATGGTTAACTTTTCTTTTCATGGAAGTTTGTATCTAAATATTAAAAAAAGTTCAGATCTCTGTGATTAGCCGAATCCACAAATGTTGATACAAATATCATATTCACAGTGAGTTTTACAAGTGCCAGGCTGAACTCTCATGCATTTATAGTGAAAGCATAACCAAATAAACACTGGAGATTTAAAATCAGGCCTTTACAACAGAACTGATGTATAAACATTATAGCTTCAGTTTTCTGTACACAAATCAGTTTACTTTGTTTAAAGAAACAGAAATAAACAATTACAAATTTTGTTCAGACAACTGAACCTCTTTTTTGCATCCTTACTGTTGTCAATACAACATTATAGCTGATTCATTCTTCAGCCTACATCAAGAGCATAATTGAAGAAATTATGGTGATAGAAAAAAGTGGTCATAAATATCCACATTGGATCATTCTAATATAACCCTAAACCTTATCAGATTTTTCTCTCCTCCAGCTATGGCTTATGTTCAATTGTTAGAAAGTTAATGACTCTTTTCAAAGTCATAGACCAAAAAATCAGCAGATCAGTTATTATGGCAAACGATTTTGAAGTTCTAGAACACAGTAAAAATTCTACATTTTAAGTAGTATATTATCTAGAGTTTCATCTTCTTTTGTTTTTGCTACATAAAGATTCATAGCATAAAACAAGACATCTTTGATTTTGGGGTTGATTAATCAATGAATAAAATCTTTTTTCTGGGAGAATGAATCATTAAAATCAGACCTGTTCCCTAAATGTCGATCTAGTCATCTTTGTTGGTTGACTAACACACTAACAATCCTTTTTAATATCAGGATAAACTTAAAAAGTAAAATAAAACATGGAACAAAAGATGAGGAAGCAGTCCAAAAGAAACTTTCTGGATTTTAATGGACATTTTGCTAATGCAAACGATCATAAAATGTTACTTTTCCTATAATAGTTGCTACCTTTAGTGATTTTTTTTTAGATGCAAATGTAACTACTAATAGGGGACAGAGGTAATGCTATCATAAATAAATATTAGGTGTGTGCAAAGGTTTCCAACTGAGCATTCAATCTCTACTTTTCAAAAAAAAGAGTGCTGGGAACTTTTGCACGCACTTAAAATAGTTAGGAAGTGGGGGGGGGGGTAGAAAAATTCACTCAAAACACGGAGCAGATAGTTACTTTATTTCCCCATCCTATCCAAATATGAACTTTCCAAAATACATCTGCCATTAAATGTTGCCTGTCTTGGAATAAGAAGTCATTGTTTCATTAAGACAAGCAGTAGTCCCCAACCATAATATTATCAAGGATCTTTTATCAACATGAAATTCCATATTTGCACAGATGCAAAAGCCAATCGTTGCTTACAGCAAATGTAATCATGCCATTTGAGTAAATTTACAAAAACATCAATGACCTGTAAGCCAGAGAGAATTCTAGCCTTTTTTTTTTTAAAGATTCAGAGAAGAGGTGTAGAAATGAGCCTTACCAACATGGCACTTGAGAGAATGTTGGTTCACAGTTCTATTTCTGAGCATAACCCACAAGTGCAGGAAAGATAATTGTGATTTCAATGCAAGACATTTTTGTCAAAGTGTTAATCTATACAATAATTGCTCTTTTAACAAATTCATCTTTAGCCTGAATAGCTAAAGTTTTCTCAACTTGGTTCCAGGCACCCTCTTGTAAACACTTTCTTTTCTAATCTTCTTTGGCGGGGAAGGGAGGGGGGACGGTCTACTGGCCCTCAGGTTGGGAACACAGAACAAAAGACATTTTGGGACCTTTGTGGATCTTGGTGGATTTTTTTTCTTTCTGGCAGAGATAAGACACATGCCTTAGATCTGTAGCGATAGAGGAGTCAATCACAGCATAAGTACCTTCAGATAAGGTGACAAAGGCAGAAACTTTAGAGAAAGAACAAGAATGAAAGAAAGAGGGATATAGGAAAGGAGGAGGAGGAGGAGCAAAAGAGATGGTCCAACATCTGAGAATTTCATTGGGTGCAGTATTTGGAGTTTTGGTCAAGATGGCCGCTGCTCTGCTGGTTTGAGTGCCAGTAGTCACTGGCAATGGCAAGGATTACAACCAGGAGAAACAAGATTTGAAAGAACATAATCTGTTGAAGTCGGCGTTCCATCCGTTGATTGGAGAATTCTAGGGCTTCAATCTGAAAACAAAAGACAAAAATTATTCAAATATTGATAGTTAATACATTTATTATTCATGCAAAGTATTTAACCTGTTTGCTGTCAAGTACTCAGGGTCTATAAATTATCTTTACAACTAGGAAAATATATCAAAAATAGAAATACAATTGAGCATCACAAACTCAGCAACCTCCAGACCAAGTGTGTCTTGGGTTTCAGAAATTCCTGTTTTTGGTGTAACATAGGCTAGGCCTACTTTCAAGTATAGTCATTAACACAACAAAGTTATATGAATAGCCCAGAATTCAAGAGTACCCTGATATTATACCCAACAAAATATTTGTTTAATTTTATAAAATCTCAATAGAATATCTTTGTCCTGCTTCTAAACAACTAACTACATTTTGGGTTTAACAAAAAAACATCTGCTGGAAATTTTTTTGATGACTTGAAGAAAAAATCTGTCATTTATTCAATAATATTCATCTACATAATTGCTTCTGAAACATTGTTATTTAGAAAGAACAGTATTCTATTTATCAATAAATATAAACTTTCACAAAATTTGGTGTGGCTATTTTTTTAAAATGTTGTGTTACATAATTAGTGTATGGGAAACCATTGATTATCTTCCTATTGGTTCATACTTTGGTATCATAAGACGCAGAATTTTAGTCAAATATGTAAACACTATCTATGCTCGCATATAAATCTGCGGTGAGAGTGCAAAAATATTTTTTCTTTATAACTAACTTCATGCTACTTTTCTTGCAATTATAATCAAGATAAAACCTTCAAAAGTCACGGTTGATGCTAAATAGTTCATCTGTCTAGGATGTATGAATCATCAACAGGTTGCTGGTCTCTGGTGATACATCTTGTCACTTGTTAATTTGCGACCCATCATAAGAATGAATGAGAAGAGAAGAAAAAAGCAGAAGGGAACAGGATTATTCAAACTTGATAATTATTCAATTCTTAAAAATTGCTGGGTTTCTGTTGCTCAACTGTATTAAAATAATTGTATAGTGTCTGTTACAGAATAAAGATAAAGTAATAAAGGGTTTTTTTTTTCAAACATCAATACACTTCTACAAGAGCGTTATTAGTCACATGTAGCATATCAAGACAATATTCAATTTTTAGCCAGCTACATCAGAGTATTTCTTTATCAATGGTGGATATGGCTTGGCAAATACTTTGTTTTGTCTTTAATGTAGCCCAACAAGAAGACAACAGGAGTGGCATAAGGTGACCTAGGTGGCCAAGGAATCAGTCTATCCCTTCCGATTTATCGGTTAAGGAATCTTTCACTGAGGAATTTGCATATCTGACTGGAAATTAAATATCATCTAGATACGCTATGTGCAACTGTTTGTAAAATAAACTTCTTACTTTGTCTTTATCCTGCTTTAGTGATTTATGAACATCCTGTAAGTTTTTCAATTTTGTAACTCCTGCAATAGGAAGTCTTCATTGCATGTTCAAATTTTTATGTTTTATTTTCATACAAATCTACTAATATATAGAACAATAAAATATCTTCAAAGATGGATCTCCACATAAGGCCACCTTACATTCTTTCAATCTATTTGATCAGTTTTCCATTTTGTAAACATCCTTTACGCTGTTCTGTAGAATTTTGTAACATAATTGTTGGAGGAATGGCTGAGGGCAAAGAATAACACTATTATAAGACAAATTATCTCATTCACAGGATTGGACAGATGACTTGTTAAGAGGAGTTATCTCATTCATGACAGCAAAAAAGTCAACTCATTCAGGCCTGAATTTTGCAATGGTTAGGTCATTCCATACCAAAGAAATTATCACAAATTGAAATTTGCTTAAATTTACAGTCACAAGCATGATTATTTTTCCAAATTTGACATTTCATAACTATGCTGTTCAAAAAGCTATCTATCTGAAATTTGGTACCCTGTAGTTTTACCCAAATAAACCATTTCTGACTTTTTTTTTTTACCTCTATTCTATGTGGGATTGGAAGCTATTGATCCTTCAAATTAAGAAAAGAATGGCTTTTAAGGGGGGTTAAATTTTTGGCTAGCCATATCAACTAAACTGAGGACATTAAAATTAAAATTCCACTGGATTATATTCATTTGACGTTTTTTCATTTGTAAAACATACAGAGTTTGAAAACATTAAATGATTTTAGCAAAACATAGGACCATTACTGTAAGTACCCAAAGTTTTACATGTTTGTTCAAAAGTACATAAAGTAGTCAGTTGAAAAAATTTTGTTCAAATTTTGCTTACTTATAGTTGAATTGATCATTTTTGTTCCAAAAGGTTTAAAAAGTCCAACTCACATTTAAGTGGGCAAATTGGGTGAGTTGATTTGGAATGACTCAGATACAAAACAAAGGCAAGCAGGACATAACAGTTGGATTTTAATTTCTTCATTTTTGTAAAAACCCTGGAAACTAATACACCATTTTGAAAGTTATAAGATATGGATTTGATCTATGGCAAAATCATATAAATATGATGGTCATGTAACCTCATCATGTATTCAAAATGGCTATCACATACAAACATTTTGTTACTTATCCCTGCCTCTGTAACACAACAGGATTGAAGCAAAATACATGTTTATACGGAATGATACACCACTTACTGTATCTTATGCCACAAATGTGACCATAAAGTGATGAACAGGCTTTATAGACAAGTTACACCAATAGTGTTTGTCACTACGAATGACAGGCAAATTCAAGTTCAATATAGAAGTGAATACAGATGCATTTCAATTGTACAAAGGTCTATATAGGTAAATAAAATTTTATTCAGTTCATAAGTCACATGACTTAATCATTTTTCAAAATGGACACGAGTGAGCATGGCAAGCTGTGCATCAGCAGTGCAATTAGTACATGCAGACACACAACATCGTCATGATAAAAATTAACATTTGAAAGTTTTACAACATCATTCACATCATACCTTCTTGATGACATCTTTTTATGAGATCACCTTGGTAATAAAATGGTAGCAGTGAAGTTAGCCATGCATTCCTGAGCGGCCTATTCAAGATTGATCAATCTGTTGATGTGTCAATCTACCTTGCTTTTCAAATGTCTCACCAAACATTTCACACATTTCTCAAAATCACTCACAAGGAAATGAAAGAACGCAGGTAAAGGCAAAGTAAATTCAAAATGGCTTACTTTTTCAGTCAAAATGCTGATGTCACTTGCTGGTTTGGAACGAACCGGTTCGGAATTTAATATACAACGTAATCTAGAAGAGAAAATGTTTTAAATGTTAAGTTAGTCGAGACTCAAAAATACAATTACAAATCATCAATGGATTCAACAGTAAAGAGAGAGAATAACTTTCAACTTGAAGTTTCATCACAAACAGCCAAACTGATATACAATAATATGAAAGATAATTCAACTTAGCAGGAAAATCTAATTATAAAGTTTTTTCTCCTTCAACTTTAAACTTTCTTCTAACTTTTATCCATTCCACAACGTATAATGTTGATTATTCTCTAGTTATGTCTTGATTCGATGGCTATCAGTCTTAATCCTTGACGTAGAATTACAGTCCGCATAAAAGTTGTGGTAAAAAGCAACTGAAAGTTAGGATGAAGGTGAAAAAATAGTCAAAAATTGATAATATTACAATACTTCATCCAATAATAAAAATGAATTTGGAAAAAATTATTTCCACTTGTTCAATCCTAATGGATTTCATAAATCTTTTTTTGCATTTCATTGGCATACATATCAATGTTGCTAATTTCCTACCATTTTCAATTCTAGAATCAATAAATGATTTTGACAGTTCTCTTCTGAATGCATGCTGATATTGAAACAATACAATCAAAAAATGAATTTAGTTAAAATCAAACACTCTCAACACCTAACAAAAACACAAGAAACTTTTTGGCCAACCCAAATACATTACCATCAATATTCATTATTAATAACTTATTAGGTTCATGTCCAATACTATTACGGGAGGGGAGGGGGGGGGAGACTTGAAATTGAAGATTTTTTAACAATACATATATGTATATCCCTTTTTTCAGAGAAGAGGAATTCATTGGGCTGGGAGTAGGGTGTAATATGGTTACTTCCTTTATCATCTAAACCTTTTCGAATCTAAATCTGCATTCCTGAAATAGGAAGAAACAAATTTGAAGAATTTAATGCACATATTAAAAACCAGTGTAAATTTCAATTGAGAAAATACAAAGCCTACCTGTGTTCCATAATAGATTCCCGCTGAACCGTCTTCCACAATTCTGTGACATCTTTACTTTCATCAGTCACTTCCATGGCACGGACAAGGAACTTATCAGATTGGATATGGTGTTCAAAACCTAAAGGGAAGGAACAAAAGGCTTTAATCAGAAATCATGATAGAAAACTCTAATTTTCACCTGAAATTCTAATATGAGGAATTATCATTATTATAGACTGATTCACTCTTGACTAGTACCTTCATCTTGGTTGTTTTAGTTACATCATTCTTGACAGTTGTACCCTCCAGCCTTCTTCAGTTGTCTGTCATACTTGGTAACCTTTGGCTCAAAATTGCCAGACTGCTAACTACCAGCCAGAGAGTACAATAGCCCAAACATTGTTTTTAACAACCAAGATGAGGACACTAGTCAGAGTGAATCAGTGTATAATGAGAAAACTCAAAGTTGTTCGTTAATGTGAATTTTGAATAAATCAGAAGTCAATGATTCATTTACTTCAGAAAAATCAAAGACAGCATTTTAGTTTTTGTCTCCAACACACCGCAAACCTAACCTTACTGCTTTTGAAGCCTTGATTATTCATCTGTTGGCACCTTTTCAGAATTATAACACCTCAATCATTATAGGATTCACAATCTTTTTTCCCTTTACAACTTTCGTTTGGACAATCAAATCATTTCTCCACATTCTTGATGTTGACAAAGAAGGAATTCAATTGTGCCAACAAAAGTTGGTAAGTTAATGGCTCTTCTCAAAGTTATAGACATGTTTTTTTGCCTGGTTTTAAAGAAACTTTCATTATTCATCTGAATGATACATGTTGCAACCTTTAGTTGCAAAATGTTATTCTTGTTCAACGTTAAAAGATGAAAGCAATTTTGGAATTTCAAAACATGGAAGATTGTTATGAACTTACCCATTATGAATTTAAACATCCTGTTTTTGTAAGTATTTAACCCTTCCCAGACTCCTGGGACATATACGTCCCAATGTTTCCACGACTGCGGGCATAAATCATGTAAGTAGATCATATAAAAATCTACTGAGACATTTCAATTCAGGCATTAGGCACTTTAATAGGCGAGTCTGGAAAGGGGTAAAAAAAAAATTTTTTAAAAAGCAAAGGAAACTACTCGTAAAAATGATAGATAAAACCCAGACACTGAATAGATTTTAAGCTTTTTTTGTTGTTAAATTCACTCCATATCTGATGTTCAGTAAAGATATTTGCATAAGGACTACCGTACATGCCAATATATAAGACAAGCATTTAATTTCAATTTTTATGAACAAGGAGCTTTCTAAACAAGCTTGATATAAATACTTATGGGGCTTGGATGAATTGTAGTATGCAGTAGTCCTTCAAATACCCTTGGAAACCATTTATACAGCATATACAGTAGAAATATTGTCCAAATCATAAAACAGATTAATTATGTACCAGATTTTTAACTTCAATCCCTTTGAAAATCTATTGAAACCATAAACAAATTCATTTTGTTCATTGTTTTAGATCATTTTTCCATGCAATACAATCTTCTCTCTAAATTCTGTTCCTTCCTCCAGACAGATATTTCCCTGGATATGTAATAAAGAAAGTAAAAGAAATATCTACCTACCTGGCTGGATATGCACAAAAACAATAACAGGTGAACCAGGCATCACCAGACCTCCACTTGGACGAACTCGAAACTTTTCTGGTGATGTTGTTTTCACCTGGGAATAAAAAAATTTTTTTTAAATAAATGTTTCTTATGATTACCAATATTTCTTATGCTTATCATGACTAATATCCTGATCTTAGTTGTATGAATGAGGTAAGGTACAAGTGACTTGTCTTTCAATATTGTTTTTCAAGTTTTTACGGCATAAAAACATGTTAACATATTTTTTTTCCTTTTACTTAGTTTTGGGAAAGTATCAAAAGTTAGACAATTATGACAATTAGCATCATTTGGTACTCTCAAACACACACCTAACCATTGTCAGGGAAAGACTGCAGATATGATTTGTTATTCAATTTTCAAATACATTCAAACTCAGCACCATAGTTTTTGCTGTTTTCGTATCGTGATGACACACGAGGTGACATACAAGCAAAAATGCAGACTACTGATACATACTGATAATATGCATAGTAAGTCAGGGGAGAACTTGCTATCTCTAGGAACTTCCATACACATAATCCTCGATTAAATGACAAGCAGCAGACATAAGTATATTAATACAAAAAAGTGGTTCCCAAATCCAGAATTGCAACCCACATAAAAGTCACAAAGATGTTCGTGAGGATAGCAAGACGGTTTGGAAAAAAAATCAAAAAATGTTAAAAGACTAAATTAGGAGCAAATATATTTACATCACAGTTTGCAAAGTTAAGTGTTATTGAAACTCTCAAATATGAAAATTTTGAACAAGAAAGCACTCAGAGAGCACCTATCTCTGTCAACACAATTGTTAAGGGAAGTAATTGTGTATGGATCTTCTTTCATAACTCATTGCCAATCCTTCCACAAACTTTCATTGAAATTCATTGGGTACTTTCAAAAATAACATGAGGACATACAGACAGAAAGACACCACTGAATACATAGACTTCACGGGTGAATAATAAAACAGATGAAGGTACAAAAACTTCTGATATATTCTGTTCATGTCCAATACTTCTAGTTGATTATTAGGATAGAATTCTGTACCAATTTATAGAATATGTTCTGCACAAAGGGATACTAAGCACAAAAACATTCTGTGATTAGGATTGTAGTAAAAGTGATTCGAGAAACTGCTATCAAAGCTCTTTATTATAAGTGTTTGAAGAGACATTCTTTTACCTTGTATGCAACCGGGTTATTGAGAGTATTGGATAGGCTGATGGTACTGAAAATTTCTTTGACATTTTCTTCAACTTGAAAGCACAATTCTTCAGCAGGTCTAGAAACAGGAAAAGATCAGAAGTATGAAAGACGGAGAAGTCAAATAACTATAAAAAATAGAATTAGTAAGACTGGTGCAGATCTTGTTTCAAAAGGTGCCTGTTTGGAAGGGCTAGAACTTTATGATGGGTCGAGCAACCTACCATATTTGTCATGGAAAATAATTTTGAATAAAATATGTGTATAACTATTACAAGTGATTAGTAAAGAGTGAAAGTCAAAGGAAATAATTTAGTGAAACTATAAACTGTTTCCATTTAATGGCAAACATGAAGCTGGTGTTTGAGAGACATATTACAGCAGTATTGCAAGGAGAGGCTCAGCATCCTTGTGTTTTCATTTAATGGCCAACATAAAGCTAGTTATTGAGAGATTTATTTTCATTATATTTCTAGAGAATTGTTGATCCAAACAACTTCAAACTCAACACTGCGATGCCTCGTATCTGACTGATATATCCTATGAATGTCAACAGTCAGACAGTTGAGAAGTAATCGCAGTGCACAGATTTCTTCAATTGTAATGATACTGACAGTTTAGAGTTTTCTTGTTCTAGCAAAAATAAGCAAATAAAAAACTAGATCAAGATGGATTTTTGACGTCACACTTTGCAGGAAAACATTCACTTTCCCAAAATAAAACTGGCAAAAAAAAGAAGCTATTCTTTGGATATAAAGTTATCCTGAAACAATTTGAAAACTTATAGATGAAAATATACTATCAGTGACCTAAACCATGAATTCATGACAAACTAATTATCATAGACAATGCTTCATCTAAGAAAATTTAAAAACTATTACAGCTAAGTAATATTTTAAACAATACAATCATTTGTGTAGTTATCATAAAATACAGTTCCATCCTAAAGACTAAATATCACAGTGTGATATATCACAGTATGACACCTGTTATTCTTTTGTCATCGTCTCAGTATTTTAAAGCTCAATAGTTATGAATGAATACAACCATAAAACAAAGATGGGAAGATCAGAACCGGTATTCATAAAGGGCTCTGACAACTTTATATATTGCATCACCTGGCTAGTAAGACCCTAAAAGCTATAAGACTCACTCTATAATTAGCTAGGATTTTTTCAGAAAATATTTGGAGGATCAGATGTCTTACTGTACCAACAAGCAAGGAACCAACTCTATGGTGTCAGTTTCCTGTCACAGCTATTTTTGTTCTATTAGGAAATATCTTTCTGTACAAAAAAAAAAAAAGTGTCTAAACAAATGGGAAATACAATAATCATGGCAGGGAAAAAAATATCATCCAAAGAAATGTTCAACACTCACCGAATTTGGAGAAGTCGGGATCGAAAACAGTTGTCTTTATTGTTGGTCCGTTTGTCAAGGGGCCCCAATGCCTGGTATAAGATAAATTTTTTTTTTTTTTTTAAAGGAGAACAAAAAAAATGAAATTAATAATGAGAAATTTACAGAAAGAAAATATGAATATAGAGGATGCATTTTGAGGAGATGATTGTTTGGAGCAAACAATTTAACTATTATGAATTTAATGCAACTGAAAAAAAAAAAGTTTTCTAAAAAATGGTGCAAAAGATAAGAAGGAATATCAGTATATGAGTCGTAGAATAATTAAAGAGTACCAACATTTTGTAGATTGAAATTGTAAGCATCATTTTCTTTTGCAAATAGAGAATTACACACTGAAAATATGATTTCCTGGTACACTGACATTCATGAAGGTCATGTGCCATCAGCTGTCATGGATTGAGCTGACCAATCTACATAAGTACACGGATATCATCACCAGGCACATCAATATTGAAGAAGGTCCGAGAGCATATGGAATATTTTCTCCAGCAGAGACAACTAAGATTCTCTTTGTTGCCCACCAAAAATCATCCAATTCTCTCCATAAACTACCACATCTACTTTCTCATCTCTCTTCTTACCCTCAAATTAAACTACCTAACCTTCACCTTACGCTATTACTGAAAGCATAACATTCAAACGTGGGTACAAAACAAGGAGAATAATATAATAGATTAAATGAATACTAAAAGATATGACTTACAGACACAAAACATTTATATACACAGAAAACATTAATGACATTCATCAAAGTTATTCAATGCATGACGTACATTTTTCCGAGCTAAAAATTGTAGTGAGCAAAACTCTTAGACCAGTTGTAAATTATACAAGTTATTAAAGATCTGATGAGCCTCAGGACTAAACAAGTCTATCTCAAACTTTTTGGACAGAAGGAACCCTTAAAATAACTCTCATATCTCTAGGAACTCCTGCATGAAAATATATGTACAGCAAATTATACATCAGTGAGTTCAAAAAATTATATGTATTATAATCTAGAAGTAATTACCAGTACCTAACATTGTTCAGGAGGTTTTCTACATATTTATTCATTTTGGAGAGCATTACAAGATACTTAAGTTTTTTCAGTCCCATTTCGCTATATATATGCATATATATATATATATATATATATATATATATATATATATATATATATAGTCAAGAAAGCTTCACAGCTTTTAACACTGAACATTAAAAAAACTTTGTCAAAATATTTTCATGTCACTTCAGTCACTAATTTCCATATATACAAGTTGTTTCCTTGAAAAATTTTGATAATCTTAGCTAATCTTTCATATTAACATTTTTCATAAACCTTACATACTTATATTAAAGATATATTTTTCCTTTAAAAACTGGTACAGTTTCATAAACTAATAGGAGCAAACAATTGTCCATTATTAGCAAAGGTCTATTGAATCGGATGTTGCCTGAGAAAGTGTATCCTTCTTAATGTAAAAGTAGCTTTAATACAATATAGAATATGAATTTATTGAATAATAATACAGAACTTTAAAAATAGCAAAAAATAATCATCTAGCTTTAGTACTGAGCTGCTAAAAATGTTCATAAGACAATTTTCCAATTAACTTGAATTTCTGTGCCACATTCAAGTTTGTAAGCTTCCTTTTATTGAATATATATGTTGATGTCATTTTGAGTAGAAAGAATTCAATGAATAAAAATTAACATTCAAAAATTGCAGAGGATCCTGAGGATGAAAAAAGCAAAAGAAATCTCAAAATATCTAGTTGTTACAGAAAATTATCTACAAAATTATCCAAAATTGAGGCAAAAAAATATCCAAACATAACTAGATATTCTAGAAGATTATCTAAAAATACAATACATATCAAGCCCTCATCTCCTGCATTCTATATCAAAATATAAGAAATATACCAAAAATTTAAAGACTGTTAAGTGAAAATATGAAAGATTTTTTCTTTTTCAATTTTGATGTTTTGAATGATTGACATTCATTTCATTAGGAATTTCCTTATTCTAGAGAAACAAAGTTCTGGATTCATGGTTATTTATAAAAAAAGAAAAAAAACTTTTAAAATGTATAATTACATACATCAACTAATTCCATAGAAAAGATAGAAAGCACTCAATGAGAGTATATTTCTGCCAGGGACATTGTCAAGGGGAATAATTGTGCATGGATCCACTCAAAAATTTAATCACTTCTTTCAAAGCCCATTGCCCACCCTTCCACATATTTTCACTGAAATCCACCGAGAACTTTTAGAGTTATTGTGTGGACAGCTGGAAAGACAGAACAATGGAAAGACATGACAGAATATATCTTGTTGGCAGAGGTAAAAATAGAGATAAAATTTTAAGGTGAGCAGAAAATTCCGTAAAATCTTTCTAGGCTCCTTTATAATAATCATTTTCAGAATTCTTCAACAAAAATCCTTTTCCTTCGTGAACTGAAAATGATGAAAATGTATTTGTCACAGGACTATCATCTCATGATTTCAAATCAAAATTCTCTAACTCATTTCTGATTCTTATCAAAATTTGTTTTCTATAGTTTATCATTATTACTACTCAGAATTTTAGACATATTTAGACAAATATTGTTTCAATATGAGAACACATAGAAATCATTGACAATGCTTGAAAAAGGAACTGGTAAAATAGCTGCATATATGTATATCATGGCTTGGCTTCAAAACTGAAACTTTAGGAGGGTTTACCACATCTGTGGCAGGTCTTCAGGTTGCCTGCAAAGCAGGTGTGTGGAAGAGTCAATACACCTAAACTATCAAAGTCTTAAGTGAAGTGCAGCATGCATGTGAACGACCCCACCCTTTCAACCAAAGGTTTAAATGGTATGGCCCACCAAGGTGGGAGCAAGGTCCCAAGTTTACAGTTGGAATTCCCTTCTATTTTTATTTGTTCTAGCTAAATTTCAGTTCAAATTCAGCAGAGAGAGTCTAACGGGGCTATCATTATAAACTGAACTACTACCAAACAATTTGCTGCATATTATAGAATTGTGAATAATAGTAACAGAAGTCACAAACTGTAGCAAAGGAAGGATTCACTTTCAATATGAACAATTTTTTTTTTCTTTCCTAAATATGTATTTCAACAATGTGTAACAATTACACGTCAACAGATTTGGGGATCTAACCATGCATGAATCAATAAAAATTTCAATGACTCAACTGATGAATTGATTAGTATTGCATCAGAACTTTTGCAACTGCAGTGACCACTTGGGTCCAATAAATGTTACCAACAATTACCTCCCTTGGTCTTCAATGCATGAAGTATAATGAGACTTGGAAAACAAGTTCCTACTTTTTCGCTTCATGAACTTGTGGATAAGAACAGATTTTACCAACAATAAAGCAAGCATCACACAAATGCAAATAACGTGATTTTCCAAACCTTATTATGTGGGTATTGTTTGTATCTAGCTTCAATCTTGTGGGAATTACAGGCAAATATGACGGGTCTTTTGTGAATAATAAAATTTACTTAAATGTCTGATTTGAAATCCCAAAGGCTATAAATAGGATATGGAACAGAGTTGTCGGAAAATTAATTTCAAATCAAAAAGTGGGAGAGAAAATTGACTGTGAATGTTTCTCGGATCAGTCGAATACAATTATTTTTATTATAATGATTTCAGTCAAATTTCATTTGTCCATTATTTATTCTTTTAACCCGAGTCTAACCCATTAACTGCAGTAGATGGCAAAGAGTAATAGATATCTGAGACACAAGATCTAAGCCCTAGTTCATTGAAAAATGAAAGTCTTAACTCACAGATAAAACAGAGTTGTCATCAATCAAAATTAAACTCAAGTTTTATTGTGTTAGCCATAGAACAACAATGACTGAAATTCCTGTCATCAGCAGTTAATGGGTTGAAGTACCTAATGCCTGAATTAAAATGTCTCAGTAGGCTACTAAGTGATCTATAGGACATACATATTCCAGAAGTCATAGAAACCTTAAAATATATATATATATATATATATATATATATATATATATGTCCAAAGAGTCATAAAAAGTAAATATCAAAATCCCCAAGAGAGTAAATTAGCTAAAAGAAACTAAATTTAAACTATCACTAAATGATACAAAACAGTTGTCATCAAAATAGAAGGAAAATGTTATGTCACTGAATGCAAATTTACAACACTTGAAATTTCAACACTAAAAATTGGTAAAAAAAAAAAAGAGAAATCAAAACACTTACATACAATTAATGATCTTAAAATCAGTTAAATATTTAAGCATTTCATATTTTCTCAATAGGCCATTTTTCTTACATCACTTTTCAGGCTACAAAACTATAGAATATCACTCCTTATTGACAATGCTAGATAAGCACCTCTTTCGAAATCTATTTAATCCAAACTTCAAATGCCAATCTAATCTTCTAATCTACCTTTAAAAGAAAACCTCAAGATGATACAATTGGAAGATCCCTTTGAACCATAACCAACAGAATTAATTTTTTTTCTTCAAATCAATCAAAAGATCATTCTTACGGTAGAAATCATTATTTTTCATTCCTGCAGTAAAATTATAAGTATTTTTCCTTCTCAAGTTGTTTTCTTAATGACTACACCTATTAAACATCTGTGATTAAATCAGAGTAAACAGTCCAAGGTTTTGTCACTGAACTATATCAATAAGTTCAAACAGATAGTTTTGTTCAATATCACATTCTCAGAGGAGTTAATAATCAAACTATTCTATCTTCAGTGCATACGTCAAATAAACCTGCATTATTATTTTTAATTACCATTATTTGAAAAATTTCATATCATACAGAGAGGGCCATAAGTTGTTTTACAATTCAGAAATTGAATACTCTTTCTAATACATTTTTTTTTTAATCCCATAATTGGAAAATGTGTTCCTTGGAAATCTATCATAAGAAAAACATAAAAATCATAGAATTTTATAAGCAAAATCAACGATTCATTCTTCTATTGCAACAAGCATATATGCACTATTTCTATACAAGGTAAAAGCCTCTCATAAAACCAGCAATACTTCACTCAGTCCAATGTTTCAATCCAAAATGCTTCCTCGATCTTTCATTTTGAAAATATACATGAAATTAAATACATTTTTTTTTTCAATGGTAAAGTGACTTATGAACCACTCAGTATGTATAATTATTTTGATTTCAAAACATTTTCAACACTACAAAAAATATTTGAACAAAAAAATTTCAAACACTTTTGTTACACCCAAATCAGAAGAAAAGAGAGATAAGAATTGTTATTCATGGTGCAACATAAAGGAATACTGCAGAAAATAAAAAAGTCTTTCTGTCAGTTTGAATCAACCGGGGAACAACCCAGTTATTATAAGCTGATTTACTCTGTCTAGTGTCTTCATCTTGGTTATTTTAGTCACAACATTCAAGCCATTTTACCCTTCTGCCTTCTTCATGTGTCTGTTGTAGTTTGTAAATTTCTGGGAATTTCAAACCGAACCTTTCATTCAATCGATAAGGATAGATTGTTTTCATTTGATTGTCCATGTCAGAGGATAGCTCATATCAGGTGATTCTTCCAAGTTAATTTGTCCTTGTGATGTTACTTGTCTGCTCTTCAACTGAATATATTTTTTGTGCTAACCAACCCAGGGATTGAGCTCGCAACCACCACTTAAGCAATGTTCTTATTCCTTCGGACAAGTGTACTGTAGTCCAAGTAAATCAGTGTATGATAATGAAAATTCTTCATCTCCATAAGACAAAAATACAGAGGATTGTAAGTCATCGAAGAATACCAGGTAGTATGAATATTTTGGAAGTCCTTTGGACATGACAAGGAAAATGTAATCAGAAATTTGAGGATTAGTTTGCAACATACAGTAAAAAAAGGTTTTAAAGAATGGTTTGTTAATGTATCAATATTTAGTTTGGATTTGTTTGTACAGAGAAAGCGATTGATGCAGCAGCAGCAGCAACATAGAATGTCTGATTCCTGTTTGAACTTACCAGAGGCAATCTACTTTGTGGTGCAATATGACTGCTTCCTTCTTTGAAACTATCCGAGCTGTAACTCCTAAGCAACAAACTGTTCTCAGAGAATTTCACCTTCAGAGAGAAGAGAGAGAGAGAGAAAGAAAAGAAGAAAAAAATAAGACCCACATAAGGGAGGAGTTGCAGTTTGAGATCAATGAAAGAGAAGAAAAAAAAAGGGTAATTTTTTTTTCCATTTCATAATAAAACCTTTATCATTTCTGGTTAGAAAAAAATAATTCCAATTTTGTAAAATAAATACAAAAATATTAAATGACTTGCCTAGCCAAAATTTGATACCAAAAATTTTAGGTCAAATACTTTGGATTTGGCAGCAAGCAACCAGGTCATGGTTGGTGCCATGACTGAGCAACTAAAATGATTGGAAGTTAATTCCACAAAAACCCGAAACATTTCCAAGTTCTGTTATGAACCATCAGAATTAAAGATTGATACTTTTGAATTTTAGTTTTATCACTCATGACAATTGAAAATAAACACCTAATCATGCATCAAATAGAAACAAACGTAAAAAGGCTGACCAATTTATTTTGTCAAGGTCAATGAAGTTATTTCTTGAACAGAACCAACTTTGGAACAAAGCTATATCATGTGGTATGCTTGCTTATGTCAAGATTGACAACAGGCATAGTTATTGGGGAGTGGTTAGCCAAAGTGCACATTCATCAACTATTTTCTGTCAGGAGTGGCAAGTCAGAGAGAGGGCATTTTTTTGTCAAAATACTTAGCAAAGGGACGGGTATATTGGATAGGAATGTATATCTATCCAGAAGATATCTATGTAGAGTGAACTCACATTATTGTCATGAAATAATTTTTCCCAATTTCTCAAAAACAATTTTGATCAGTATGATAATTTCAGGGCTTATTTTATACAATTTGAAACAACTGAAGATTAAAAATAATGGAGAAAACATAATATTGATATGAAGTGAGAGAAAAATACTCCCCAACCCATAAATCAGATGTGCAGACTAAAGTGACTGGAGCCAACCATGTGAACTGCAATGCACTGGAGGGTGCAAATTTGACCCAAGTGCTCATACATAGGGGGGAGAATGGAGGTGATGATAAGATGATAGTATGAAATATGGAATGTAGTGAAATTAATTCTCAACACAACTAACTATAATTTCATCATGCCTCAGGTGATGTATAACCACTGCCTAATACTTTGGTAAAACAATAACATTATTTGCTATTAGAATTACACAATACGATATGAATAAGTAGATCAGGCAGATAGGTGCTAGCAATATTATATGGTGTTCTGGTGTGAAACTTATTACGAATACCCGTACAGATTTCAAAAATGGTATTTTTTGGCATTCTGGTTCATATTACATGAATATCATCAGCCCAGCATTGCAATTAAACCTAAGGTTATTCAATGTCATATATTTTTCGATTAGAAAACTTTCTTTTCAGAATTAAATTTTTTTCAAAAAAACACTTCACTATATTGACTGACAGTTTTTGCAATTATTTATTTCTCTGAATCTCCCAGAATTTGGTGTAGCAGACAGGGGGAAGAGTCGGCTATCATATTTTCTCTGTCAAATTTTTAGTCTCCTTCATTTTTCTTAAGGAATTCATTTTAATCTACTTAAAGCTTACTATGCCTGTCAAAGCGTCACCAGGGCCCCGGTAACCTTATATGTCAGAAACACTGTTTCTACACTGTCCATTACATGCATCTCACAATG
>OY735232.1:12390266-12437766 GCA_963457665.1 Thysanoteuthis rhombus | reverse complement strand
TATATATATATATGAATAAATAGATATAGTAGAAAGTAAATATGCTGTACAAACATGTTCATGTTTCTGCACTGTTAGGGCCTCTTCAAGCGAATGGTTGGGTGGGTTTTAGATTCTTTTTTAGGGGATTTGAGGAGAGTCTAGTGGGTGTTGCAATGGTGGGAGGAGTTTTTATTTTTGTTTCATTGCTGTTTTTGTAGTGTATGTGTGTTTCGCTGGTGGTTATAAGTTACAAGTCAACAAGGTATAGGAGTTATCTATAGGTGGATGCTGAATTGTGTTCTAAGGGATGTTTTGATCTTAACCATGTTTTTTACACAAAATTTATTGCCTATGTTAGTATCCTTTATGATCATAGTGGATTGTATTGTTTCTTAATTCACTGAGATATGTGAGGGAGTAGATAATGTTAATTAGACGTTTCTCTGTGATGATGAGTATGCAGGCAAACTGTCTATATTACCTTTAGTCTTCTTATGTATAGGTTGTTGAGTTATGTTTATTAATAAGAATTTTGAACACAACCAGCATTTTAGTGCTATTTCATTTTTCCTGTTTAATAAATCTGCTTCAGGTTTTTTTGTTTGTTCAGCAAAATTAACTATTTCAAATTTGTCATTTAGACAAATTTTGTATGGATTTTCCATATTTTGCCATATATTGGTTTGTCTTAAAATTTTCCATTTTGTAGAGAGTTTGTAATTCATTTTGTACATTTTCCAGTAATATGTAAATAATGATGTACTATTTTTATATTTTTTGTTAGTCAAACGATGATGTATGGTTGACTAATCTAAGTTTAAATGACGTTTTAGATACTGCGATATAATATCTTTCCTGGGTTGATATTTCTGCTTGGTATAATATATTTGATCTGAAATATTCATTTTTCAGAGGGCAACTATTCTTATTGATAAAATCGCAGTCTTGTTTCTTCATGTTTTTCTCATGTGTGTTGTGCCTTATGATTTTATTGCTATGCTCCATAATGATTATATTGAAATTTTTGGTACAACTAAAGCCAATTTTCAATTTGATTTTGTTAAGTGGGTGGTTTGGTGAGGGAAGTGTTTTTCTGTTAACTGAATGAATATTTTACCTAAGTAAGTTCTTACTCATAGGTTGAATGGTGGTGCATACCAAATGATTCTTCTATTTCTGTTTTTTTTTTGTTTCTTGGTTACTTGCTATTGGATTTAACTTTTTTGTCGTAATTCAAGTTTGTTGCAGTGAAATCACTATTAATTAAGGCATTGATATAGTTATTTTAAACTTTGTTAAATATTGTTTCATTGGAAGAGTTAATCTAGTTTGTAGAGATTTTGGGAACTTTTTGATGATTTTATTTGGGTAGTTAAAACCAGTGTAGATGTACTTAATCACAGAGTTTCTTTACTATATGGTTCATAAGTACAATTAGGTTGAAAAAAATGCCTAGGAAGTGTTAAATTCTTATATTAGCCTTGATTACTACTTCACAGTTAATTTTTTTTTTTCATTTCTTATATGAAATACTTTTTAATGTTTTCACATTTTTGTGCATTACTATTTTCTGCAATTAATGGGCCGTCATCCCGGTATAATCCTATATTTTTAGAATCTAGTTTATGCGTAAGGTAATATAAAATATACAGACCAATTTAGTCTGACATCTCATCTGAATAATATATAATATAATAATTATATATATATATCAATGTTCTTCAAACTCTGGAATAAAGCACTCTGGTGAATTGTGTGTAAGTAAATATATTGGTTGAATTCAGCCTTACTGACCGTCGAATTCTGAGTAGGGCAGAGGTAAAATACCAGCCTCTGGGTGAAGTGAAGGTTTCGATCCTACCCTGCTGGATGGGATATTGGATAGTCTATAACCACACTGAAGAGTTGTAATACAACCAGACAGAGTTGGAAAATCATTGCTATATATATATATATATATATATATATATGTTACTGTAGTAGTGCTCCTCTAACTCTGAATATATTGTGCACTCTGGCAGTTAGGGAATTATGCATAAGTAAATCTATAGCTCAATTCGGTCCTCCTGACTGTCCAGTTCTGCGTAAGGTTGGGGTAGAGCATCTGGCTCTGGATCAGAAGCAAAGGTTTCAACCCTACCTTGCGGTACTGGAAGGGATAGTCTATAGCTACACTGAAGAGTTGTAATACAACAAAACAGCTGTGTTCGGATGAAACAATTTTTGATTATCATAATAATATAAATATATATATATTTTCATTAGGCTTGAATAATGACTTTTTCTGTTCATCAATCTGACCAAGTTGGTTGCATATTATAAGCTAAAAAGAGCCTGTGTTTAGCATGTTATGTTAAGAAAGGGTCTCAAAAAAAAAAAAAAAAAAAAAAAAAAAAAATAGAACATAATTTTTCTTACCAGCATAGTCAATTCATTTTTTTAAATTCTACAACAGCCAGGTAATACAATGAACTTTATCCAGCAACTACTATTTTTTTGACAACAAAAATCAAAATATCAAAAGATAGTTATTTCATTGTAATAAAATTAGAGTAATTATTTACAGCCAGACTAAATCTTTTTTTTTTTAACGTTACATCTTAAAACTGATATATCCAAGTTGATATTGTTTATGGAAATAACTCCCACACAAAAAACTTCCATCATCATTACTCTTAATAATTACAAAACATTCAGTACAATAAAATCACTTTTTTTAACGTTTTGATTTTTGTTGTCAAAAAAAAAGTAGTGCTAATTAAATAAGATCGGATGCATGTCAGAGATATTTGTTGTATTACCTGGCTGAAAAAAAAAACTTTTTAAATTGACTACACGAGTACAAGATTTACTTTCTAAAATTTGCTTTACTTTTTATCAAATTTGTAACCCCTTTCAAATATACACTAAACAGAGCACCCAGAAAAGTTCCTACTTTAGCCTGAGAATATTTCTCTCAAACTATAAGAATGTATAATTAGTGCATTCCAACACTGGGACCATTTCATCATCAGGAAATATATAATATTTGCCACAGTGACAAACAGATCTGTGACTGCAATTGGTAACAAAATAAACCACAATGGCTGCAGGGTAGCTCAGTTATGCCTTTCTCATCCGCTTTCCCAAGGAAAAACTCAAGAAAAATGAATAAAAATTACTCTATGTTATCAAGTATAAACTGGGTGTCCTTTACTGACAAAATGTGCAAAATTGTAGTCAAAATAACCAGAAAGAGAGGGCGGGGGGAGAAAAAAAAAAGAAACAAGCCAGATTCTCCTACAATTAATTTAATATGAATTCTGGAACCAGAAGTTTGTCATGATGTCGGACTTTGCCAATCTATTCTCAAAAAGAGAAAAATGAGTCGATATGAGTCAGAGGCTGCAATTAGAGAAAGAACAAAAAGAGCTATGATTCTGCCAATGTTTTCAATGAAATGACAAATTCAAGAGAGAATATACCTTCTTTGTGCTAGCATCTGGTGACAACTTGGCAGAACTATTATTTTCAACTTCACTATACATGGTGCTGGGGGGACTATATGAATACTGGAACTTCTCCTGCAGGAAAAAAGAAGGAAAATCAAGATTCTCATTATCATAGCGATCAATATGTAAATGACATTTTCTGTATTATTATATGATATTATTCCTGTAAACACTTTCTGGACCCCTTGCCTTCTCTTGTCATCTAAATATAAACAAGGATTTCCAGAACTTTTAATCTACAATACACAAATAGTCCTACTTGTATATTAATTAACTATAAAAACCATTTTTTCATTCATTTTTATTAGATCAAGTATTATAAACCATCGTTTTAAATGCTCATGATTACTTTTTACCTCCATCTTAGTTTATTTGTCGCCTTTTATCACAACTGGCCGATTTCTAGGAGTAAATAATGTTTGATTCGGAAAATAAGTTAAAACTCAGTTTTTACTTTCCGATGAAATGCTGTTTATTCACTGCTGGAAGGAAATTGGCTTGAGTAAAAGTTGGTATTAAAAGCAACTTATGAATTGAGATAATGGTGAAAAGTAGTCATAAAAATTGAAAATAATGATTTATAAGAACCACCTCCACATAATGATTATGGGGAATTAACAAACATCAAAAGATAAACCCTGAGCATTCAACTGTGTATAGCTTGATTTCTAGTCTAATACTCTACCATTGTAGAGGGAAATTCCACTCACCCTAGAGACAAGTTTCAACTTATTTCACATGAAAAACTATAAAGTGCACACCTCTGTCAACACTGTATAGTAACTAAAAAACGGAATGAAAATGAAATACTTTCAAACAGAAAGAGAACGTAATTTTTACAATATATACAAATATTGAGTTAATTCCTTGAAATTTAGATTTAGTATTTTCATTTAGTGTTCGTTCTAAACATCTTTGTATGCATAATAAAAATATCTCTCAATTGAAAAAATATTCCTGGATGTTGAAGATTTTGAATTTCCATTAAAATTCAGAGATGTTGTATGAATGGACAGATAGATATAAATTAATGTTTGTAGCGGCTGTAACTACGTATGTGATTATTTATGTTCATCAGTTCAGATGGTTTGTTTTTTTAATTTGATTGCCATGATTCTCAACTTGCTCAGGTACAGACATACAGTCAGCTCACATGGTAAATTTATTTTTCTTCTCTTTTAATCTATACTAAAACCGAAGGTCAATACGTGTGTTGTTCCCAATTTCTCTTACAAATATTCAGTCAGCATTTGCTCACTTAGTGGCTCAGGGGCTGTAATCAGTTTGTTGAATAATACAGAGATTATTTAATTATTCAGAAGGTTTAATTGTGACATAGGTGGATTAACCCAGAAAGATGTAAAAGATAATCCAGGGATTAACATCCAACGATGGAATGTTAATATGATATCATAGTGATAAGAAATTCTATCTTAATAATCTCCAACTCCTTTATTCGTAACTTCAATCAATTTTTTATTAGAGCAATTCTTTAGAAGTCATCTTTATTTATCAGAGATGGTTTGTAGCTAACAATCAACAACAGAGCATATCTTAGAGATTAGATCTTGATGACTGGGTTTCAAGTCTAGTTCTAGATTGATTAACAAGTTTGAAACAGTCTACAGCCTTTACAAAAATTAAGAAAAAGTTTATAGGTATTGGTATCAAAAACTGATTTTTAGAATCTTCCTTAATATAACATATTATTGAAAACTCCAAAGCCAAAAAGCGAGGAATGAGGAACAAATAGCAGGCACTGGTCCAGGGGGTCACACTAAGTCACCAAAGGTACCACCAATGAAATAACAGGCCACGATGAGTCTACAGAAGAAGTTGAACGTCATTGTTGTCACAACAGACAAATATAAGCTAATATGCGTAAGCATGAGCTAAGCTAACCTTCGGTTTCATTGAATTTCATATTAGCCATGATGTTAAGTCTACATAAACTTGACAGCAAAAATAAAGATCACAGATGATAAACTTACTGTTCCTCCCATTTGCTCCATTAGTTGATCTCTACTTATAAACTCTTGGATGGTCAATTTGTCAACAAACTTGATTTTTTGTACAGCCTCCGGACTCAGCCATGTTTTGATGATCTTCCAAGCAGCTGCAGAAAACAAATACAAAATAATCAAGGTTAAACAATAGCAAAAAATAAAAAAATAACCAAGCTGGTTTCTTGATGCCATAAATGAAAATACCAGGCTTAATAATAACTCAAGTAACCTAAAATACCCTTTTCTGATTCATTGAGAAAATGAGTAAATGGTGAACTAAATTTTCCTTTTGTCATCTTTTGTAAACTCACCATTCAAGTTTGTTATGGCAATGGTTAGGTCATGTTGCAAGACAGACAACCGCTGGACATCATGACTCACTATGTGGACCCCCAAAGACCAGGGGTGAAATTGTGACTGGCAAAAAGTAAGATGGTGGGATGTTCCGGACAAATTCCAGTTTTGGAAATGTGACGCTCAAAAGTGAACTAGCAGACCATGGGAAAGGCTTATTCAATTTTTGAGCTTGACTGGCTGGCTGATATATGTATAATGCATACAGACCGCACTAATAGGATTGAAGATTTGAAAATTTCTATATCTATTCCTTAAGTCTAGGAAAAACACTTTGTTTTTTCAAAAATCCCCCACCCCAATAGGTTTTTAGAGGAGGCTGCAATGCAAGTTAATGCTAAATTGGTCCCCTAGTTTGTGTTCCACAGCAGACTTTTTTTAGTGATCACTGTCAAACAAATAGCAAGTAGTGACTTATCAGTGATCACTTTTTTTCACAATCTTTTAATTGATCACCTCGAACATGGCATGCTAACAAAAGACATTAAACATATGACGATTTCTCTTTAGTGACTAACCAGACCTATGATTCCATTTTACATCAACAGTCAATTCCAACTGGGCATATAATATCATTAGAAAGTCAATCATCATCTTGAGGGTTTTTGCACAGAACCATCTCTTGACATTTTCCCAAAGGACTAATACTTTAAGAGGATTAACAATCCATACACACAGACAAATATCTTCAAGGTAAGTCAACTTTCAACATAAACCAAAGAAAGCAATGATGATTTGTAAAGAAAAGGTAAAAAGACATTCAACTAAAATTAAATTAAGATACATGGCTGACAACCTGCAAGAATAAGAGAAGGCCCAGCTTTTAATGGCGGCTGGGGAAGTGTGGTATCAATAATTTTATAGAAGCTTCCAATACTAAATTTCAAAGTGATTGGAAGTTAAATTATTTAAGAGGAATATGAAAAAGAGTTTGCTGGATTCTGAGGGATATGAATTCTTTTTTTAACAGTCATATCAGCATCAATATGGTAGCCTTCATTTGATCCACACGGTATGTTGTTCTCATGACTCACTATTTTGAACCATTAACAAAAGATGAATAGATAAAGGAACCTTGAAATTTATAAAACATCAGTTCAAAAGTAGAACTAGAAAACACTTTGATGAGACAAAAAAAATTTTCCTCTTTCATAATGTTAGAAAAATTGAGAAAAATTCCAGGATCCACCCCTAGATTTAATCAATTATTCCTTGGATCATTGCCCACCCTTCCACAAAATATGATTGAAATTCATTGATAACTTTTGGAGATATTCTGTGGATAAACAAACACACATGCTAACATTGCCAAATACACAATCCCTGCCCAAATCATTGGCAATGGTAATGATTGACCTATCCTTATAATAATGGAAACTTGCTTAACATTTCTAGCACTAAGTTATTCCTTGAAAATTGCATTATATCAACAGAGTGGGGGGGGGGAGCAGTTGAAGGTTTTGAATACTTCACTGAATATGGTTATGGACTATAATTTCCAATGAGTTTTGAGATTTTGAAATTAAAAGAACTGGAACAAAAAATAAAAGTTAGAAATTCAAAATATGGACAGCTAAAATAGTTATTGAAAGTTTCATGGCTTACTTAACTAAAACTAAGCAAAAGCATATTATTTAACTAATTGAAATTATCATCCAATTTTTAATTTTACATTCATGACATTATGACAGGGGATTCAATTTTCTATTTTAGTATTCATATAATCTAAAAATATATTTTGAAACTATATTCATTACATATTTACCTATGATAGAATTGATAAATAACTGAAGTTAACTTATTTATTTTTAGTAGATGAAGTATCATGAATCAGTATTATCAATTTTTATTAATGCTTTCATCTTCTATAATTTTTAGTTGCTTTTTATCACAACATTACTCAGGCCAATTTCGCTTCAGCATTGAATAAATAAAAACATTTCATGGAAGGATAATTGGAACTAAATTTATTAGAGAATCATTAGTTAACTCAAGGTTTTATGGCTGTAGGTTCTATTTAACTTGGAATAACAGCCCAGATAGCAGTTATTTTCAGCTCGTAATAGACAATGATGGTAATACTTCCATGAAGAGAAGTTAACTGAATGAAACTAATACTCATGAGGATGGTGAAGCACTGGAATACCTTGAATAATGCAGTTTTGCTTAGTGTGGGTTTTGATGTAGTACAGTTAAGGTATTGCTTTACAAATTAATGTGATTTGATATTAGTTGGGGAAAAGAAAGCATTAAATCATAAGTTTAGAACTGTACAGAAATTTTTAGGACAAATTAACCGCACTTATCAAGGTATACTAGTATACTTTTAATACCCAGTAAATGAGACTAACTTCTTTGTTACAAGAGCCAAACAAGTGCAGTGAGGGATGTCATCTGGTGCCACATCAATAGCATAGATCATAGGTCATCCAAGGTAACAAGGCATATTGGACAATGGTTTTATTCATTGTTTCTGTCACAATTATAGGTTTTACAGAGGCCAAGGTGCTGGCTCCAAGCCCAAACATGCCCGTTTCTCGACCAGGAACCAACTATGGTGACTGCCTTTCACAGGTACACTTACAGGTCCAAAAAATTCTGATGGTACTTGTCTATAGTTTTGAAAGGATGCATTAACATATCAAGATTTCAAAGATCTCTGAATCCTTTAATGGTAGCAAAATGTCCAATGTAAGTCAATCTACTGTATTCAGTCAATTGAGAAAACAATCCAAAACAGGAAATCTTTTCGTGAAATATTTCATTACAACTGGGAAGCACGTTTCATATTTCCTTGATAATGTTAATAATAAACTACTATACTCTATAAACGAGATCATCTTTGGTGCTGCCTATCCCCAGGTAGATGGTGAAGATGCTTTTCCTTTTTACGAAGCTAACCAACTTGGTAACAGAGACGGACAATTAGAAAAACAGCAATGCATTTTCACACGCATCCCCACCAGCAGAAAAAGCTCAAGTGACTATATCAGCCTAAACATCAAACTATTCGCTACTAAAAAGGCCAAGTGCCTACAGACTTGAATTACACAACATGGCCTAAGTTCAAATTAGAATGAAATCTATTATGAAGAATAAATGAATCATAACGTCACTCCCAACTATGTTGTGTCCAT
Source organism: Thysanoteuthis rhombus (assembly GCA_963457665.1). Classification (NCBI taxonomy): domain Eukaryota; kingdom Metazoa; phylum Mollusca; class Cephalopoda; order Oegopsida; family Thysanoteuthidae; genus Thysanoteuthis; species Thysanoteuthis major. The sequence continues at coordinate 12,428,796 of OY735232.1, read as the reverse complement.
TGTAATAGCAGTCTTTGGGAATATATGGTAATTGCTAGCTAGGAAGAATTATCATTTGGTCTTCAATCTGTAGAGTACAATTCATTGATTTCTAGTTTGCAGACCAGTTGGACACTGGATAAATGCAAAGTAGCCTTGGAATCCTGTTGGAGATGTTTCAAATAAACTTTTACTGATAAACGAAATATTCCATGACAGTTTATATAAATAATAATTTGGTGATTAAAGTAATTCACATATTCTATGACTCAATTCCTACCTGACAGAGTCCTTTGTTAAGTGGATTCTGAAGGTCAAACATAGTAAATGTTTGGTTTAATAAACTAATAGGATGGATGGTTGTTCTTTAATTGCAAATGGCCACTAAATTAAATATTACCTGAGAAAGGACATTTTTTACTCTTCAAATATTTCAATGCAAAAGTAGCTTTGATATAATATAGAATATAGATTTATTGAATTATAAACAAGACTGTAAAATTTGTAAAAAGTAATCATCTAGCTTTAGTCTTAAACTGCATTCTATATCAAAATATAAAAAATAAAAATTTAAGGACTGTAAGAGTTGAATATGAGATTTTATCTTTTTTTAGTATAATTTTGATGATTTAAATGATTATAACACTCTGAAAATTTTTTCCTTTTTTTGAGAAATTTTGAATTCATGTCAAAATATGGTTATTTAAAGAAACTAAAGATAATTCATGTAAGCAGAAAATCCATAAAAATGGCAAAAATCAAGTGCCCAGTTTAGCCTTGGGCTAAATAGACCCCCACCTCTTCGTAAACATTTAAGACATTCTTATCAAAAATTAACAAATTTCCAGGAAATCCTACGGTGTGATAGATTTAAAACACCTGAAACTGAAAAATTTTTTAAATTCTCCTGCAAGGTTTAAAGAAAAATTTTAATCCTGGACTGAAAATAATGTTGCACAGACCAACTTGAAAAAAATACTCTAATAAATCTAAAGAAAAAAAATTAGGGTAGTTTCTTTTTTCAAGTTGGACAGGTCTACATTACATTTTTGTGTAGCCCACTACATTTGGTACAGATTTGAAAAAATAAAAATTGATATAAGACCGATATTTATTCCATTATTAAAGTGTTTTTAATTTCAACAGTAAAACAAAATTTGTAAAATGGGGAACAATTTGCTATGAAATAAATATTCCACAGATGCAAATAATTTTCCTGTTTTTAAGCTCAAATATGTTTCTATCAAGCTAGCTCTAACGATAGACAAAGATTTTTCACTTATTGTTTCTCTTTCACTTTTTACTAGTAAGTTGTTGGAAGAAACAAACATTGGGACAACATACGGGTCCCACAATGGGGATTTGGCAGAATTTTGATATTTGGATGATTGGTGGAAGTTTGAACTAAATCAAATATCTAAAAATATAAAGATTTTGCAAAAGAAATCTTAATATATGTAAGCCTCATTAGAAAATATCTAAAAATGATTTCTTATATCTAAATACCACCAAAATATTCAAGTTGGCAACACTGAAAGCGGAATTTTTCTGCACGTATGCAATACATAAATGATTAAAATGTCCATAAAATCCCCAAACTATGATATTGGTGTCCAAAGGTTTACTGTATATCAATGTATGACTCAGACACAATTGCTCCCATGTCACACAACATTTCTTGAACAATCCATGGAGACTCAATCATTGATTGTGTAGCTATTGTGGATTTTAACAAGGCTGGGGTGCTAATCTGATGCCTAAGATGAACTGCCTTACAGAGCTCCAACAGCTCTGCTATTTCCCAATAACTGGAAGATGAAGTGGATCTATTATCAAGAAGGGCAAAGTGAATGCAAATTGTCCAAGCTGCAGTTCAAATGCGGTTTGTCAATTCTATTCTCCATGACATTAACTGTTAGGCTACCTGCACCTCCCACTATATGATAGATACAATTATTCAGTAGATTATGATGATGGGATTTTCTGACCTTGGACATGTCATAACAAAAAACAGATAATTCAATCAAAAAGGAGGGGAATTTAGATTTGTTGAAATTTTCAAGCATTATATTCCCTCAGCCAGCAAGAAAAAAAAAACAAAAATAACCATAGCAGAGCATACTTAAAGGTAATAAGACTGCAACAAAGGATCATAATGAGGAACATTTTACAAATTGGAAGCCAATAAACTGGTCTAATATTCCTAGAATAAAGAGCTTGTTTGTTACTGGATCAATAAAGATTAGAAGTCAAAGTTCCATCCACCTTTCTTGCAGAGTGGAGATACATATATTCATACAAATAGTATCATCTATCTGTGCAGGTATCTATGAATACTTACACAGTAATCCTTAAAAGCACTTGACAGAGTGAAGGTTAGAATGTTAGTTTAACAATCCATTACAGGTTGTTTATATCATTAATCTGACCTGTTACCAAAGTTGGTTTTTACCAATGAGCATGTAGGCTTTCAGCTAGTCTACAATAATCCTTAAATATGAGAAGAGACACACATTTTTTTTAATTCTATCAGATATACATTTTCCAGAATTCTTCTTTTTTTGTTTTTGTTTAGTTTACATCTAACATCAAAACAATTCCAAAAGTGCATGGCTAAATACAAAATCCAGATAATAAATAAGGGGTGAGAATAACCAGAATGAACACCTTACATTTTCCTTCCCAAGAAGAAAAAACAGTAGAATTGAGCCAACCTATATTCAGTTTCTGCAAATAAAAGAAACTCAGTAATCCAACTGAAGTCAAGTCACATGGCACCTGAAGGAGTGGAGTAGTGTCATGGTTAAGGCACAGAAAACAGAATCAGCGGGCAGAGTTCAAGTTTCAGTCAAGGCTCTTTATATTCACTTTGCACAAATGCCCATCGGAAAGGCATAAATTCACTTCTTCATCCAGCTATGAGTAAATAGCAGGATAGTTGAACTGCCTTACAAAGCTAGAGAGCTCCATCTGAATAAAAGTTACTCCAACCCTTGAAAAAAAAAAAAAATACAGCTTGGCAGTCACCGTAGTTGATCCTAAGCCCAAAGCTAGCAAACTCCAACCCTTAAAAAAAAAAAGAAAAAAATCACGTACATGCTACTGAAACCACCCTCTACAAAATTTTATTGAGAACTTAAAGAGATATCCTGTGGACTGACATGAACTTTTGGCAATACACTGTACACCTGCTATAATGCGGACATCGGGATCCATAATTTTCTACTGAATTATAAGCAAGTCTGCATGTAACAAAAAAAAGAGAAATACAAAACAAGCTAAAAGAGAGAAAGGAATTTTAGCAACAGATGAAAAGGAAGAGGGGTGATTGGTTCAGTTTATTAACTTCTGAAATCTGTTTATTCTAATTAATTTCCTTTTTACTTTTGGTATAATCTATGCATAACATTTCTTGGGGGTCTTTCTATTTTCGTATTTAGCTACTATTTCGAGAGCCAAATTTAAATGTTTCAAAAATTGGGGTCCATGCTCAAGCTGTGTTATAATGAGTCTACAATGTATTATGTGGTGAGGACATATAATTACAATGTAGGGGAGATAATTGTCCATGGATCTGCCATAAAATCCAATCACTTCTTCCATAGCTCATTGCTCAACTTCCCACAAAATTTAATTCAAATTCATTGAATATTTTTGGCAATGCCATATGTACAGACAGAAAGACACAACTGAATACATGTTCCCCTCTAACTTCATTGGCAGAGGTAAAAAATATCCAGCCTTCAGTGATGTATTTATTTTCTGGTACAATGCATCTCAATAAGCAGCTGCTGAAGACTAGAGAACATCTGGCATCTTACAGAGATTCAGACATTTTTTACTATTTCAGGGGTTGTTCTTTTTGGAATTATGCATATTTTACAAATACAAAAACAAGACTTTGCCTTACTTTGAAATTACTGTTCTGCGTCTTTCATAGTATACTTGATATTGAGTGTAACCATCCCGGCATTATCTGAATGAAAAAGGATGTTCCTTACCAGAAGAGCAAACACTGAATTATGTCCTAGTATCTAAAATTATTATATATTTAGTTTTCCCAAGATAGAAAACCTCACGAATATGATCAAAAGAAGACCGTTTAAATTATGATAATAGTTATAACATTGAATAGTATTCTATATGGCTAAGTTCAGCTAGAAAATCATATATTAAAATAAATCCATACATATTTCTTGTAGTGGTTCAACACAAACTATAAAATCATAGGTGATTAAAGTTGATAATGCATGTCTAACCCCTGAAGCATTACTCTAGTATTTGGAACAATTGAAGTTTTGGTCAAACAAATGAATCTCCTCTTTGACCATCTCTTCAGACCCAGTCAGGTATATAATTCAAACACAGAGGTTAATCCTTTTATGCTCTAGCCAATTACGTGGAAGAAAAAAGAAATAAAGGATCATTAGAATATCAATAAGATCAATCCTTTTCAGTAGCACTAGGTATATTGACAAAACTATACCACTAACTAAGCACCCAGGTGATTCTGAACTAGGGGGGAGGGGTAGAGGTAGTTCCCCAATATCTGCTTTATTAAGTAAAGAAAATCACACTGTTGAAATGTATATGAGCCCAACCATGCACTCAGCCAATAGATGCCACTTTCTTCAGCTTCCTTACTTCCCGAAGACACCCTTTGTTAATCATGAACACCTTATCTCCAACAGAGTAATCTGCACCAATTACCATTGGTTCATTTATCTCTCATTTTTTATCCCATAACTCTTTCAATATATGGCTAAAGAAATGAATGAAAAGACAAATGAAAAGATACTGATTTTAGCAGTTATTTTAATTTCGGTAATGCAAGGTACCCTTGCTGGTAAGTAAATAACAGCCAGAAACTGTAAGTAAAACAGTCATAAAGGTAATTGTCAGGTGATATCTACAGTACCACCTTCAAGCGCCCTCTCTATTTAGCTATCATCAATATAGATCTTGCAAAGAATCAATAAGTAAACTTCTCAGTGATTTTATACCTGACATGTAACAAGTACAGGCAAACCCCACTATACACTATTTCAATCAATGAGAAATTCAGTCACCAGAATTTAGAAAAATACAACCATTTTCTGTTTTAAACATGTCATTATTCAGTTAGCATGAGAAAAAACAAAACAAAATACAGCAAAAGAAATTACTATAAAAGAATGAAGAAGGATTTAAGCTTACTAAAGCCACCCAAGATTTTCATCTATATATTGATCCAAACATGAAAAGAAGCCTGGAAGTCTATAGAAATTTGAAAAAAGCAATGGCTAGCTAGGAGATTGCATAATGAGTGTATTGACAAGGAAGGAGATTATGTTGAAAAATAAATATTTGTTAGGTAAAATAAATGTTTTCACCATTAGCTATCGACTTACTGATTAACTAATGTATATATAAGGACCTTTAATCCATGCACAAATAACATGCCTAAGACAAGTTAATGAAGCCTGCTGTTTTTATACATGAGGGAGAGACAAAAAGAAATCAATACTTCCTTTTTTATCTGGAAAATAAATATAAAGATGAAAAGATGACTGCAACAATTCTTATATGCTTAAGAGAGAAGATGACTGTAACCATTGTTGTGTGCTCAAGATAAACGATAGAAATTTAAATGCTTTACATTATCTGAGTTGAGCTTTCTGGGAGGGAACATGGAATTGGAAATGCTTTTAAGTTAATTGTATGAATGAATATGCTCTTTAATGGGAAAGCTTAAAGAATCCCATTACTATTTACCCCTGCAAATGAAATGTTTGCTTGTCCACACAATATCTCCAAAAGTTTCCAATGGATTTTGATTACATTTTGGAGAAGGGTTTACTATGGGCTAAGAAAGATTGGATTAATTTCAGGTCAGACACAGAAATCTTTTACAGTCACCTTCCCAGCATCATAGCTATATGCATCTGATTTTCATTCAGTTTTTAGTGAAAATGGTGTTAGCTGAGGTATGCACTCCCAAAGAGCTTTTTGGTTACTAAAAGGTAGTCAATAAAATTAGCAAAAGAAATATTTTTGGCAGGTCTAAATGACACTTGCAACTTGCAGGTACTCCGCAGATATTCAAGCAATTGATAATCTGATACATTTTTTTCAGACCAGACAAAAGTTTGGGGAGGGCATTTGAAATTTCTCCAATCATGTTAAGATAAGATTAGAACCTGTTCAGTGATGATAATGGTTTCAAGGTAGCTTCTATTATTATGAATATTAGCCAATCATATCCTTTGTAGCAGTTCAACACACAATATAAACCCATAGGTGATGAGTTGAAGGAGATGTAGATTCAAATTAAGCTCAAAGAGTGGTGCAAGTATTGCATTTTCACTGCACTCGTCACTCTTCTCAATTTTGAAAGATTTTTCACAATAGGTGTAAACCTACCCTATTAGGCAGTTCTGGCAAAAGACTAATGGGGCCTACGAATATTTAATTATTTTCATTATTCAAACATTTACATCTATTTCTTTTAGTATAAATGTATTTATTGGAGAAAGAAAAAAAAAGAAAGAGAAAATTGAGTTTGTACTCCTTGAGAAACCAAAAATTCAATATTTGGAGGGGGTTTTCATACTTTTTTTTTTTTAATGTAAACCCTGCCAGAGGTAGGTCATTGTTGATAACTTATGGCCAATCCAATGAAAAGAGCAGTTACGATTCTTTTCCAAGCTGCAGTGTTTTATAATTATGGACGTTAGTTTTTAGCCCCACCAAAAAAATTACTTTTTTGCTTTCTGATTCTTAGAACTCATTGGAAACATAGTTTAAAACCTGCCTAAGTGAATTATCATACATTTACCATTTTGTGAATTATCATACATTTACCATTTTTTTTGGATAAAACAATTTTCAGGAAGACAAATTGCTACAACTACTTGCTATAAGATTCAAACTTTAGTAAAGCCTTCTAAAATCCAAGTATCAGTGGTGGTGGAAAATACTTATACCAGTCTATAACAACCAAAAGAAAATGGAACAGTTAATAACCAGGATTAATTATGATGGGATGTTAATTAAGGTGTACTATTGGATTTGGATTTGATTTGATTTTAGCAAAATCATTTATTCTGAATGTTTCAGGAACGTAGTCCACTTTCTATAAGTATAAAATTATTTTTCTTCCAACATTTTGTACATGCTAGATCCATCTACAATTTTTTTTAAAGTTTTGTTAGGATTTCCATTCTGTATTTGATGAATAATATTTTCAATCAACTAAGCTTTTATTTTCACCATCGACAAGCATTATAATTAGATAAATCTTACTGTCTCATAAGTCTACATGGACAAAGATGTATCAAAAGTCAGTCGCCTGAGACAGTCATCAGCTGATTTTGATCTGAAATTTCCAGTGGAAAGTATTCCTCTCCAGCTTCAACTATTTTTGGATCTAATTTTGTAATCAATTTTGTTTGAAATCAAAAAATGTCTAATTCAGAATCCTAAAAAATTTTTCGTAAAGAAAGAATTGGCAAAACCACAAGTTCTCAATGAGCAAGTTTCCACAGAAATTATACACAAGTTTTATTTCATTGGTAGGTAAAAAGGCTACCCATGCAGAGAGGAGACTTCCTTGTAGAAAATACAATAGAAATAGATTATCAAAAGCAGAGGGGAAAATTACATTGTTGCAATATCTCATAACAAACGGAAAACATATCAGCATTTTCATCAAATCTAAACAAATCAATATTTGGAGTACATAAGCTAATAACTCAAGGAATAGATGATACCTTGATATAAGGTATTAGGTTAAACTAAGCAAAGCAGAAAGAGACACAAATAACTTCCTTCAAACAATTTCATGCTTATAATAATTGTAGCGATCTATATCATGCTTGTTCTTATCTGTATTAAAATGTTACACTTTCAATAATAACATGAGATCATGTACTTTAATAAGAGGGTGATAAAAAAAAGGATAAAGAGTTTAATGAGAAGGTAGGAAGAGAGGGGACAGAAAAGAGAGTTAAGTAGTTAAATAAGAGGGTAGGAAGGAAGAGGGAAGAATGTCAGGTAGTTTACTGATGGGTAGGAAGATTTTGGACTTTGAAACTAATCCATATTTGTATAAAATTTAAATGGAAACAAGGAAGGGCAAAAAAGATTGGAAGAGAAAAGGGAGAAAATGAAAACATACGGGCAAAAGGTGAAAGAAGTGTAGGGACATGAGATAATGGATAATCTTAGCAGTCACTGCCCATGGTATGTCCATGGGTTCAGCAAGTTATTAACATTTCTGTACATAGAAACAATGTGAATGTGAGGTCTATATATACTAGATTGTACCTGTACTTTCCAGAGAACACTGGATTACTGTCAACAAAAATTTGTTTTCAATTCAAGCATTGCCAAAAATTCAACCAAATAAGGAGCCTTAGAAAAATTTGGTTGCTTATCTCTTTATGATTCACCAAACGTCTGTCTGTTCATCTGTACGTGACATCCTACCGCAAAAACCACACAACATAAAAATCCTCATTTGGTAGAATTTTGACAATGTTTGAATCAAACACAAATTTTAGTTGAAATTAATCCAGGTATCTCATGAAAATACACACTCAATGTAGCATATATAAATCTCTCACACAATTTTCTATAAATATCAGCATGTCCACAGGGAAGTTGTTTTTAGCAAATTAGTTTTGGAAAAACAGTTGAAATATGTTCAAGAGAGTTTGTTGGGGGGGGGGGTTGAATTCATGTCAGAATGGATAAATTTCTGGTGTTCACATTTCCAGCTGAATGACTTCATATCGTACATAGAAAGGAGGAGAGAGTAAGACAGATATATTCTAAGCGGAGAGTAAGTACATTTAACGTTTTTCCATGATCGTAAGAAAAACTCTAAATGTCACAAATATCACTTTTTAAACACAAATCAAATATCATCTATCCATCAATCTAATTTTTTTTTTTACAGCATTTTACCTTACCCTAACCAGTATGTATCTAATCTTGTGGAGGAAAAATCTTCACTAACCTCCCAACTAATGCGATATAAGTCAATAATCTCACACTTTGGAATACAAAGTTCTCACAATGTCAGAGCTGCCCAACTCAAACAAAATTTAGGTAGCTATATTCTTTAGGTTGGGGGGATGTTAATGGAAGGAGTCAGGATCCATTTCAGGAAATGATTTACCAAACGGAAATAACACCATATCAGATATATTTGAAACCAAGGTCAATTATGATAAAATTCAAGATAGTAAGTAAGATATAATAATTACAAATATGTAAGGTTCTAAATTTGCTAGATTCAAGTTTTTAATATGTAATACTTATTTATCTAATTTATTCTTGAGACAATCGCAAGTGACAGAAACTTACTAGTCTAAAACTGTACAAAGTAGTATTTTTTTAATCATTAATTCATCTGAAAACATGGAACATGAATTAATCATTTCAAAATGACAGACACCGATTCAGTCCACAGAAAAAATAATGAATAGGTAACAAAGAGTTTAGAAATTTGGGCTCTAAAGTCAAATTTGAGGAAAATACAGAGAAAACCTAACTTTGAATTTAGATGTTTATCATATATACCAGACTATAAGACAAATGGTTTACAAAGATATTTGGAGAACTAATATTCTCTGCAACCCATCCAAGCCCCATATCACAATATCAAGCTTTGGTGGATGGCATCCTATTTATAATAATAATGTATTAAACACATTGTAATATTTGCATAGTTTTCATTCAAATTACATGGCTGTCTTATATATTGGCATAAGCAGAGCTCTCTAAATAAACTGGATAAAAAATATTGATGAGCAAGAAATTGATCAATAACATATCAGCTAACAGATCATCTATCAATAAAGATTTACAATTTTCAAATTAAGCTGATTTGATATCAACAAAGAGAACTGGAATTACAAAACAGTTTATTAGCATTTTAATAATTTACAGGAATTCAGAATTGCAAAATCTACCAAGATTCTCTGCACTGTGGAATATTATTCTGTTTAATTGCGAGAAACAACTACACAAAAGATAAATTGTTCAACCAAGGAGAAACCTTACAACACAAAAGAAAATGATGTCACCATAAATGGTAGAATATGAGAAACAAGACACATGCTTCTGATGGATATTCATCACTAAAGACTGTAGTGTCTGTTGCAATGATGTTAAATGAGTGTGAAAACATTTGCAAGTACCTGGAGCACTTATGTTCAATGTAACTTTGAATTGTGTGGAAATGAACAAAGCAGACAAGTAGGAGAACATCCATGGGTGCAGAAGAACTATCGAATGTTAACAGCACTTTGTAACACTTGGAGTTCTTGTTGAAAGTCCAATAATACAATAACTACTTTCCCCATATCATCAAAATATTAGGAAAATATTCTAATTTGCAATTGCATTGAACTTAAAAAAATTATTTTTTAAAAACATGTTGCTCTGCATCTTTTTAGGTTCTACCAGAATCAACCTGGATGTTTTACACTTTTGCAAAAAAAAATAAATAAATAAGGGTAACTACTCTGTAATTAGCATTTAATAGTTATCTCCCTTGACAAACACTACAGACAAAAGATTTAGACATACATGTGGCATACTATACAAGTAGATTAGGAATAGAGTCGAGATAAATTCTATAACATATTTCTATTAGACAATTTATTACTTGGGTTTATAGAGTACTAAAAAGATTGGATTACTTGCGGAAATGCAATTATACTTGAATTTTATCTGACTTAGGTAGACAGAATAGTCATCAAACATACTTCAACAAGAGCTAAGGGAAATTTTAATCAGACTTCCATGAAAATCACAACCCAAAAAATTTTATAAAAATCAATATAAACTAACATTCCAAGGGAAATTATGAATCACCAGCACCATATATGCTCATGCTGGGTGAAGTCCAGATACTGAGATAAATATATATAATTGTCAGAACATAAGACTTGAACCAAGCAAAAGTATTTACACTGACTTGTTGTGGGTAGTGGTGATTATTACCAGCAACAACAAAAATGCATAACAGATGGAATATACGCGGAAAGGTGTTTTTTTTCCTTGACCTTCTGCTGACCTGTGTCTTTTGGCAGCATATTGTGTTTGGATGATCAATTAGAAATTGGAAAAAAAGGGTGATAAATGAATATGTTACTTCTCTTGCCTTTTTTTTTAGCAAAAGACACAAAATATGGGATAGATTTAGAATGAACTTAAATTGAAAAGTGAGCACCCCACCAAAACCTCATTTTGGAGAGCAATTTTTTTTAAAAAAAGAAAGAAAAAAATATATTTTCCCCACCCATTGAGGGGAGTGTGTGTGTGCAAAATCTTGAGTTCCAACAATGAATGGTTAGGACTGAGCAAAGTCCAGATACTTAAAAATGTCATAACTTGTGGGTAGAGGTGATTAACAAAGATCTCTCTTCTTATGCTATGCAATGGGTCAAGTATAAACGTTTCCTTATGTTAGTAATAATTTCAAGTCAAACATATTTCTACAGAGGCTATCACAATAACCACCAACTCAAAGTCTCAAATCTAAATCATCATAACATTTCCAGACAACACTGTTTCTCTAAATCTCCGTTCATGAAAAAAATGCAGTGAATGCACTGGTTATAGCAAACACAAGATTGAAATCTGTGTAAGCATCTCTAAGATTAAAGTCCACACATAAACATTCAAATTTCAAGAGATGATTTTGTATGATAGTAGTTCCTTAATTCAGTTGAAATTGGGATCATTTTTTTTTCTCAAGCAAATTGGAATTTAGATTTCATCAAAGAACTTATCTCTGCCATAATAAATGACGTTCTGTATGAAATAAATAGGTAAAGAGACTACAATTTATATAGGAGGATAATACAGATTTGCATTGTAGAATAGTGTTCTCTTGACCACAAATGGATTTTGTATTATTTTTTCCTTTTTGTCTTCATCTTTAAATTCAAAATTTTCATTACAACATCAGTTGTGTCCCTTCATAGGACAGAGGACAAACACACATTGTTTATTATGTATGTGGATTCCTATCAACCTTAATAATCTTCCACCAATGTTTTCTTTCATTTATTCAGATTGTTAGTCTATGACAGGCAGTAAATAGTACGGAACAGAAATAGGGAATGAAGAATAAGAAGTGAGCAAGACTCAAACTTGTGTCCCCTTCACCTCATAAAATTGCCTATAGACAGCACTGCCCTTCTGATTTTGCTTCCCAACAGCTGGTAAAAATCAAATCTAACCCTCATACTCATCTTTCTCCAATCATTCTGCACCATATTTGTTATTGTTTTACATACAATAATTGTAATTGGAAAATTATCTTATAAAGCGTTCTTAACTATTATCTAGTCTTGATGACAAGTTTTTTCACTTTTGCAATAAAAAAAAATTTTTTAAATCAACTAAAAAAAACTGAAGATGAAAGAAAATACAAGTCAAACATTATTAATGGTTGACAATAATTCATGTAATCAAAAATAAATCAAGAAAATACAAATTCTCCTAACTTCCCTTACTTTCAATAAGTCATTGTTGATTTCCACATTTATTAGAAAAAATACAAAATAAAAAAGTCATTAGAAAAAAAATGCAAAATGAAAAGTCATTTGAAAATATGTCATGGGGATAAGAATAAAGTCTAAATCGCAAGAGACCCATGGATAAGACATGTTTTCTAAAGTGAATCAGGAAATGATGTTGAAGAGATTTTTAAAAAACATGGCATATCTGCATAAAATAGTCCGAATGTTGGCATACAACATTTTCTGACTGATGAACTTGTTCGTTTCCAGAATCTTGATTCTCTAATAAAAATGATGCATACGAAGAAAATTGGAGGTTGGAAGAGGTTTATGCAGGATCATCCAAACTTTATCAAGTCATGAAACAAATACAGGGTAAGTTTATGTCTTTCCTAAAAAAGTGAGACTGGTGGTTGACAAACAAAATTCAGAATAATTTTCATCTCCATTTCCTAATATTCTCTCCTTTAGATCATTTTAGATTTCTATTGCTTTATGGTGTTTATTTATCATGCACATGTATACATGTCCAACTTTAAAATAAGTAGGTATAAAATGAATTTCTTGCCAAGCCAGGGAGTTCAAAGGATGGCAACTGCCCTTCCAAAAAGAGGCAAAACACTAAAATTTCAGAAAAATTGAGCTCTCTACCTAACCAAAGAGTTTCCATACAACATTAGATCAAATATTAAGAAATCATTCCTTGTAATCTGAGAGAAATTACAGGGAAAAAAACTAATAAGCATTAATGAAAATACAATGACAAATATGAGCACAAAATCAATGACTGAGGTTATAAAAACATCAGATTAGCCTAGCTGTGAGTGAAAATATTTATTTATATTTTATAAACATGTACAGTCATTTGTAATGAAGAAGAAAAAAATTAAGATGTTACCTTATTTTTCTATTTCATGTTTAGTAGATACATTTCTTTTCTTTGATCAACTGGATTAACATAAACATCATTCAAGTTTCTTAATATTACAGAAATTGATGCACATGAAAATTAGTCCAAATCCTAAAATAATTCACCAAATCTCTGTCCGTGCAGATGTCACAGCATAACTCAGGAACTGCACAATATATCCCCATGACATTTTTGGTGTACTGGCACCCTAAGGCATGCTTTTAGCGAGGTAGGTTTTAAAAATCTCCCCAATTAATATCGTGGGGGTCTGTGTTCTAACTTACACAGATACTGATATAATTCCCATCAAACTATTCTTATCATAATTCGCTTATCTTATGCGAAATCACCCCCGGACATTTCAATTGAATGTGATCCAAGAGTTAATGATGTCAATGTTTTTCAAGTAATAATTTCATAATTTCAAACAATATATTATTTCAAATTCACTCCTTATTGGGGACAACAGTCCTTCTTCGGGCCGCCTGCGGAAACTACCTGAAAATCATGACCGTAGAACAAGTTACCAAAAGGAAGAAAAATTATAAAAGCGTTTCAAGAATAAAAAAAATATTTGATAAGCAGAACAGGAGTTTTTGCCTTTCATTTCTCTTATTTCACAGCAAAATAAATCTGATAACAGAATTTCCGAAATTTTAGGACAGACGTTTTGGATCTAATGAAAAGAATGGATTAGAAATATAATCCCTGCACAAAAATAAGTGATGAAACACACATCTAGAAAATGCCCATAATGGGTGGGCACACTGAGGGTGTCGGTTCAGTGTCTCAGCTGGCATTTCCTCTTAATACAATTTCTGTCACTCACTGTCATCTGAGACAAAAGAGTTCGAGAAATAAGAATAGAATTATTAATGTATGTACTTTTGTTAAGAACCAAAGTAAGGAAGCACCCCAGTATATGAAGAGGAATTCCATACCTTCACACCAAGACGAGCTCGATACATATATAACTTACTACAGCTTGATATCGCATTTGAAAATAATAACCATCACTTAAAAATAACAGATAGCAAGATGAGAAGGGTGCTCGACGCGCCTTGCTTCCTAAACAGGTACCAGCTAACTAAAACAAATAAGGAGTCTTCTTAGTTTCTTAAAGCTCAATTTCATTTTTTCCCAAGAAAGAAAAGAATAAAAGTAAAAAGATTTGTAACAGCTGAATGGATGATTCTTAATGTACACAAGCAAAACATTTGCACCACCAAGTAAAACGTTGAGGGTGGGCATGTGAAGATAAAACGTTATGGGTGTAAATACGAGGGGGAAATGCAAATAGAATATTTTTTGCGTGCCTGGAAAAGTGAAGAACCAGAAAATATAACGAAATTATCTTTCCATTTCGTTTTTTTTTTTTTTTTTTTTTTCCATGTTCAAATAACTGTAAAATGTCAATGCTCTGTTAATATATACGAGACAGTTCACTTCAGGACAGCGATTTGTTTTTCTGTTTTTTTTTTTGCACACATTCACTACACAGACACTAAAAGAATAAACTGTGCCTCTTAAACACGTGGAGTATTAATCGGAAAACAAAGAGGAAAATGCTTCTTTTACAACGCACCGGATTAGAAATAAGAAAAGCATAAATTATAGGTAATAAAACATCAGGAAAATTAGAGGCGATGGGAGAGTGAGCAAATTTTAGACATTACCTTCTGCAGAAATGAAGAGAGGAGGGCCAGAACGTGTGTGTATGTGTGTGTGTAGTAGTGTACTGATCGGAAGCAGGCAGTGTTGTGTGGGGACGAAAACTGTCTGCTTGTCTAAACCAGAGATCTAATACGAGAACAGATTGAGTGAAAGACGAACACAGAGATGTTGAAATAGATTAGAGAGGATAGGGAGAGTGTGTGAAGAAAAAGGGATAGACAGGAGGATTAGAGAGAGATAGAATCGTAAAGCGACGGAGCGAGAGAGTATATCAATTGAAAGGCTAAAGGGGTAGAGATGCTGACAAAGAGGGTGGCGAGAATGAGGTGTTGACGAAGAGAAACGGGTGGAGGCGAGAAAGAAAGGCTGACAATAATGAAAGAGATGTACTCTCACGAAAGATGATGAGAGAGATAGTGACATGTAGAAAGAAGACTGCAGAGAAAAGAGAAGAAGAGAATTATGCAGAACCAGATTCAAAAAGAAAAAAATATGAGAGGGAGGAGGAAAGTACGGATATAGAGGAAGAGAAAGAACATGATGACGAGAGTTGAAAAAGAGAAATACAGCAATGTGCAGAGTGTCGCAAGGGGGGGGGTGAGAGAGAAATATAATCAATAAGTAAGCAAGGAGGGGGAGAAAGTGAGATAAACGAGAGGGGTTGAGGCAATGGAGAGAGAGAGAGAAGGAAAAGTTGATATATCGAGAGGGGGGATTAAGGAAAAGATAGTGTCTGGAACTAAGTGAAAATAATGTTCAACAGTGTCGGATAGAATAAGTGAAAGTCTTTCCTTTCTTCTTTAACAAATCGAAGACAATGATAAAGAAAGAGAGAAACTAATAGAGTTAGAAGGCATCATGAGTCACCAAATGTGAAACAAAGTGGTGGAGAGAGGGGGGTGGGGGGTCAACAGTTTATTACACTTTTCTGCAGTGGAATATTGGAACATCCAAAACTGATTTGATGCAACAGAAAACAAGCACTGAAAATTCAAGATAGACAGAATAGACTAACAAATCTGAGAGACGAATAAAACCAGGTTTGTCAAATAAGCCATTTTTCAGCTATAACTGATATTTTTCCAATTTAGCCGATATAAAAAAAAATTCAAGATAGCCGAAAATCTAATCATATAGAAAAATAATTTGTAAGTTAATCAAGAAAAAAAGTAAAGGTACGATTTTGATAGATTATTCGGGAGTCTTTGAGTTAATTTTTTTTTATAAGTAGTCAGATATTAAATGCGATATTTTCAGCTATTAGGTTAGCGGGGAAATGCAAAACCTAGCCAAATTGAGCCATTTTGGGGTCAGCTTTAGCTACAAATTAAAAAAAAAAACATACTAGGCAACATAGAATAAAATACTGCTAGCAGGATAAAGAAATAGTATTTCCCCCATCCAAATCGGGCATCTTGGAGAGAGATTAAAAATTTTTTTTTAAAAATGGAAGAAACCGGGGTAATCTAGGTTCTTGATTTTTCCTCTCCAGAATGTACAGGATTATTCCGTGGGGTAATCCTTGTTTACTGGGGGCTGAGAAAAACCTAGCTATAAAGTTGCTAACTTAGCAATATAGCTACTTCCGCTTAACTTCGGCTTCAAATAGATTTTTTTTAGGCACACTGTCATTTTTATTAACTTATGAGGTGCATTCAGATATTTACTATTCTTAGTTTCCTGACATAATGATAAAATGTAATGATTCCCATAAATCGATTATATAATCAAAATAAATAATATAATTTGTTATTTTCAATCGAAGAAGAAACAGTCATTTCATTATGCAGCGAGTGTTCATTTGACTGTTTTGCCTTGCATCTTTAAAATTATTATAATGAAATAAAAAAAATAAAAAATAGCCGCCAGTAGTAGCACTAAATAATGTCATCACATAACCACAATCGTAAAAGTTGAACGGAAGTAGCCATTCTTTAGAGCTGAAGTTTTTACGGTCCTAAATAAGCAAGGGTTACCTTTTCTGGAACATCAATATCCAAGGAGGCGAAGAATAATACAGTTCAATATAATAGAAATTTCCTCACCGAACAATGACAAGCAAAACAATAAAGCCTGCTACGTTTGAAGTGAATTCCATTCAGCTCATTTTTGTTTTAAATTAATAACAAAAACAAAGTCATCGATGTAAAAAGTTTCTCAATAGCTTATTATTTACATTTATGGGACTAAATCCTGTTAGGTTTTTAAACAAAAACCTTTTTGTTCTAGTTTCCTCCCCCGCTGGCAAAAAATGGAATATTCCGAAAGAAAAAGTAATGAAAATATATCGATTGACTTTACCCTGATTTTCGGTTAGACTGGTGGTAAATATTTTAGTGTGCAATATAGTAACAACTTGTAAACCATTCCGTTGCCTGTAAGATAAGATGCTGAGTGAGTTGCTGCCTACTTCCTATCATACCAGGATGGCAATATATAAAAGCTGGCAAACCTACAAGCACCAATGACACGACGGTTACTTGCAGGTTTGATTCAAATGGACGAGAAAATGTCTTGAAAATGGAGATGCTTTCACACCTAACGAAAGAAAATTATTTCAAATGATGCAAAGAAAAGAAAATTCACCCCAGTTATCACTCATTCCATAATTTAAAATCCACAATCATCCGGGTACTTTACACTTCTTTAATCTACAAATCGGTAATTGAAACAGATGATGAATTCAGGAGGTCAACCCCAGAACCTGCAAGGGGTTTCACCTCAATTGCTAGCTTATCTGAAAGTAGAGCATTCCTATTAAAACCTCCAATAAGTTATAAATGGCGTAAGATGAAAAAGCAATTAACAATAATTTTCATGGGAACTATTTTTGAGTGTTCTGTGACTCCCCCAAATTATGATGGTATGACAGGAGATGTTGGGGAGGTACATGAAATTGGCTTCACCACGAAACGAACACCGAATGCTATTTTTTGCTTTTCATCCCCCCCCCCCTCCTCACACACACACTCAATATTCAAACATAATTCAGTATCAGCTGATACTGAATTAAAAGAACGAGCAAAACTGTCACTTGAATTGTTTCTCCAATTTTCAAGTGAGACTGGCTGGCTATTAATGTGTTGCACGTAGAGGCCACATCGATGGGACTGAACATTTCAATATTTATCCCTTGTTATGTCTAGAAACACGTTTTGTTTTTTTTTATGTGTCCACATCTCCTTAAGACATTTTTTTGGTCCGAGTTACATAAAACAGAAATAAGAAGTGTGATATCATTCAAAGAAACTTATTCTGATCATTGTTTTTCTACCAGCAGCTGATGATCGGGGGCCTGGGCAAGACCCAAATTAGAAAAAAAAAAAAACACCAAGGACAAAAACACCTCGGGCAAAGTGAAAGTAATTGGTGATAGTGAGATTTGTTCATTACCCGATCTCATATTCCTAACACATTTTTAGAAGCTTTGTTTAGGCAGCCAAAAGATGATGCCAAACGGTAACATATTTTTACCCAGCCTCATATACAAATCACATTTTTCAAGCTTAACATTTTTTAGTTGGGGGTATGCAAAACTTAAGACAATACCACCATAACACTTCCTTGTTATTCTTGGGGGGGGGGGGTTTACTGGCCTTTAATTCTGATCACACATTTTCAAAACAAAGGATTTTCCTAAGGTCAGAAAGCAAATTTGATAATCAATGAGGATTTTTATTTTGATGATAAGAAACAATTTTTCAATAAGTAAAAAAAAGATAAAAATAAAAATTCAATTCAAAATTTGTAAATACTGTACAAACGATTTTCCTCACAAATTTTCACTGAAATATAAAACTTGCCTCTCTTGTATTTTGTTTCTACCCAAGTGCATAGTGAATTGAATCTTCTAAAGTTGTTTTTTTTGGGGGGGGGGTTTCTTTTCACCTGTTTCCATTTCCTGAATATTGGGGATCAAGGGGTTTTTTTTAAGTAGTATACTATATTATATGTATTAAGTCACGTTTTTTTCTCCGACTAATCTTTACTTGAAAAGTGTCATTAACATTCCAACTTTTGTTCGGTCATCAAATCTCTTCATCCGAACCAAAGTTGGAATTGATCTCATGTACAGTAAATTGAAAAGCGTGTTCAAAAAAAAAAATCACGTTTATACGTGTATTCATAATACATGTAAAAACTTGATTTTTTTTTTATCCTCCTACTAAACCTCATATTTAGTAACAAGAAAAGCATGTAGAAAAATCAACGTAAGTTTTTACAAGTATCATATCAGAATACACGTGAAATCTTGATTTTTTTCTCTCCAACTTGACTTGGTATTCAGTAAATAGAAAAGCGTGTTTCAAAAACGAGAAGAAAAAAATTATTTCACAACGCACTTGGGTAAAATGAAATAAAATAAAAAAAGGATAGAAACTAAGCAAGCTTTATTTTGAAGTGGAAATCGTTTGGATAGTATTTGCATTTTATTTGTTTTATTTATGGGGAAAATACTAGTAATAATTCAGAGAATGAAAATCTTGATCACTTATCACGTTCGTTTTCCGACTAGACGGATATTCATTGTGATGGTATTATTCAAATAGGAAGTCAGGAAAAACCTTCGTCAAAAAAAAAGCAAGGAAGTGAGATGACATTATCCTTTATTTTTGGATACATCCAAAAAAACGTTAAGCTCTAAGTGTTAAGTATTATAAAAGAATATAAAATATAAAACAGTCACAAATTGCAGAAATGGTTGTTATTCCTTAATTTACATTAAGTGAGCGGGTTTTGTCCTCTACTCGCACTTTCATTTCATTGGGTTTCTTTGTTTTTGATGGGTTTTTTACAGAACATACAAATAAATAGACAAAAAACTGAAGAGAGTGGGTTTGGGGGCTTTTTTTCTTATACAAATGTTGGCATTCAAACCCAATTTTAATCGACCGTTCCCTGCATCTATCAACCCGAAAATCCCGATGACACCACTTTGAAGACCCCTGGTCCAACAGAAGCACAAGACTGACTATTAGAATCTTATGTTAGTGACATCAACAAGAGAAAAGACAATATTGGAATTAATTCTAATGTTGATCTTTGTTATAGGATGTGCTGTAGTCAATGATCTGCTTCCTACAACAAGACAACAAATTCCAATATCACATGTTCTCCTTTTGATGCTACAGTTGCGCCCCCTATATTTTTAGTTAGGAATTAAATACGAAACCCTTCTTCTAGCTAAATATCAAACACGTCACTCCTAACGACGACCCTAGTAAAAGCCCTGGACGCACATGGTCAAATGCTCATGGGCACCGGCACTTCTAGCTGGTCGTGACTCTGGCCTCGGCACTTGTTGCCAGCTACTCTTTCTCTCTCTTTCCTTTTCCCTAAGATCGGTATCATTCAGTCGACCGCCTGGCCAATCCGATCCTAACTATCTTTTCACCATACCAGTTTTTCGTCTATTATATCTTGGGTTGAAGGAAAAAAACACTAGTTCCACGAGACATCCATTATAAAGTTTGAATGCCATTATTACCTGATCCTGTGACCCTAAGTAGAAGATTTTTCTTATAAGTAAGAAGCATCTTGTTAAGGGACACCTTTCTACCAAGTTTCAAGTAATTCAGACTTTAAACAGCTCAGAAACAATACAGGGACAGACTTAGTGACTAACCAACAGAGTCACTAATATAGAGGTGATGACGCCTCTAAAAAGTACTAGGAAAAATCTGATGACCAGATACAATGGTATTAAGGTATTTGTGTCACGCACAACAGCGTACCAGTTATTTGCACACGGCATCTTTGCATACTGGTATTTTTTGCACCCCAGTTATTTTGCCTACCAACGTATGTAAATATTTACCTCATGTTATAATAGTAGGCAAATGAGAGCTGCCTTGTTTGCGATCTATAAAGATATTGACTTAGTTGTTGCAGTATTTCTTTAAGAAAAATACCTATTTTTAGTGTGTACTGCAGTATTGTGACATTTTAAATGATCATTACGATTCATTTTAATATACTGCTATTCACTTTCATCTCAATTTTTCAATTTTTTTTTAAATTGCAAATTTAATATGCCAGTCGTCAGCGTGAAGTGGTAATAGAAAAGCTATTGAAAAAATAAGATGAAAGAAGAAGATATAACAAAACCCCTAGTATGCCACTTATTAACAAATATACATTCAATACAATAGTCTTTTTTAAATTCATTATTTACTCCACGAAGAAATCCATAAAACTGCACTTCGCTGTTTGTTACAAAATTTATAAGTTTGAATTAAGCAAATTAGCTTTGATATTTGATTATTCCGAATTGTCAAATAATTTGATTTATAACATTTTAAGCGCTTTTTTGAAAGCGATTTATTTCGTATTTGAGCTGAAGGCTCGAAAGAATAACATTTAACAGATTTCGTTGGCTTAGAGAGGCCATATTTTAAAAACTTATTCTTTTACAAACTTACCAAGTATATATTCAAGAAAAGAATTATTATAGTTAATCTTTTGATGATTCGAGGGGATGTTTATGAATCCCTCGTAAAAATGTTTAATTAAAACGAAGTAATTTTACTTATGATATAAAAAACAAAACACTGATTAAAACAAATAATGCTGAGAGCTAGCTTCATTTAATAAAATGTATAAATAGAATAGAATAGAGATTTTGGGTACTTTCCATTATCTGAAAGCAACTACTTTACTGAAATAACCCTCACTCAGTGAACAGTGCTGAACATCAAACAATTCAATAGCTTTTTTTTAACGGTGACAGCTGGAGTATTGAAGTTGAATTTTAAAAAAATGAAAAATTAAGATAAAAGTGAATACTAGTAATATGATCAAGTTAATGGTGTTTTAAAACATCGCAAAATTCTTCAACCACACACAAAAATATAAGACTTTATTAAAAAATACAGCAGCAATAAAGCCACTAACGAGGCAATGGTACACTATGTCCACGTAGGTGCCTGTCACCAGCAGTATATACCCCTGAGGAAGGCTAAAGAATGTAGAAGCAAAAAATGTTATAATGAAGACAAAGATGAGCACAATAGTTTTAAAAACATGGAATAACTATGCTTCCTCCAAGAGCTTAAAAAATATGTTGTACTTCTAAATTACCATGCAAAAAAAGGTAATAAGGGAGATAACTCATTATTTTACTTGCATCGTAATTTTTGGAAGAAACAGAAAAGCACAAGATTTTCCTGACTGTAGAACACAAGTGAATTTATTATTATCTTTCACTGACTTCAAATCTAGACCTGGGTATTGTAATAAATAAATTTTATATATATACACACACACTCAAGATAATGACTCAATGGGTTTTTTTTTTCAAAATTAGTCAGATACAGTACAAAGATGGATGTCTAGAAGTTTAGGATTAGGAGAATCCAGTTTTGCTTGCTTTCTCTCTCAATAAATATCATAGCCATTCATACTGAAGTTATATTTGTGTTAGCTGTTACAAACAGAGACAAAAATAGAAAAGAAATTCTCTTTGGGTCTGAAATGTCAATATTTTCACTTCAAGTACCAAAATCAAAATAGTTTCACGAACCTGTCTTGATTTTCATTTAAAAGAAATTATTGAAATGTCCATTACGAACATCCAGCATCAAATATTTATTTTAAATTGATATCTCTACTTTTTTCTACTCTCCATCATTAGGATTGCAGTTTGCAGGTTCTGCAGCACACTCTTCAAACAATTTCAATATAGTAAATACTGTACTTAGCAACATATAATAAGCACTCCCCTATCCCATACCTCACCCAAAGATTTGACCCTCAGAATCACTCTCAACAGAGTAGGACAAGATTAGGATCTATGAGTCATCCTATTTCAATGATCCAAGCAACTTTGGAATGAATATATATGGTATATTACTAATAACCTAACAGAAAAGGCATGGCTATGCTATAGGCTATGAATTACAAATCATGGCATATGCACAGGAGTATCTGATCAGCTACTAGGCACATTGGATCATTTCCAATAGAGAAAATGATAAGGGTGTGGTAGAAATAGGAAAACCAAGTACATCAAGCTGATAAGTAGAAGCATAACATTTGGAAATCAACTGCTGAAGTGTAAACATAACCTGAATTAAAAAGTTTCATGAATAACAAACAGAATCTGGGGTGAGAGGTAGTCTCTCCCAATTGAGTACAGGACAGATTACAGAAAAATTAACTTCAATTTTATTTTTCCAACATATTTCATGCTGAATCTAGAGTGCATCTTATTTGCAATAAAATATGGTGATTAAAATTATGGTTGAAAACAATTTATAACATTAATTGTAAAATGATTGTAGTTTGGGATTTCAAACAATAACATTTACTTCATATATAATAAGAGCATCTTGTCAGGAAATAGTGATTAACAAGCTGGCCTTGCAGATCAATATTCCTGAGTAGCGAGTTTCATCCTCACCAGGGGCCCCATAATTGTAGCCCAAGTTAAGCTTAGAAAATAAGTTTATAACTTATAACTTATAACTTTAATAACTTATGACAATGTCACACTGAAAGCACAAATTTCTGCTAAATCACCAAAGTTAAGAAGCAATGGGCTTGCTCAGTCCTATGGGTGACCACTTAGGAACAGCAGACACTGAAAGTAAACCAGAGATATATGTGCCAGACTAAGTAAGGCTTGATAAATACTCCACTTACAAATACCTGATCTCTGCAGAATAGATATATTTTCTAAATACACTACACATACCAAAGAATGTAACTGCATAGGAATAAAGGAACTTCAATTTAATTGTTGATGATAGGAATATGATATCCAAACATAAGTAATCCAACAATGTACAAGTGGTATAAAACTCAACCAAAGATGACTACAATTTGCCAACTTGACAACTGACAGGGAGGAAACCTGACAACTGGCAGACCCCTGAACATGTTTTTTGCAAAATGACTTCTGAGTAGCTGAAATGTAGTCCTGTAATCAATAGATACAGACTTAAGCTACCCTCAAAAGAACAGTTTTGATTTTTCATTAGAGAGATTAATGATTTAGACCTTCTGCAAACTAAAGGGCACATTTTTATCTAGTTACTACTTGTTAATACTCCAGCAACAAACAAGATTAATAGAATTAATGTTCCAATAGATATCAGTCAGAACAAATTCATGCTATACTTCAGATGTTATAGCAAACTCTTTAAATTCATTTCAAAAAATGAACCAAAAAGGAGATAACATTCAAAGCATGGTATAGATGTTAACAGATAGTTTAAAATTTAAAGTAAAGACAGGAAGAGGACCAGAAAGTAAGGCTACTATTACGAAGATTAAATATCACAAAATAGGAATTTTCTTCATATCCCTAATGAATTTAATAAGGTCTTTCAAAAAGTGATCCAAAAAGAGTAACCACTTATTGGAATTATCTCCCTTGTACTTTTTCTTAAATTCAATCTACAAAAGAGTTTCTTTTTTTTTTGTCCTATTCATTGAAGAGTTACAAGCGGTCTATGAATCTTAAGAGGTAGCCATCGAAGATAGTGAAGGGTTCTATCCTTTTTAATATGTGCATGTGTTTGTTTGTATGTTTCAGTAGTCCTGGCCATACCATTTTGTCTAGAGACTTGAAAATTGGCTCCTGTACTCCATTAGAGTCATAAAATGTTGTTTTTTTAATTTGAGAAAAAGCTCTTTGGACATTTTGGGGGCCCTATTCTGATGGGTTTAATAATATCTAGATTTAACAGAATCTTGATATTTTTACTCTATTTTAGATGTTTTCTGTGAAAACACCAGTGATGCCATAAATAGAATTTATTCTGACCACATTTATTCTTTAATGGAATTCTTTTTACATGACTTCAAATTTGGATGCTACAGTTGTTCAATTATTGACTGTGATGGCAAGTTCCTCTCATGTAATCTATAGATGTATAAGTTATCTAGTATAAAGAAGATTTAGTTCAAAGATGTTGATATCAGGGGTAAAATGAATGAAGATGTAAAACCTATCTTTTATAGGTGAACTATATTTTCAACATTGTCAGCCCCACTGTTCTTTTCAGAAAATAGAACAATGAGGATTCCTCCAGAGACTAAATAGCACCACTGGAAAGTAGGTATTAGAGCAGTGCCTGGAGCACAAAATGAAGACAAGGCATGAAATTCATAAACGGGATGTAAATTAACATTGCTTAGTGCTTAACATGTAAATTAACAATAATTTTAATGAACATTCTTTTATGTTAAACATGTTAAGTGATTTTAGTCAGAATATAATAAGCAGAAAGTATCCGACTTACCATTAAAAATCCAAGGCA
Source organism: Thysanoteuthis rhombus (assembly GCA_963457665.1). Lineage (NCBI taxonomy): Eukaryota > Metazoa > Mollusca > Cephalopoda > Oegopsida > Thysanoteuthidae > Thysanoteuthis > Thysanoteuthis major. The sequence continues at coordinate 12,403,447 of OY735232.1, read as the reverse complement.
TCTCATATACCAACATCAATGCTAAAAAAAAGTAGAAATCAATAACTCTTGCAATATTCAAGACACAAAAAAGCAGTGATATTAATAGATATTAATTACTATCAATGAATATTTACATGAATATATTCATCTTTTCCTTTTGTCATATACAAGTTATTCAATCATTTCCTTTGATTTACTACTTTTGTGGAATATTTTCAAAAATTATAAGCCATAATTATTCAATGATTTTTTAGAACAAAAATGAGGACGTTTATCCACAAAAAAAAAAAAAAATAGCTCACCACCGAATTTCAAATAAAAATTATCAGTCATATGTTGAAAATCAGTTTTCATTCTGACTTACATACAAAAAACAACAACCACAACAGCTTTCCTTCTTCCATGCTATCCTGTATTTTGCCATGAGAAATTCATTTGCAAAAGACCATTTATTCAAAATTATTACTTTTTTTTTAACACAGAGAATTCTTAAACTGAGTACCAACAGAATAGTAGTAGTTATATATATGTATGGAAAACTGCTCGATTCAAATTATTATAATCCAACAGCCCCTACCTTCATCATTTCAACAGGGAATATTGAGAAAAAGAACATTTCCCTGAATTCTTTTTTATTATTATCTATTGGAAAAGTGCTTGCATTTATAAAATATCTTAGTGTTTGAAGTCACAAACAGCAAAGGAGAAAACTTCTGATGTTAAAAATCCTTTTTTTTTTAAAAATACTGGAGACGTTTTTTTAATTCTTTTTTCTCATTCATATGCCAATAAAATACAGTATTGTATCCTCTTTCATTTTCTTAACACTTCCATGAAATAAATGAGTGTGTTTTTCTTTTTTTATGGTATTCTTTACAACAATTTCTACAACCAATACTTGACTATTTAGATTGAAACTCTCCATGAAAGCCTCAACCATGTCCTTTCATCACTCCAATGTAATAAAACTCATACAAATCAAAAATAAGGAATCTTCATGCATAGAATATCACATCAATAGCAAGAGATGTTGTCTTACCGAGAATGCATGGATAGTTGAACTTGAAGCAATTGATACAAAATTTGATGAAATCCATATCCTGGCAAGGAGAAAAATCAAATTGCACAATTTTTTCAAATACAATTCAGGACAAAGGTGAATAGATAAGTTAACAGCCTGGCAAAGTTACTACTCGAAGTCTGATTAAAAATTTAAGTGCCTTGGCAAGGAAGGGGTTTATGCAGAAAAATGAATTTTTGTTGTATTAAAATGAATTTTTTTTTTTCACATAATTAGGCTACAGATTTGCCCACATAAATTTAAAAATTTAATTTCCAATATACAGCCCCGCCCATATCATAATGAGGATGTTTGGTTCTGAGAAAGCCAACCGCATTATAACCAAGCTTTGATAACTGCCAGGTGGACATGAGCAATAGTCAAGGGTGAGTAATTAGACGAAGATGGCAAACATTCTTTCATATAAAAACTGGCATGTGAACAAATAAAGGCATTCATCAAATAATACCACTAAAATAACTATAACACATAATAAAGTATACCAAATTTCCACATTAAAAAACCAAAATATTTCCATCAATATCTCAACTGTTTGCCCCTTGTACCTTCAGATACTCTGTACCTGAGTTCCTGGGCTAAAACGCTCAAATTATTTGGAAAAAAAGTTTTGTTCATCAACTTTTGGAATGTTTAATGTCAAATTCATTTCGTTTTTACTGTCGGTTTTGCTGGTCCAAGTCGAATATGTTTCTCAATAGGAGTTGTGTCACCTATGTCCTCAAATGGGTTAATGGTTTAGTAAAATAGTACATAGCCTGAAATATCAGATCAATAGGTGGAAAATTCTGTTTTTTATTGGCAATTTTCTAAATGAATGGACAATAATATAGGGAAATGTATTGAGGGGAAAACGCAGCAGTTCCACTCAATCTTGCATATTGGTTTCCTTCATTGTGACAGAGAACAAATAAAAACGTCTCAGTAATTATTATATGCGTTTTGATTACAGCTAATCAATGTGCAATGCTAGCATAGAGACTCCTTTATTTTTAGTTAAAACTAAATATGAAAATAAGTATTAGCTTTAGATAATAAATCTCAAATCCAGTGAATATGAAACGTCACTTCCTTTATTTACTGTCTATGAAAACTTTGAACACACATTTGAAGACCCAACTTTCTTAGACGTTTTTTTCTCTCTTTCCCTTTTCTTCTCTCTAGGATCAATCTTATTTCTTATTTCGTCAGCCACTCGGATGATTCGAACATTACCATTTTTTTCTACTGTAACCAATCACTGTTCTAAAGATCAGTGCTAAGTTTTCATATTTAAACATGAAAATAAACATTTAAAATGTATCAGTGAAACCAAATAAGTCAATCACAAACAAAGACACATTTACCACTATATAACAAACTCTAGTTGGGACGGTTTGTGTTTACACTAATACCTTTCAGAAAAGTATGGAATTACTTCTCCCATCAGCTATAGCTTAATAAGTAGAGTAGTTGGAGCCTTTTAGACCTGTAAGGCAGTCCTTCTTGGGTGCCAGAAAAGCATTCCAACCTTGTAAAAACCCACAATTGCCACAGAAACAATTGGCATTCCAAGGGATATTATAAACCACTGCCATCTATATGTGTTTTTTTTGATCTTGTAAATTAAGCAGGGGTGGACAAAAACTATGGGATCAATTTTGGAAAAACTTGCATTAAAAATTGATCCCACTCCCCATACACACATACTAAAAATTTATTTTGAGAAAACAAAAAAAAAAAACTCTTCCTTTATTTATTGAAGGGAGAGTGTGTGTGTGTGTGTGTACGCATGCAAAAGTTTCTATTATGAATGAACTTTTCTCAGCCCTAACCTAAGTCCAGATAGATATATATATAGATGTCAGAACATATGAATAACCTAAAACCAACAACAGTGTTTAAACCAGTCTGTTGCAAGTAACAATGATTAATGATTAGGTCTCCATGGATTGTTCAAGAAATAAAAACAAAATCATTTGCTTCAACATTTGAGAGACCTCTCTAAAGGTTTTGTGAAAAAACAAAGTACAAATTCATTCACTTTTCGTCTGGATCTTTTCTAAGTCCATTAAAATTCATTTCTACACTTGGAACCAAACAACAGAAATATACTCCTTGTTATTTATTTCTATTTCTATACAGTTCACAATGGAAAAGGAGAGTAACAATAAATTAGCCTTTCTGGACGTTCTGATAACAAGATCAGAACAAGGTTTCAATACATCTGTGTATCGTAAGCCAACGTTCACTGGTCGATATCTCAACTTCACATCTAACCATCCATACAGCGTTAAGAAAGGGATCGTCCGATGCTTACAGCACCGAGCAAAGCTAATAAGTAGCGACACTGACACATACCTCTGTGAGATGCGTAACATAAGCAAGAATCTCCAGAAAAATGGTTATCCCAAAGGCTTAACTGTCACCACTAGAGAAAGGAGAGTGACGGAGGAGGAGGATGACAATCATAAACCAACTACAGTCTGTCTCCCCTACCTTAAGAATGTGTCCGAGAAGATCCAGAAGATCTGCGCCCCATATAATATCTGAGCCGTATTCAGAAGCAGATCAACGCTACACAGCTACCTCTCCCGCACCAAACCACCCACTGAGTTATCGAACACCAAAAACTGTGTATACTCAATACCATGCAGCTGTGGGCACGAATACACAGGTGAAACATGTTGCCCCTTGAAGGTTCGGGTGGAAGAACACTGAAAAGCGGTGAGTAAAGGTGAAACCAATAAATCGGGTATAGCTGACCATGTATGGAAAGAAAAGGGAGACCACCTACCCCTTTGGAACAAGGTTGAGATAATTGATCAGGAAGAACACTGGAAAATTCGAAAACTGAAAGAGTCGGCCCATATGCTAGGCAAGCAAAACTGCCTCAGTAATGCTAGCATTGAAATGGGTACCATATGGGAACCTCTAATAATAAAAGACAATAACATCAAAAAAAGAAAAAAAAAAAATCATATCTATCACCTGAGGTTTAAGGCTCCTAAAAATTAGCACCTGGACACATAGTGCAGTGGTTACAGCATCAGACAAATTACTGTTAAGTAATCTGATGGTTCTAGGTTCGATCCTAGTGCGAGACAGTATAACAATACTACTAACGCTAAAGAGGGGAGTACGGTCAATATACCCCCGTCGGATAAATAAAGGGTTTGGTTCATTACTTCCCAAATCTACCAGATGATACATGACGAAGGCCGTAGAGTGCAACAGCCGAAACGTTGTATGAAAAACAACAAAGATGACGATGGTCCGAATATCAATAGAAATAATAATAATACCTCATCTCAAAAATTCCGAGATATCCTTGTTCTTTGTTCAAATATCCACTGCATTGGCAATTCTTCAATAAGAAGCCAAGGAGATGATTACTTACCAAGTTACTCAGGCCAGCACCATACATATCAAACAACATCACAATTGGCTCTCCAGGTCTCTCTCGAAAGACTTTTTCAATATGCCAAGCAAAGAAACGCTTCACCGTATGCAAATATTGGCTGTCCCCTTTACGATGAAGCTTTACCCGTATGATCACTGTAAATGGAAAAAAAAAAAAAAAAAAAAAACATGCTTGGTATGAAACAAAGAAAAAAAATAGCATAATCTACACGGATATCTTCACTCATCCCAGGTGACATTACTATTTATAAATTAAAACACTTAACTTTGTTGAAAAATACATAAAATAGAAAAAGGGGGTGATATGTTTTTACAAGAATAATCTCACGTATTAATTCTCAACAAAAATTCCAAGTTGATACATAGATGAAAATGTGTTTAATAAAGTTTAAAATTGGATTTTCAATGGTATAACTAATGAGAAAAAAGCCATGAATCGAAAATGTTTATTCAATCAATTATTTTTGTTTAATGGCTATGATGAATATCTACAAAGTAATCAAAGCTTTCAATGTAAGGGAGATATCTATGTTAGTTCATCTATGCAAGCACTCCATTTCTTAATTCAGTAGAAATTTTATCAATATTGTCCATTCTTGTCTGTAAAAAATGCATGAAAAAAAAAAAATTTAAATAAAAAAAATTTAAAAATCTCATTGCAATTTTTGACAATATTTTGATTTTACAGTCAAATGCACGTAAGGCAATGACTCCTTCAATTGAATGATAACGTAATTTAATGGATTTATTTACTAAGTAGAGTTTAGACTGACGTAAGGCCACAATATCAAATCACTGAGGGTGAATGTTACATATTAGTCAAGGTCTATGATACTAATTCAAAGACTATCACTCTACAACAAACGATCTTAATGTTCTTTAGCCTATTTAGCTAAATTGTATCTAAAATTCTGACCACCTTCCTTTCAAAGGGGGAATAAATAAATAAATAGAAAATGCTTCATTATATTGAAGATTGAATGTTACAAAGATCAACTTGATGATGTATCTAAACCATACGAAAACTTATAAAATGTGGATTTTCCATGGATGCCACTTAAAAAAAAAAAAAAGTAAGCAATTTCTTTGGATTCTTTTTAAACAGAATAAAATGCACATTTTGTTAGTAAATGCATTCTAAAATAGATGTTCTTCCTGCAACATTCTGGGAATCTATATTGACAAAATTATCAGGAAAATAAAATATAGGAAAATACACTATGACAATGGTAGAGATTCAAATAAAAATTGAAAATATGTACCCATAGATATTTTTTATTCTTTGAAATGATAGCAGCATGCATTCAATTGAAAAAAGCAGGAATTAAATATACTAATAAGTACAGGTTTAAATACACTTAACTTATGCTCAACTTTCATTCTTTTTATACATCTAAAAATCACAACTCAATACTCAAGTGTGAATAACACAATGTACTATAAAAATAATAGTCTTATTTGTTGGTAACAAAAGTAGGAAGCAATCAAAAGGTTTGGCACAATAGTTATAGCAAAGGTTAATAAAACCTAGTATAGAATTGAAGGTTTTTTTCAGCATATTTATACATCTTTCTTTTCAATACCCACAATATGAGTCAGACACAAATTCATTTATTAAATCATTAACTTTTATTCAATATGATTAACTAGTTTACCCAGGCAGCCAAAAAAGCAATATTTGAGTAATTTTACAATTGTTTTGTACTTGGGAAATATCGAAACCATTATGCATTTTCTTGTGAGGTGCAATATTTCTTGAATAATAAAACTAAACTAGAGGTAAGAAAAATTGAATAATTATGGAGTTTAATTTATCAAATTTAACATACCATAAAATTCTATTTCAACTACATCATCAGAAGAGTCCATAACATAAAGCTAGGCAAAATACCTTGCCATTGTTTATTGTATAGTGTGGCACACTCACAGAACTTGCGAAAACTGTAACACACACACACACATATATATATATGTCTCAACTAAAATGTTCCTGCCCCCCTCCCTCTATTCAACAAATAACATATATACGTGGATTATATACATATAACTTATATACGTGGATTATTAACTTTTTGTTTAAAAAAGTAAATTATTCCATTTTACTATACAAACAAGAGTTGAACAGATATTTTTGTGAGGATTTCTGTACATGTTGATTAAAAATCAAGTTGAAATGATATAAAACAATTTCATTTTTGGTACAATGTAAGCAAAAAAAAAAAAAAAAAAAAAAAAAAAAAAAAATCGCACACAAAATCTATGCACGCACTGAACTGATGACTCATTCTATATTCAAATCAAAATTGACAAACAGTAATAATGATATAAATTTTGGGAGATGAATATTTATTTGATACTTACATACTTTATGGCCATCTTTGTCAGTGTTATGATAAAATATAGCACCTTGTTCCCAAATTTTTTCTTCAAAACTTTCTTCATTCATATCTATAATAAAAAAGAAAATTAGGTTTCTGGTTGTGAAATCTGGGTTCTGTTGACTACCAGATCTTTCATAGTTGTCAGTCAAGTGAATGGGTCTTTTCTTTTGGACACCAACATCAATGTTATGTTGCAACAGCAACTGGTTTTCATAAAATAGAATTCAAATGTTCAGAGCTCCAAGATGGAAGGTTTTATCTGCTCTGAGAATTGGGTTATATCCAAGCATGTTTATTTTGTTAAAAAATATCACATAGACAAACAAATCAAATCATTCATTTTACCAAAAGGATTATAAAATTGAGATAAAGGCAGGGAATTAAATCTCAAAGTCATCCAAAATAATTTATCAGGTGAGGGAAACAGAAGTGATTGAGTGATTAAAATTTCATTACCATAACAATTGCAGTAAATGATTCATGTGAACTTTCAAACAAAAGATTTGAAATGGGAAGAGCCATAGGGAATAATAGGTAAACATTTGATAAAAGCAGTATGCATTATTGTTTGCTGGGGGAGGAGGGGGTCAAGCATCCTCAGTGAGGGCAAGGTGGTTCAAACTTTATAGAGGCTGAGGATCAAGCAATAACTATGAACACTGACAGTTTAGGATGAGTCACAGCCTAGACACATTTTGCCCCACCTTAGAATGTATACTTTGAAGTTTTAGGTCTATCTCAATATTCACTCATTAAAATGTTTTCTTTGAGGAGAAAATATTTTTCTATTGCTGACTCTGAAAATATTTTTTTTATCAACCACCACTTGAACTGTAGATATTTATGTATCCTTCAAAACTTTTCTTTCTATTTATATACCATTTATCAGGCAAGTAATTCACTCTTTGATGAAGTATTGAGACCTATTGACATTCATTTTGGTCATTTGTGAGTTAGCCTTCAAATAACACCAGCCTTATTTGTAAGTTTGTACTTCAGAAGGAGAATCTATAGGCATAGGTTTGGCTCACCTCCCCGGTCTTTCTGCAGTCTTTGCTTAAACTGAGCAACTGTTTCAGCTGATACTGTAGACTGTGATACCAGTTCAAGATAACTCTAGCAGAAAAGAAATGACCACATGCTTTTGTGTCTAAATGAACTTCCAATTTGTTGTCCTAACCAGGAGTGTGCATGATAAAATTTAGCCGAAGCATTTGATAGTTGGAATATTTAATACACTTACAGCCAGTGTCGATTTGTGCTGTATTCAAAGGATTCTGAAAGTTTCAATCCTATCCGTTCTGTCTCTCTTGAATTTCAATTAGGGTAGTTCTAAATGAATTACTGAACTATTTTAAGGATTTTTTTTTCTTCAACAACTTCAGACTGGGATATTTTTGCTCACTCTTTTCGTCCCAGGCAGGGTTTCCCCCACCCCTCAGAAAGTTCTTCCATACGGTCAATGTGTGATGTCATATCAATAAGATATCTCATCAGCTGTTCCAAATAGAAATTTCTTTACCCTAAAAAACTCAATTTTTCTATATATCATTCAAAAAATAATAGTCATTTGGGTATCTACAACCATTTATTCAATTGAATCTTCTTATTTCCACCAAAAAATCTATTTTACAACTTAAAAAAAGCAAGTATATCTTTCTTCATAGGTAAATATCCAGATTTCAAACTGGAGCATACCTTATTGTGTTTGTGAGAAAATATCTTCAATATTCTTCACTTCTGTGTTATCTGTCAACACATCCCAACAAGAACACTAAATAAAAAGTGAATATCAAGATGGTAAATTCATTCAAGGTTACCAATATCAAAAATGAAATCGGCAAACCAAGTTCCAGTTTCAGCTGAGGTTGCTTATATTCACTTCTCACTAATATCCATAGGAATGGCATGAATCCACTTATCCCTATCTATAGATAAAAATTAGTTCAGTAAGAGCCTTTTAGTCCAACTAAGAGTAGGTTACTGAGACAAGTAAAAAAAAATAGTGGGCGCAGGGCTGGCAACTCTACCTGATAAAATCTACTTAGTAGTGAAAGTGCAAAAAGCAGGCCAAGGCTTCAGAATGAGTCTTTGGAAACTAAAAACAAATTCATCAAAAATAAGTCAGAAGTGTTCTTGTTTTGATGAAAAACCTTAAATTTACTTGAACTTGTAAAACATGAGTTAATATGATTTCCTGGCAAATTAACATATTTTTAGGGTCTCAAAGCTTAAATGTCTATATGACAAGCTAAGTCAAATGTGACAAAATACTATGATGAATTTCTTACATAGATATCTCAGTTATTATCTAGTCACCTTTTATGAATTTATAAAAAAAATTTCAGACTAAGTAAAATCTTATATAGCAATTTATTTTTTTTAATAAGCTAATATATTTTGATTGAGCAAAATAGCAAAATGGTGTAATTTCTCAAGACTCTAAAAACTATAATACCAAACAAAGAAAGATTAGAAAAAAAATCTGGATGTTTTTAATTCATTTCAGTTCATCAAAAATTGACTATATAAAAATTCTTTCTCCCTAAACAGAAGCAGACCTGAGTAGCCAGTCTATGTCGGATATTAGCAACCGTTCATTTCTTCTTCCTCTCTTTTTATCATTATACAGACAGGAGGACATGCAGTGAAGTTATTTTTCATCTTTAAAGATTTTTTTTTTTTGTTGACAATTATGTTCCAAAATGTACCATTTGAAGCTATTTTTTTCAAAGATCTCCCTCAACTCCATCTTCTAGATACATAGTGTTAAAAATACTCTTGAATCAGACTATGTAGGTACATCAATAAGGTTGTAGCCCAGTGATTACACACAGCAAATCTTCATTCTTCCACATTATCATCTGCCTTATGAATGAACTTAGTTTAACTCTTCCATTAATCACAAAGATCAGATATTATACAGCGAAACTTAACTCAAATCAAAATTCAGCTAATAACTGTCAGGCTACGGACTTATTGATCCATCCTAGTATTTGAAATACAGGAATATCTTGAATAATATGGTTTTGATGGGTGCAGATTTTGATGTAGTGTAGTTAAGGAATAGCAGTACAAATTAATGTAACCGCACATTAGCTGGAAATTTGAAAAAAAAAAAAAAAAAAAAAATCAAAATTATAATGAAATTTGAAAAGTGCTCTTTTCGAAAACATTTGAAACAAATTAACCACATTAATTAAGGTATACCAATACTTTGATTTTCCTTGAAACTCAATTCTCAGGGTTGAAATAATGGGAAAAACATGATTTTCTGATTTTTAAAATCATTAGATTACAAGTCAGAAATTGAATCTAAAAAGTCAAGAAAGGCACTCAGTTGACTCCTCTATGTGGAAAATAACTTGTGAGAAATTCCATTCATAGAGAAATCCCAAATTTGAACAATGTCCAAGAATCATTAAAACTGCCAAAAACTCCATTTAGAGATGCCTGATAAGAGACTATCATTGAGCTACATGCAGAGCCAGCTTTAGGCCTGAGCCAGATGGGAAAGGTAGGCCCTTTATTCCAAACTGTTGTAAGCGATACTAAATACATATGATTTATATATGATTTGTATATATGTCTGTACATGTAGTGTATATGATATAATGAACTTACAAGTATATTATAATGTCATAGATGCTTTTTTGAACATTAGGTCAGCAATTTGTTAACAATGTAGGTTGTTTAGAAGATGAATTTCCGAGAATTATAACAGGTATTTTAATCCAGAGTTATTTATTTGGAAAAAAATTAAATGATCATCTGACTATAAAAATGATATAAACTTTGTAGAGTCTTTTGAATAGTAAACGTGTAGACATATATATACTGTTTTGATAATGCTTTATTCAAATATGACAGTAGAAAATACATGAAAGAGAAAAACAAGCAAGACAGAAATAAAAATATATTTTAGTTTTGTAGCTGATGATAAAATATAGTTGATGCTTGAGAAATTGAAAATTTTTTTGGAACAGTGAAATTTCACACAAGTGAATAAGTAAATCAGTTCATTTTACATTCTATTTTTATTAAGAAGACCAACTGATTATTATTTTTTTGAATAAAAGTCCTGTGTCCAATTGAAGCAAAAATTGTCTGAGATGTATTTGGATTTGGAGACATTTCTAATGAAAAGAAAAAACAGTTGAAAATGTTTTTAATGTTTTCTTTTAGAACCGGATGAATAACTAATTAATACTGTCATAGCCAAACAGATATTATCAGGTATTATTTATGACCAAATTCAACAGCATTGAAACTTGCCCAAAACATGAATATGTTGCTGTCCAAAAATGGGTACACCACCTGAAGAAAAAAAAAGGTGTTACCAACCTTATTTTCTATCACTGTTTGTTGTCTTGATGACATTGACTCCACTAGATTTGCACAAATGGACATTCTTTGTAGGTCTCGATATGATGAAGCCCAACTCAAATAGGTTGATTTTTGTTTCATCTGACCACAATGCACGGTCCCCTTTTTCAACTTTAAATGAGCCTAAATATCTTGATTTCAGTAGCAGTTCGATCATGAATAATAACTGATAATATTCATTTTGATTGTAACGTTCTATTAAAAATAATAATATTCTGTTTGGTTTAGAAGAAAATTAAATTTCTATAAAAACGTGATAAGAGTGTACTCATTTATGGGCAATACTGAATGTGTGGATAAAAGGGAGGGGGAATAGCAAGGATACAACTATATCAGTAAATGTATCAAATATAAAGAATAGTATCATCATGAAATTAATGAATTACCGTTATGTTATCTCAATAAATTTCTATGGAAAATCAAAAGACTGATTCTGCCAAAACAGAATAAAAGAAGGAATTTGCACAATCTATACTCAATTCCTGCAGTGTCCACAGACTATAGATATCAAACATATAATATCTTATAATGATTGAAACTCTGCCAAGATGTTCCTCTTGGGTCATCTTACCAGTCACCAGCCTTGGTAAAAAAGACGGGTTGGATATGGAGCTAGCAACTTCACCCCAGAAAACCTACTTGTTATTGAAACTACATTGACTGCTTCATAGATAACCTAAATGAAAGTCTGGTTCAGAAGATTCCTTTTTAGAAGGACTCATGACACATGCTGGTAATATCAACTGAAAGCCAGTTTGCCAAACAACCTTTAAAAACAAAAACAGGGAAGGGACCTGAAACATCAGCACCTTGTTTGAGAGCCGGCAAAAACAAAAACAGGGTAGAGCAATTAAAAAGTTCTCCTCGTACGTGGTTTTGGATCTAGAAAGATTTGTCTATCTCACTTTGGCAAAAATCATCTTTGTCTACAACATCTAATGTCTAATGACATAAATGTATAGGTATATAATTAAAGTTTTGTCACAGCATTTGTTTTTTTTTGAGAAATCAATTTGGTATAAAAAATGAACTCATTAAATTGATTTTCTAGTGACCTTAATTATTTCTTGGGGATGTGTTCAGACTTCAGGGGATTTGTTGTCACTGAGGTCGTGAGGTGAGGATGCCAGCCAGCCAATGTATTTCATTTTTTGGCAACCAGAAGAGAAAAATGACCATTCAAACAATTCAATTTATATATTTATCCATGTTTTGTTTTTTTGTTCACAAATAAATAAAAGTTTGGGTGATTTTTTTGACTCTTCGGTCAACTAATTATTCAAATATATTTTTATCTTTTTTGTGAACTATTAAAAAGTATTGTTTTCTTTTTGAGCAGATTCTAGTTGACTTAATTACCTTTTGCTCAGCAAAATGCCCTTTAACTTTTTTAATAAGTTTCGGTGATACGACTTACACAAAAAGAATTTTTAAAAAAAACAGGAAATTTTTTTTCTTCTTGGCATTTGTTTTTTTCCAATTCAGAGGAGATTGAAAAAAAAAAAAAAAAAAAATATCGAATTTTCATTGAGTAAATTATAACAAAAATCCATGAGACTTTCTTACAAAATGATCTTCACATAGGAAAATTCACTCAAAATCAAATATAAATGAAATTAGCCCGTTAGCATATTTTTGGTGAACTTTTTAAATATGTGTGAAAATCGGGCCGGAAATCCCACATTGTATTTCTACTCATAAGAAAAAAAAAAAAAAAAAAAAAAAAAAAAGAGAGAGAAAAATTTTTTTTTTTTTTTTTTAATCAAACTTATCTTTTGGTAAATAAGAAAAAAAAAAATACATGGATCACTTAATTGAATTGTTTTTCCCAGTTGCCAAAAAATAGAATATACTGGCAGGCATCCTCCCCTCACCAACAACGGATCCCCTGTAGTCTAAAAGATGCTCTAACAGCAAAATTGAAGCCTATATCCCCAACTCAATAAAAATCA
>OY735232.1:12180266-12380266 GCA_963457665.1 Thysanoteuthis rhombus | reverse complement strand
ACAAACGTGCATACACACACACATACAAACGTGCATACACACACACAAATACATACGTGCACACATACACATACGTACATGTATACACTCACACACATACGTACATGTGTACACACACACACATACACACACACATACATACATGTATACACACACATACATGCATACACACATACATACACACACACATATATACATACATACACACATATATACATACACATGTACATACATGCATACACACACATGTACATATATACATACACACATGTACATACATGCATACACGCACATATACATACATGCATACACACGCATACATATACATACATGCATACACACACACACACATCTATATACACATGCATACATACATTCATATAAACATGCATACACACATACATTCATATAAACATGCATACACACATACATTCATATAAACATGCATACACACATACATTCATATAAACATGCATACACACATACATTCATATAAACATGCATACATACATACATTCATATAAACATGCATACACACATACATTCATATAAACATGCATACACACATACATCCATATAAACATGCATACACACATACATCCATATAAACATGCATACACACATACATCCATATAAACATGCATACACACATACATCCATATAAACATGCATACACACATACATCCATATAAACATGCATACACACATACATACATCCATATACACACAAACATGCATACACACATACATACATCCATATACACACAAACATGCATACACACATACATACATCCATATAAACATGCATACACACATACATACATCCATATAAACATGCATACACACATACATACATCTATATAAACATGCATACACACATACATACATCTATATAAACATGCATACACACATACATACATCTATATAAACATGCATACACACATACATACATCTATATAAACATGCATACACACATACATACATCTATATAAACATGCATACACACATACATACATCTATATAAACATGCATACACACATACATACATCTATATAAACATGCATACACACATACATACATTCATATAAACATGCATGCACACATACATACATACATTCATACACACATGCTTACATACACACACATACACACACACATATATATTCAAAGCTGTTATGCATCTGGTAAAAATATTTGACTGAACTCAAGTGGTGGTAGGTGTTTTTTTTTTCAGCAAAACAAGAGTAATATTCACTTTCATTATGTACCAGCACTGCTTGGACAAGAAAATTCGAGTCTAAGACTATAAAGCAAATTATATTTTATAGAGATTTCATAAAATTGATTAAGAGAGAGGAGTGCACTCATGCAACTTGTGATAATGAAATGTGGATAGAGGAAGAGAAATGAATTTGACATTTTTCTAGGACAATGAAATCAAATCTCATTCAATGTTGTTGACAGGCCACTCTTCATCCCTATGTAAGATTATTAAAAATACAAAAGTCATTTAAATAGAAGGTCACATTCTGGAATGCTTATTTCCTATGCTAACATCAGTTCTAATATCAACCTTTTATAATGTTACTAGCAGAGTACTCATCAAAAATTATAGCATTATTTAGATATGGACAGATTCGTGCACTCTGCCTAAGATCAAAGTGTAGTATCTGTGCTAATCAGGGAGTGCTACATGCAAAAAAATACATTTATATTTATAACATTTTATATGTGTTGTTTTTCATTGTTCCCTCGATGTCTGATATATATTTTTTGAATAGAAAAATTCTTTCATTATCCTGTAAGTTGTAATCAGTTTATGCTGTTAATATAAATATAAGGTAGATAAAGGCAAGAGAGTATTTACTTGATAGATCAGATCTGGGTTTGCTAAACTATGTCCCACAGGCCAAATCTGACCTGCAGCTTCATTTCATCCAGCCGACCGACTTAATTGAACAGATGACGTTGCATGAAAAAATTGTTCTCCTTATTCTTCTTTACTTTGGTTAAAGTATTTTATTAATTTCTGCTCTTTCATTAATATGCTCGGCTGAATTTGAACCACAATTCAACAATATTTCACCCTCTACCCTCTTAAAAAACTTTTCCTTAAAACAATTCATAGTTCTGATTGATTGATAATAAATGGAAGTTTATGTAAGTATAGATTGCTATTATATAAAATAATAAAGTAATCAGAAGAAATTAACTGTTTTTATAGCCTTGCGTGCCCCTGGTTTCAATTTTTATTTGCATTGGTCCACAAAAATATGAAATATTTTTGCTAACCCCTGGATTAGATGGTTAGCACTGCGATTGAGAGAGGCAACCAGAGAACATACTCCAATTAAACTCTTGATGATAGACATTTAAAATTTGAAAGACAATCATTTTTGCAGGTGGGGGTGGCAATTGCTAACTTCATGCAGCAATTAGAATATTTTGAAATAATTTTCAGCTAACATTTAAAAACTATGAACAGTGACTAAGAATATACATATAAAGAGTTATCTTTGCATATTTTTTCTTAATTAGGAGTAAATGCTACTCTAAAGCTTCTCAAAAGCACAGACACAGCACATGAAAAAGAAGTTTAGGCAAAGTGACTTGAGGGCATTCCTATGAACAGCAGTTTGTTCAGGGATAGTTTTACCTGCAACAACCACACTGTATCAAAAAATTAACTGCATGATGTACCCCAAAATGATCAGTTAACCAATACAAAAATTATGTCCATATCAAGCTGCGGTAGATGGCCCCCTAGTCATAATATCTGGGTATTAGACTTAGTTTGGTGTATGCATAGATTTTCAGGGTTTTCAAAGAAATGCTCATCTTATATACCAGAAAATATGGTTTCCCTTTTCTATAGATAGAGGTGAAGAAGAAAAAAGAAAAAACCCTTGCCAAAACATTGGAGACTATTCTTGCCCAAATCAGCATAAGCTTTCAGTCAAATATCACCACAATGGCACCTGACATCTTTTTTAAGCTTCTGCCACTTGGCTATAACAACTGAAAAAATTAAAATCATTTCATTTACTAGTTGAACGCTTGTTGCGATTCAGCTAAGAAATATCAAGTTTCAACCTCATTTTAACAAAACATCAATCTTTGAAACAATCTTAATTCCTTTAAGCTTTCTCAAATTCCATTTCTGAACCTAAAAATACAACACAAACACCTACTTAGTCTCATATACATATAGCAGAGGCATACATTCAGGACGTGAAAGCCATGCATTGCATGTCCATTGATTAGTTTTGGAAGTGTCCGAAGTCAAACAAATATAAATAAAAACATTTAAAACATTAAAAACCTTCAAAAATTTACACATCATCAAGAATGACATGATGTAACCCATTTAATACAAATCTATTATCTCCCTTGACTTTCGATCATAACAAATTGGCTGATTCAGTTTCATTTCATATGTGAGAAAGGGCATTTTCATTGACGTGTCGTGTTTATCTCAAATGTCAACAGCTGTGCTCGCAAGAAGGTAATTCTTCTAAGTAATTAAACCTACAAGTAGTCAATAATCTTTGAAAATTGCATTAATTTCTTTCTAAGAACAAAAGAAAATAATTCTTTGCTACAAAGCAATATTTTTCTACCATCTTAGAAGCACCAAATAACTTATTTAGACTTCTCACTTCCTCTTGATCAGTGACAATGCTAAAAAAAGCCCTATATAGTTTCTGGTTTTGTGATTTGTTGCTCTGATGAAAAGATGTCAGCTTCATCCAACATGTGAGCAACCGACAGAGATGGCCATGAAAGAAACACGGACATGTTAGACAACTCCTGCAACCTTGAAAGACTCTCCCAGAAAGTTGTTGATTATCATAGCAAATGTTACTTTCACTGAAAATTGGATGCACTTAAACTGAAATGACATACCTGTAGGGATTTTTTAATATGTAAAATAATACAAAAACTTTGAGAAAATTCAATTCAAAAAAGAAAGTATACAACCGTTTTTATACGTCAAAATTGAAGAAATAAGAAAAAAAAATCATCAAAAAAATGAAACCTAAATAGCAATATCTAATGTAATAAAAAAGGTGGAACTGAATCAATTAAATATAATATTTATCTGACTCCAGATATAACTTAATCTATTCATTTACATTCAATGTTAAATAATGACTTAGTTATTAGAGACAAAATGATGTAGATATACTATGGCCGTTTTTATCAGATGAGCCATGTACCATATTAGTAGTAGTACATATGTTTACATATTAGCAAGGCATAGAATTTATTGCTAACGACTACAGAATGGTTGAAAGAGTGATAGTCAATATGCGAATATGGAATATTCCATGCTTCTTCAGCATAGATCCTAACAAAAGAATCAAAGCAGTAAGCACAATTTGCACATGAACCGGAAAAAATGCAGATATCAATGTGTATCCAGAAACAACATCAGAAACAAAGATTTGAAAAACAAAGAATGTATTCATTGAGATAAGTGAAACATAAAATGAATGATGTAACTGTAGCTCTCATTATAGGAGACAACGCTCTTAAAAATGGGTTTACTACTTATTTAGGATACTGTTATTAGTCCATTGTAGAAATATGTGCATTATATTCATATGTCATTAAGAATAT
Source organism: Thysanoteuthis rhombus (assembly GCA_963457665.1). Lineage (NCBI taxonomy): Eukaryota > Metazoa > Mollusca > Cephalopoda > Oegopsida > Thysanoteuthidae > Thysanoteuthis > Thysanoteuthis major. The sequence goes on along the minus strand of OY735232.1, from coordinate 12,375,643 downwards.
TCATAGGCGTATGCAGGAAGTTGAGAAATTAAAGTGTTGGTCTGTATGTTAGTGTGTGTATGAATGCATCAGATCTGATGGTGCATGCAAGATGTTGAAACAATTCCATTCTACATACCAATATTACATTAATCGGATACAAATTAGAAATCATCTTTTTCTAGATTTGCTGTCTTGGATAAGGCTGTTTTTAAAATATATATCTGGTCATAGAAAAATGGGTGAGCTTGAAAAACTTACTTCTTTGGTTTCAATATTCGAAAAATATAAGGTGGATTAGGATACGATAAACATAAATCAAGAGAAGCTGTTTCAATAGTGTATGTGTAAGGGTTGTCGTTCTTTTCCATAATAGAAATGCCATAATTTGTGCTTTTACTAAATTTGTGGCCAGAAAACCTAGAGAATTGTATACAGATAGCATACTATTATTAGATGATCATTGGAAAAAAGTTATTGCTTCATGGAATAAATTTTGATTAAATATTCAGTTTATCAGTCCTTCTTATATTATCTTTTATCTAACTATTAAAAAAAAAAAAAAACACGATATTTCATATGTAAAAACCAAGTATTCATACCTTATCCAAAATTCGTCCAGTTTTAAAGGAATATGTTATCAAAGAGCTCACATGATTCAATAACTGTTTTTCAAGAGGACAATCTATGTCAAATGGATGCAAAAGCAGAAGGTAAATATCATTAAAAGGAATAATCTAGTGAAATGCATAAATTTACAAAAATAGATTTACATAAACACTGATTTTAATCAGGATTATGACAATGGCCAACTATAGTGCAGACAATTTCAGTATTAAAATGGAGATTTACAACATTCAAACAATAATACAAGAAAAATAGTAATACATAGATTTTTTAATGAAGTTTAAATAAAATGTACTATATCAACTCATTCAGGCAGGGAGCACACACCGCAGCCATTTTGAATAAATCATGAGGTTGCATGACTATTATATTTTGCCATAAATTAAATCCATATCTTAAAACCTACTTGAAACAATGGACTATTCCACTTAAATGAGTTCAGTCACTTTTTAGTGATACCTGAAATGAAATTGATAAGACAAACATTTATTCACACTAATAATAGCTTTGAAGTAGAAAGAAAATAAAAAGAAACTGCTCAAACTATTTCTTTTCAACAAAAAAAGATTGACTCACAGAAATTTGAAAATATCTGTGGTAGGTAATTACTAGTATTAATAAAACGTAGCATTCCAAGGGAAATTATGAATCACTGCTGCCCATACATGCTCATTTTTATCATGTAAATTTAGCATAAACTAATATTGTAAACTTAACCCTCTGCTGAAAAACTTGGGGGGAGGGGATAAAATGTGTGTGAGTGATAATTTAAATTTTCTACTCAGAATGCCTAGATCTGGATGATGCCCAGATACATAGATAAATACATACATATATTATTGTCAGAACACTTGTATAACTTGAACCCAGCAAAAGTGTTTAAACTGATTTGATGTGAGTAGTGGTGATTAATGGGTCCCAGAAAAGTGCCCTTCAGGGAATTTGCCTATCAAGAGATTGGACTGTAGAAAAGTGCCCATCAAGAGATTGGACTATAGACAAGTGCCCATCAGGAACACAATTTTCCAATCATACTCTCATTTTCTGTTTAAGGTTTTTGGTTTTTTTCCAAGCATTGGCTGTCTCGAATTTTAAAGTTTTTCTTACTGAAGATTTTATTGAAAACTTTTGGCATATTTTAACAATGGTGGTCCCAATTGGGATTCTGAGTGATGAATAAAAAGAAATAAGATAAAACAATAAAAATTAAAAACAATTTATTCAAAGCAATCATAAAATATTTTCTTTCAAGAATTCTTTCAATATCTTTTCAGTTTAAATCGATAAAAATTTTCTTCAGGGTTTTTTCACCCACAGGCCATTTCGAATTTAAAGAGGGAGGAAAGTGCCATTCTAAATATAACTCACTACAGAACAAATATTCATTTATCGAAAATGAAAAGAAATAAGAGAATTGATGGGAAGATTATGTTTTGATGGGCAGTTTTCCACCCTTGATAAATTTGTGATGGGCAGTTTTCCACCCTTGATAAATTTGTGATGGGCAGTTTTCCACCCTTGATAAATTTGTGATGGGCAGTTTTCCACCCTTGATAAATTTGTGATGGGCAGTTTTCCACCCTTGATAAATTTGTGATGGGCAGTTTTCCACCCTTGATAAATTTGTGATGGGCAGTTTTCCACCCTTGATAAATTTGTGATGGGCAGTTTTCCACCCTTGATAAATTTGTGATGGGCAGTTTTCCACCCTTGATAAATTTGTGATGGGCAGTTTTCCACCCTTGATAAATTTGTGATGGGCAGTTTTCCACCCTTGATAAATTTGTGATGGGCAATTTTCCACCCTTGATAAATTTGTGATGGGCAGTTTTCCTGATGGGCACCTATCCATTAACCGTGATTAATAACAATGCATGACAGATAGGATATACGTCACAAGGTGTTTTTTTTGCTCAACCACCCGGTGACCATAGTCTTTTGGCAGCATGTAAGGGTGATCAATTTTTTTAAAAATCGGCAAATGGGGTAATCAATGAATAAATTACTTCTCTTGCCTTTTGTTAAAATGACCAAATTTTCAAAAAACAAGGGTGGACACAAAATGAGGGACCAATTTAGCATGAAATTAGATAAAAAATTGAACCTCCCACTAAAACCTCATTTTGGAGGGGAATTTTTAACGAAAAAAGAACATTCTCCTCACCCATTGAAGCGAGTGTGTGTGTGTGTGTGTGAGCATGTGTGCAGAATTTCAAATTTTTACAATGAACAGTTAAGGTTTGGTAAAGTTCGGATACAAAAATACATATAAATGTCATAACACATGAATAACCTAAACCTGTATTGTAAATAGCAGTGATTATTAATCTTCTATTTTTCTTTGGGATCTGCATTGTCTTTCAGTTCTAATATTGTTTAGAAGTCTCTCATAATAAAAGCTGCCTGTGAGATGTATCATTTTGTTATCATTATGATATACAGATACACAACCTACAAAGGATAGTAATGTCATTTTCTTTCATTTATCCTGAGATTAATAATATAAACAGACATTTTATTTCAAAGAGTCATATTTCTTCGAACTTGAAGTGTGAAACTATAATAAAATTTTAGTAAGATGACATTCTCAAAAATAAACCTCATTTATTTTTCAATAAGAGAACGAAAAAGAACAGACATCATTCAAAACCTGCAACATTGTTTATACCATCTTTGGAAACATTTTTTTCAGTAATAAAAGTATTCTCTTCAAAACATTCAAAACAAACAGAATTAAATAATCATTGCATCAAAAATGTCATTCGAAATACAATATAATTAATCCAAAAATTAAAAAGTCATAAATATATATATGTAGTGTATACATTATCTATAAACACTATATAGTCTGCTTTCTTATACAAAATTTTTTTCATTAAGAATTGATTTTTTTTCAAAAGGAACAACAATACATAGTGAGACATAAAAGCTACTAGTACCACAAATAAAAATGTTTCACAAAGATCTTTGCCAATCTAAAAGATCATACCAAAATTTATTTGCAAGATACAAATTAGTCCTACGATACTTATTTTTGCACAAGGTAGAGTATAAATTGATATTGTAAGGGAAATTCACTAATTAAAAAAAAGTGAAATTTACTTATTGAATAAATGCAGATAAGCCCATGTGAAATTTTAAAAAATGATAAATCACAAAAGAGTACAAAAAAAAAGAATTAAAAAGACATAGAACTTCCATCATGTTCTGATGACAAAATAAAAGAACATAAAAACAGAGAAGTAATAAAAATCTGTAATCAACACAACGCTTTTCTCAAAGGTCACAGCAATGTAAATCTCTATCATCTATGTCTATAAAATGCAATGTTTATCTATATATGCTGTCATTTTTGACAGCACATGCAAACTGGTAAAAAATAAACCTCAAAAAATTATCCATAATGTAGAAACAATGTAAGCGACACACAATGGTCACAATTGTCAAATCAATAAAAACAAATATTTCTGTTTCTTAGCTTTAAACTATTTTAAAATTATTTTCTTATTTTGTTTCTTTACTATAAAGAAAAAATTTCAAGAAAAAAATAAATACTGGGATGAGAGTCTATTAGTTTCATGAAATACTAAAATGTTCGGAAATTTTTTTTGAATTAATAAAAAAAAAGGCAGCAGTTTATAGCCAGTTTATTACATTGTACCAAAGTCTATTCATTCTTAGGAGGCAACTGACTGCACCAGTAGCTTTGTGAAGACTAATTGCAGTATCTGACAAAGGAGTTGTTTTCAAACAAGCAAAGCACGTCGAGACTAGTAATTATTTTGAAGTACTGTCTGACACACAAATTAGATAAATTGCACAGTAAGTATTTTTAGATTGTCCAATAAAATTAACCAGTCATTAAAATACCAAGATATTGTGATGGATGAATTTTGGATGTATTTTTATATCAAGGATATTGTTTAGCAAAAATAAAAATGATATTTGGTTCAATCACCCCTTGGTTTACAGCAAAGTGACGTAGGACTCAGAAAAAAAGATGCAGCAGAGGTTGCAAAATCAGGGTAATGAAAAGAAAAATAGATAACAGCATTATTTTTTCAATGGGTTAGCAATAAAATCTTTTCTAATGATTATAAATAGAGGACAAACCAAATAACATCAGGTTGGAAAAGAGGGCAAACAAGTTGTAATCTAGATTTAAGTTGAAATAATGAACAATAAAGAGATCTTATTGGCAGGGTTAGCAAAAATTTCCATTCTCATTGTTACAATGAGAAACTAGGTGTTGCTGATAAAAGCCAAATGATGATTCAATTATTATTTATTTTTGTTGGATAAACTATTGTAAATCATTATCATTAAATTTTGACAGCTATTCACCTTCAATATTTTAGCAGTTTTTTATCACAACACAGGCCATCAATCTAGGGTAGTGAGCTTATCCTTTATTTTCAATCTGTGCTGTTTACTCAGTCATTGATTGATGGTTTGAGTCAAGGTGTGATAAAAAAAACTCAGATAAAAAAATATGGTAAATAAAAGCCATGTGATGATGTTTGCTGAAAAGATTAGAGACCTCGCTATACAAATGTGAACTCTAAAAGGAAATACAAGAAAGTGATCCTAGAAGTCAGTAGTAGTAGTATGAAGCTGAGAAAAAAAAAAAAATCATTGCAAGTGTAGAGTTACATGGACTCCAATTCCATAACCAAGAAAGTAGCTTCAGAATTAAAAAATAAAAGATTCTTTATCGTGAGGGATAGAGTGGCAAAAATCATCATGATAGTTCGATAAAATAATTTTTAGCTGTCTTCATCAGCTATCAAACTTTGAAATCTAAAACTCAAGCTGGTCTTGGAAATGTCAATCACATTCACAACAGTTTCAACATGTTCAGATTAAAGACTAATTTGTACTCCTCAAAGAAGAGAGAAATTTGGAAGTGAGTGAATCTACATGAGTATCTATTCTAAAAGCATAAAATGTACCTATATTACCTAAATCAACAAAGTCAATTTAGCTAACCGAAGTAGGATAAAAATCACAACACAATGGGATAATCCATTAAGGGGTTAAAGCTGGGAAAAAAATTAAAAAATAAAAACAAAAAGAGAGAGAACCAGCTCATATAATTCATGTGTGTATTTTGAATACCAGTGTTATTTTAGAGGACAGTCAAGTGACCGACAATCTGTAGTCCAGATACGATAAGTAGTTTCTTGCTTGAAAATCAGTCAGCTAGGGAGACAATGAAACGTTCAAATGGCCCAAGTCCAATACAGTGATAAGAGCAATTAATAACCCAGATAAATACATCGAATCTTATTGACACTCTAAGCCTTTGTACATTTTCTAGAACTATTTAATATTTACAGATTCTATAATGGAACATGAAGCAATATTATTGGAAATTACTTTACACGGTTTTCTAACTTTGTATAAAATTATTTCTTTGCCTACAACCTATAATGGCTGACCTGTTTCTCGCAAATACTTTACTGGTCTAGACACAGCCCAGTCAGCAAATGTTAGGCAAAATATTTCATATTTCGTGAACTAACAAACTACTATAGCTAAAAATAAGTTGGCAAATATCATCAGGTCACCCATAATCTAGCTTTATCACCAATCTAGATTCAATTTCATATTTCCCTTTCCTAACACTGAACTGTCATTAACTGAACAATGCTAAAAACTCAAAAATTAGGGCAAACTGTTCCTATTTGTATTCTCTTATGTCTTTCCCCAGAATATCTCAAAAAATTCTCAATGAATTTCACTAACATTTTGATGAAAGATGAGCCTCAAGCTAAAGAAGATTTGGTTTAAATATTTACTCAGATCTTGGATTTTTCTTTGATTGAGAGATATTTTTTCGTATACCAAGACAATAATCGAAAACATGGAAAATCAAAATTTACAGTCACATCTGCTGCATCATAGTTATAAATGAACTGATTATTTCATTTAGTTTTTAGTTAGCGTAAAATATTTTACAAGTTATTTTCATTCAGTTTTTATTAGCAATGGAATTGGTGGAGGTATGTGCTCTCAACTCAGAGTGTTTTATAGTCATTTTCTGTATTTATAATCCTGACTTGCTCTCACAGTATTTCTAACTACGGTTCCAGTGAATTAAAGAATTAGCACTTGTTGTCTCGAGTGCAAATACTGAACATTATCCCTAACATAAAAGGTTGAACACCTAAAAACTTTAGCAGCATTATCTGAGAGAATCTCATGCAATTTATACACAAGACTCTACCCAAAAGTTCCAGTAATTTGAACAGTGAGAGCAAACTGTACACAGTTCAGCCTTCTGCCACTAGATAGAGCCAGCAGCACCCTCTGTGTGTCAGTGTGCCAATGGACATAAATGAGGGTGAGTGCATTGCTGAGTTATGCTTATTTTTGTAACGCTCTAGGTGGTTTGGTGGTTTTTGAAATAGCGGATTTCACTTGCATCAAGTTCTGCTCCAAGATCAACAAGAAAGCTACAGAAACTCACCAGTTGCTTCAAGATGTGTTGAACATGAGACAGATTGCTGTAAAATCATGCTGCCTGGCAGTTACTGGCTTTCAATAACACGGTAGTCATTGCCTAGCCACCATCATAGAAAAGTGCTGGTACTGTTATATACATGCCCAAGGGGACTTTGAAGGTGACAGTTGTAAGGAGGAGCTAGCAGGAAGTTCATTTTCCTACAATGTTCAAATTCCTGAAACTTCTGGGTAGCACCTTATAGCATTTGTGTTTCCACTGAAGGTGTTTATCAAACCTAATTGAAAATCACTAATCTGCCATCCCACAGGTTCAAATGATACCAGAGGAGTGGTGTCAGCCAGTATTTGTAAAAGTAAACAGTAGATAATCACAAACATAAAGAGAATAGGAAAGAGGATTAGGTCGCAGAAAACTTTAAATTCAATACCCTATCAGAGCCCATAACTGATGGGTACCTTTCACTTATGACTAACCTACTAAGCTACTTGATGCATAAATAAAATGTCCAAGTAAATTTCTAAAAAGAGATCTATGGGACATATATATCTCTGCAGTCTTAGAAACCATGGAAAATATGTCTCAGGAGTCTCAAAATGGTCAAGCTATTATAGAATCAGCAGAGCAAGCTGGTAAATTTTGGCCATTGATCTGATATTATGCTATTTCATGCTATATGGATCTTCCTTCTACAGCTAATTCTATACATCACTGTGAGAGCGAGTGATTCAGAACCTATACAACAATCACTTGCTTCAGCATCGTAATAGGCTGAACAGAATCTTATTTTCACAAAAACATTATTCAATGTACTGGAAAAACAAATGTACCTAATAACGGAAAAAAAAAATTGTATACATACATTTTTTTCTTTCGTATTAATCATTTGAAAACCAAACAAATATTTTTACAAAGTAACAAAGCCAAGTCTAGATACCCTGGAAATCATAAACATTGAGTACTTAGGTCATCCTAGTATTGTCCAAGGTGTTATGCATGAAATGTCATGCTTTTCTTATATGATAGAAAAAGAGATATAATTCATTATTATTAGAGGTTTTGGAGCCCTCAACAGCAGTGGTGTCTACTTAAGATGTTGAATTCATTTTCAAGAATGATTTCAAATTAGGACATAATGCAGCTCAAGCTGCTGCTCAGGTCAAGAAAGTATTTGGGGTGAACTCAACCACAGTGCGAACTGTTCAGGGTTGGTTCAATAAGTATAGGTCTGGAAATATGGATACCAATGATAAACCATGAAAGAGGCTCAAACTTGTTTTTGATGATGGAGAATTAATGACAACAGTAGCCAAACACCATGAACAATGGTTCTAGCACTTTCTGGAGACTTTAGGACTTCAACAGCAACCATATCATATCATCTCAAGGCAATATGAAAGGTTAAAAAATTAGACAAGTGACAATTCCTTATCACATACCTCTAAGCTTGGAGAATTGGGATATGAAGTTTTTGTAAGGCCACAGCCACCCCCCGTAGCATTCAGTAGCTTCCTTTTCCCCCAGACCTCTGAGCCTACACCATGATTAGAAGATCCACAAAAGCCTGATGAGGAAGGCTTTGGTTACAAACACAAAATGAGCTATCAAAATGATGAAATAGCGGCGATATAAGACAAACGAAAAAAACATTTATTTGAGACAGGTTTACAGATCGACGTTAGCACTTCCAGCTGACTTGAGTAGCATAATTGTTCAAGTGATTTTAATAGACGTATTCTCTATCAATGTGCAGTGGCAAAAATGGCATGGCAGGGCTGGTCTTAGACATAGAAGTTATCTTGGGACTTCAACAAGGGATTGATCAACTTCAAGCCAGAATCTCCAAAGTAGGGAGGGGGGAGGGAAGTACTGTGGGTTCATGTAGTGCCCGGTCATACTTCTGGCAAAGAACTCACAAGAACTGACCTAAGGGCTAATTATTCAGGTACATTTTCGGGGGTGCTTTTGAACAAGGGAAGTCATGGATAGGATAATTAATGTCCAACCTGAACAATTAATTAACATAATTCTACAGACTTGACTGAAATGCCCTCTTTTACTCCCTCTACATGATCCTCACATTGCCAACCAAAAAGGATGTTTCAATTCCTCAACATCACATGGCCAATCGAAGGGGCTTGTCTCATCAATCTCCATATTATCATTACCTTTGTGCCTTTTAGGCATGACTCACTCCCATTTCATATTTCATACAAACAAAACAAAAAAAAAATAATTAAAAATCTTTCTTATCCAAAATACATTAGACTTGACCGATTACTCTTCACATTAAGAGTTGATTTTATCTCAGATTGACCAGATGTCCTTTCCATATCCAATAAAATTTTCCTATGCTCAATTGTTCTAAGTGTTATGGCACTCCTCCAGGATTTCTCAAAGAAATATCATTTTAATCTTCTCATTAAATGACCAGGGATGGGGTGTGTATGATTTATATGGTCTAAAATTCAAGATGGTTGTGACCAGCTTCATCACCAGGAAAAGATACATTTTTGTTCTCATTAGGCAAAATAAGATTTTTGGCATTGTTTATAAGTCATTTAACTTTTGTATTATCCTTGAGAAGAGACATATGCTAGCAAAAGCTTTCATTTGAAATCTTAACTCAAGAAGTTCTGACTCGTAAAATCCAAAATGCCACTTTCCTGTTGTGTCTCTGAAGAATTCATTTATGAAATTAACTCTCTTCTGACCAATTATGGTAGCACAACTTGCTGCATCCTCAATATCCACCTTGCATTTCTTCTACATATCTTTCCAAGCATTTTGCATTCTATATCAATAATAATAAGGGTCAATAATAGAGGAGCTATAATTTGTGGTTTTACTGAATTTGTGACAACTAAACCTACTAGTGTCACAGAGCTTAATTTGCAGAAATATACTCAACATGACAAAGATAGGTGTTCGAATTTAAGGAATTAGGTTTTAGGTAGGATACATTTGCAGACCCCATGACAAACATCACTAAAATGGTAAAAGATAAGAGAACAGAACAAAACAAGAAAAAACAAGATATAAATTCTCTGTCCAAAATATACTAATTTATTCATCTTAATATAGTAAAAAAAATGATTTTGTGTCATTCAAATAAGCAATATTTTGTTCCAATCCAAAATGCAATTAAAAAAAAAAAAATTAAAAAAAAATAATTTTTTTAAATTTTTCAGAGAAAAAAAAGAGAAGGATATTCACATTTTTTTTATATGGTATAACTAGATAGGAAGATGATGAATACTGAATGTGCCAATCAATATTACATATGCTCAATGACCGAGGTTTTCAACATTTCTTTTGGTCATACATCCTTTCCATCATATTCTAGAACGTCATTTGCCACTTCAAAGATAATCTCCTTCAAAAGGTGCATGCCAGAATCGTAGTTTGTAGAGAGATCAATATTCAAACAGTTTGACACTGCCAATCTGTGGTCCCAATTGCCCCTGAAACCTTAAAAGTCATAGGAGGAGGGTGCTAAAAACCTCTGTTCCATGATTTTAAATTATGACAGTCATCTAACATATAACATGCACAAGAAAGAAATGAAGGAGAGAGAAAAAATGTCACAGGCAACATTGAAATCATTATTGAAATTAAGTACAGAATTTTAGAATCAACTTCAGCTGTGTGTAGGAAAATCTCGGCAGAGGTTATTATGAGAAAGCTTGCACCCATTTTTGCAAATGCAACTGCCTCCACATGTTTGGGATCAAGAAGGGGTCTCAGAATACAAGAAGCAAAAAAAATAAATGAGGTGTTTATTTTTCTATACAGCATGTTTTGCTTGGAGCTTTTTCAAAGAGGTGGCCTGTAGAAATCCACAGTATTACAACATGTGGGTGTGTTCTCATCAACAGATGTCTCTTTCAACAACAGGTGTGCATTGTTGCTGCACAGCCTTCACTTCATTCTGTTTGACAAGTATATAATTTCATCCCTCCTCTCTCTTACTTGGGAACAACAATGTAAGTGGATGATTTCTAACGTTTATCATATGCAAGATATAATTTTTGGGAAACAGAGTATGTTCCAGTCAATATACACATATTAACTTATAAGCAAATAAACAAATGATCTGAAAGATTCAGACCAGAGACATGGCTGAAATTTCTACCCTCCTTCTAGATATAGCACTTTCAATAGCTTGAAGAGTTGTCAGCATTAATTCATTAACTGCAGCAAGTGGCAAAGAGTTATAGTTATAACTATTTCTGCTATGACTGAAATTTTAGTCATTCACACTTGATGGGTTACAAGTAATTCTCTAGTCTTTAGCAATTTTTATTTCATTCTGGAGTTACAAACAGCCATTTCTTCTTTTTACTTATTAAGAATTCGATCATATATTCCAGTCAAGTTTAGTTTTTTTTTTCACTACTAATCAATAAAAACACTTGCTCAAGCAATATATTCTACTACATGGCAATCATGCAGCTATTTTCATTTTCAAAAGATATTTGCCATTAAATCTTCACAGGTAAACTTTACAAAAAAAACATACCTAGTGTTCCATAATGAATAATCTGTCAAGAATAATGGGATTATTTATTTAAGGATTGGCATTTCTGCCTAAGATTAGAGTATCTGTGGACTCTGCCTAGGGTCAGTGTAGTATCTTAGCAATTTGTTTAGGAACAATTTGTCACTCCCCGGCCATCTGCCAACAATTAGAGTATTGTATCTATACATACACTTATTGAAAAATGTTACACACGGAAAAAAAATATTGTTTGCGCTCTGAAATTGTTGCCAGGCAATGATTCAGGTCACTAATTGCTCAGCAATACCTGACGTATATAACATCAAGGTACATACACACACACACATATATATATATATATATATATATATATATATATATATGGATATACAATGCATTTTATATACGTGGATAAGTATTTTATTTGTCATTTTCTTCAAAACCAACTTACAATAGCAAGTAGATGTGTTTTATTGAATAATGACTTGATTACTCACACAAAATCAATGGAGTAAGAATTTGAAAAATGTGGGACTTTTCACACAAAAACGTAATCAGCATTTCATTTGTCAAACAATTTTTTGTAATTCAAGACCAACTTATGATCTAGTAAATGTGTTTTATTGATTACTACTTGGTTACCCACATAAAATCAATGGTGGAATAATTTGAAATCATTTGGAAGATTTACAGTCTGCTGATTGGTTTCCATTAGGGAAATGAAAGAAATTATCTCAATGAATTCATGAGTTTGCCTTATTTAACCTTAGGCCACACATTGGATCAATGATTGGATATGATTTCACATGTGATATGTATATTGCTCATTATAGAATCTCATCATACAGAACCAACATATATACATAAATCAATAAGTCTATAGCCTAATGATAAAAAAGAAGCATTTATCTTAAACAACAAATATTTATTTTTCCAAAATCTCCTTACTTGTCAATGCACTCAACCCAACGCTTCTCAATAACTCACATAGGTCAAACAGTAGCCATAGAGATGAAAACTGTAAATAGGTCTGTTGTTACACTATACTAACCACCTAAACATGGACACACCCCAACCAAATTTACCATGTATACTCAAAAAAACCTCGGGAAAGGCTTTACAGTGAAAAGTTCTAGGATATTGGGAAATTAGAATTTTTTCGTATCCATGTTCCAGATAATAATGATCAGATTTATATATAATACTAAAAGTCTGATTCACCCAACTCAATTTGGCATGCATACTCAATAGTCCAAGGGGAAAGTAAGAAATGCTTAGGATATTTGGATGTGATTCATGATGGGTATGATTTTTCAAATAAGGTATGATTCAATAAATTATAGCTCAAATCCATGATCTCTTATCTCAGGTAGAAACAAGCAAAATAATATACTTAACATACTCATGCAAAAGTCAAATTCATCAGACTAATTTTTAGGCTAAGTTCATGAGGGCCATTATTACATGGGTATTGGGGGTATTCATAGTACAATCCAAAAAAATATTTAAAAAAAAAAAAAACTATCAATAAGCAGAAGCTCACTCTAAATAAATCCTACAAATAAAATGCTTGAATAAGGCCACTTAGCACTCATGAATATTTAAACTTTTTCCTTTACTCCATGACACTCAGCAAACTAGCAAAATGGAAATTTAAAGCTCATAATTATTGTATATTATTACTTACTGCAAAACTGCACATAATCTGTACCTGCTCGGCATGTCTCCATCACGACTCTTCAACCACAACATTTTCACATTCGTGATTCAAGTCACTCAACACAAGTATCTTATAGTACAGTATATCAGTGCAAAGGAGGTCTTCACCCAGCTTAGATTATTAAAAATTGTCATGCCAGATTCTTCCATTTCATCTTTTTAATGCTTAAACCAACATTTCAAACTACTGGTATTTTTCCAATAAAAATTATTAGATCTTTGAAAGTCATACACTTTCTCTGATCACTGTAGCTGAGAGAAATCATCAAGAGCTGTTATACTATGAAACAATAGTAAAAAATTAATGAAAAAAAGATCAGTCATATTTTATCTAAAATATTTTGACAATATGAAATGGACAGTAATGATATAGATGTTGTTGTGTTGCTATCCCTAGCTATGTTTACATCTGCGAACAGTAGGCAGACTTGTTATAATTTCAAGTTACCAAAATATACCATAATTACCCATTCTGAGATATGGTAATTATAGTGAACTACTGGTAAATACATGTTGTCCAAGCTTATATAAGAAATGTGATATACTGATCCAGTAATAATATAATCTTAATGAATTTCAGCCCAGCCATGTTGCTACTTGTGACCTCTTACACTACCAGCAAGCTGATGAAGCAGAAACTAAACATTTCCTAAAAGAAATACACATCACCACTAGATTTAGGAGCAACAATTCATCTAGATAATGCAGGTTTATATTAAATGTAATTACCAGTATTTAAGATACAGGCTTTATTTATGATTTCTAAGTGAAGGACATGTATTTTGATGCATACTCTAGAACATAATAGCGTAAAAAAATTAATTTCCCAAAAATAACATTTATGTTCAGGATAATAGCTTGATTCGCAAATATTGATCCGTCATCCATGAAGATCTTCAGATCAACTTTACATGAGGTACATGGAAAAATCTAAAATTGTAGAGCAAAAAATTAGGGTCAACTTTTACATGAGTATAAACAGCAGATTCTATCGGGTCAAAAAAATTAGGCCTCCCACTGGAACTGGTTTTCAACTATTACAGCAAAAAATTTCAAATCCAAGTTCAGCTAATAATTGTGTTCAGCTACATACTTATCAATCCCCCCATATATAACTAAGAGATATAGCTATTTAGAATAGTTTTCAATTTCATAATTCAGTTTTGTTCATTTATTAAATTCAATCAACTCTCAATGCAACTGATCGAATATCTACTTTGAACCTCACTTTGAAAATTATTTCAGATTGGCTATGAAGTATATTGCACAGAATATAAACAACAGACTCTTGCAGACAAAACTCAACAATCTCTCAAGGAGCCAAGAAAAAAAAATTATCAAAAGTAAATCTACCAAGTGCTTATATTACATCAGTAAACAATCATTGGCTGACTTTCAAATTATTCTACTCTTTTTTGTTATATTTATGATCAGAATCAGCCTTTATTTAAATAGGCTATTCTTTAGCTGTGCTTGCAATATGGTTTTTTATAAATATAATTTGTTTCATATTTTTCTGCATTCATAATTTTTCTTTATTATCTTTCTATTGAAAACTTACATTCCATGTTGAGCATATTCTTACAACTAAAAATTTGTTGAAAGTTAGCAAAAAAAGTTCAAAATATTTTCGTTGAAAGTTCATTATATTTTTATTTCAAACAATGGCCCAACAGTCAAAAAATGCCTAATAGAAAAAGTTTTTCAAATCAACAATGTTCTAAATTCAAAGAAAATATATGAAAATACTACATAGATTAAAATTAAAATTAAAATGAACAGCGAAAACTAAGCTTCACTCACTATTATTACATACTTATGTATAGATGCCCAAGATTTCAATAACTTTGTAATGAAATTTACAATGCTCATTTAATCTATATTTGAACAGTATTATTCCTTATACATGAATGCCTTGTTGAAAACTTAGAACCATAACTCAATAAATAGATAACTCTAAAGCACATACTTCTGCCAATGCTAATGTCAGAGGGAGTAATTGTGCATTGATTCATTCAAAAATTTAATCATTTCTTCCATGGCCCATTGCCAACCCTTCCACATAATATCATTTAAATTCATAGAAAACTTTTGGAGATATTGTGTGAACAGACATGAACTGTCGGGAATATGTGGTGTGGATATATAACAACGACATACAGGAGGTAATTGTAATGGTTCCACCGTAAAATTCAACCACTTTTCCCATCCTCCCCTCTACAAAATAATACTGAAATTCATTGAGAACTTTTGGAGATATCATGTCGGCAGACTCGAGTGTCTACAGAAATTTATGGAAAAAAAAAACGAATCAATAAAAAAGGAAAAATATCTCTCAATCAAAAAAAAATTCCTTCCTCAACCCATTGCCCACCCTTCCACAAAATTTCATTCAAACTCATTCAGTAATTACAGAGATATCTGGTCGACGAAAAGATGCAACAGAATACATATACCTCTCCAACTTCAATGACAAAGATAATAAACACAGGAAAAAGAATTGACTCACAATGACGTGGATCAAGTTTTAGATCAGGGTTTCTCAACCTTTTTTTTTTTTTTTGGCAACTATCATTTCTCCTTTGGTTAATTTTGAAAGCAATTGGGAACCTCCAACAGTCCCAAATGAATTTCACATATGTGGTCTATTCAGGGCGACCCTTCAGTTTGATACTCTAAAATGTCCTGATATCTTTCCACGCCTATTGCCCTTTTTTCTACAAAATTTCATTGAAATTCATTTGAAACTTTTGGATAGATAGAAAAAACAATCAGGAGTAAATAAAATGCTCGGATCTGAATTTTTTATACTGTTCTCTCCATCAATCTGTCCACAAAATATCTACTAATGTTCTCAATGAATTCCAATTAAATTTTGTGAAAGCATGAACAAGAGGCTTTGAAAGGAGTCATGAAATTTTTGAGTGTATCCATTCACAAGTACTTCTCAAATGTTTTAGCTGTGCACACCTCATGATGGCTCAAAAGGTTCTCTATTTGTCCGCAAGATAGCTACAAAAGGTCACAATGAATTTAAATGAAGTTTTGTGGAAGATTGAGCAATAGGCTACAAAAGATGTAATTACTTTTTGGAGTGGATCCTTTAACAATTACTTTCTTCATGTTATAGCTATTAGTTCACACAGGTGTTTCATTTCAAAGTAAGGATTCACAACCTTTGATAGGAGGCATATGATTCTTTTGCAAACTTTGCTCAACATGAAATCTCCTTTCCAGCGATACACAATACGCCCATATTAGGTGAAAAAGTGACTAGGGTACTGCAATGAAAACCTACTATCATGAAAATTGGTGCTGAAATTGTTTCACCCTGATCTTAGAAGTCTACCTAAGATAATCTTACTCACTGAAGGTCCATCTAGCATGTCCAATTGTTTTCATTTGTCAAGTCAAAAATTGCTACGGGCCACTATTACAGTGTCAGGACTAACATGGATCTAATTAGTCATCAAAAGCTTTTCTATTTCATGTTATTGGGTTTTACATGTTCTGTGCTGTGGATCAATGAATCAAAACCTTGTCCGACTTCTCTCCTCTCAAATATATAGAGGAGCCATGTTTTTCACACATAGTGTAAGTGGCAGCCATCAGCCAAGTATGCTGTTATATACTTAGGATATCTGTCAGCAAAGCGATAGGTCATAAGCCAGTGAAGATAACAAAAATATCAAAATAGAGCCCAACTAAAGGGGGTTGTTTTTCGAATAGGTTTAATCAAGTTATGAAGCCTTATCACATTGCAGGAAATGTATCAAACATATCAAGAACAAAGTTTTAAAAAATTATATATCTTTATACAATGATCATAATATAGATTGCAGAGAGGGAAGACAAAAAAATATTAAAATGTTGTCTAACACATCGAAAAATACCTAAATGCTAAATTCATGGTGAAACATGGCATGTTACATTATTTCCCTTTTGTTCTCTATAACACCAAACTTAAAACATTGACAAAAAATACCTTATTCAGTCTTTCTATGTATGAGAGTGTGTGTGAAAAGCTTCAGTTGCAAAAAGAAGAGGAATAACCTTAAAGACTGACCCAATAACCTTGGATATTAGCCACCCCAGTCTGCTTGCAACCCTTTCCTAAGTAAAAATCAGTAATAAAAAAAAATACAGTTGAGCATCAATCAACAGGGACATAAAGACCAATGTAGAGATTCAGCACTTAATCTAATATTTAATTGATCACAAACATACAATAAATGATAAAAAGTCCTCCTTCAATTATTTCAGAGATTAAAATTCTCTCCATTCTGATATTAAAGAAAGAATATCAACTTATTGAATTTTTCTAAAAGCCTAAGGAAGGCCAATGAACAGGTCAATATCATGAAAACAAAGAGCTGATCTGAGAGAAAAAAAACAAAACAAAAAAAACAATACTGGATAAATCTGTCAGACAGTAGATTCAAATTTTGCAACTTACTGTATTTGACAGCATATAAGACCCTGTCTTTTATTCACCCCAAAATTGGCTCAGAAAGTAAACATCACCTTTGTTATCCAACCCCAACCTTGGACAGAACTTAGAGAATTTTTAGAAAAAAAAAAAAAAAAAAAAGAATTGAGAGGAATTCAGGGAAATGCATTCTTTTTCCGAATGTTCTCAGTTGAAATATGGAGGGTTTTATATGCTATCAAGAGGATTATTGTGTTTGTTTTTTACATTCTGTAATAGTGACATGAATCGACCAAACAGTTCAGAGAAAATAGAACCGATATAACTATTTCTAACTTTGAAAGGTGTGTACTAGTTTAATTTCATGCAAATACCACTGAAAAAGGAATGAATCCATATCTTCTGGCAGAATTCCACTGATGGTCATCTAACCTATCCTCATCAATTAAGTGGCGTAATGCAATACGAGTAAGAAAAAAAATGTAAAAAAAGAGAAGAGATGTCTCCCTCGCTGTGATGTAAAGCACACAAAATCTCATCTTCAATGCAAATCAATATCATTTTTATGAGCTGTCCTTATTATACGCTTGTGTGGAAACAAATAAGTGAAAGATATTTTATGATCAATTCTATTTCTAGGTTTCCTAATATCAATGAGTAAACATTCAATAAAATATTGCTGTAGCACAACTTACAAACGATTAGAAAAGATTAAGTAAATACATGAAAAGGAGTTAAGTGTTACCGAATGGTATGATCTTTTAAAAAGGTGTTTGGTTAAGTAGCAGACCAGGTTATAGGTTATATTCTTGCTAGTACTAACAGTTGTTTACATACCAAGTGTCTTCAAATATTGACAATATAAAAAGACTGCACATGTGTTACAATTCAATCACAATAGTGTCCAACCTGTAATGTGAAGGGGAGGATTTACCCATCTTACAAGTAAAGGAGATGGGCTCTGTAGTAGTGCGAGTGTATCTCTTTTAAGGAGAATGAAAAAAATAAAAAGACAATGTGTGTACAACAATGGTCACAAAAGACGAGTATCCTGTAGCCCCTATAATCTATTAATAACTAGAGTGGAGGGACGGATGAGAAAAGTTTGAAAATGAAGAAAAGGAATGGAACAGAAGTGGCAAAACAGAAGAATAGAAATGGTATTGACCTTTAGCACTCTGCAATCTTTTTCAAGGGCGCCAAGACATTATGTACTTAGTAAGCCAGTAACTTGTGTGTCCATTCATGTATGACTGAAATTCACATGACGATACAGTCAAGAAATTCAAACACACTATCATTTGTCAATCGGAGATACCTGCAGTGGTAGGAGAAACTTTTTGCTCTGTGAACAAAGTTGCCCACCAAATGCTAAAAGTTAAAGAGACAAAGAAAGAGTGGATATTAACAAAAGGATAGAAAAAGGAATCAGAGAATTTCTATGTTCTCATTAAATGCAAAAGAGTGAAAAGATAAAAAACACAAAATACTGATGTACATTTAGGCATTGAGTTTTCAGGATCAACACAGTAAACATCATAGCCATGACAAATTAGGGAAAAAAAAGTCTAAATTAAACAAATATATGATTATAATTCATAGAAAGGTTTTTTATTATAATCATGGATAACAACATCAAATTGTTATGGTTAGCAAAATTTGGCAGTACCAAACACTTTATTTAAAATGAATAAAAAGATATTTTTTTATAAAGCAGAGTGGTTCATAACAATGAATCTAAATTTGTAACAATGATTTAAGTTGTTCCAATTTTTATATCTTTTGCCTAATGTTATGCAATTCGGATATTAGGCAAATATCATGCAATACAGTGCAAACCAGTTATGGCATACTTAACCATAGCTACACTATTTATACCTACTAAATAGTCTCAAATAAAATGCTTTATATATTTGTATTGATAAGTGTGGACAAAACTTCACCATTATCTCCATTCATCCATTATTATGAATTTCAGTACATGATGATTCAATTTATGCCATATGTTTTGTAATTCTGTACACAATCATTATTATATCTCTAAGATGTAGAGCTAAAATTTATTTTGCTTTTTTGTTTTGGGATTTTTTCTTTAGATAAAAAAAGTGTTAGGTACATTTTTCTTTATCCAAAACTTGATGAAGGAATTCATGTATAGAAAAAAAAATTCAAGTAAAAGAGGTACAGGTAGCATGTTTACTGATACAAAATATAAATGGATTAAAGTAAGAATACTGTAACTGTACAGAAGAAAATAGCAATATGTGCATAATACAATAGCTTCAAATAATCTAAGTAAAACAGTATACGTCCTCAAAATAGAAACAGTTTGATTCAATGTAGTAGTTAATGATTTTTTTTCTTTTTTATGCACAAATAACAAAAACTAGGAAAAATATCATTTTTTAAATTTTAATCACATTTTTAAAATGGGATATTGAAGATTTCACCCTATGCTGCTGCTTATGAAACAAAACTAGGATAAACTATGTGTAAGGAAGGAGAATTTACATCAAAATGACAATAAATACAGTAGAATAAATACATTAGTCAGTAACAAATTCTATGAATAACTTTCGACCCCCTACAAATTCACACACTTTGCCATAGTTATGAAATTTGAACACAATCCAGAGACAAACAATGGACTATGAAGAAAAAAAAAAAAAAAAAGTCAAATCATAGAAAACACAATTTTATCTTCAGAATCTTTATGTCACTAACAAGAAGAACAATTGGCAAAAATAGATAAAACAATCTGTGTACACCTTAAAGAACAGGTGGTATTTTTTAATATAGATACTGTAAAGATTGTGCTCACAATAAAAACAAAACATTGATTTACAATAGAAAAATTTTGAACATTTTAAGAGCAAATCAAGATTTAAGGAAGAAATGACAACAAAAAAAAACAACTACAAATTGGAGGATTGATAATTGAACAATTGTGCCGTCAAAATTCAAACTCATGTAAAAAAAATCCACTGTAGAATAAATATAGTTGGAATAGATTCTAATTATAACATCCACGGGAAAACTTGGGGGGGGGGGTCTAGAAACATCCAGATTCTACAGAATCTAGATGTTATTAATAAACCCGCCAGAAAAAGGTCCCAAAAAAGTTTTAAAAAAAAAACATTTTACAGAGGTCTAGTGGAGTACTGATACTAATTTTCAAGTCTTTTGATAAAATGGTATGGCCAGGAGCACTGGAACAAATGCACATATAAAAAAAGGATGGAACCCTCCACAATCTTTGATGACTACAGTTGTTTGATTTAATAAGATTTTCAGGACTCGTCTTATAAAAGACAAAATTCATTTTGAATTGTAAGCATTTGTACAGTGCGTGTGAAGTGATCCAATAGAATATTGATGAAAAAGACCATTGGAAGGTAAAGAGAAAAAAAAATTACAAGTTTCCATTCCAAGGATATCCCCCCCCCAATTATTTTGAAATTTTCAGAATAATGCAAATATTTTTTTAGATTCATGTTTTAATCTTTCAATTTGCCCAACACTGAGATTTTGTCAACTAAGATAAAACAATATGATTAATCAAAAATAATCATTGAAAAATGAATAATACCCTAAGAATATTGGGGGGGGGGTCCTCAATAGAAGCTTTTTTGTAAGTATAGATGGCCAGCAGAGAGGTTAACTTGAAGAGTCCAACATTTTGGGTTTCTTTATTCAATTTTTTTACAAATTGAAAGTGCCATTGTAGACATAATTCAGATGAAGCCATAAACAATTTTTTCATGTGTTTATTCCTGTTCTACTTTCTTAAATTGAAGTTTAAATTTAATTTCAAGTCAACGTTTAATTATGCTTTTGACCACCATTTATTCAGAGTTTGTCAATAAGCAGTCAACATTTATCATTGATGTTTTACTGATAGAATTAACAGAAAAAAAGACAACACAAACACTGAATTAAAAAAGCCTTGTTCAACATTGTTATTTTAAATTTTTTTTTTGTTTTGATTAATTTTTGAACTTTTTTCTTTCTAACAAAAACAAGAAAAATCTTGAACAAAATATCTTTCATTTTTTTTCTCAAAAGTCTGAGAGTAGCCTCCCTTCACTGATGAAAATAAAACCTCAAATAATCAAATCCATGAAATAGGAGGGACTACCGTACTCATCTACTGCTGAATTCTATATTGGACCTGCTCATTCAGATTTTTATAAGTCTCATGTACACAGACTTCTTCATTCTATGCACCATCCAGTGAGGTTACACAAGAAAAGCAGCAAGGATGAGTATACAAATCTGAATAACTTGCGGAATAATGACTCATCTCAGAATGCTAGATAATATACAATATTTCAGTACTTGAAAATGTCAGAAGTTAGGTTACACTTTCTTGTTCCAAATTTAAACATTGTACTAAAGATTCATTGTGGTTGTGCAATCAGGTTTTATCTATCACTTTTAGGTTCATAGGATATCAATAGTTTAAAAGATAAGAATAAAAAGGTAAGCCACTGATGCAACATGATAATCACAAGGCTAGGTTTCTGGTCAAGTATGGGCATACATACAAAAAATTACTTATCTTCAAGATCATTTTACTGTTTGTTTTTCAGCAAAAACATTTCAATGGCAACAACATAATTCTAAAATTAATATTTAAAATTATTTTTATTGCAAACTGAGAAGGATCAGGAGTGCATATGGTTTCTTTATATCTGAAATTAATACAATCACACAAAGTATTTTGTATTAATAGTTTTAAAAAGATGCTGATAATCTTCACTTGGGCTAAGAATGTTGGTTCTATCAGAATTGCTGCTTCCAAACAATTCAGAAAATAATTCTATCCCACCTTTATAAAAATTTACAAAAGCAAATATAAATAAATATAGAACCTGAAATAAAATTCTTTTAACATTTTCAAAAGTTTTCTGATAAAAAAAATCTCTTTTCTCCAAAATACTGTACTAATACCGCAGGTGAATAATTTCTGATCAAAACTTTTTTCAATGTAAATTGCATCATTTGTTGCTACAAAAAAAAAAAAAAAAAATCAACATTATAAGCCAAAAGTATGACTTTTTTAATTCAAAATTTTTAACATTGTATGTATGGAAAACCAGTGGATCTTGCAATTATTACACTTACTTGACTGACTGCTTAGTTTCTTTGAGATTATCTATCAACTATTGAAAATGATGTTTTTTTTTATCATAGTTCATATATTTTCAATCAAATCTATCTTTTTCCTAAATTCTCTCCGTTTATTCACACATATTATAAGTAATTATTAAACTAAATCGGTTCGTTTTAACTTTCAATATTTTTTTGGTGGAGGCAGAAAAATACCTTCAAGGCTTTGTTTTCAATGTAGTTTTCTTTTTTAAATAAAGATGCTTTTTCATTTTCATATGCAATGAAATGCATCTGTAATTTTAGTTTATTTTCAGTTTGAGCAAAAGCTAACCAGGAGTTCAAGAAACTTGAGAATTTAGCCATAGAGACCCAGTAATAGGATCAATTGTTTTAACCATCACAAGAATTAAATCTGGTAGCAGTCTTGGAAATTAGTTATAATAGAAATGAATACAACCATAATTGTTTGGAGCTCAAACACTCAATGAACAACCTCTCTCTCTGATGTACTAGGTACTACGTAAAAGGTCAGGGACCTGGGGGGAAAAAAAATTGGTTACTCTAAAACCAAATTTCCAGCCTCGCTTTCAGAGTACTTTTCTTGACCTGTTTGCTCATAAAGAGTAACAGCAAGTGTCCATAGGAGCACTGATTGAATTTAGCAAATTAGGGGGGGGGGGTAGCACTTCATGCGTGTATGATTATATATATATATATATATATATATATATATATATATATACACACACACACACACAATATATGTGGTACAGATCAGGCTAGCAGTATAACATAATATAATAATATATCAATAATATAAAGCCACTTCTGAAATGTAATGGATTTATTTCATAGAGTGCTCGATACATACAACAATTTACTCATAAAGTTGAGTTGCTTTAGAGTAGAGCTGGAAATACATAGTAGATGAGGCCTGAAGAGGGCAGAAACATGGGCTAGTTTGTGTAGCAAATCCACATTCTACTATTATTTATATACATTTATATATATATATATATATATATATATATATATATATATATATATATATATATATATATATATATATATATATATATATATATATAAATAAATAAATAAAAGACTTACAGGGAAAAATAGCACTTCATATCAAATCTTATAAAATGCCATTGCTAAGTCTAATTTTCTGTTCTTTAATATTGACTCAAAGTGTAGTATCTATTTGAGTCATTTCAATCAAATATAAAAAAATAAAGTATCTCAGTTGTTTGCTAGTTTCAAGATTCATATTTCATTTTGAAGTTATGTCATTAATACATACACATAAATTCTTATGCAAGTACAAACTGAACAGATACTCAGCTTATCTATAATTGACATGATCAATTTAAACTGTACATATGTACACTCTTTATGGTGTCCAAATGGAATAAAAATAAGATTTTATGTAATTTCCATTGAGTTTAGAAATACAAAATTTACAATAAATTTAGAATAAACACCTTTTGACAAAGTTGGAACAAGATAGCTCTTAAAATAATTTCACATAGAAAAGCTTAAATATGATACTAACGAAGATAGTTAGCCATTCTTAGCTGAGAACCTTTTAGTGTTCTTGTCTACTACCAGATTCGATTCTTAGGCATCTAACCCATCTATGTGGAGATTTAAAACCACCTTTCTTGATATGCATTAAACTTGAATTCAGCACATTTTTACCCTTTATTTTTTATTTAGAATGCTTTAATTGCATAACAGCCTCTCTAATCCAAGTCACCACTATGTTTAAATAAAAGAGCACACAAACTATCAGTAAAATCCCAAGTGAAACCAAGAATCTCATGGAAAAACCTGGAAACCTCAAGAGAGAAAAATTGAAGCAACCAAACTGAATAAAACAATCAAAGAGAGACAAGGAGAAGACCAAAGAAAATACACAACAACAATCATCAAAACAATTCTTGAAAAAGGTTGGGGCTTCAAAGCTATAAACAAAGCTCTCAGTACAGAATGGAAACTAATAACTAGTATGCTCAAGGAAAATGGAGACCTAACAACAGACTGAGACAGGACTGTCAAATGTACCCAAGATTTCTACCAAAAACTACTCCTCCAAACAGAGACTACAAAACAATGAACAGGATATGCAAGATGCAAACAATCAATTTGAGGATTTTCCAAATGTTAAGCCATGGGAGGTGAAAAAGCCATTAAAAAAACAAAAAAAAAAAAACAAAGGAAAAGCCCTTGGACAAGACAACATCACCAGTGACCTACTTGAAAAAGCTGATAAGATCACAAAGAAACAAGCAAGTCTATTTAAAATGCCTAAAACAAAGTAAAGTCCCAGAAGATTGGAACACTGCAATCATAATGCTGTTATATAAAAAGGGAAACCTGAAAAACCTCAACAACTATAAACCAATGAGTCTACTCAACTGTATTCACAAAACTTTTCACAAAATCATCGCCAAATGAATCACCAAAACACAAGATGAAATCCAACCATGGGAAAAAGCAGGCTTCAGAAAAAGCAACTTGACCATGGACCATCTTCATTCCATAAATCAACTAAAAGAGAAAGCAGCAGAATACAAAATGCCACTTGCTGTAACATTTATCAACTTCAAGAAGGCCTTCAACTCAGTGGAAATTCCCAATGTCACTGAGGCTATCACTCTTCAAGGTGTAAACCCAATACATGTCAGAGCACTGCAACATGTATACAGTCAGAGAAGCTCCTTCATCAGGCTACACAGAGACTCAGAGCCCTTTCAGCTCCAAAGAGGGATACGACAAGGCGATACCAGCTCACCCAAACTCTTCACGGCCTACCTCCATATAATCTGCTAAAACCTTGACTGGGAAAATAAAAGAATCAAAATAGACGGCAAACATCTGAGCAACCTCAGATAAGCAGACAACCTTAACAACCTCCAACTAATACTAGATGAACTGAATGAAAAAAGTCAGCCTTCTCATGAACTTCAGCAAAAAGGTCAGTGCAAAAATCATGTCACTTGGAAATAAACACACAATGATCCAAATCACGAACGGAGATCTGGAGAAAGTAGACCACTACATCTACTAGGACAACAAATATCCATGAAATCCTCAAAAGAAGAAATTAAATGAAGAATCACTCTAGGATGACAACTTTTTGGCAGAGTAACCTTTAACAAGAAAATCCTATTAGTCCTAGAAAGAAGAGTATACAGCCAATGCATCCTCCCAATAGTCACTTATGGAGCTAAAACATGGAACTTAACCAAGAGACTGACCCTAAAACTGAGAACTATGCAACGTGCACATGAAAGAATGATGCGCAACATCACATGGAGAGATCACAAAACAGCACAATATACCAGGGAAAAAACATGAGTCTGAGACATCATAGAATTCATTATAAAACTCAAATAGCAGTGGGCTGGTCATGTTGCAAGAATGTCAAACAACCTATTTCTTTTGTAAGCATCCAACTGATATAATTGACTATGGTTACATACAGACAACTAAAAAATACATGCATACATTTCTCTACGAACAACACTTCATTCAAATGATGACCCAACTACTATTTCTACAGAGAAATATTTCTTGGAGAATTTATCTCACAAAGCCAAACAAAATCACCAAGATACAACACAACATTCCAAACAAATCTGCATATTGCATTCAATCTAATTTGGTACTATGATTAATGCTAAAGAGAAGCTTCATCAATTTTATTAGTTGCTTCTTTGCCAGTCTATGAATTTGTTTGTCCTGTTGTTATAGGCAACAACAAGCTGCTATTCATGTTACTAAATATTTGTGTCATCTCATGACTGATATCATTGTCAGAGAGACATAAGGAAAATGCTTTAGGAAGAGTTTGGTATCCATATGTTTGTAAAGAAGAGAGATTTTGATGATTTTATAAGATTGGTAGCAATATATCTTTATTAGATGAAGCATTGTTGACATCAGCCTTTTAGTGTCCATTGTTAGACATGGATCTTCCTCAAGATTTGTCAGACCTCTCTATCATGGGTATCACGGAGCCAGTACTTCCTGAATTTGCCTAGATAACCACACCATCTTACTTTCTGTCTGCTACAATTTCACATATGATCTCTGGGGATCCATGTTGTGAGTAGTGATGTTTAACAGTTGTCTGACACTTTTGCAATATGTCCAAATTTGACTGGATTTTATATCTTTGACTCCTGTTTTTCCTCTAATAAACTCTGCCGCCTTTGTAATTCCTTTGTATTCCAAGCCTAGGTTTCAGATGATCACCTCAAGGCAGGCTGTGAAGAGTTTGGGCGAGCTGGTATCATCTTGTCTCATTCCTTTTTCTAGTTGAAAGGGCTCCGAGTCCTTATGTAGCCTGGTGAAGGGTCTACTGTATCAGTTGATATGTAATAGTACTCTGATATCTATAGAGTTTCTCCTTGTTATACTATTGCGTCAAAGACTTTTGGGAATTTCCACTGAGTTTGGATTTTCTCTTTTATATAACAGCATTATGATTTCAGAGCTCTATCTTCTGAGTCTTTACTTTGTTTGATGCAAAAGTTGAAAATCTCCAGCCACCACCACCAACAACAACAATAGGAAATATTTAAGCAACAGAACTGAACAAAACCATCCGAAAGAAACGAAGAGAAAATGAAAGTAAACACACCACAACAGTTACTGAAAGCATTCTCAAAGAAGGTAGAGGCTTCAAACTATTGGAAAATCTCTCTGTGCACAAAGAAAGCAAATAACTTGTGTGTTTTTAAGATAACAGGTAGGGACTGAATAGTCGAATGTTCCCAGGAATTTTACAAACCTTTATTCCAACGACGAACAAAGAAAAATGAGAGTAATCAATTCAAAGATTTCCCAGAAGTTACTCAGCAAGAAGTGAAGAAAGCCATCAAACAAACCTACAAAAGAAAGTCCTCTGGACCCAATAACATCACCATCAACCTATTCAAAAAAGCTTGAAAAGTCATCACTTGGAGATTATCGATTCTTTACAACTTATGCTTCAAAAGAAGAAGCATTGTCAACCATCATTAATGATTATTTGATAAATGCTTTCTTTCATTGCAGAACATTTAGATATACTTTCTCTCACCTTAATTTTCGGCTGCTTTTTACCGCAACTTTACTCAAGACATCAGTCTATAGCAGCGAGTTATTTTGATAACTATTTTCCTACATTTTGATTTTTATTTGTTTTTTATTACAATTTGACTCAGATCATTGACCCATGGCAATGACTAAACAGTGCAGACTGGAAATAAAGAACAAGCTCTCAGTGAGATTCAAAGTCACATCCATTCACCTACAGAAACCTGGTAAATATTGAACTACTCTCAACCACCTGAGCTACAGGAATTATGGCTGAGGAGAAGATGAAATTCAACACTTGAACTTTTTCTCCATTCTTTGATCTTTCCAGCGTCACGCTTTTGGGTTTCTTTTCGGCACTTATATTTATTTCCAATCAATGCTATTTGCTGTAGGTCAACAGCCTAAGTTAATTTGTTCAAAAAAAAAAAAAAAAAAAAAAAAAAACAACTCAAAATTATGATGATAGAAAATAGGGGTCAAATCAATAATAATGTTTTACATTATAACATCTTGAAAAAATTGAAAAGCTAATTCCTTTGACCTGGTTTGAAGTCACTTTTCATTTTTACCAAAAACACCTAGAATTTTGGAGTCATATCTAATTTATAACTAAGCAAAATATTGATCAACTAAATACTAAAGTAGGAATCAATGTTTTAATATACTTAGACCATAACTCTAATTTCTCCAAAATTTATCATAGAATAGTTCTCAGCTGAAAACTATCTTAGTGTGTTTGGTTTCTTTGTCAGAGCAGCAGGTTTTCCTGTCAGAAGAACCATTCTAATAAATTACATCATGGATATCAATTACCATCCACTTACCCACCCAGACAGATTTCAAATTAGTACGGAGAAAAATTTTTTGCAGCAGCCAATCAAGAATTTGCTAATTCTGCCAGAGTATAAATACATAGTGTATAAGATTAGAAATGCAGACCTGGTTGAAAGAAGAGTGAAGCACAAGACGTCTAAGGTTATATTTTAAATAGTGAGCAGCACAAAAAAGAGAAAAAAAAAAAATGACTTTGAAATCACGTCAAACGGAACTACAACCTAGAAGTAACTATGACTCAGTGACTTACATGTTGTGTAATACAGGAGGCAGTGATTCTGGTCTTCATTTTTGCAACAATCCATGGAAACCCAATCACTGCTTCTGTAGTAATTGTAAGTTTTTACAGGGGATGTGGTGCTAACCTGACACCAAAGATAGACTGCCTTACATGGTTAAAGGATTCCATATGGCCTATTTACCAACAGCAGGGAAATAAGATGGATTCATGCCTCTTTTGAGTACATCAGTATGAGGTGAACACAAACTGTCCTAGCAAGAGTTTGAATTTGGTTTGTTGATTCCATTCTCCATACCGTTAACCATCAGGCCAACCCCAGCCTTGTGATAAATCATTTGTAAAATTGGTGACATCTCTATGATATAGATATTAAATAAATTTACATGTTAAACTGAGAGACTTAAGAATACCATATGTGCCAGAAGATGAATGGTTTACAAGTGTATTTGGAGGTTGACCACTGACCCTAACTCATCCAAACCCCACAACTGTCCATATCAAGCTTCAGTAGACAGCTTCCTTATCAGGATACCAACACATTGGACGCAGTATAAAATTTGCATGATCAAATGTCCATCTTATGTATGACGTATATGGTGTTGCCTGTAATTGCCAAATAATACTCGCAAAGGATAAAAGTAAGATGTGTCTCACAAAAGATTAGTAACACATGGATTAGATTTTATTTACCATGGATTTACAAAGTAATATTCAAGATTATTAATGAAAAATATATACAAGTTTCTCTAAGTAAAATTGGACAAAGGAGTTTCAAATGATTTTTTCATATAAATGTTTATTAGATTAGCAATATTCAGTTTAAGTATACAGGAGGTGTGGTTGGCCTAACTGTTAGCAACATGGAAAATGCAATCAGCCAACTGTACTCAAACTCCAGCTGAGACAGTTGGCATTCACTTTGCACAAATAGCCTAGGGAAAGGCTTGAATCCATTTCCTCCATAGACAGCATGTTCCCAAAATTCACAGTTAACAGGGAAATGAAATTTCTACATTATTGTGATTGATGGTAATTCAGCTCCATCTGTAAATCGAGGCTTGTATCCTGCCATAGATAACTATTACATTTTGCCACCTGTTGCATTTAGTGGTTAAAAATCACTTGACTATTATTTTTCAACTTCTAAGCACCATAGAACAATAAAAACTTTTGACTTAGACGTATCCTAAATGCCTACAGGTCACGAGATGTTCAATAGCAAAAATAAAAAGACTGTACATACTATAATTTATAAATTTAAGACTTTAACTATTGGATATTAAAACTAGATTCATCTTGCTGGGTAGTTTACTTGAAAAAAATATTCCCCTAAGTGAACAATTATATCAAATTATACTGTCTACAGGGATGATTTTTAGCAGATATTTTTCTACAATCTTCCCAATAATAACAGAAAGATACAATGAAATTAATAGCTTACACGTTTCAGACATTTTTATGAATATATCCTTTTTTTGTCAGAAGTCCATGATTGATCTTAACATATAAAATACTTTTGTGAAGTAAAACAATATTTTACTTCATTTTCCAAGGTTCTTTTATATTTCCATAGTAAAGCATTTGAACAAAACCCGTTCAACTTTTCTTTTTTTTTTTTTTATAAGGTTAACATTATATTTCCGTATGGACATATCTTTTATTATTACTGTCCAGTAATCATGAACAAACTGAATCTTCAGATAAATTAAGGGCATGGGGTATAGAAGTTAATTTTATCACATGAAAAAAAAAAAAAAAAAAAACTTCATAAATTGGAAGGGAAACTTCTTTTAAAAAAATACATTCTTTTTCAAAGAAGTACTGAAAATTTTATCAAAATCCAACAATCATGTGATTCGTAGTAATATTTGGAACTCTACATCTTTTGATGGGTGAAAATTTTCCTAATGCAAATTAAGAATGTTCCTTCTTTCGGTCAAAAATTGAATCCAGTCCAATTCTATGTTGTTAATAAAAATCTGTTTTTCTTTTCAACAAAATACAATCTAAAATCTAATTTAATTTTTCCAAACAGTGCTCTAAGAGGTCCCATTGCTACATTGAAACTGTATTAAAAATAAGTGCATACTTTACTTACATTTCAACAAATACTATGAACATCACATTAGTATTTCTAGAGTCAAATGAACATTTTAGATTTAATCACCAAAAAAAAAGCTTTTTTTGGAAGGTACAGAGAAGCAAAGACTCTCTATTTTAGGTGGGGACGATAGGACTTTTTGAGGGACTTTATGGCTTAAGTGAACAAAATTTTGGGACCACTTCCAAAACCTAGGTAAATCTTCAAGGTAGCCTTGTGCCAAAGAAATTTTTACCCTGCACTTCCCCAGTCAAAAAAAAAAAAAAAAATGTCCAGCAATTAATCCAGAAGTTGCTAACCATGATTTCCAGCCAAGACATACCAAAGTTGAAATGTAGTTGTTTAATGGGACGGTACAACAGCATTTTTTGACATTTTTGAAAATTTTTATCTTAAGGTTCAAAATATGCATGCCTAGCGTGCATGATTCCAAAACTCTTTAGAACCCATCGAAATTTGCAATTTTTGGTATTACTATGTATTTTAGGCAGGAGAATTGATCCTGAAATAATTCAGCAGAAATTTTTTTATGATTTAGGTGTGGGGTCAAATGTGCACTTACAATGCACATATATTCAAAACCCATGAAATCAATATTAATCAACCAAAACACACTATTCCTGGTATTATAATTATTTTGAGATGAGGAATCTATCTAAAACCATTTTGTTCAACATTTTGAGGGGAACCAGAGTTCAAGAATTTAAGTTTTTGAAAAAATAACTATCTTTTTTATGGTAATCATAAAGAAATACTTAATTTTTTCGTTAGCATAAATATCAAACACGATTTTGGACAATGGTGGCCTTGACAGATCTAAAGTATTCAAGTGTTTAGTGAAAGTAAAATGAAAAAAAAAAAAAAAAAAAAAATCAACAAATGTATCAACTTCTGTGACATGCAAATCATAATCACTCTTACTACCATCTATACTTTATTTCATCAAAATTTCAAAATATAAACAAATAGTAGTCATGTTTGTTTATTTGCTGAAAATCATTAAATATTGATTTGAACCAGTCAGTTCCAGATTGTAATCAATGGAAATTTATTCATTATTTAGAGAAAAAATAGCTCTTTTTACTTCCTAGTAAATAAACCAATGGATTTCCCACTGCAGAATTATTTCACATGTTCATTGAATAAATAGTATATGTTAAACATGATTTTCTATTCTTCAAACATTAAGCATCATTAGCACCTTTTCTTTTGAATACAACTCATATAAGTCCAATATGGAATTATTTATCAGTACTATGCATTTGAACTTATTGATAATTCATTACATGAGTTACATCTGGCACAACAGAGTCATTCAAGTAGCCTAAGACTTTCGTCAAAAATTGTTCAGAAGTAGTTGGACAACCCAATATATTTCACAAGAAACCTCCAATTTTTCACCTGAAAAGATAATATTCCTAGCCCACCTTCTTTTTTTGTCTCATGGGCATTGGTTTCATCTTGTGCTTTTTTTCGTTATGTCATCAGTGAATTTTATGGTATGGCAACAATACTAGCAAAATTTAGTTCATTGCAATGAATATAGGAATTCTATAGTTAATTTATAGTCAGTATCAATATGGTTGAACAAGGTTGGGGATGAACTGTATATGGCTATGATGAATTGTTATGTAACCCAATGAGTAATAAGAAGTTAAAATGATGTAGTGAAATCAAATGAATTGATTTTTCGGTGCGAAATGCGATTAAGATAATTTTTTAAATTGAAAATGGGAATGTAGTGTCACATAATTTTCAGTGAAGATGACAATAAAATTCACAACTTTTGTTTTTGTCGATAAGAAAAAAAATTTCAAACTAAATTAAAATTCAATTATAATAACGCTAAAAATTGGGAAGTTAATTTTAAAGGTACCGTTGATGAGAAAAACAGATACTACACTTTGATCTTGAAGTAAAGGCCGCAAAAGACTGAAACACAGAACTAGTGTGGTGCTGACTAATAGAATCATTTTCCAAGGTTTTGATCTTAAATAATTACATTCATTTTTCTTGTTTTTGTCATTGTTATCAGTAGAAAATAATGGGGGGAAAAAACAAGCACAAAAAGCCAATTTTCGGGGGGTGTTTATCAGTTATAATAAGCTCTCAAGTTCGTGCACATTTTCTAGGAGTAGCAGGAACAGTAATGCTGTCTAAGGGCTTTAAGAAGAAGACATCTAACAAAAACTATCAGTTCATCAGACAATTGAAAAACGTTATAAATTACGGAACTTTATTCTTCAATTTGATGATTTCGATGCAGTCGCGTCTGAGTTTCGTTCAGATGCATCATGAAATTATTCAAAAACAGAATTTACTTTAGAACCCCCAAAGTTATGTTGGAATTCAAAATTTATATGTGTACACTGCACATATACGATGATTGTGCGGCTTTTAGATCAAATCAAAGCCATTTACCCGAGAAAAGTAAGGACACGTAAAAGTGGGTGTGACTCAAAACATTTCAAGATTCTTTGTGTAAGAATAGGGATTTAAATAGGCCATGTCAAACCAAATAAGAAATCCTTTCACGCGAAAAAGCAATGTCTAGCAATTAGGGGTGTTATTTTGTCGCCTTGAAGAACGAGAGACTTGTAGTTGTATAATATTCAGTCGGTAATAAAAAGAGGTAATTTTATCGAGAACTGACCTAATCCTACGCAAATATAATCGAAACGGCGTCTCAGAAACCGCCAAGCAAAATTCTCAGCATAGTCAAAGGTTTCTTCAGTTTTTAAGTGTGTCTACCTGACTAGTAAGTGGCTTTATACGTATTAGGTAACAATAATGGAACTATGGATGAAAGTTTGAACATGTTTTTTTAAAAACCCCACTCCAAAAAAGGGAGTGGCAATTTACAATGTAAGTTTCTGTTAAATTAGTCATGGTCTGCGTCCGGCTGTATTCATGCTTGTTTTGATTATGTTTTAATTCGGATTTTCAAGTGATCACTGCCAAGTAAAAGGCAACAGAAGAAGCTTATTAATAGATAACTCCTTTTCCTATCTTTTAATTGAACATCCCGAACATGCTGCCAAAAGTTTTTATTGAGTGACAAACCTGTTTTCAAGCTTACTTCATAACTAAAACTAAAAAAACATTGCTATTGCCTCTTCCACAGACTTATTAAAAACAGAGAAACCTTTTTTTTAATGACAGAAAAGAAAAAAGTGTACATTCAGCTGAAATAATTCTTGACAACGCAAACTTTTCAGGATTACTCTGCTTGAAAATATCATAAAAAGATCGAGACATTTACATTTTTTGTATTAACATACTTCTCTTTTTTTTCTCAATTTCGAAAAAATAGAAAATCTTTAATGGTAAAGAGTATTTCGGAACTTCTCAAGTTATCACCAAAAAACATCAAGATCACCAAAGATAAATCAACATGAAATAATCTATCAAATCACGAATGATCAATGAATTAACTTGACCCTGAAATATGGACATTGGACAACAATAACAACATCAGACAATTGTTGGTGTCGCAAGTTGTGGCAATTTCTCCTAGTATTCATGGAAGATTTGAAGTCATAAAACCCAAAAAGAATATTCGGTTAGACGAAGATAATTTTTGGTTGACAATAAAATAGCTACCCCGATCGTAAATTGTAAAGTTCCAAAGGGTCGCTCACTCGATCTTCGAAACGACGCACCACTTTTGAGCGCCGTTTTTATCATCGAGAGAGCGAGTGCGTGGTGTAGAACTCAACAATTTACAATTAGGGTAGCCATTTTATAGCCAAAACCAACCAAAAAACTGTTTGAATTAACCACCATAAAAGTGAACTTTATTACCCAGTTACTGACATTCATTTGAGGAAGAAGGAATCAACAAATCAGATGTTATTGTTTAGTTTTCTTTTGGAGACATGATGACAGTCCTTTTTTAGTCTTTTACATTCATCGAAAATAAAGATTAAGTTAGAGAATGAAAGAATAAATAGGAAAAATGAATGAAACTAACAATTTGCGATTTAGAAAATACCGCTAATAGAAATTGTTAACGGTGGAAATAAACGGTAAAAATATTGATGAATTTCAAGTGAAGAGAAAACCCCCCAAATGACAATCATAACACAATAATTGGCGAGTAAACAAAACACACCTGCTTTCTGAGATGTAATGAAAAATCACCCGTAAATTATGCAGTATCAATAGAAAATGCTAGAGCAGTACATTCGAATAGTGCCATCAATATCAAGTGCTACAGCCAATCTGATGTAAATTTGTAGAATTTTGAATATCTTCAGAGACTTTATACCAAATCTTTTTTTACTATTCAACTGCTGCTTATTATTATAAGTCTGCTACAGAATGCCATACACCATAAAAAAATACATACCTCGATATTTATCCAGGAATATTTGCCTCACAGACGACACCTGGTCTGGTGTGGCTGGTTCCTGTAGATGAGAACGATATTTTCGTGTTAGCGAGACCATAGCAAAAAAAAATATGGTGATAAATACAAACTGATAAGCGAGTTCAAAGTAAATATAAGATAAACTTACATCATCGTCTATATCCCCTGCCGCCATGTTGGTCGGCAACTAAAGAGTTTATTCAAGGGAGGTAATTCTTAGTTTCTTCCGCACAAATCCTTTCTTAAAGATTCAGTTCTTTTTGCTTATTATAATTTCTATTTTTTCTCTCTTTTATTCTTCTTCTTTAATACTGATTTCTTCCTTTCTTCCGTTTGCGTTTCTGTTTTAATAGCATCCCAGGAATTTTTGTTTGTTTTCACCTGATATTCACAGCTACAAACTTTTCGAATTTTTCCTTTGAGTTTTATTTGTTCACCATGCCTACAACTAGATAACACAGCTTTTAAATATCTTTAATTTCAATATTCTTCAATAAATACGTCAGTGTACAATACACATCTCTCTTTCAATACTACTCCCTCACTTCAAACAGATTCCCTTCAACAAACTGATCACAGAAAGCAGTTGAAGTCAAAACAGTTACCATGTGGGAGGAGAGACATCTGTTGGGAAGTGCCTCTACTGGAGCCTCTTATGCTCGAGGGCCATCCCTGAGTGGGGCCGCAAAATGACGTCAGCATTTGCCATGTGATTAACACCCACATTCAAGAGAGATAAATACCATCTTTACAGCTGTGCTTGTATTGAGGAAGCATGACATTTGAAAGTTTTCACTATGACATTGTCTTCCAAAGACCATAGATAAGGAGTAGAACAATTTTCTTGATAGGAATAGAAAATATTATAAAATTAGATAATGATGGTCATAAAGCTGACTATCTCTCTTATACTGTATGTTGAAAATTCTTCTTACAAGAGAAAAACATGTTCAGCAGCATAAACATATTGTCAGCTGTATGCAGTTGTGGAAATAGGGGGGTGGTTACTCACTGCTACAGCGTATACCTACTTCATAATTTCCAGGTTGTTATCTACTAATGAAGACATTACCGTATACTTAGTTCCTAAAATCCATTCCCATCTCAGACTGTATGGATTATGAGTCACTAATTAATTCTTTTAAGCTAATTTCAATCCTTTCTTCATCCTATATGTCTAATTATAGAATGAACAATATGTTTTTTCTTGTTTATTTCTCTGTCCATAACAATGGAATCTTCAACTTATAAACAAAGTAACTTTTCATTTCAAAGAGTTTAGTTGTCTCTTTTCTAAAAAAAAAATCATGTCATAGAAATTCAAATTTGTCCATGATTTTTCACTGGGTTTAACTAGTATATATTCATATATATATATATATATATATATATATATATATATATATATATATATATATATATATATACACAATACAAATCAGGAATAGGATATAATATAACACAATATTTAACATGTGATGGGTTTATTTCGTGTAGTGCTCGATACAATCAACATTAAACATCTGTAGTGCCCACCTTTTCCAGCAAAAGAAAACCATACATATCCGGAGTTATCTGCCTTGGCAGGGATCTACTTGCTATCCCCTACATCTCTGTAGAAAAGGTAAATTCCTTGTCGCTTCCTCTTTGACATCACACAGAACTACCAATAAGATAACTGATCGTTATCTTTATTTAAACTGTGGTGGTGAAATCTCTCTCTCTCTCTCTGCTTTGATGGCCTTGAGATAAGCTCGTTCTTTTCTCTCACTCTTTAGTTAAGATAGTTAATATAGTTTTCATACACACTTACTTTGTACACACTCATCATCACATATTCATCTCAAAAAACACATCCTATCTAAGTTAAGCACTCTCATTGTAATTAGGTCAGACCTCTAAAGATAACTTCATAGTGGTTACAACTAGGATGACCAAACTAACGGACATTCCACAGACTCTATCTCGCATTTGATTAGTGCCATTCCTTTCCCTTCATTCTTCTTATCTCAACATTCTTATCAGGGTAGATCCCTCCACATTTTCATGTCGGCAGAAATTCAAGTCCTCATTTATTTTAATTCACCCCTGAATTAAAACTTATCACTGTTGTTAACCTATTCATTTGTTCTTAATTCCACGTTTTGTTAACAATCCAACTAACTGTGTTCTAACCTTGTTTTTGTGCTTAAGCAGTGAACATGCTACTTACCAGGATTTATCTCATTAAATCAATTCTGGTAATTTAATATTTCAGGGGGCTAATATAATTATCAGCCCTAAATCATCAATTTGATTCAGAGTAGAGCTTAAAATATAATGGAGTAACGATTTTCTATACAAACACGTTTATGTTTCTGCCCTGCTTGGGCTTCTTCCAGCAAATGATTCAGTTTATTTCAGATTCTTATTTAGGACATCTGGTGGGGAGGCTGTGTCTATTTTTCTAGGTGGTAGGATAATTTTGGGTTTTTTGGTTTATTTTGTTTAGCGGTTGGTCATTGTTATGTTTTTTTCTGTTTTTTTTAGTGGGTATGCTGTGCTTATTGGTCATTATAAATTATAAATTAGAAGGATATGGTGTAGGCCTTTTCATTATCAGTTTGTAATTAATCCATCAGTTCTTTGTGGTATGTTTCCTCTTTGAGAGTATTTTATCTTCACTTAAATCTGTTTCCCAATGTTAGGGTTCCCTTTTATATGACATCAGTTGATAATTTAATTATTCTAGGTTTGGTCTGTATCCACATGTCCAAGATAATTATGGTGATTGGGTTGTTCTTTTAACTGATTGGAGGAATTAGATATCTATGTAGGTCAATTTTTAGTATATCTATATGAGGGTTGTTGAGTTATGTTTGTTAATAGAAATTTTGAGCGATCCTGGCATTTTAACACCGCTTCATTTTTTCTGTTTAATAATTCTGTTTTTTGTTTTTTGTTCTAGTGGCAAAAGTGAAGATTTCAAATTTCACATTTAGGCTTAGGTAACACGGGGTTTAAATATTCTGGCATGTGGATGTTTTTTTTAATATTTTCCATATTACAGTCAGTTTGAGTTGGCTATCAGTTAGTCTCAAATAATATATTGATAACAATGAACTGTTTTTATATTTTTTATTTGCAAATGACAATATATGGTGGGCTAATATATGGTGCTTTTGATATTCGTATACAATATTTCACTTCTAAGGGTTTCTCTAGGGTTGATAAACCAGCTTTTTTTCTTGTTTTCTTTGTTTAGTGATTGGTCATGGCTTAAGATCATCAATAGAGATACAGAAATAATTGAACACTGTAGACGGACAGTATTCTTCAACAATCAAGAACAATGGGCTAAAAAAATGATGTCTGCGGCTTTGATGTTTCTATGTGTAGTTTTGATTCAACCAAGAAGTTTGACTAAATCGGTTTGTATATTTTACATAACTTCACCAGAAAACTAGATTCTTAAAATATATGAC
Organism: Thysanoteuthis rhombus; assembly: GCA_963457665.1. Lineage (NCBI taxonomy): Eukaryota > Metazoa > Mollusca > Cephalopoda > Oegopsida > Thysanoteuthidae > Thysanoteuthis > Thysanoteuthis major. Next base: position 12,336,704 of record OY735232.1, on the reverse strand, counting down.
CATATGGAGACAATAGCCTACTAATTGTACAAAACAGCAATTCGCAAAAATATGAAAAAGTTAAAAAATATATCATAAGAGAAATAAAAAAACTGAACTTTAAAGTTGAAATCAAGGCCAATGTTAAAAATCAAAATTTTTTAGATGTTACTTTCAGATGTTACTATACCCTCCTAATTTATAATTTAAATGATAACAACCATAAATCACATTGAAAAGAAAATTCTGTAATTACATATATCAACACAAGTTCTAACAACCTAAACAAAATCATTAAAAAGATCCCTAAATCAATGAAAACTAGACTAATATATAATTCATTAAATGAAACAATATTCAATGATGTTTGAAAGAAATATACTAAAGCGCCAAAGGACAGCAGTTTTACCGAAACTAACTTTAAATATGAATGAAAACATAACAACAACAAAAAAAGTGCAGGTAGGAAAATCATCTGGTAGACACAGTCAATCAATCTAAAAGCAGAAACCAATTTGGGGTAAATATTCATTCAATTAATAGTAAATCATTTCCCCCGAGCAACGCCTTGTGGAAAATATTTAACAAGAAATAAATGAAAATTAGCTATAGTTGTACAGATAATTTTAATAAATTTATAATGGAAGTAGTGAATCCTTACATCATTATAATATATATATATATATATATATATATATATATATATATATATATATATATATATATATGTATACAATCTAGAATTGTTAGATCTCTACAAATCCCAGCTAATAGAAACGACTTCAATATATTCCATTACATCAGTTTTTGTTCTTCTCTTTCCAGTTTCTTGTATTAATGATGATCATTAATCAAATATAAGGTGAGCTGTTGCACAATGAGCGAATGTTTGAGTAAAAAAAAAAAGCATTCAATATTTGTATGATTAAAACCTACTTTAATGTCTCCTATCCCATTTTCTATTGTCATCACCAAAGGGACAGAATTCAATTCTATTTCCTCTTCCACCTCTCAATATTACTGCCTTTGGCTAAATGATATCAGGTTTACACAAAAACAAAGTACGTATATACAAATACAAACACATACACACGCACTTATACATATATATATATATATATATATATATATATATATATATATATATATATATATATATATGTATATACACATATATATATATGTATATATATATATATATATATGTATACATACATACACACACACATATATATATATATATAGAGAGAGAGAGAGAGAGAGACATATACTTACGTATTTATATTTATGAATATTATTTGAAATGGCCTCCCATTATACACAGAAAATGAGTCACTTTGGTATAGACAGCATAGATAGAATAAACAAAAATAGGGCTGCTTCTGTTATTTGGGCCTTTGCTTTGCTGTCAGGCTGTTTAGATCAATGTTAATTAAAAATGGAAAGAAATAAGAGAATTCATAAGAGAAAAACATTGTATTATCTTCGCTTTGAATAAATTGTTTTCTTCTCAATTGTTTTGAATAGATTGTTTTCTTTTCAATTGTTTTGCCTTGCTTATTTCTTTTTATTTCACGCTCGGAATACCAATCAGGACCACTTATCAAAACTTATAAATGGGCACTTTTTCTCCTTGAATAATTTTGTGATGGCCAATCTGTGAAAAAGCCCAAAATTTAAGATTGCCAGTGTTAAAAAAAAAAATTGAGATTGCCAGCGTTTGAAAATAAAAAACCCTAAACAAGTATTTATTAATTAAAAATGAAAAGAAAATAAGAAAATGATAGTAAAATCATGTTTTGAAGGACAGTTTTTTGAAAAGTCTGTAATGGGGAAATTTCGTGGTGGGTACTTTTCCCGGACCCATTAAGCACTACTACCTATTACAAACTGGTTTAAACACTTTTGCTGGATTCAAGTTATTCATATGTTCTGACAATAATATATATGTATCTATCAATGTATACATGTATCTGGACTTCACTCAGCTCAATGCATTCAGAGTAGAAATATTAAATTCTGCTCACTCACACATGCTCCTCTAATGAGTTATGAAATTGTTTTTTTTTAAACAAGGCCACCCCAGTTCTAAGTGGAGAGTTCAATTAACAATATAAATTTATACTAAATTTACGTGATAAAAATGAGCATATATGGCAGGGGGGGGAGTGATTCATAATTTCCCTTGGTTTTAGTTCTCATTCCTTAACCTTGAAAAATCAGTTGTATAAAAAATGTTTTAAAAAATCTACATGCAAGAAAAGTAAATGCATGTGTATAGAAACTGCTAGAAACAATACTTGTTTTTCTTTAGAAAGAATCAGATTATTTTCTTATATCCAGTCAAAACCATATATATATATATATATATATATATATATATATATATATATATATATACAAAAACAGATCAAAATCAATTTTGGCAACTCTTCCATATAGTAATTTGAGTTCATCTTTCGAATTTCTTTAATTAATTCTGAACAACATTTCAGAAGGATTGAAAAAAAAAATATTTATGATGTACATTCCTGCTAAATGTGTCCCTTAATTTGTGTCTGGCAACCTTCACATTTGTCTTTTGGAAACTTGGACTTTTTGGTGATCACTGCCCAACAAATGGCAGGAGAAATGACTTATTCATCAATCACCTCTTTTTCAAATTTTTCATTTGATCACCCCCCCCCCATCAAGCTATCCTGCAAAATACATTGATGGCATGGTGGTTCCAAATAAGTGACAAATTAGATTTATTTTAATATTTTTTTCCTGCATTTGTCATTTGGGCAGTTGACAGTCAGAGGTCAGTCAGAGGTCAGCCAGATAAGGCTGTTAAAGAGGGAAATAGCAGAAACACTCGCATCAGATTTCACTTGAGTTCTGCCACCTGCCAAGCGGTCAGATGATTTCACTGAAGAAGAAACATCATCCCTTGACCATACACATAATTTCTAATAGATATTCATATAAAATAAGAACTCAACAGAGAAAACTAAGGATGTTTGAGTTGCTATTTCAATAGTCCAACCACTAAGATGACCACCACCAGCCTATGAAAAAGACTGAGGTAATTTATTAATGGACATTGAAAGATGTTACATTTGGTGTGATGTCAAATTTATATTATTACAGCGAAGATCAAGGTAACATGATAATATATGCACTGTAGACCTATCATAAAGTATTTGATATAACACAGAATCGCTTATAACTTGGTTTGGGCATGGGCCCTAATTTTCAAAATTTTATGTATAACTTGTATGTAAATAGCCAAAATAGAAAAAAAAAGACCCCTAAAAAATGCTCTGTACTGGGCCTATCAGTATCAGTAGCACAGACATATTGAAACTAGATAGGCTAATCAGGTCAGTATTGCCAAATCATGGCTAAAGATTAGATAAATTGAGTAGAAATGGGCTGAATTGAACTCAAATGACCTTGAGTGATCTCTAAGATCAATTTGGCTTAGTCTGTTACCTTGGATGTGGTAAGATATACCCATATACTAAATTTTGGCACCCTTGTGGCCCACATCTCTGAGAATTGTCCACAAATGACCTCAGATGACCTCAAATGACATCAGTGATCAATTCTGCATTGCAGATAAGCTTTGACTGAAAAGATAAACCTCTATGCCCAATTTCTGTTTCATCAAAACTGAATTGTGGCTCAAAACTAAGAAAATCATTTTAAAATGATCAGACATGACTGCTGGTGCCTTTGAACGACCTCAAAAGTCAATGTAATTGATGGTGATCTTTTTCATGAGAAGAAGTCATCATCATCATCATTAGTCTTTTATCATCCATTGTTGGACATAAACCTTCTGCAGGATCTGCTACGATTCTCTATCATGGAGCCAGTATTTTCTGAATTTGTCTAGTTCATCTCTCTGTCTTGTATTCTGCCAGCCTCGGTTTCACATGTGATCTCTGGGGATCCATGTTGTGAGTCGTGATGTCCATTGGTTGTCTGCCATACTTACAACATGGCCTGCTCATTGCCATTCAAGTTTTTTAATAGATTCTATGATGTCTCGGACTCCTGTTTTCTTCCCGATATACTGTACTGTCTTGTGATCTCTCCATGTGAGGTTGAGCATGATTCTCTCGTGTACACGTTGCATGCTTCTCAGTTTGCGGGTTTGTCTCTTGATTAGGTTCCATGTTTCAGCTCCATAAGTGACTATCGGGAGAATGCTTTGGTTTTATACTCTTCTTTTTAGGATTCGACTGGTTTTTGAAAGTTGAGCTTCCTCTGCTGAAGGCTTGCCATCCCCCGGTGATTCTTTGCTTGATTTTCTCTTCTTCTGAGGGTCTCACGGGGATTCGTTGTCCTAAGTAAATGTAGTGATTTACTTTCCCCAGTTTTGCATCTTCAATTTTGACAGTTATGTCCTTATTCTTGATGTCATTGTTGCACATGAATTTCATCTTACTGATGCTCATGTGTAGGCCAACTTTTTTGCTTTCTTCGTTTAGTTCATCTAGCATTAGTTGGAGGTTGTGTAGGTCTCTGCGAAAAGGACGATGTCATCCGCAAATCTGAGGTTGCTCAGATATTCGCCATCTATTTTGATTCCTCTATTCTTCCAGTCCAGGTTCCGGAAGATCATCTCAAGGCAGGCTGCGAAGATTTTGGGTGAGCTGGTATCACCTTGCCTTACTCCTTTTTGGAGTTGAAAGGGTTCAGAGTCCTTAATTAGCCTGATGAAGGAGTTGCTGTGATTGTATATATGTTGCATTACTTTGACATATACAGGGTCTACACCTTGTAGAGTGATAGCCTTCATGACCATGGGAATTTCTACAGAGTCGAATGCCTCCGTGAAGTTAATAAATGCTACAGCGAGTAGTATTTTGTATTCTGCTGCTTTTTCTTTCTGCTTATTTATTGAATGGAGATGGTTCATGATCAAGTAACTTCTATATCCAGCCTGTTCCCGTGGTTGGTTTTCATCAGGTGTTTTAGTGATCTAGTTACCCATAGACTAAATTTCAACATCCTTGGTACATAATTGGAGCATATATATATATATATATATATATATATATATATATATATATATACCTGATACAGCATTTCACAACACAAGGATACTCACACATCCTCAAAGAAATATAAGTTGTCCAACAAAAACAAATCAGACCGCATAACCCTAAAAATAAACATTAAAGTAAACAACTCTAATAACAGAAACTCTTACACAGATATTCTGGAACACAACCCTGTCAACATCTTACCTCCTATCCTATCCATACACTAACACTAATATGAATATTTATAAAATGAAAAATCACACAATGTCAGTTTGATCCCATCATTTTAATCTTTACCAAAGAAAGGACCATCATGAAAAGTGCAAATCTGAATGATGAAAACTCCCAATAGATATTACCATAGCCCTTAAGGTTCCATGAAAATTTCCGAAGGTTTTCTTTGGTATTTTCAAGTTTCCTTACTCTTAAACTATTAACACCCCCAAGATTGTTTATTTTATATTTCCCTTGATTTTTTTACCTTTAATACATACTATCTTTTTGTCACTTCCACAATTAACTTCCAACTTTTCTATCATATACACTCTAGAATGACCTAGATTCCCCAGCTGCAAGGATTAGGCTGAAAAGAGATTGATTCTAAGACACACTTGTCAGTCTATAGTCATAAGGACTCAGGAAGGATGAGAATACATATACCTCCATTAACACTTTACATGATGGCTCTGATATTGGAAAAACTGTTCATATCTATGCCTGCACCTTCTAACAATTGAAGTCCAAATGAATATATAACTGCTGTTGATGGAGTTAAACTCGGAGACATGTCCGGATGCTACACAATTAAAATAAAGATATCAACTGATATTGGGAAATAATTGACTTGGATTTTTGGAAAAAAATTTCTTCTTACATGATTAGTGTTTAAAGCTGTAAACTTTCTAAACTCTCTCTCTCTCTCTCTCTCTCTCTCTCTCTCTCTCTCTATATATATATATATATATATATATATATATATAATTAATAAATCCTGTAGCAGCCCGATTTTCTTTTAATTATTTATTCTATTTATGTTATCTAGATCAAATGACACATTCACAGTGTAATGATGGGAGATAATTTCAAATAGAAATTCAATGTAATATAATACAATCTATAATCATATATGTGTAGGGGAAATATACACCACAAGTTGTATATATTATTCCAAAAAACCTTCTTTCCAACAATATTGAATAAATACATCAAACCATCCCTCAGTCATTCTGAAACAGGTCCCAAATACAGTTGATATGAGATTAACATTAAATTCATCAAATAAAAAAGTCTTTCCAACAAACTGCCGAATGTACCAAAAAGCACATGAAAAGAGTGAATTTGTAAAACATAAACTTGATAATGTAATAAAAAATAAACAAAAGAATACCAAATCTAGAAAAAGATGTAGAAAATGAAATATTATTTGGTTTACCCCATCCTTCAATAAGCAGGTAATCTACTTAAAAAATATTTCTCATTTAACGACAGATTACACTGGATTTTCAAATTAAAACTGTCGTACAGCTGCATGAATAACATGGAAAACATAATATATTAGAATTTTATCATTGCAATAACAAAATTCTAAATCAAATAAGTAATAAAAAAATTGAACTGAAATCAAGATGAAAAATGTATATGTAGAGAACGTATGGGTGCCACAAAACAATTGCCTAACACCGGAAATTTTACATAGAGCACAAAAATATACAATGACAAATATTCTAAATTCTACATAATAATCTCTCATTCAAATTTCAAGAGCAGATTAGCTAACCATAATTCCTGCTTTTATCTTGAAAAGTAAAAAAACGACACCTCACTATCTGTTCATTCCTGGAAACTTCGGGATAGAGGAAAAAATCCGATAGAATAGAGAATATCATCTCTATCATTGTCCATGTGGACAAATATTGGCGTAGTGGTTAGAGAATTGGACAGAATTACTGCAAATAATCTGATGGTTCTAGGTTCAATCCCAGTGTGAGATAACTATAATTCAAAAATACTACTACTGCTAAGAAGGGAGTGCGGTCTATATACCCCTGTCGGTTAAATAAAGGGTTCGGTTCGTTACTTCCCCCACACCGACCAGATGATACCTGATGAAGACCGTAGAGTACAAAGGCCAAAACGTTGTGTAGAAAACAACCAAGATGAGGATAGTCTGAACAATAATGGAGATAATAATAATACCTCATCTCAAAAATTCAGAGTAACACTAGAAAATATCAGTTAAAAAAAAACAATGTGAGTACAAACTATTATTCAAAGTACAATCTGTGCCTCAGTGGTATATATATATATAAATCGCTTTTTTAGCTCTTCAGGTAGACATTGTGATGTGATTGGGCCTTTCAGTTATATATATACCCAAAAAATAATTTCCATCATGTTTAGAAATGTGATGGATGGAATGAATTGTAATTATTAGTCTTGCAATCATTATATGATATTGTTTTTTCAAGGTTTCAAACTCACGTTACATTACAATTACTTGCTTTTGTTCTCAAATGATGTTCGTTTTTTAATACATAGTTTTATTTGTTTGTTGAATTAAAAGGTATTATTTCTTCAAGTGGTTTTCATCTTTAATTCACAAAATTTCCCTGTTTTCAAGCATGCTTATAATTTTTTTATTATTTCGTTTGTTTTTTTATTATAAAAAGAAAATCATATATATATATATATATATATATATCAGTGGTGTGCATTGAGGGCATGCAAGTCATGATTTGTTTCAGGAATGTCAAATCCAATTATCATTAAATAAAGAATTTAAAACATTAAAAACCTTTATTATTTCGGATATCATTAAGAGGCATGCAACATTTAAATAACATGACGTGAACCACTGCTTAATCCAAGTCAATCTCCCTTAACGCCTACTTTTCCCAAGTTGTCTGCTGCAGTTTTGTCTCTCAGGTTGGAAGTTATATGGACATTTTTATTGACGCACCGTGTTTTCTCAAAACTCCATGAATGTACTCGTAAAAAATCATTTTCAAAGTAAATCAATTTACAAAAAGTGAACAATCATTGAAAATTGTATCAATTAATTTGTTTGAGAGAACTAAGGAGAAATAATTCTTTTTATGCTATAAAGCAACATTTTTCTTGCTCTCAGATGCAGCAAAATAACTTGTTTAACTTAGCATTTCCTCTTGACAAATGTTCCGTGTGATATTGCCAAGCAACAAGCAACTCCTAAGCGCATAAGTGAATTGTTGCTGTTAACTGAAATCAAGGGAAATAATTGATTTGTACCGAGCAGATGTTCATAAGTAAAAGAAATGAATAGATGAGTTAGCTGCCCCACTTTTAATCATTTCATAAATATCTATCATACCTCCTTTTAAATACGGTCCATAGAACAATTTTTTTTTTATTCATCTGGAATTTTTTCCTGTGGACAATATGAAACTGGAAATAACGTAGTTTGAAAACTTGTTTACATTTGCAATCCGATATGTAGAAATGTGTTGGGAAATTGGAACCTGATTTTCATACACATTTTAAAATTCCATCAAAAATATGCTAATGGCACGATTTCAATAAAAACTTAGAGGTATGTTCAATTTTGAATGAATATTTCCTATGAGAAAGGTATTTTGTGAAAAATTCTTATGGAAATATTTTCTCTCTCAAGTTGACTCCACCCACCAAATTTAATTTTATAAAAACTCGATGAAATATTCTAGTCAGCCCAACCTTATTACATTTAAGTACAGATTAGGGAGAAACTAAATCAGTTTTATTTGATCCAGCTACATTTTTTGTAAAATCACTTGGAAATCGCAATGCCAAAAAAGTGAAATATGTTCTGTTTAGAAAGTAGTTTTTTTAAATAAAGTATAGTGTACACTTCAAGTAAAAAATATCTGGTTGATTTTTTCATTATGGTCTTTTAAAAAATTTGTCATCAAATTATGTTTTGGCTAATGTGATAATTATGAAATTTTATGATCAGAAAGAATGGTGTTCTATGTATTGATGAATATAAAGTTTTATAAATTCAGTGATACCTATTTGAAAAAAGAATAATTTTGATTATTTTTGTTTTTATTACAAACATTACCATTATTTGTAGCTGATAACTGATGATCTTTCTTTGCTTACTATGTTTTTCAACATGCTATAACTACCATCCATAACAGTCATCCATCTTATCACAAGCCAAGCCAATACCTGACACACTTTCTGGTAGCTGGAGGTTTAAATTGAATTAAATTCCATAAGATCAAAGCTGACCTCTGAACTTCTGTTATGACCCCATCTGGTAATATTTTTATCTAATCCGGTCCATTATTCATTAAAAAAACTGAATCACCTAGTGAAACAAGATTATGTGATTTTAAATGAATGTAACATCTATAATGAAATATTGAAAAAATCTTTACTCATTTTATAACCACTCTACTGATGGTATTGAGCACTTCTTATTAAAGAAAGATCTTGATATATTAATACTTAAACTCACACTTGTATATTTATGGTTGTTCTCATATATATATATATGTGTATATATATATATATATATATATATATATATATGTATATATATATATAAATATATATAAATATATATATGTATATATATATATGTATATGTATATATATATATATATATATATATATATATATATATATATATATATATATATATATATATAGTGGCAACTTAGATCTACATTGTTGCTTATAAATAACAAATTGTGAAAACTTGCAGATCAAGCCTAATGTACAACCAAAATAGGACCCTAGCGGGTTCACCAAAAGTTGTCTAGTATTTAAAAAAATCAAATATGGTCTCATGACCAGACTTGAAAATCAATCAGAGGTCCATTTTAATATTTCAGCACTCCTTTGCCTTTCATTTCTATAAATAGCAGTCACTAAACCTTTCTCAGAAGTTATAGATCTTGCCCTGATGGTACGAGTCGGTTTTCTCTCTCTCTTCCTTTTCTCTTGGATTGGTATGATTTCACCAGCCTCCTGGCCAATCCAAACTTCACCTTTTCTTCCAACATGACCAATCACTATACTGAACAGCATCTCTCATAGGCTCTGCTCTTCATTTGTGTCCTCTTCTTTAGCTCAAAATGTGTATTTACCCCCATCTCTCATGAATGAAATAGCGATGCCTCTACTACGCAACTGTCATGATTATCTGTCTTCTAATTCACCTTACTTCAGGAAACATACATGGGCCAAACCACATGTGTTTTCTGTGACTTGAATAGTCTGCGCATTTTGTGTTTTTCAGCATCTGGGAATGGCCCCCAAGTTGTCCATATGCATTCATAAATACGTTGCTCATAACTTGGCCATTAGCCATACCTCTGATACCCTGTCTCCATAACCATTTCTTGGTTTTCTCCAAGCCTTATGGATTCAAAACATTTCAGTCCTCTGCTTCATTAAAATACGATTGCTAGTACTACTCGGCTCAGAGCTTCTACCTTTTGCTTTGAAGCTATTTCCTATCTTCCTCTTCTTTTCACAATCGTATTAATGTTCCTTTACAAGTATTTTTTTCCAGTCTTACATTGTTATAGATGTCTATTCATTAAATGTATGTTTTATTTGTTCATCAACATACTCGTATGCGTCTTCATTACAATCATTCATACTCTGTTTAATTTCGACGTCCACACTCATACTTGGTGTGCATAGACTCTATACTGTCATGCTAACTATCATTCTCCCTTCTTCCAGTGATGTTGGTGCGTGGCGATAAAAAACAAACTGCATAAAAGTAAAATCATTGGTCCCCCACAACTACATCATTTCATCGCGACAGAAACCAACAGCAATCACTACTCTCCCCCTCACACACTATAGGAGCCACATATAACTGATGATCCCAAGAATTATACAGAACAAATGGCCAATATACTTTATAATGTGAAGAGATAGAAGAACATATTGAAATAGAGTGATTAAGTTGAGATGATTAAGAAACTAGAATGTATACTGTTCTGATGGAATCATATGACATCGGAAAGTCTACAATTTGTAATATATCAAAAGGCAGAGAATAGAATTCTACAATTCATAGCCTTGTCTGAACCTTACAATAAAATTACAGAAAGAGAAAGTTTACACCGATTAAAATTAGAAAATGTCAATATAGTGTTGCATGAAAGGTTTTTATCGAAACAATCTGAAGCTATGGCAATTTCTTGACTGATGCTTATTGCCAAAGCAAAGTCTTTTAAGGAGCAAATGAACATTGGATCAGACTGCACATTTAGTGATGGACTTGTCATGGTATTAGACAATTAGACATTGCTGGATAAAGACTGTCGGCTCATACACAAGCAGCAACAAAATAAAGAACAACATTTGAAGAATTGTAACTATGACACAGCTGACAGGGCTTTACTAGAAATACTTGCCCACAAAAACTTTAGTGAGAAACCAAGAACAAAATGCAACAGGGTCTAAGCTTAATAAGGATAGACCAAGCCTTCTTACTCTAACCCTAATGCTTCAGGTCAGTAAAAAATTAAGCCTTTGGTGCCTATGGGCCTTTGAAGGAATCCTAGATGTGTCTGTGACCTATAAAGCCCAAGAGAGTGCTTGAATGGACTAGGACATATCTTGCAATTGGTTTGTTCATGATTTTGTTCAAACAGTTCATCAGAAATTAGAGAAGCTTGCAAATACAAAATGCTTGCTACTTCTCAACAACTGTAAGACTCAGCCACATGAATCAAAATTCATGTTTGATTGCAGAAATATCTATGCATATCACTTGCCATCAAACGTAGCATCGTTGATTTAACCCATGGATCAAGGAGTAATTACAAACTTTAAATGCTATGATAAAAATGATTTTATGACAAAAATAGTGAATAAAAATGTCAACCCTCCAGAATTTTATCACAGTTTTATGATCAAAGACGCAATATTTTCATTCATGACAGCATAGAACAACTTATGGCCAAACATGATATTTACAGATTTAGAGTGCAATCAAGACAAAAATTTTAAGGGATTCTGCACAAGACAGGAAAGATATGAAGGGCAAGAACCAACAGAAACTGTTAAATTATCTCTATGCAAACCTAATGCTGCTGACATAAAAGATTAGATACACACTGAAGATGATATTGACATTGAAGCCACTTTCACTGATCGAGAAATCATTCAAAGCATTATAATGCCTGATAAAATAGAAGAGAATTATTCTATAGAATTGGATGAGGGAGATGACAAAGTTGAAAAAAAATATATCTTGGTTACTGCAGAAAAGTGTATTGAAACGTTTATTGAATTTGTGGAACAAAACCAAGACTTCAGTCTTGAAGTGTCATGCATGCAAATATGGTGAAGAATAATTGCAAAGAAATTACAAAGTTGTAAAGAAAATGATGTATGAAAGTAAATAAAGAAAGCATTGGAAGTATCAAGTGTGCAGCAGATGTAGTAGAAGCTACAAGAGTTCCATCCACAGAAATCATGGAACTGAATGTTCCTTATTCTTTATTCTATTACTAATCCCTTATTCCGTCCTTTCCTCATTCTTTATTCTGTTTCTGCTCTGTTATTCTGTGCCTCATTCTCTATTTTGTTCCTGATCTGTTATTCTGTGCCTCATTCTCTATTTTGTTCCTGATCTGTTATTCTGTGCCTCATTCTTTATTCTATTCCTGATCTATTATTCTGTGCCACATTCTTCATTCTGCTTTTGATCTCTTATTCTGTGCCTAATTGAGAATTTCAACAGTTACTCCTTATTATGTCAAGAAAAAAGATCTTTTTATTTTTTGAAAATTCCTTCCTTTTTTAAAGTGTGTGTGTGTGTATGTGTGGGGGGTTCAATTTGCTGTGTTAGTTAATGCTAAATTGATCACTGGATTCAGCAGCATTCAAGCTTGTTTTTTGAAAATTCAGACTGTTTTAGTAATGGCTGCCCAACAAAAAGCAAGAGAAGTAACATATTTTCTAATCAGTCCTTTCCCAATTTTTAATTGATCACCACCAACACGACATGATGTCAACAGATGTTGGTCACACGATGGTTCCTATTGAGTGACAAACCAGACCCAAAGTATATTTTTTAGAAAAGCGACTATTTAACTCATTTCAGTAGAATGAGTCTGTTGTTACAAACAGTGGGTAGAAGATAATTTGATAAGCAAAATTGTTACTTTTAAGTGGAAGAGTCTATTGTTATGGACAGAAAAACAGACAAATCACTGAGTTTATTATACCAGCAGATAAGGAAATGGTGGTTCATGAAACAACAATGTTTTTTTCTCTTCCTTAGCTGACATTGAAATGTTGTTCGATTTTCAATTCAACTATACTTTACTGCAGAGGTATAAAAAGTCCAAAATATCATATGTAACGTATCAAGCCTCCTACCTCTATTGCAACTGAAGATGATTACTGTAATTTTTGTATTGTGAATAAAATAAATAAAAAATTATAAAAAATACATTTTTCATGAAGTATTTATTTATTAGAATGAAATAAGCCCTGGCATATCTATAAGATAAAATTTTCAAAAATATGTAACGGTTTGTCAATTTGGCTCAGTAGATAAGAGAGAGGCTACCAATCATTTAGTTATGATTTTAAATCACAGTAGAGGAATGTTAATTTTATAAGTGTATTTATTTATCAGAATGAAATAAACCCTTGCATATTCAGAAGATTTTGTAGATATGTAAGTCTTGGCTCAGTTGATAAGAAAGCCACCTATGAATCAGTTGGTAGTGATTTCAAATCATTGTTGGGGAATGTTGATTTTACATTTAGTTTGGTTTAAAATGACAGGATAGACAAACATCAAATAGTTAACACATTTAAATTTGGTGAGGATTTTTCTTGTTCTTATTTTGTTATGACAGGAAAACAAGGTCAACTCCAGACTTGGACTGAAGTTTGACAAAATTCAATTGTTTTAATTTTCTGTTGCTTATGTTACAGAGAGAGTAAACTAACTTTATACCAGCAGAAGAGAGTCATGACATTTTGCTTAAAACTTCAATGTTATAAAACAAAAATGTACAATTATTTTTGCTTGGTAAGATTCAATTATGTATCTTGTTCCTAATTTTCAATTGTTACTCAAAGTTGGGAAAAGGTATATGTATTCACCTGTGTTTCTGTCTCTGTCTGTCTATTTGTGAACACAATATCTCAAAAAATTCTCAATTAATTTCAATGACATTTTGTGGAAATGGGCTACTCAAGAATTGATCAAGTTTGGGGATGGATCCAGGATTTAAAAAAAAAGTTACCTTCCCTCTATTGTAACTAAATGTCTATACAATATCTCTAAAAATTCTCTATGAGTTCCAATGATATTCTGTCAGAAGGGTAAACCTTGTGCTAAGGAAGAATTGATCAAATTGAGTGGGTGGGGGTAGTTGAAGAATTTTTACAGTTATCTCCCCTGCATCGTGGCTATTTGTGAATTGATTTTCAATCAGTTTTTAGTAACAATGGAATTGGTTAGGTGCTGTCCAATTATTAATGAAGTTAACTCCGGAAATGTATGGATCGCTGCCCCGAAATAATTTTTCAAGTTCTTAAAAATAAAAAAAAACTCCTGAAAATGTGATTCAAGTTCTGAAATGATCCTAAAAATATAACACAGGAAATCTTTGGAATGTTTTTTGTACATTCTTCAAGGGGGTATGATATTAAATGAACAACAATTATTCTCTTTCGATTTCATAGGCAACAGAAAATATCTTCTGAAAAGACTCGATGAAACAGCTCAGACTTGATTACTATGTATGTAATTATTCACAACAATGACGTTAATGAAAGGTTACATAACCCGTAGATCATAGGGGACGAAGTGGTAGCTGGAGACTATTAGAGTAATCTCCCCTTGATATTTGTAATCTGTTAATGTCACCTCTATCACACGTGAAGACTTGATCGAGAAGTTTTAGAGGGCAATTTTCTCTCATTAAAAATCTCAAGGTGCATATGACACATCCAAATTCTTACTCAATCCCGATTTCTACAATTCAATCCTCCGGTAAATGGAAAAATAAACAAGTTCAGTTATCTAACAACTTACAAGTTCCCGATAGAATTTTCTCGGTTGTGTGATATACACTACCTTGTGGACAAAAAGTACGGAAGCTCCTAAATGGCATAATGAGTTGTCAAATGTTGACTACAAATTTAGTTCGGGTGGTAAGCTCACCTAAAGGGTAATTGCAATGAATTGGATGATTTGTGACGATTACATTTAATGATCTTTCTAATTTTATATAATTACAAAGTACACTTTATGACATATAGCCATGAGAAATCAGTGATGATGAAATTAATTTGAATTTACTTGCTAAAAGGCCATCTTTGCCAGCCATTAAGCTCGAGGTCAAGTCACTTCCTTTGTATCAAAATTATATCATAATTATTTGTAAATAGATAAATTGGGGAAACTACTCCATAATTAACATTTTTCTCTGAAAGGAAAATAAAAGTTTAAAAGTTACTCCTCTCTTTTTACACGGAAGAAGTTTCCCCTGACTTTTGATCCCTAAATAGGAAAAAGTTTCCTCTCACTTTTGACCCCTTAAGCAGAAAAAGTTTTACTCCAGTTTTGATCTCCCCCCCCCCAAAGAGGAATCTACCCTCCACTTGTAAATTCTGTAAAGAGAAAATGTTTCCATTCTCTTTTGACCTCTTTACTTTTAATGGGAAAAAATTTCCCTTTGCTTTTGACCCTCAGAAGTGAAAAAAGTTCTCCTCGACTCTTGACCATCAAAAGTGGAAAAAAAATTCCCCCTCACTCTTGTGCCCCAAAAAGTGTGATCAGAATATGAGGACAGGTAAAACAAACAACTTTCAAAATAGTTTAATCAGAATAAACGTTCTTTTCACAACATTCTCTGATGTGATCATAACTAATGGACACAAAATAAGGGTCTAGTCCATCATTATAGTTACATCATAAGTAGAACCCCACTCCCGAAACAAAATGTATTCTTTATTTTCTTCAAGCATTTTGAAGGTATCAGGCAATACATGCTACATGCCTAAGATTCATGGTTTTTGTTGTGTACACACTCATGCAAATAGGAATCCTGTTGTTATCATATAGATTTAAATGAAGAACTCAATTCTAAATTAATTTCAACTGCAAGCAGCAGTAAGATAATTTAAAATTTATGATTATTTTGAAAAATTAAGAAACAAATGATAAGATCTATAGAAAGAGATGGAAGTCTGTAGGAATATAGGAATATATTATGATGGTCATAATGATGTTATCTTCAAATAAGAAAAATATTTCATGACGGCTGAGAGTATCATTTGAAACCACAGATATGTTTGGTCATTTTTTTCCAACTTGGAAGAGGTACATGTATTCATTTGTCTATCTATCTGTTGGTTGGTACAATATCTCAAAAGGTTCTCAATTAATATTTTGTGAAAGAGTAGGCTATAGGCTATAATTAAATTTTGGGGCAGATCCTTGAATTTTTTACAGTTACCTCTCCAGCATTACCAACAGACATGCTATTATTCAGAGTTACTTTTTGTTTTAAAATTATGTAATATGTAATATTTGAGCACCTAGAAATTCTGATCAAATCATTCCTCATTAAGTCTTCACCATACTGTTCATTCTCAATGATTATGAGTTGTATCGAATTTGAATTGAGTTCAAAGATTGTGAACCCGCACAGAAAAGATAATCTTTTGTGCATCCGTAGTTAGTAAAGACTGATAATCAATCTTAGCCCACTGTGTAACTCTCCTTTTTTCCGCCTTCTCCTACCATTCCTCTAGAAGTAACATCAGTGGCAAAATGGCGTCATTCAGGGGTGCATGTCGGTGGTGCATTGTGCAATTTAATTCAACGTCAACACCATTAAATCAATTACTACAAAATTTCCACCGACCCTCTGTATGCGCCTCCCATGTACCCGGTTCCGTCAGACGGTTTAGCGTACTCAGGAAAGTTGTTGTATCCAAGGAAAGTATATCCCGGCTCGGTGAGTAGAGTGAGAGGGGATTTTCCTCTTATTTTTTTCCTTACAGTTATCATGTTTGTAAAGGTACAAAAATCTTGTTATCCATTCGTTCAAGTTATTTGTATAATATAATATTTATTTTGTGAATAGAGTACGATAGTGTTAAGTTATAAGTTACGAGCGATCAATTTGCGCCCCACGAAAATATATTGATGGTTCGAGAAAATTGAAATAAAAATCGTAAAATGGTTCAATGTGAGTGAAAAATTATCGGCATAAGACAAGGAAAGAGTGAAAAAAATATCGACTTTACTTGGATGTAAGAGTAGAAAATATTGATTTTACTTGATGAAAGAGTAAACTAAAGGTCTTCAAATTATTTCTTGATTTATATAAATCATTAGCTTTAAAGGAATTAAATACTAACCCGAACCGGTTAAACGATTACGCAACTTGAAAAAGTCTTGGTCTTTCTTTCATCTCTATCGTTAAAATATTTGATAAAACCATCTATTTGTCTTTTCATGTCTTGAAACATTCCTATGGTAATCAATTAAGTAAATTTAACTACTTATTTATTCGTAAAGCCGCCTGAGGTTGTATCGTTTTAGTAGAGCACAACAAATTATCTCGACACCGTAGAAATGCGTAGTTCAGATGCGAGTCTAGACTGTAGTATTACTTTATTTATTAATTATTACCTTTTTACTTTAGTATATCAAGATGGTCATCAACAACACTGTTTTGTTAAGTTTGCTCAAGAGAAAAAAAAAGCAACATGCCTTGTGTATAACATTTTTTTCATCTGTGGGAGAGTCGAGAGAGGTTGGTTTCGTGTTTAACCTTGAACATTTCCACTATCTTCCTCCCCTAACCTAAAACGTGGTGCTTGTCTCTGCTAAAGTACCCACAATTATCATGTAAAGCCTTCATGTTCATAATTATTGTTTATCTAGATTTTATTACTAAAATTCATTAAGTATAACATAATACTCAAGGACGATCGTAGTGTGTAATATGTAATAACAAAAAAAAAAAAAAAAAAATTACAAAAACATTCCTGGACCTAGACCCCCTCCTTCAAGTGTTCTCGGTAATATTTTTTGTGAATATCATTTTTTATTTCAAAGGCTAAATCTTTTCTTTACAATCGGAATAATCGTGATAAGCCACGTGAAAATAATGTCTGTGTTAAGGAGACGGAAAATATCTCCTTGTTGAGAACGATCTTTTTTTTTTTTTTACATGACCTCGAAAGGAAGTGAAAAGAGATGAACCCGACATTTCGTAAAACAGTCCTTTCTTTTCTATCTGAATTTCTGTGATAAGGAATTATCAATTTTTAATAGATTTATTCGAACTGTTGCCCCCCCCTTTAGATACTTACAACGTTTCGACTGCTGTATTCTTCGACATTTCCGAAGTGCTTGTTGCATTCGGTAACATTTTTGGAATTACGAACTAAAACCTTTTATTCCAGTGGTTTCTGAAGCGGGATCTATCAAATAATACTCGAGGATCTTCTGCAGTGATCCCTTGAAGTCAGAAAAGCGAATCTTGTGGCTGAAAAAAACAAAACAAAACATCATTATCCATTGAACAGTTATTAAAAACATGATCATAGGACTCGGATCTGGATTAGAATTCAAATAAATGTACTCCATTTTAAATAAATATGATTTTAAAGGTAAAAAATATCTATCTTATTGCTGTTCATTGATGAGTCTACTAATTGCTGAAAATAGAGGTCTGCAAGAATATTTCCTTTTAGAGAAGGGGTCCTTGAGTTTTCAAAGTTTCAAAACTACTGCTTTGTTCAGTCCATTAGGGTAAATTGTTAGTGTTCTCATTATACAGTCTGTGTTATTGCTAGTGGGAGGAGATCATAGGAGATATCCCTTTGCATGGACAATGGAATGAGAACAGTATCCCCCTACGGATCAGGGTTCTGTTGTAATCCAAGAGTGTTATTGAATATGAGATACATCCGAAGAAGTTTGGCAATTGTCAAAATGTATCTATAAACACCACTTAGATGGTGGGGACAACAATTTGAATAAATCACCATATCATTACATTGACCTTTCTTTTTACATATTTCATCAACAGTGCATTTCCTTAAAAAGCAATTTGTGTATTTTTGATGTTGAATAAAATAGAGATTACTGTTTTGCTAGTTAAGCTATCCCTTATTTTTTGTCCCCCCTCCTCACCTCCAAAGGCACAATTCTTGCTTAATGCTATGTCTATGAGTATTTTATATATTTGTAAATCCAACATAAAAACACAACATAATTTTACATTTCCTTTTAATCTTCATTTTTTTTTTTTTCTTGACAAGCATTTGAAAAATTTACTGATGTGGCAAATATTGCCTAATTAACATTTGATAACATACTCACTTTGTTCTAGATCTTGACCTTTTATATACTTGGTACATGGTGAAAAGTTTACATTATCTTTCCTTGAAAATGCCCCTTCAAAAAATAGGATGTATCTTATCAATTTATGAGCCTGTGTGTGCTTCCATATTTATGAGAATAAATTGAAATGGACATCAAATCAGGGTTGGGTTGTTCATCAATTAAAATAAGCAAATAAATATTAAAATTTTGTACCATGCATCTTAATAAAAGAAACTGATTTCCTTTGTAAAATGCTTTTGTAAAGACAAATCTGAATTTCGTCTTAGCTTAAATGAATAATGCTTTTTTTTTAGTTTTGAAATTAGTTTAACTTTCAGAATAGATAACTACATTTATTTTTAAAAACAAATTCTCTATCCATGTGAGTAATTGTATCTTTGAATGTTTGATTCAATTCTTTTATTCATAACTTTCATCGTAGCTAAATTTAGAGGATGAATGTTGGGTAGAAATCAAAATTGCTCAGATAATGATTACAAGTTGATGAAAATTAGATTTATATTTGTCAAAATGTTTAAAAAAGTTAACTCTAGATGATGATCTGTATAGTTTCCTGATTGTGAAGTTTTTAAAATATAATTTTTCACAATTACTCTTTGTATTGGTGTATAAATCGACTTTTAAAGTATTTTCCCTGATTGATCATATGAGTCTATTTAGACCCTAAGAACTGGACTGTCTGATGGACACAGTGCTGACATATTTCAGAGAATTGACTCATCTATCAAATATTGGACTAAACATAAATAAACCTTTGTTTTAGGCTTGTCTTATATGCTGGCATACAAGATAGATTGATGTATGTGTAATAGATTTTATGACTTGGTAAAAAAAATTGCTGTGGTAGATTTTTCTTTATCTGCTGGACAACTGAAGAACTGAGTAAATTACTTTTATTATTGATTCATTTTCAAGTATTTGATTTGTTGTTGTTCAAATGTACTTGCTACTATTTAGCTTTTCTGGACTATATATTAACTTTATTTATTTTTTTTTTCCACAATCTTTATGCTTTTTAGAGAAAGAACATTTCTTCAGTAATCTTTTGTAAATATGACTTGCCTGATCACTTTCTGTAATGCTTCATTGTGTTTTGCATACCTATTGTGTATGTAAATTACCCATCACAGAGATTCACAAACAAAGTAGGCTTTCCTATCACTGAGTCTCATGGAGCATATCTTGTAGATGATGTATAATGTAGCTGATGCAATCAGCCAATCTTTTACATCAGCTTCTCATTTCTTTATGGAAAGAAAGATGCAACATTTTATACATTGCAACTGTTATTTACTGCCATTTTTCATCCTGAATCACTTTACCACCCACACCCCCTACCCCTGTCCTGAGTTTTTGTGATTAGATATCTTCCCTCACCTAAAGCAGTCTAAGGGGAAGAATGCTTTATTGACAAAGTTCAAGAAGATATTGCAAACTCATATGAATACATAGAATCTTTATTGCTTCACGGCCAAATCTCTTGGGCCATATGAACATGTAGGTAGTCTTTCAAAAAGTTTTTAGTTCAGTGTTTCATCACACTTGTCACATTTAGCTTCATACTTTAAAAAGCTATTTTGTTGTAACAAGTAAATAACTGTCAACAGGTCCTCCACAAGCAAAGGAAGGATGACAGCTTGGAATGTATTGTCAGTCATGGGCTCTCCCAATTTAGTTTTGTCAACTGAACATCTTCCCCCATCCCCCACTAAATCACTCTTAGGAGGTAATTCTTTCAACCATTTAATTATTTAATTCTTTTTAAATGTGTCATAAAATTCTAATGTGTTAATTTTTCTTTTCATTGTGTTTTCAGGGGACACAAAATTATTAAATCCAGCTTTTGTCCACGTACGATTAGTACACAGAAGTTCCTCATTCAATAAACAAGATTATTACCAGGTATTAGGGGTTTCAAAGAATGCTGACCAAAAAGATATTAAAAAGGCCTATTACCAGGTATGCAGGTTCTTTTTGTTTATCGTCTACTGGTGAGATGTAGATTTCTCTCTTCTACCCACACCCTCAATTTATCTTGCTCTTTTTTTTTTCCTTTGCATCTTTCAGAAAGGTCCCTTTTAAACTGTAACCCTCCATGATAAGGTTTGGGTTTAATTTTGAGGCCTGCAAACTTGTTTTAGCTTGATTAAAAGCAAAATAATCTTTCAAACTAGAAAGCACTCTGAGAGCACATACCTCTGCCAACATCATTTTTAGGGGGGAGTAATTGTGCATGGAACCATCCCAAAATTTGATCAGTTCTTCCATAGATTTTTGCCATCCTTCCACAACATTAGTGGAATACACTGAGAACTTCTGGATATAGCGTGTGGTCTAACATGAAATTTGGCAATATTTATGTGGTTTAGAGTATAACTACGACGTAGGGGAGATAATTATGGTGGATCTGTTCTGAAATTAAATCTCCCGTAGCCTATTGTCCACCCTTCCATGAAATATCCTTGAAATTTATTGATAACTTTTGAGTTATCTTGTGAACAGTCATGATCATATATATTAATACATTAATGCGTACGGAAAAAAAAAACAAGATTGGAAAATATCTATCAAAAAAAATTCCAGGATCCGCCACAAAAATTTGTCACCCCCCCCCCCATCCATCCTTTCACTAAATTTCATAGAAATTCATTTATCACTTCTGGAGATAAGGTGTGGACAGACATGAAATTTTAATGATATCAGTTGGTTTGGACATGAAATAACAACGCTAAAATGCAATCAGTTCTTTCATTGTTTATTGTTCACTCTTACACAAAATATCATTGAAATTCAATGATAACTTATGGAGAAATTTTGCAGGCAGGAAAAAAATCAGCAATATCATGTGATTGTGACCTTTAACTGCAACATGAGGGAGATAATTGATTCACTCCAAAATTTATTTGGTTCTCTGAAATCCCAACCCCCCCCCCTACAAAATTTTAACAATTCACTGTGACTTTTTGAAATATTGTGGATCCTGCGCAAAAAATTGCTATCTCTGATGCTAGCTTGAATATTTTCTACCTGAATTTAGATATTTTTGTTTCATTTAGATATGAGGAATCATTTTTCGATATCACTCAATGGATTTCTTTAAAACTCTGTAGAAGGGTTGACTTAAGGCTACCTGAGAACTGATTAGATTTTAGAGTGGATCCATGTGCAATCATCTCCCCATGTTGTAGTTACATGTCCAAACTGCATAATTCTGCTATAATTTCATGTTTGTCCACAGATTATCTCCAAAAGTTCTGGAATTTTTCCACCATTTTTACAGAGGTTAGCCTTGCATGAATCATCTTCTAGTTTTTTTTTAAATAACTGTATTTCGACATAAATTCAAAACTTAAAATTTCTCAAAAAAGAAAACTCTTCCAATGAAATGGAGGTTATATGATGATCAAAATTTAAAAAAACAAAAACTTGCCTATTTTCCAAAACTTACCTATGAAGGTGCATCCTCTCAGTATTTTTATTTCCAGGAAAGAATGCTTGGAAAAAAGACATTATTAAGTGCCACAAGTGCTGAGGAGTAATATTTATAAAAGCAATTTTATTATTTATTTTAAGCAACAAACTTGTACGGAATTGATTCAAGCACAATTGGCTCATGTTGCAAGTTATAATCCCTGACTCTTACAACTGAGTTGCCATCAATCACCAAAAATTCTTTTGTGTTAGCCACAGAATTGCAATGACTGAAATTCTTGTCATCTATTGTAAATAGGTTAAAATTGAAAACTTTAATGCATTTGTATTCAGCTCAGTGGTAAAGCATTGTAGCCTAACTGGAAGGTTCTATCCAAAATGTTCTGTTTCTGATATTCATTCTTATATTCTCATCCAACAAAATTGAAAAAAAAATTACAAAAAAAAAAAAAAATCAGGAGAAAGTTTTCCTCTTTGGGGGTCACTTCTGTAAATTATCTCAATAGTGTGTGTCTAATGGGTTCTTTCATGTTTTTTCATCATTTTCTGTATCTGTTAATTAATAAAAAAATGTCCCTATTGTTATTATTGATAAAAGATACACCAGCAACTACAGTGTTGTCTGCTTAGTTCTTGCCTCTATCAATGTCTCTGTTCTTACCTTGACCCAATTGGAGCCATGCCACCTGTTCTTGATGACAGTTTGGGGTCCTCTGTACTGTTTTTCTTCATTATAGCTGATGCTTTCTGGTGCTTTCCAGTAAAATGTGAGGATCAATAGTACTTGCTGACAAAATTTACCACTTTTTCTCCTACATAGTATATGATACTGTACTTAGAGTGAATGGGATTACGTACAGAATCCCTTCCTGATTTTATAGTATTAAATCAATTGCAAAATAAAAACCCTTTTCTATTACGAGTTAGAAGCTCTGACCCACAGAACTCAGTTGCCATCAATCACAGTAAAATGGAAATTTTATTATCTGTCCACACAATATCTTCAAAAGTTCTCCATGAATTTCAATGAAATTTTGTGGAAGGTTTGGCCGTGGGCTACGGAAAAAGTGATTAATTTTGGGGGCTGATCCAGGAATTTATTCTCTAATGTGAGATTTTCATTAGTCTACGGATGAAGTTAAAATTGAACATTTAATAAGAAAGGTAAATTGAAATTTCAAGGGAATATTTGCACATCTAGAGTTCTCTCCTTTGTATTTTTAAATATCTTATTTTCAATGTTTACTTATTGTACAGCATTTGTAGTGGTATGTGCCCCGAGTCCTTTCTAGTATGATTTCATGATGAATTAACCAATTACTTCTTTAAATCCTGTTTGATTTGCTAAAGATTAATTTACAATTGGTAATAACTACAATTTGGACAATGTTTGCCATGTTGATAAGAGTTGCTTCCGCATGAACTAAAACTAAACTTTCATTGCATTGTATTCATCATATGACAAATGAAAGTTAATGAAATCATCCAGTGAATCACCCAATAATTTTGCTGCACATGAATTGTGTTCAACTCATTTATAATGAAACCATGGGTAGTGGTAGTACTAGTAGTAAAGTTTTTGTTATGGGCTTTAGAATGTAACTGTATAATTTGTGTTAGGCTATAGTTAGAATCAGGGAAGGGTCAACTTTTTTGAGCTTATGTGGATCTTTATAAATGCTATGGTTTAAATACCGATTTTGTCTCAGACAGATTACTATATTTGTAAAACCTAAACACATCAATATTCATCGGAAAATGATACTCTTTAGGTCAGGAAAAATGATGACAATTTTGTTTTGTGTATGGCTGTTTGGAATAGAGAAACATGATAAGACAGGACCAAGTAACTGTTTATAGTAAATATTTTTCCTTAAGTAAAGCTGATTTGCCACTGCCAATCAAGTTGGAAGAGAGATGTATTCATTCATATTTGTTTGTCCAAACAATATCTCCAAAAGTTCTCAATGAATTTCAATGAAGGATAAGACATTAGCTAAGGGAGAATTGATTAAAGTTTTGGGGTAGATATGGGAATTTCTTTTTGATTGGAAGATATTTTTTATATATTAAGACAATAGTCTGAAATATAGAGGGGAAAATACAGTTACCTCTTTTGCATCGTATCTATATGAACTGATTTTCATTCAAATTTTAGTGTATGGTGTTGACAGAGATATGTGCTCTCTGAGTGCTTTGTACTTGATAATTTCTGGTAATCTGATTTGAGAGTTTGGAATGAGCTTTTATAAGCTTTCTATGCTCATCTATGCAAGAATTCTGCATTGTCATCTGATTGTCTGAGATTATTCATGGAGACATTGTGAACTTCAGTTACTTGTAGTATCGCAGAAATATTACATGGTTTCCAAAAATAGTCATTCATGCTTTGAGAATAATCAGTTCAATTTACTTCAACTATTTAAATTTGGTTATTAAAAAAAATATCTCTTTGGCCTGAAAAGTTAGCTTATATGAGCGGTAGGCAACTTCAATAGCTGAGCAAAAAGTTTGTCCTACCTTGGCTGGTGACTCCAATTGCCAAGTGGTAATGTGTTTGAATTTGATGGTTGTGTTGTCATGTCAGTTTCAGTCATCTATAACCAGACCCAAAAGTTACAGGCGTCCAAAGTAATTAAGGACACAGCATCTTGGTGCTATTAAAAAAAAATGCAGTGTGCTAAAGATTAAACGTGATGATCAGCACTTTTGCAATCCAAATACCAAGAAGATTTTGTGCTTCTTATCAGTGTAATATAGATTAGTAAGAAAAAATGAGTGGTCCAAATGTGAATTTGCTAGAGCCTTGTAATAATATTTATTGCCTTTGCATTCGATTTACTTTAAAGGATCTTAGCAGAACTCTTAGTGTTGACTCTGGTTTTTAAATGGTTTCAAAAAGATTCTCTTGTTTGCTAAATGGAGAGATTCAATAGATAGACTTGTGCTCAGTCTCTCATAAACCTAAGTGAGGATTAACCTGATAGAACCTGTACTTATATTCAATTGCTGAATTTATATTGAATGTCCAAATATCATTCCATATTTGGGACTGGTGAACTGAGTGAGAGTTTACAGCACTCTTCCATTCAGTTCATCAACAAAAAAGTCAACACCAGCCATCTTCCAGCATCTCCATCTGCAAATGGATACAGGATGAATAAATGAATACATTATTATTATTATTGTTATTATTATCATTAGTATTATTATTATTATTATTATTATAATGATTTATTCTTCATATACAGGTGTAGTCTACACATAATTTGTATATTGATAATATCTGTTAAATTCTGGGCCTTTCATGTTAATGACCTGACCCTGTAGTACTGAAATTTTGCCTTGCCTATACTACACCCCAAATTTCCTAGACTTGTGACACCCTCAGCTCTGAGGTATCCGTGTTTGAGATGTTCAACCTGTACTTTGAAATAAAGAAGGGAAACTGCTCTATAATTACCATTTAATATGCCTGTCATTATCTTTTGAGAAATTGGGTCATTATAATATAGAGTATCAGGATGAGTATAAATGCTGACCTCACACTATTACTATCAACTTGTAAATTAGACAGGAAATTACTTCATTCTCCAACTGTATTGCATTAAGTCAGTCCACCATAAGTTAATAAGGAATTCTGTTTGTAATAGCCTTTCTTTCTATTTTGTTTTTTTCTTATGATTTGGTTTTTTTTTTTGGTTCTAGCTGGCCAAAAAATATCATCCAGATGTCAACAAAGATGATCCGACAGCCGCTAAGAAATTCCAAGAAGTTTCTGAAGCTTATGAGGTAAATAAATATTTTTTTTTTTTCCTCTTTAGATTGCAAATTTAGTCAATTTGTAAGAAGTTGGGTTCTGTAAACAGTTTCCTTTGTAGCCAACTCCAGTGCATCTTCTTAATTAACTATCCTCGGCTTTTTTGGGAGGGGAGTTCTCTTTCTGCCAATTTTTGCTTTTACAAAAAAAGTAGGAATAGCATTTAATGTTTGTTTTGCTACAGGCTGTTATAGAGGCAATGCACACCCACTTCCTCCCTCTCAAACCTTCAACGACTCAGCCTAACATGCTATAATCCCAATTTTTGGAGTCTGGGAAGGCTAAAAACATTAAAGATTTTTATAGGAATGCTTTACTTTTGGATAGTGGGGGAACCTGTAAATTGTTCCATTATGCATTTCTGAAGGTATGTAGGATGATTATTTTGGTGTTGGTTGTTAATGATATAATATGAAAAATTATAAAGTGTAAATGAATTTAATGTTAAAACATGTTTTCTGGCTTGCCTCCTAATTTGTGCATTGTCTTTCAAATCATTGTTAATTGGCTTTTGTCTAAATTGTAATAACTTTGATTTCTTGGAAAAAATCATGAAATAATTTGGCTTCATTATAACTTTCATTATTAGGTCGTTAGTAGTCAATAGCTTTCCTCGAATGGCTGAAAAATTAGAGTTGGTGACTAGTTTCTTTTACAAATACTAATAATTATGGTACTTACTCTTGCAATTACTAATTTAATCGTGAGATGCAATACAAATTTGTCTGCTTCATATGTCAATATTGATTCTATTTGATTTCTATCTTGAAATGGTCAGTTCTTTATTGAACAGCCTCAGCTTGCTTAAAAGATCAATAGCAAAAATGCTTTCAAGCCTTCACATTTTAAAAAAATCCCAAGTGGAATTTTGGTTTGAGTTTTTGTATAATATGAAGTTTATTAAATGTTTAACTACCTTCCATAATGACATGTTTTAATTTTTAACCCTAAATATCAAATGGTATTTTTATTTTTCTTCTACCAGTTACTTACAATACATTTATTAGTGCAAAAATAGTATACTAAATGTATACACAAGCAAACATTGTGTATGAATCTAGTTTATGATAATTAAACCCATAACCATTTTTGGTTTTATGAATATAATTTTTTTCACTTTTGGTGAGAGAAGCACATAGTCTGGTGAACTATTTCACAGGCCTACAATTCAATTGCTAAAAGAGAATTTCCTGATATTTAGTCTAGATCTGTTTACTTCAAGGCCAGTATACCTTCTTCTAGTAAAAAACACATAAGGGTCGACTTATTCAAATATTTATGGAAGAAAATTTTATGCTTTTCAAAAAAAACATTCACCACCACTAAGACACTATCCAATGTCGACAAAAGGGCAAGATTCATTTGTAAACCTTTTTGGTTTCAGGTGCTGGGAGATACAAACAAAAGAAAGGATTATGATTTGTTTGGAATGAACGGCCAGCAATCTGGCTTTGGCCAGCAGCAGCAGCATCATCATCAAGGTTTCAAACGTTCAAGTGCAGGTAAGAGGGGTGGGGAGGACTTCACTTTTTGCACATCAAGATCATATTTTCTCTTATATCATGGGTGTTGCTGTAAGATGATGTATATATGAATAACTGTTCATTTTTAGATGATTGCAGCAATAGCTGTGTCTGACAAATTGACATAGCATATGACCCACACCATCTCCACAAAACATTCCTTCCCTCTCCCCCTATGAACCTGATCTTGCTTTAGATTCATTTCATAATCTTTTAATTCAAATTTTCTTAAAGCAGATTTCATTGATAAGTTTATTTCAGAGTGTAAATTAATAAAAATTGTGATTTCCATGACTTTGTTTACTGTTTTAAAAGTGCAAGAGAGAGAACTTGTGTTTAAATAGAGCATCTATGGTCTGACTTTCAGACTTTATTTATATTTTATTTTGTATGTGTGTGTTTGAAAATTATGAACAGAACTATGAATTAGAAATAGCTATCATAATTACTGTTATTTGCCATTAGTGGGTTTTTCATCAATCGTTTGGACAATTAGCTGTTCAGTCTTGAATGATATGATAAGAATATTTTTGAGTTTTGCAGCTTTCTCTGAAAAATGGCATCACAGAAAATATGCTGTAAACAAAACGAAAAAAGTTAATGAAAATTTAGGAAATCGGAAATGCATTGTAATAATCTTTTTTATTGAGAAGAAAGATTGTTGAAAATTATCGACTGAAAATTATTTATGTATAATATAAATCCATTTAAAAACTTATTTAATGTCTACACTTGTGAACTGGTTAGTTGAATGTTATTTTAGACATTCAGTTATTGAACTGTACATAAATTTATTCATTTTTTAGTGGATTATGTGTTGTAAATCATTATTAACAATTTTTCTATTCATTTCCATACTATTTACCTTCATCTTAATATTTTTGTTGCTTTTTATCTCAACTTTTTTTGGATAAAATTTTTTTAAGAGGCAACAAAAATATTAGTAGCATAGAAAAAAATTGGTAATAATTGCTACTCTGTAGTTTTATGAAAATTATGGTTTTCATTTAATTAACTGCTTGTATCTTTTTTTTTTCTACTACGCAATTTTTAACACTCATTTAAAACATACTGCAATAATTGAATAATGTTTGAAGGTTTAATTTTAGTTATAATTACAAGAATATAGCGTAAAGTTAGTCATAGAAAAAAAAAATCTTTCATGTACTCACAGGATTTCAGAGTAGATTTAGACCATGTTTACGTTTTGACCACCCCCATATCCCTTCCGCCATAATTGATGGATCTGTTAAGTTTTGAAATTTTCAATTCTTATGTATGCTTTACTGTAATCATTTATTTATTTGTATGTTTACAATTTGGGAATGGTAAAGTGTTTATCAAAAGGTAGTGAAGTGAAAGGATGGGGGTGGTGTCAGCCAAAAATATTTGTAGATTTTTGCATTTGTGGCCTGGTCTCCTTATCCCCGCACATTGCAAGGTATAATTGTTATATAATCAGTCCTCTGATGTCTGATCTTTAAAAGGAAATGCTTAAAACCTTCAAGTAGCATAAAAAAAATGGCCCAGGTAGTATGATACATTTTTCCAAATTATATCATAAGTGAAGACTGAATGAACCCCTGTATACTCAACAGCCATAAGTTTTAGTTTGAAGGAGAAAGAATTTTAATTTTTATTCTGAATCTCTGTAGCTCTCGTTTTGCAAACCAACTTTCTCAAGAGGAATAAATTCTGAGTCATTTGGGTTGTTATTAAAATATTTTCAAAGTGCTGAGTTTTAGATATGCACATATCCATTTGATGAATGAATTAATATCAAAGTACTGGATTATTGGTAAAGCATTGCAGAAATAATTCAAATGACATTTTTTGTCTTCTTGAAAAATATAGAAAAAATGATTAACTTCGAGTTAAGGCTTTATAACAAATCGATTAATTTTTTGGGTGGATCCAGGAATTTTAAAATTTCTTTTTGTTTTCAGTTTTTGCTGTGAGATATGATTTTTCGGTTCTTCTGATGACATCATCATGGAAATATAGCACAATAACAACTCATAATAAATAGTAATGAATAATTATTAAAAGCTTTTGTCATGGTATAGTCTGATATCTGTTATCTGATTGTTCAGATTTTAGTGACCATGGCACTGGTGCAGGTATGCATTCTAGTTTTTAATGTGCATTGAATTTTTCAAGGTATTTGTGATAATAAACTAACTTCTATTCATGTCCAATAAAGTTGTTGTCTTTCTTTTTATTAGGTTTTGAAAACTTTCAGAGTACAATGAACCCTGAAGAATTATTCCGCAAAATTTTTGGAGATGCTGGATTCCGAATGTCTGGCTTTTCAGACTTTCAAGATTTTGAGGAATCAAAATTTGGCTTTGCACCAGCATCTGAGGTAAATGATATTAATTTTATTTAACATCACTAGAAGATAAGTTGGTTTATTGAATTATAGGTCTAGAAAGACTTCTAAAAAGCTTTGTATATTAACTTGCTTTAAGGCTACCCTCGATGGCCATCACTCTCAAAGTCAAGTCACTTTCTATTTAAATAAATTATATTTAGTTATTTGGAAATCAAATAAATAAGGGAAACTATAATTAGCATTTGATATACCTAATATCAAATTTGACTGGAGATTATTTAATTTTCTAAGTTGAAGCATTTTAACTGTATTGTGCTATCAAAAACTTTGCTACAATGTGCTGTTTTTTCTGTGTTACAGTTACAAACGTCACACAAACGTACATTTATCAGATCATTATAATATAGATAATCTTGATACTAAAGTTATGCTGCCATTTGAGGTTCTGGATGTCATTTCACATATATATTAAACCAAAGAGTAAGAATTATTCTGAACAAAAATCAAATGAACCCTCCAACATATGACAATCTGAATATTTTGTTTTGATAATATAGAGGAAACCATTTATTATGGTCACTCTGGGACAGTAATTTAGATTATAATACCTGAACTGATAGCATTAAGCAAAGGATAGAAAAACAGGCTTGGTTAGTCAGACCAACATTCAGCTGCATGCCCTGTTGGGGTTGATCAGTTAAAAAAAAAAATGGTGAAGAGGGCTGATCAATGGAATTAGTTACTTTTTTTGCCTATTGTTGGATGGTGATCACTGAAAGTCTAAAATTTTAAAACACAAGCATGAACACTGCC
The DNA here is from genome assembly GCA_963457665.1 of Thysanoteuthis rhombus. NCBI lineage: Eukaryota > Metazoa > Mollusca > Cephalopoda > Oegopsida > Thysanoteuthidae > Thysanoteuthis > Thysanoteuthis major. The sequence goes on along the minus strand of OY735232.1, from coordinate 12,305,377 downwards.
AAACTAAGTGACCGATTTAGCACAAAATTACAATGCAAATTGCCTCCCCCATTATTTGGGGGGCAAATTTTCTAAATACAAAAATTTTTCCAGTTATAATAAGGAGTAAATGTTGAAATTTTTCAGCCCTCTAACTCAATTTCTTATTAGTTGTGGTTGTCCATTTTTTATTAGAACAAACTTTATTCATTGTTATAAATAATTTCACGCTCTAAAAAAAAATTATGAATTTAATTTTGTTGAAAAAAAAATCTTCAGTTCATTTAAAAAGTGTTTGGGACTGACTGGTTTTGATAACAATGACTGTGATTATAATGAATGGCTTCCTCTGCATAACTTCTGAAGTCTGAGGATGAAGTGAATTGCTATCATGAAAAAATAGGTATTATCAACAGTCTTTGGGTAAAGTGACATGTTGATTAAAGTGTCAGAAACTTGGAATCTATCAATTGTATCTTAGTGATCTTCATGTCTATTAAGAGGAGAAAGATTGCAGGAAATTAGCAGCCATTTTTTTTTCTCTGTAGACAAAATTAAACTGAAGAAAAAATCATTTGTGACCCAATGTACTAATAGAAATAGCACATCCAAATTTCAGTCTGATTTCCACATATATTTTCAAATTCCACCAAAAATAGACTAATGGACCAATTTCAATAAAAATTTGCTCATGTATTCATTTTCAATCTGAGAAGTACAATGTAAAATTTTTGTGTGGAAAGAAAAAAAAATCCGCTGGAATTTTTTTTTCATTACATTTTTTTTTCTGTCATCAAATTATTAATGGTTTGGCTATTTCTGAGCTGCCTATTTTTTAAAAATTTTTTCATGGAGTTTTGATTATTTTTGTCTTAATTACAGATGTTACCATTATTTGAATATGGTAGGCAATAACTGACAATCTGTCTTTGCCTAATTTCTATCTTTCTTTGCTTGTTACTTTGTTTGACCCCAGTTCAATGTACTATATTTGCTTGTTCAAGCCATCTGTATTTATCAGCAGCAAGCCAATACTCAGTGCTCCTTCTGCTTACAGAAGTTTAAATTACATTATTTCGCATAAAATCAAAGATGACCTTTGAACTTCTGTAAATAAATGCATTTTTCACTATATTTCCAAAAATAAGTAAGCAATGTTTTTGAATAATCCAGTCAATTAATCATTAAATCTACTAATTTTGTTTTGATTCAAATTTCTTTGAGATGAATTATATTTTTGAAAGATTTTTGAACATTAAGTTCCTTATCTCTGTTGAAACATCAACTGAAACTTCAAAAATGTTCAAATTTTTGTCAAATTATGCAACCACAGCATGAAATTACTTAAAAATCCCCTGTGAGTATCCAAAATTGGCTTTTTATTTCTTTTTTTTTTCTTTACAGCTAACTTCAAAAAGTCTGTAATAGTACCTATGTAAAAATGTTATGAATTTACTGCACTTTTTTTTATTGGAATCCTCATACTTCACCTTATAGACTTATCAATCAAGATGTACTTCTATCTTTGTTTTCAGCTCTTCATGAATTTGTCTTTTGAGGAGGCAGCACGTGGTGTGAATAAGGAAATAAATGTCAATGTAAAGGACACCTGTCCTAAGTGTCAGGGTAGGAAAGCAGAACCAGGCACAAAACCTGTCAGATGTCATCACTGTAATGGTACAGGAGTTGTAAGTAATAGAACTATTTTGATATACAGTTATCAAGTTCAAATAATGATCATTAAAGATATCAAATTGACTTATTTACCAGAAAGATTTTTGTATCTTGAGCAACAAGTTGTGCATTTGGCTTGAAAGTACTATTGATATGTTGGCAGAAAAATCACCCAAAGTTTAGGAATTGCTACTTATTGTATTAAAGACTAATAATCTAGTCTTATAATAGTCAAAAAAATAGAAAAATTTATTTGAATACAGGTAGACCTTGATGAGTGTGGTTAATTCATTCCCAAATTTTCCATACTGTTCAAAATCCTATTATTTTTAATACTTTTTTTTTTTTTCTGCTACAATAATTTGCTCAGCAATACCTTAACTGTACTACATCAAAACTGCACTATTCAAGATATTGCTCTATTCAATTATTAAATGTTTTGTCTGATTTTCTTTATTTAATGAAAAATGTTACTGTTTCTTGCAGGAAACAGTGAGTACTGGCCCGTTTGTGATGCAGACAACTTGTCGGAGATGTCATGGGACCAAAATTCTAATCAAAACTCCTTGTACAGAATGCAGTGGCAAAGGACAAACTATTTTACGCAAAAAAGTAAATGTACCTGTTCCTGCTGGTAAGTATATTCATTTCCAACTGTAACACACTGTCAGAAACCTCTCACCTGACCACCATCACTGGTCATATGGGATGGTAGCTTGGTTTCAGCCTCTTTATACCGATAAAAACACTGCGTTTATTTAAGGCTAGTTACAAGTTCTTTGATTAACCCTTCCGAAAGCTTGTTACCCATTTCGGGGAATGAACTTGGAGAACTTCTCCTTAGAATTTTAGTTCAGATTTGCAACTCTTCATAGCATACAGGGTCTGGAATTGACTGGGAAGCAACTTTTGTATGGAATCTACAATATTAGGGATGTCGTTTGGTTGATGTTGGTGACAATAATTATCTAAATTTTACTATTAATTAGATTTCTCTAAACCTATCCTTTATATTAAGGTTTCGAGAGAGCTTTATAACAATCATTTCTTCCTAATCTTAAAACTGCTTCTCTTAAGAGAATCCCCAAAGCCCATTCAGTTGGTTTGTGGGCCAGTTCACATTATCCTCATAAAAAACACTGCTTTGAATCAGCATTTTCATGAGCCAATTTCTTTGCATGGATAAAATTGAATCTATTGCTGAAAATTGGCTGTCAATTATTTAATCTCTTTTGTAGACACACATGAGCAAGTATAATTGTTTTTTTGAGCTTTTTTGATTCAAACCGTATTTTTTTTTAAAACTCTAAATTTAAATTTTGTCCCAGTATTTATGGGAAAAAAATTTGTCTGGATTGCAAAAAATCTGATGGATTCCGGTTATTTCAGCAATATTTCTTCCAAGCCTGAGTCTTTTGGTTCTGGCAAAGTGAAGTCAAATAAAAAATCAATTTATCGCTGCCTTCTGAAGTTTTAGATAGTTTAATTTTTTTTAAAAGAGATTTCTTGCTTCATTTTAAGGATTATTTTGCCAGAGAAAAAAAAACAAGATCATTTTGGTTTCTGCATGAACAGGTAATTTTGATATGCATTTCACCTGTTTCTAAAAAAACATTCAATGTTTAACCCTACTCCAACCAGCCATCAGAATCTTGTTTTTAATTGGTGGGTCAGTTAGGTTTTATTTATAAAGTTCAAACTGAGGTGGGGATGGCTCCTCCATACTGCTTCATTGCCCTCTCTGTCTGAATGTCTTCAAATCCATATTTCACTGTTTATTTAATGCAATGGTGTTTCTTACTTTGTTGTCTATTAAAACTGTTGATCAATCCTAATCATAAAAAACAATAATGAGCATGTTGATTGAATATTTAAATACATAATTCTTTATAAATGTCTTGATTATCACTTGAGATCCTTGCAGTTAGTTTTTCTCGTTTGAGTATAAAGCTTTTATTGATGTCATCAAAGTTTTTGTGAAAATGTTCCTAAGTTGGTGTTCGAGATCTTTTGACCATCATTGGTCATTATCAAGAGAGATGTGATTCTGGTATTCAAAGAGTTATAATGACCGATGATGGTTGGAAGATCCCGACCACCAACTTGGGAACATTTTCAAAAGTACTTGATGACATCAATAAAAGGTTTGTACTCAAATTAGAAAAATCAACTGAAAGATTAGATTGATAGTTTGTCTGTTATTTTCAACTAATTGGGGGTAAGAGGTAATCAATGGAGCTGAAAGTTATTCCTGATGATAGTCCCTCATTCTTTGAATAAGAAGTAAATTTGATAGTTTGCTACATTTTGATGAACACCATTGGGTAAATTAAAGGCAGTTTGGTTACCCCTCATTCTATTTTTGACCCTACATTACATGGTTTGGTAAATAATATTAGACTGGTGAAAAATAATTGTGGTTTTTATTATTTCAAACTTTGATGCTTATTCTGGAAAAAGGTATTCAACTATGTTCATGGAATGTACCATTCTAAAGTGTGAATTTTGCTCTATTTATTTTAGCTGAACATTTCCTTTTCACTATTTATTTTGGTTTATTTGAGGCTGTCAAATCAAAGATGGAAAAAAAAGCAAATTCAAGAAATTTTGTTGTATGGGTTCAAAATGGGATCTAAAGTGGTAGAAAATACTTGCAATATCAGCCAAGGCCAGGGAACCATCTGTTAAGGTACAGCTCAACATTTATTCAAGAAATTTTGGAAAGGTGACAAGATCCTTGAAGATGTGAACGTCCTTATGTGATTGACAACTCCCAATTGAGGGCCTTTATTGAATCGGCCTCATGCAAAACAATTTAAGAGATTGCAGAGGACCCAATTGACCATTCCACGGTTGTTCAACATTTATACAAAATCGCTTGCATGTTTTGCGAATGACTCTGCAGAAATTGAGCAAACTAGCCGCAGAAACTCTACTTCACCATGCTTATTCCTCAGATCTCTCTCCAACCAACTACCACTTTTTCAAGCTTTTTGACCACTTCTTACAAGGGAAGCTCTTCAACAACCAAGCGGCAGCTCAAAATGCCTTCAAGGAATTCATTGGTTCTAGGCCCCCAGGATTTTATACTTCCGGAACCAATGGACTTATTTCTTGTTGCAAACATTTGTAGATTCTGAAGATTCTTATTTCAATTAATAACTCTCATTCTAAGCTGGATATACTGCTTTCAAGTTGGTGAAAAACTGCAATTATTTTTGTACTAACCTAATAACGAGGAAGTTTGTGGCAATTGCCTAGTATTGTGGTCCAGATTTTTGCGGCATTTGGTGCAAGATCAAAGTGTAGTATCTGTTCTTCTCAGGTTTCGTTGACCTATCAACTTAGTGTGAGTTAGAAAGCAGGAATAAGGCAAATGGTTAAATCGTTTGTACGTGGATGAAATTATTAGAAACTGTCAGTTAGACTGCCAACATGGGTTTCCTCACTTTCAAAGCTTGTCTGGCTGGTTTGCTATGTATGTGTTCATCACATGTACAGGCCACACCAATGGAGTTAGAGGGCTGAAAATTTGAACATTCGCTCGTTATGTTGACAAAAAACTTTCATTCGGAAAATTCCTCCCTTAATGAGTTTTTAGTGGAGTCACAGTACAATGTAAGTCTTTGCTAAATTGTTCCTTTGATCACCTCCTAACAAAAAGGAAAAAGAAGTGATTTATTCATTTACCACCCTTTTTTTCCTATCGTTTAATTGATCACCCCTAGCATTGAATGACCAACCAAACCTGTCTTAATTTATTAGTACTTTCATTCATCTTGAATTTTTCAAGTTGCTTTTCATCTCTAGTTATTCAAATTATTTTTCTAGGGCTGTGAATTAACAGCAAAAATCAGAAATAAAGAATAAGGTCTTGGTGAGATTTGAACTCGTGTCTGTATGGCATTGTTCTACTGACTGAGTTACTGAAACTCTTAGGGCTGGCAGGATAAATTGGGATAAAATCATTTTTCTGGAAGATAGTTATAACACTTATTTCTCCCCGCATTATTTCAGGAGTGGAAGATGGCCAAACTGTTAGAATGTCTGTTGGTACTCAAGAGCTTTTTATCACTTTTAAGGTAAGTAACCAATCCATTTCATCATTTTAGTTAGAATGTATTCTTTTTTCACTAGGGCTTAGTTAGTAGCTTTGTTTGATATTAGATTTTGATTAAAACTTGTCTGGTCTTCTGCACTTACCAGAATATTAATCATAATATGGCATTAGAGGAATTAAGATTTAAGAAAATTAGAGGTAAAATTAATTCAATTATTTATTTTGGAAATGAAAACAAATTTCTTCTAGTTTTTTTTACTGATTTCATATTCATACATAATATGTTGATTACTAGAATAAGATAGTTGTCTGATGGAAAACTGGCACCTGGTAATTGAGTTTATTATACAGGTAGGTATGGTAACAAATGAATGATTAAACATTTTGGTTTGACGATAAATTAAAATGAAAATGATTCTTGATTGGAATATATGTAAAAATTTGTAATATTTTTTTTTAATATGTCCATTTGGTATGTATAACTGTATAAACTTTATCTTTCAGGTTGCCAAAAGCAAATTGTTTCGGCGTGATGGTGCCGACATCCATAGTGATGCCTATGTCAGTTTGTCGCAAGCAATCTTGGGTGGAACGATAAAGATTCCTGGAATTTATGGAAGGCACATTGTCAATGTAAATAAAAATTCACTTGAAAATTCTCATCAAAAATTGATGTATAGAGTATTTTAAAAGAGTAATTTTAAAAACTTTTTTCCTTTATCTCTCTACTACTGGAATTACCGAATGAACTTATTAATTATTCATTTTCAAGAGTGCCCTATTAGAGTGTCCAGTGAACCTGAAAACTGTTATATTGGGGTCCATTAATCTGAGGGTTTACTCAACTTCTATATTTTGGCAAATTGTAGGTCTTCTTACTCTGGCAGTGATTTGAAACAATTTGTAAATGGTGTTGGAGTCAGTGAAAACAATGATTGTCATGAAATGACTGTTAAATATCCCACTAATAGTATATAAAAACCACAAGGTGAAAAAGTGACATTTTTTTTCATTCAAATTAACAAAACACAACCTGCTGGGGAAAAAAAAATATCCCAGTGAAAAGTGTTTTAGATAGAGTATTGTAGACAGTTTTTCTTCTATTTTAAAAAATCTAAAAGTGGTTTGATGTAGTTTTATTTAATGAATTGGTACTTTATTCAGAATGACTTTGAGAATTCAGTTGCTTTTATATTTTAAGAATTATCTTATCATATCTATTGCTTATTTCAATTTCATAACTTTCATTTTTCAGATTCCGTCAGGCACCCAATCACATGATTACATCATGTTACCTCGGAAAGGCATTTCTAAAGTAAATAGCTCAGGTTTTGGAGACCATTATGTACATATACGCATTTCAATACCAAGGTGAGATCATTTTGGCAGTGCTTTTGATAAAAGATTTTAAAGTTCCTGCAATATTTTTAGTGCTGAGCTATATTAATAAAAAAATACTTTGAATAGTGTGGATTTTGATGTAGTATGAATAGGGTCTAGCTGTATAAATAAATGTAACTATGTACAAGCTGGAAAAAACATATCAAATCCTAACATCTTGAACAATACAAAATATTTGGAACAAATCAACTACATTAATCAAGGCATACCTGTAATTTATTCATCAACTAGCATAGAACTTGTCAGAAATAATGATATTTCTTACATATGGTTTGGCACTTAGTATCTGTGTGCTCTGCCTAGGTTCAAAGTGGAGTATCTGTTTACTGTAGTGGAACAGACAGAACGGACGGGGGGGGGGGGAAACAAACTAAACTCCCCATACTGCTCATTATATAGATGTCTTTGTCTTGACTCCTAGTCTCTATGCGTTGATCTTGAAGTAACAGGCCTACAATTCTAAAAAAATATTTTGATTTAAACATTGATATAGCGTCATTTTTTTCTCATTTCAGATCTTTAACACATGCACAAAAAGCACTTATTTTAGCCTATGCTGAGATTGACAAGGAAGCTGATGGTACTATTAATGGTGTGGTTGACACTACTTCTGGTAAGTTAATTATATGAAATATTTATGGAAAGGATTATCGTACTTTCAGAAAATTTAGGCATGGAACGTAATTTTCACTGTAGTGACATAGGGATTGTGAGACAGAGAAATGCACTTTGTAACAACTTAAGGGCTATCCCAGTTTTGTTTTTAAATAGTAATAATCGAGCACAATTTGTTGTCTCAATTTGAATCTGGGTTGTTTTTCAAGGTTTTAGGAAATATAAGCATTTTATTATGTTGTCTCATATGAAATGTTTGAATAGTAGGATGATTTAAACAACAAAAACATAAAAGGTTGATATTCAATCCAAATATTCAACCCATTTAAAGGAATAAACTTCTTCCAACAATGATGCTCTTTCAAAAATTATTTTGGTTATATCTTCCCTTTTATTGAATGTTTTATTATGGATTTGAAGTTCAAAATGCCAGAAAAGATGGTAATCTATTTGAGAAATGTCAGGTGGATATGGAGGTTGATGCAAGACTTTGTATCCCAGTTCTCTAAGCAACTCGGTCAACTTTTGGGCTGTCATGGAGCATTTCATTCAATTCATGTAAGGACCATTTTTCCTACTTTTCAACCATTCCTATTGCCTTGAAATGATGGGATATGGTCACTATTGAAGTCCTTAAGTCTCTAGAAAGTGCTTGAACTGTCTTTGACTAAAATTATTCACCATAAAAATCAGTTTTGGGCATCCTTCAAAATTTATTAGTATCTATTTATCTAGATCTAAATCATTTGAATCTGCTGAACAGTTAACAATGTCATAGTGCTCATTCAAAACAACTTGTTGATGTTATAAGTAACTTGAGCAGCATTATGTCCTAATTTGAGATAGTACTTGAAAATTAGTCTAACCTCTTTGGTAGACTCATTTACTGTTATAGGCTCAAAAATCTCCTATGATGATAAATATCATCTCTATTTGCCCACAAAACCCCTTCTTATGGAGCATATGAAAGAAAAAATGAGAAGCTTTTTGTTAGAAATATTCTTGCTAGATTGAGGAACAGTGGATAACTGATGTTTTCTGAGAAGTTGACATTCAGTCTTGTCCGTAGTGCATCTAAAGTTGTGTGAAGGACAGAAAATGTTTTGCAATGTAATGAAAAGTTCACCATTGAAACTGTAAAATACCCTCCCTGTGTGATGATTTTTGGGCACTGTCAGTGGCATCATGAGTCACCAATGTGATGTTTTTTAATGCATCATGGTGCTCCTGAGCATAAGACTAAAAGTGTTTGACAGACCTAAACATTATTGTGTTAGAGCCGGTAGGGAATTTCCCTGTCTTGAATCTTATTGAGAACTGATGGAGGAAGTTGAAGGACCTGGTTAGAAAATCTCAAACCAGCTAATCTTCAAGAAATGGGAGATGTGATATTGCATGTGTCGGTTGGTATGGATTTTGAGAATTTTGCAGAATTATCAAATACTATGCCTTCCAGAATTATCCAAGTGTTAAATATTTTGTTATAGTTCCTCTAGCTATGACAGAATATTGAACAAAATAAAGGTATGTTCGTGTAAATTCCCTTTGTTTCATTTAAAACCTTATAATGTCTAGATTTTACCTGTTGTTGTATAGATGATTTTAAAGCCACTGTATCTCAAATACTTTATGGAAAAAGAATCGAAATATATTGTAATAGCTTCGTAAATTATCTCAAAATTTTTTCTCTCATTGATTTATAGTTGAAAATCTGTTTTCAATTTCTACCGCCTTCATAAGACTTGATGCTGTTGGGTTTTAAACTTTTGCGAATTGGAAATAAGTTTTATTTCTTACATTATCTGCATTGTTGATGAAAGAGTATCCTCTTCACTTTGACTGCTGAGTTGTTGAATTGTAAGCACCTTAGGTTCTTAGGTAAAAACTTTTCTCAATGAAATTCTATCCTTTTGTATGTCTTGCGATATTTTTGCTTCTCTTGATTATCTGCATAAAAAACTTTTTCTGAATAGTTTGCTTTCTGAACGATTCTTAGTCAATCAGAAAAACTTTTGTACTTGAAAGGCATGATTTCTTCTTTCTAGAACATTTTTTCTTGCATTTCATGATCTTGTTTGAATATGCTCTTTGCTGATCCGTATCAATTTGCTATTTGGTAAACACTGCTAGCCTCTTCAATGAACTCAGTATTTTTCCAGAAGAATTTTTAATTAGACATTTTCTGTATTAATACTGTTTCTGGTCAATGTTACAATTGCCATATATTTCTTTATAAGCAGGTTGCTTTCCTTATCCCATCTTTATAAAAACTTCATAAGGTTACAGCTTGAAGTAATTCATACAATTCACAATCTCTACTTATTAAATATTCTTATTGTTGAATATATGAATATAGTTCCTCGTTGATTCTATTTCGTATCCCTTTCTCTTCATCTTCAAGTGAAGTGAAGAGATGTTCCAAGATGATAGAAGGTAATTCTTTCATGAACTACAAAACCAACACTTTTGTATTTTGAACTCGAGAACACAATGTACGTCAACATTAATACGCATAACAATTTAACCATGCAAATTACTGCTTCCTTATCTATATAGATCCCAGAGAAGCCTATACTTTATACCCTTGTGAAAACTCCCACCCAGACTAAAAGGCATAAATGAAAATGAAGTGTATGAGCTTTCATTAGACATTTCCATGGAATTATTTTATAATTGCTTAATCACTGACAAAATAGGATTTGGAAATATTTCACTTTTTTTTTTTCATTTTTTCAATTTATCTACTATATCAATCTTAAAATTTATTTTTATACAGTTTTTTTGCACACCAGAGAAATATCTGTATTTCATATTTGATAACAGAAATAATATGGGTGATATATAGATTACTGGACATCATTTTGTCATTATTTTCCAATGTTCCTAGGACATTTTCTTATCTTTTCATTATTTTGGATCAGTGTTCATTCGTTTTTTTTTTTGTTTTTTTTTTAACCATGATCTTTTGTAAAATTGTATCTGATTTTTCATCCTTATCTTTTTGTTGTAATATTACTGAATGACTATTCATATTTTGAGATAAAGTATCGAAGATGAAGTCTTAATCATTTAATTGTAATCTTGTGCAATTATTTAATGGAAAGTATTAGTCAAGCAAATTCAGTTTTACTGAATAGGATAAAGTATTGTTGAATATGCTTTGAAAAAACTGATAATTAAAAAAAAATATATAAACTCTGTCTATAATTCTATGTTTCAATCAACTTCCTAGGACGGTTAGTTATCATAAAATGAATTAATCTTTGGTGTTGCAATAAGAATTTGCCTAATTGTAGTTTAAATGTTTCCATAAAAACTGTTCAACGCAAAAAAACAAGCCACCAATCATTTGAACCTTGCCATTATATGTTGGGTTAGAGTTCCTTAAATTATTTTAAGGTAGAAGCAAAATATATTCTCACTGATGAATAAACAGTAAAACCATTTTTTTGTCAGAATGTGAAATAAACTTCGATATTGCAGGAGATGCATCTTGTAGGTTGAAAGTTCTTTTGTTGTCCAAAGTCAAGAATTATAAGAATGAGTTTAAGATGACAGTTTCCTTCAATGATCATGAATTTCAGAGCCTCTTTGTTCTTGGTGTTTGTTGTAATATTCTTTCATCTCTTCATCATCTTAATGTTTTTCATGTTGTATATTCCCTTTCTCTTTGTGCCTGGGTGTGCATTCTTCTCTTTTCTTTGCTATTTTTACTTTGAAACTTTTTGTTCTTTAGGCTTGCATGCAACTTTTTCAACATTTGTTTTCAATTATGGTATGCAAGTTGACAGGGATAATTTCATTAAGAATTTTGACTGAAGTTCAATTCTTCTTAATGTAATAACAAACCTGGAAACTGCACGGAAAGAAATCTCTACATTTAATTAATGTTGGACTGACAGCTTTCATTGTTGATGTCAGTATCTCTAAATGTCTGCTTAAAAAAAAACAAAAAAAATAACGTAATTTTGTTGACGCTGAGGCAGACCACCACCCCTTTATTTGCAGAGAAGCAACTGACATGAGAGACCCCCCCATCAAACTGCACCTTCTTAATCAGGAGATCAGAGGGGTGTATTGTGCAGGGTTTGATAATGTACCTCATCATTAGAAGAGAAAGTGGCTCTGTGTCGCTTGCTTTTTTACCATGTGGCCAGAAATGAACACAAGAGAAATGGCTATTTTGTGCCTTCTGTTGGTCAGTCATATGCACATAATACAATAAAATGGTGTGATCCAGCTGGCACTTTAGTTTCAGACTTGTTATTGCAAGACGTGTACTAAGTTGTGAGATCCATGAAAAGCAAAGTGAACCAGTGTTGATTGACTTGAGGATGAGAGGCTTTTATCCAGATCCAAGCAAAGCAGTTGCATGTGGAGGTCCCTCTTTGAAAGACACATACACTCGTCAAAATGAATTAAGTGAAATTTCTTAGAGAATAAATTTGTAAATTTAGTAAAAACAATAATAAATGTAGTTAGCTTCTACTGATTAAAAAAAGAAAATCAAATATTAGGTTTCTTATAGTTGCTTACTTCTTTTTTTCTTTGAGAATAAAGAATGTCATGTACAAGAAGAGACACTAAATTTATTATCTAATTTGTTTTTAGAATGAAGGCACGTTTATCTCAAGCCAAATAGTATTCTTTCACAGTCTCTATTAAATATACAAGAGTAGTACCCATAAAAATTGCTGTGATTATTCATGTGTACATGAATTATAAAAATATAAATTACTGACAAAAAAATGAACGCATACTTTGAAATTTTTCTACAACTCTTCATATTTTCTGTTTGTTCAATAGTTTTGAAACAATAAAGCAACGAAATTGGGTAAAAAACCAAATTTCTTTTCTTATATGAGAAAAACATCAGTTATATTCTTTAAAAATCAGAGATGTTTGTTCTCTGTCTCACTGCAAGGATATTGGCTATTGATGTCAATGTGAACAGACAGACAGACAGACACATAGTTGTGTGCTTTAGCCTATTTAAACCAACAAGCTTTGCATTAATCCTTTGTTTGCTTTGGCATGTCTGAAACCAACAAACTAACAAAAGTGACATTGCTTTTTTATGTAATAGAAAAATATAGAAAATAGTTTGAAAGAAGTTTCTTGGTTTAGAGCCCCTCATTAGATGGTGGTTTTCATGCTCCTCTGGCAGGGTTTTCATCTTTTGGAGATCTGAGTCTTTTCACTCTATTAATGATTCTCATTTTCCTTATGAGCAAAAAAGCCGCTTTTTTCTCCTTGACTACATTCTTTTCCTCTCTTCATATATGCACATTTTCAGGAAAACTTGATTAAAGAAATTGTCCTCACATTTCTAGAGGATTGTTGTGGGGAGGTTGTTGAAATTTAAATCTGATACAGTTTTGTTTGTTTATTCATTTCTTGTACTTACGGGTTCTTTCTATACATTATCCCATGAAATAACCATCTGAGAAGATAAAATATTTAAAGTGTACAAACTGCTCAAAACCTAGAAAGATGAGGATTATTTCAAGTAATTTACCTAAGTAATAGATTATGTTCAAATGACTTTTCATTGAATTACCTAATTTACTTTGTTAGGAAACTGCTGTTTAAATTAATGCCTTTGGAGATTATTTGATTTTTATAATAAAGATTCTATTTAAATATCTACTCATTTAAAGTAGAAAAATCAGCTGAATCAATTGTGACAGATTTCTTAAGTCAATTGTAAATCCACTTGATGATTTTTCTATTGTTGAATAATAGCTATTAGACATCTAAGATTATGATCAAGACTTAAGTCAAGTCTGCTCATGAACAAGCTTGTATGATGATGCTTGTGTCACATGGCATCTTGAAATAGGAGCTTCACTTTAGGGTGATAATACAGCCACCATTAGGAAAACTACCATAAAAATGAAATCTACAAATTATTGAAATGAGAACTGTTGAATTAAATTGATGCTTTAGGAATGTGTAATACTATATTTCTTGATTTTTGGAAAAAGATAGATCATAATTATATTGAGAAAATGCTGGTTTATTGTTAAGATTTACTTTTTTCTGCTTTTAAAAAATATTTTTTATTTCAATACTATTCACATGAAACTCACTGTATTTGAGTGCATTTAAGACCGCCCCCCCCCTGTTCTGAAGGTAAACATAACTCATTGCTGAGAAATTGAAAAAATGAGTGATGAATGAGAATTGAAGGAGATGTGTTTTTGTAAAATATTCCCTGCTAAGATGGTTGTTGGGTGTTCTTATACACCATTTAATATGGTAATTGCTGTGCAGTTTTATTTCTGATTTTCTTATTGCTTTTATCTGACCTCTTATCTCACTTTCAGTATTAAATCTAACAAAATTATTTGAAAGCAAGCAAGAGGCACTGACTAAGGTTGATGACAGGAAACGACTTGAAAATTCTTGTATTTTCTGTGTTAGTTCTCACTTTGATAAAATGATTGAAGAAATGTAGTCAGAAAACTTACTTTTCCTGTGGGTAAGCAGAGAATATAGAATAAGTCTAAATATTTATTCATGAAATTTCCAAATGTTCATATATCCAGACAGTGATATTTAAGTGTTTTATATGCAAAGTCTAAAAACATGGGATGGTTTTACTTGGAACTTTCATAAACTAATTTTCTTGTTTTTCCTCCCGTGAAAACTTGTCAATTTGTTTAATGCTAAGAACGATCATGTTATATTTCAAAGGTGGTTTCAGTTGACAGATTACAAGGGGAAATAATCTGAATTTTATCTCTGAGACTTACCAAACATAGGCATAGGAATAGCATCAGATTTGGAAGAGTTCAAGAGGCTGGTATTGAACCTTTGTCACCAAATTCACTTGATTCCCAAATTTAACACTATTCCAATGCTTGTATTGGGTAAGTTTCTGTGAAAAGATTAAGATTATTTCTCCATGTAGCCCAATCTGGTAACCCCGTTCAAAATAGGAGGCAGGAGAAAAGCATGTTTTTTGTTTTCTTTTCTTTAATGCTTACTAACTCTAGCACCTACTTTAGTCTTGACCAACTAAACTAATCTTAACCCTGCATTATCAATTTTTAATTAGTATTCACTTACATTCTGAATTCTCTAGTTGCTTATTATTGAAACTTACTGTGTCAGTCTACGGCAGTGAGTAAACAACTTGGATGAGAAATGAAAAATAATCTCTTGGGGAGACTTGAATCAGCATCCCTGTTCCTGATCTATGCTGTACACTTACTGCCAATGACTGACGCAATTTACGATGGAAGAAAATACTAGTTGAAAATGAATAAAGGTTGACAATGCTTCATCTAATAAATAATGAATCAGGATAATATTACTTTGCATGTTTTACATAATGTAATAATTAACTTTATCCCCACTTCAAGAAGATCTAATAGAAAAAAATTGATTTTGTAATTCTGTGACCTTCCTCTCTTTTTCAGATGGGAAGGAGGAAAGCACAGAAAATGTTGCGGGACAGAAAGCGCCCCCCAAATCAGAACCGTCATCTGATGATGATGGCATTCTAGAGAGACTGAGACGTAAAATCTTTGGTTAATTAAGCATCAGACTAGGACCAGTTACAAAAAAAAAAAAAAAAAGCCAAAAGGGTTCGTCATAAGTATACTATACTCCTTTTTTTTTTCTTTTTTGTTCCATACTCTTTCATCTCTTCCCTCTACTGAACCCAGTGTTAAAAAATTGATACACCTTTTTTGGTCTAGTACCCTGATTTTTTTTCTTTTTGTCATAATGTTTCAGCGGTCATAGTTGGTAATCTTCTGGGAATTTCAAACTCTTTATTCAATCCATGTTAGTTTTTAGATAAGCTTCTCTAATTGTTTCAATCCGTGTATCAAGTCAGATCTGCCCTGATATGATAATTTGGATTGACTAAAGGGTTTAGTTTGAAATTCTAAGAAGGTTACCAACTATGGCAGAGACCTGAAGATAGCCTGAAAGTGCAATGGATGAAACATTTTGTTTATAACAACCAAATTTTGGATATTAGTCAGAGTATATAAGTGGAGAATAATGATATTTCTTCATCTCAGAAATTCAAAAACTTTTTTTTCTTTTCACAAATTGAATAACTTGAAAATATTAGTTCACAGTCGTAATATGATCATTAGTTATCGTTAATATTACTTTATCTGAAATTACCTCTCTGCTGTAATGAGTTGTATTTCCCTTAATGATTTCTTGCTGAAGTAGATGTGTTACTTAGTTTCTGGGATTTTTTTAAGAACCCATCTTCTTTCATGGATATTCCATGTTTCCTAACCATTATGAATATCATTTTACTCAGCTTTTGCTCATTAGATATCACAAAGAATCAAATGATTTATAGTTTAGTGTAGGTGATGATTCATACTTAAATTATGTGTTCACATGCCTTGAAACTCTGAGGCTACTTTAGGAATATTTAATCTGAAAATGTTATTTCTAAAACAAAGATCCCTTCTATAAAGGAAATATTCTGGTGGACTCCTATCTTTTAGCATTTAAATTATAGACTAATCATTGAACTACAATAATAAGCAACTTTTGACTTTTTTAAGAATATCTAAAAAAAATTATTTTGAATGGATTACATTTATTTGATTTCTAATATAAGGTATAGATTTGTATACAATAATTGTTTTTGGATAGCTGAATGGTGGATGGTATTGATTCTCTGCCATAAGGTTTGAAATGTCAGGTTCAGGGGGAATACTGTTGCAGATGCCCTAGCATTATTTGTTGAACCCCCTCCCCCCCACGTACCCTGTTCTGAAATCACTGAACTAAAGATATTCTTCCTTTTCACTCGTCTGTCAGTTCGTCCTTGTGTTTATTTCAGTGCTCCTGGTTACATTATTTGGCATAGAATCTTGAAAATTTCTTTGTGTAGTTCTGTAGCCACTTTCTGAAAACGGCCTTTTCATTTCTGTGAATTTGTTTTCTTCACTTGTATATGGGGGTGTTTGATTTACAATAATAATGCATTGTAAAATGGACAAACATTGTAAATGGTAAAATGAAAGTATTTTGCCACAGGTGTGACGTGGCACTCATGACAAAGCTTGCTTGGAATGATATATATATATATATATATATATATATATATGAGAGAGGTTAAATTTTGATTTAAAAAAAAAAATTAAAAAAAATTCCATTGTTCAACTTGAATTGGTCAGTGCCTTTGATCTTGTCATGTATTGCTCTATGTAATTTTGTATCACTGTCCATAATCAGGATGGGGTACATATGTTTGTAAAGTTTTGGGTGACAGATAATTTACAAGGGGGAGGGGGGCTATGAGAAAAATGAAGAAACTTGGCAATGGTGATTCATCTCTTGGCAGATGTGGCTATGTTTGCATTTTCTCTGTGTTGGTCCAGATTGTAAAGTTATGAATAGGATGTAAAGCTGGTGAAGAATCAATGTAGCTATTATTTTAGGTGATATGGTGATGAGTTTTTCACCCATCATTTCAAGATGATCGTCATGGCATGTAGGTATTTTCCATTGTTATCACAGAAGGTAAAACTAACTAATATGGAAGTTTCAAAAAATTTACTTCCTGTTGTAGAAAAAGCAACTAAACAATCATTGTTTAAATGCAAATAGCATTTGCCGCACAATATGTTGTTCAAGTCTTCAAAAATTAAAATGGGTTTGAATCGACTTCATTTTGAAAGAATTGATTATTTTCTAATGTCGTACCTATCAAAAATGACTATTATTTATGTGCGAATTAGCGCTTTTGCCTAGGATCAGAATATCTGTACACTCTGCCTAGGATCAAAGTGTCATTTCTTGGCTCTATGCCTAGGGTCAGGGTGTAGTATCTACACTCATCAATTTCTTTGTTTCTTGTGTTCAAACTTTCCTAGGAAAGATGAAGTCATTACTTTTCTGCACTTCATCCAACCTCATGATTGATTGCTATGAAGCAATGCTACAAGTTGATATATTTCTGTTTTTCTAGTTTTTCTTTAATTTAATTCATAGTTTTTTAAAAATATATATTGACAGTTCATTTATGAATTGATTGTTATAGTTGTATTCAGCAATTTTTTTCAGAATATTATTCTTCAGATTCAATCCATTACTAGCTGACCCTTTGACCCATTGGCTCACTCTGGAAGAGAGAAAATTAGATCAATCTGATCTGACCAGAAGGAATCCATATTTTTTTTATCCATTTGCTAATAAATGAATAAGGGAGACTACTTTATGATTTGCCTTCAATCGATCATCATGATATGAATGGGGGGGGGGGGGCACTGCAAATGTTGACCTACAATATTATCAAGTTGCAAATCAACTGCATTTTTTTCTTGCGCTCTACAAGTTAGCATATTTTAGAGGTACCATAATTCATTACTCTGACTGCAATGCACCATTTCAGCTACTTTGAGTCTGAATAAGATGAACAAAATCAGATTTTTGGTATTTTATATAAACATGCACACACACACATATATATGTAAACACACACACACACATATATATATATATATATATATAAACATACACACACACACACACATACATATATATATATATATATAAGCCTAGAAAGCCTTACAGCTTAAAAGACTAAACATTAAAAGACTTTTTCAATTGATTTTTTTTTTCCCCAATATCTGTCAATGCAATTTATGTAATTTTCAGAAGTGTTCCTTTTTTTTTTCTTTCTGTTTCCCCTTATCTTTGTTATTATTGTACAATGTATAAATTGTCCCTTGTTGGGATCATCAGTTGTCTACCATGTTTTGGGGATTTTAAAAACAAAACAGTTATATTCACATGGCACCTCCCTTTGTTATATAGTTTTTGCCATACATATATATTAGTGTGTATTAAATGGATGTATATGATCCGATGGAATCACCATGAATTGCGTTAAATTATACTGAAACTCTTATTTGAAATGATCTCTTGTTGTTGCGAGCTTAATGTATCACTCGAACTAGATAATGTAAACAGAATAATCAATTGAAGAAAATGGGGCTGCTGCAGGAATTGAACGTGCGACCAATGCGGTAGCTGCTTCAACGTAGCATTGCTTTTACCATTGAGCTGAACAGCGGCCGGTAATGCTAAGGCTCAAATAAGTGTATTCACCCCATATTCTCATCTCGGTCTATTCATTTGTTTCAACATGACAGTTATTTATTGGGAAATTTCTGATCATTCTGTTGGATCATATATATCTATTACCTGGAGATTATTTCAAATAAGACTTCCTAGGTAATAAAACACAATTCATAATCTTATATATATGTGTGTGTGTGTGTAAAAGAGGGATAACAATGCAGAAAAAAGCTTCTTCATGTGAAGTGTTCTATTTTTCAAGTGTTTCTTTGTTCCTTTTTCTCTTATTACTAATTGAAATAATTTGTGTATGAAATTACCTGATTCTGACTTCTCTTACTTTACATGAGTTTTTATTTTTGTTTCTCATAGTTTTCTCTTCATTTAATTGTCATTCTTTACTTCTGATGGTATTGGTGTTTGACAAACAATGAGCTTGTCCATTTATATGCACTTTTAATAGATGCATTATTCTCATTTAATTTATTGGTTGTTTTTGGACATTCAAGTCAAACATTCCTGCTAATGGATGTACTGTTGTCAACCATGGAAACAATTTGATTATTGAACTGGGGGTGGGGCATGATAGTTATCAGTATGGCAAACAGAATAAGAATTTTGGCTGATGCCCCTTGTGTCCACTTAGCACTGATGATCTTGGGAGAGGCATGAACCTCATTTCCCTGTGCACTCTCTCCTATCATCAGATATCTTGGCAAAAATTCTCATATCATTTGTTTGCCACCATTGTTGACAGAGTGAAGGGATCACTTGGACCAGCCTTTTTCTCATAACTATTTTGCCTGCTCAGGCCATAGTCACTTTAAAAAAAAAAGAAACTTTGACTGAAGCCTATAAGATAATAACAGAATAGATTGTAAATCCTTCTTAATTCAAGGTCAAGAATCCTCTAAAGAGTGTAGTCGTAGAGATATTTAGAAATTTTTGAATAAAAATAATTATGTAACTAATATTTTTTTAAATCTCTACAGAAATGTACTCCTTCTTGTGCTTATTGTGAAATGTTTCTTTTTTTTTTTTTTTTAAATTTAATCTTGAAAAGTTTTTTTGCAATAAAAAAATTCAAAACTTTGATTGTAAATATGTTGCAATTTTTGACAATTTGTTTTGTCCTAATTTGCTTTGTTAATGTTAAATTATATAGTCTTTGTAACTATTGCTTTTACAACAATTAGTGAGGGCTTATGGGAAATTTAATCATTGCAAATTAAATGAGTTTGAGAAGCCCTGGTCTAGGCAAACCAAGGCCTGCAGCCAGCTGACTTCATTGAATATGTAAGGAAGCTTTTAGCTCTTTTAAATTCATTTCTTTCTGGATGAATTTGATACAAAATTTGATAATATTTTGTCACCTAAAGAATATCATAGTTCTCATTGAGAGAACAAAGAAGTTTATGTAGGTATATACACTTATAAGAAGTACAATAACTAAAAAACAAAAACGTTTCATTTTTCAAATTTTTTTTATTTGCCTTGGCCCACAAGACAAGAAGACAGGTTTGCCTCCCAAAAAGTTGACTGACCCCTGATTTAGGCTATAGAGTCTTAGATTACTTATTGGCATAATTTTATATTTACTCTGATCACCTTTGAGACCATTTTTACTATGAGGAGTGTAATATTCTGATTGTTGTATTTATTTCAATGCTCTTCTGATCATAACTACTATTAACCAATTCCTATCAAGTTTATAAAAAAGTAGTAATTAAGTTATCTTATTATTATAACTGTTTTTCTTTGAAATTGTGATTTCATAATAATCATCAGTATAGCATTAAAAAACTGGTTAATGTTGATATTCTGGCACAGTTTCTTTTTTTTTTTTTTTTGTAGGACGCCAAGTGATGGATGATGATGATGGCCTGATATCACGGATACGGGACACTGTGAAAGATTTTCATGATGATGATGATGATGATGGAGAGTCTACAAAAAAAGAAAAAGATGCTCTATGATAAAAAGCTTCTCTTTAGATTGTGAATTTTTCTTTCTTAAGTCCCAGTCATAAAAATGGGGAAAATTTGTAGTTCAGCTGCAGCGAGGCTAAGGCCGAAGTGAAGTAACTCAATCAAAATTGATCCTAGAACTTTGAACTTGAAAATCAAACCATGAAGACACATATGCTTCCATAGGGGAGAGCATGAAATACTTGTGCATTATGGAACCTCAATAATTTTCGTTTTTGCTGTGAGGCTTAGGTTTCTATTTGAAAATGTATTGAAAGTGGAAATCCGAGGCAATCCCATTATAACTTTTAATTTAAAGACATTTTGTGAAAAGTATTCTGATCCATTAACTGATGCAAGTTGTGAAGAGTAATTATCGATTACAAGATAAAATCCCTGACTCACAGATAGTGCAGAGATGCCATCAATTACAATAAAATGGACATTTTATTGAGTTAATCATAGGACTGCCATGATTGAAATTCCTGTCATTTGCAGTTAATGGGTCATTCTATTCTTCAGGTTCAAAAAGGTTTCAGTAGACATCTAAAAGATGTACAGTTAGAAAAAACCTTGGGATATATATGTCCCAGGAGTTTAGTGTGTTAAGAACAATAAATATAGGGAATGTATGAGGGAATCTGGCAATCTTATTTGTAAAATATTTGTTGTCAATTGATAAAAATGAGCTAAGGATGGGGATGTTAGTCAAAACAAAAGTTAAAATTCACTTTTTGACTTCTAATATTAGAAAAAGAATTACTTGATTTGATTAGTAGCAACTAGTAAATACCTGTTGCTTCACTAACAGCATACCAAAAGCAGTGTGCTGTGTCAGTATGTTTACACAATAATTTGAAAGGTCTACACATGGCATTGTTAACTAGAATTCTCATATTCATTTTGTATTAAACTTGAAACAACTGAGAAAACTTGGATGTTTAATGGTTGCTGTTGAACTTTGTCATCAAATGCATAAAGTTGATTTGGGTTATAATCCTAAACGGTAAGAAATCAGTTATAGTATTTATATCCTGAGATAAAAATCTTCATTGTGATTAGATTGCTTCCAGTAAGTTAAGGTCATAATCCTAAATGGTGAGAAATTTGAATCCCTGGGGTAGAAATCTAAAGCAGTGTAGATATGAAAAAAAAAAAAACTCACTGGAGTGTTAAGGGGCAACAAAGCCATATTAAATAGAACAAAAATACATTGGTTATTTATTTAGAATCCTTAATTCTTCCTGCTAAGTAACTTAGTAACTAATAAAACAAATCCAATGATGATGTAGGGGAGGTCACTTCGAAAGAAATATTAGAAAGTAACCTCCCTTTACTCCCTAACCGGAGTCAGCCTGTGAGATATAGATTGCAGAAATTCATAAAATTTCAAATTCGAACCAAGTTATTGAACTTCTTAATTGCATATGAATTTTGTGTCCTTACTGTATGCGGACAGGGCCTGAATTGTTAGCGGCTGGACACAACACAAGAGCAAGCAACAGTTCCATTGACTGAACAACCAAATTCCTAATGAAGTAATCTATGTACAATTGATTTTGGTTTCAGTCTAGTATGTCCCTCCTTCGGTGTTGCTCTTGCTTTTCCTCTGTGTCCATGTAGAGCATATAAATTTTCTTGTCTTGAATAACAATCGTGTTTTGCAGACTTTCTTTTTTCATTGTTTTCGTTCTGTTTTTAAAACAAATTATTTGTTCCTGACCAATTTCTATTTCAGATCTGACGTTTAAACTTTCAACAACATTGGCCTCTATTAGCTTTGCAAGTCTGATCTTTAAAGCAATTCAATTCAGCACATTCTGTTGTAGAATGGTCTATGAATTTAGAATTTATTACCTGATAACATTCATTTTTTAATGGAGATATTCATATTTTAAGACAGTAGTTTGGAAGGTGGAGAATTGAACCTTGAACTGTTACCTCACTGCTTAGTTGCTCAATACACAAATTAATTTTCATCTAGATTTTAGTGTATGTTGTTTGCAGAGGTATGGTCTCTCTGAGTGTTTCTTAGTTTTGTTTCTTTTTTATTTCTGAAATGATGGACAGGTATTTGACCCAATTGAATTTCATCTTACTGTCTTCATAGTGTACAGATTGAAATCTCAATTGATCTTTTATATTTAATCTTAGAATCTCACTCAAGAATGTCATCTGAGGCATCACTTTGTGGTGATGTCAAGTCTGGGCATCTATGGATTAATAACTTTAAATTATCTGAACAATTATGTAAAATGAAAACAGTGAAATAGAAATTGTTTTTCAGAATTTGGCCATTTTCAATTTATTTATACATTTGTCAAAATCTAAACAATGGAGCAACTAGCAGTTGAATTGTGACCAACATCCAAATTATGAAAAAATTTTTTTAATCATATATAAAACCTTCATAGTTTTCTTACAGGTAGATTATTATGAAATCAATTATTCTTGATTTTTTTATTTTTTTTTATTTTTTCAATTTCAATTTATTTGGATGAATAGTTTGTTTTTCATTTATTTGGATTACTAATGTTACTGAAAGTTTTCTTAATTTTTGGTTATACTTTGAAAAAGAAATATGTATGGATTACAGTACTGTACTGGATCATTCATTCAAGCTTTGGAGCAGAGGTTACCAGGATTTTCCAAGCAAGGCTTGACATATAGTTGGAAAGAGAAAATGATGAGTAATAAATCGATATATATGAATCTACTTCTAAAGCCCTCTTGGGTCTTCATTAATCTACTCAAAATTCTTTCAATGTAGAATATAAAATGTACGATGGGAAATAAGTAAAAGTGAATAAGAAAACTATAACAGATGCAAATAAATCCCATCGAAAGTCAATCAATATTCGATATCCACTCGTCTTCATCTGATGGCAATTTGGTAATACCCTGAAAATGAAAATAGAGCATCCGGCTCTGAAAAAGCTTTTCTTTCAAAATGACTTGCTACTGTGTAGAAGAAGATAAATGCCTCAGAGATGATTAAATATCTTCAGTCAACCTCAAGGTTATTTGTATCTGATCTGAAATTTCTTTTTGTTATAGTTTGCAAACTTCCCTTCACATATTTTTTCTTTAATTAAAATCTCGAGTATATTTCAACGTTTTGTACAATAGAATAACATAGTTTCTGAATGTTTTTATAGAACCTACTGTTAAATTTTTTTTTTTTTTTTGTGTTTATCAAAATCCCTGGGGCATATACATTACAAGGTTTCTATGACTACTGGATTATAGATGTCTTGTAGATCTTTCTGAAATCTACTGGGACATTATAATTTGGGCATTGTGTGTCTTAATGGGTTAATTGAGAGAAGTATGTTATTTCCTCTTCCTTACTGTCCCATGATTTTATAGCCAATAGAGGATATTTTTCAAATTGCTTTCTTTCTCTTAGAAATATAATGAAAACAAGCCAATTGCCAACAATCACATCTTGATTGATTTCTTCAGAATCCTTAGGTGCCTTTTTGTAGAGCGATGGTTAACATGTTTGTCCTGCAAGTTAGTGATTCAATTCTTACTGTGTGAGCTGGCATAGTGTCAGGCTGTGCTAAGCTAAGCATATTCTTACGTATTTGTAAATTCTGAAATAGATATTAGGAAAAAACCTTAATTGTCTTAGGGGACAGTATTTGAATTAATGGAATGGTCATGAAACTCTGAAACTAATTTTGAACTCTCGACTCTTCAAAATATATGGAAACCAGGACTGAATTGGCAGTTGGTTTTCAAATGAATAGCTTGGAATTATTGATTTATCTATGAAAAAATAGTTATTGTTCTTTTTTCACAATTTTTATTTTATTTTGATTAGTGCAAGTTTTGATGTAGGATAATTGAGGTACATTTTTCCAAGACACAAGGTCGATCACATAGAGGGAACTTCAATTTTTCTCATTTGGGGGCAAAACTAATGGGAAATCTTTTTTTTTCTTCTAGGGGTCAGAATTGAAGAGAGATCATTTTTTAAATTTTGTTTTTTCTCTCTTGAGGGAGGCATTTTTTCCACTTTTAAGTTTTGAAATCAAAGGGTTTTTTGTACTTTTAGTGGTCAAAATTGGAAGTCAAAATTGATGGGTCATTTTTTTTTTTTTTTTTCCACTTTTGGGGACTAAGATTGAGAGGGAAGATCTTTATCCACTTTTAGGGGCTAAGGGATTTTTTATCCTTCTTTATAGGTCAAAATTGAAGGGGGGAAATTTTTTTTTCACTTTTAGGGGTCAAAAAGAAAGTTTATATTTCTTTTACTTTCAAGGGTTGAGATCTAAGTAAAATTTCTTTTTACTTTTAGGGATTGAAATTGAGTGGGTAGGATGGGGGTTGTATGTCCTTCCAATCTTAGTTGAAATCCAAGGGATTTTTCTTTCACATTTAGGGGTCAAAATAGAGGTAAAGTCCCCCCCCCCACTTTAGAGCAAGAAATTTGAATTTTTTTTTTCTTTATTTTTTCTCTTTTTTTTTTCTTTATTTTTTCTCTTTTTTTTTTCTCTTTTTTTTTTTCTCTTTTTTTTTTCTCTTTTTTTTTTTTTCTCCCAATTTTAAGGGTGAACGTCTACTTTCATTTTTAGAAGTCCAAATTGGGATGATATTTTTCTCATTTTCAGGTGTCAGAATCTAGACGGAATGTTTAC
Source organism: Thysanoteuthis rhombus (assembly GCA_963457665.1). Lineage (NCBI taxonomy): Eukaryota > Metazoa > Mollusca > Cephalopoda > Oegopsida > Thysanoteuthidae > Thysanoteuthis > Thysanoteuthis major. The sequence goes on along the minus strand of OY735232.1, from coordinate 12,279,965 downwards.
TTGATTTTTTTTTTTCCCACTTTTAGGGTCAAAATTGGGAGACTTTTGTTTCAAGTATTTGAAATCGAGGGGGAACTCTTTCCCTTTTGAAACATTCCCCTCAACAACTAGTCACTATTATTGCTGCTGGGGACGGAAGATGTTAAGGCACTTGGCATTCTGCAAATAAACCTCAGTATTGTTCTCTGTCAAAGCAAACATCACTCTGTTAGCTAATACTACTTCACAAGTCCTTAAAAAGAATTGGATCACGTTTTACGGTGTACTTCATCGGGTAAATAGGTAATTAGAAGCAGATGGGTCCATTCTCTCCGGACCTTGACGCGCACTGGTCGTTGATAGAGACCCAGAAGGTGTGGCAGCTATGGTCATGTAATTAGACACAAAAACCAGCGAATGGAGATCAAATATCCGTGAACAATTCTCAGCAGAGAACTATTCACCCATTGAAGGGGGAGAGTCTTGCAATCATGACCCAGATATTGGCTAACGTTTCCATTCGGGAAACCGAGTGACGAGTGGTGCAGGTTTTTAGGTAGGTCTTCGCCGAGTTCCCATTGCTGTGATCCTAGTTACAGTCGGACATGCTGCTCGGGTTACGCCAGCAGATATTAGAGCATTGGCCGATGAAGGGCATCTAGGTTTGACAAACTAATATCTACGTAGAGTCTGGTTCCCTAAAATGGACATGATGACGAAAGAACAAGGAATTCGCCGAATATACCAAACAGCAAGGATTCAATCATAGGTATATTGAACTCAAGCACCCTGAAAGCAAAGGGCTGGCTGGAGATTTCGTCTTAGGCAAAATCGCCCATACCGCACATGTCGATCGACAGGACCCTAGACTCGCCGTCCACAATTTCCTACTTAATTACACCCCCAACCAGCACAGCTGAAACGCTCTTTGGGTGAATGTCCGTTGGACAAAGCCAACCAGCAAACACCATCGAAGTACCTCGAAGACTAAAATGTTAACTTAGATGGGAAGAGGTGTAATATCCAGAACGTAAGGTGCAGTTGTTTTGTAGGAAGAACTTTTACCTTGGACTACTGAATAAAAGCCGCAGTAATGAACTAATAGCTAAATGCAGACAGAAAAATGAATTTTTATGAGAGAGATTCAAATGTTCACCTGTATTCTTGGGAACCTACCTTTCCGTGGCAACTACCTTACTGATTAAGCCACGAAAGACAACCAGCAACAGTCTCTCAAATCTAGCCATATAGCTGTCCCCCCACCGAGTGCCAAGACGCAACCATGATGTTTACAGACATTGATAGTATTAGTTTTAATAGTATTTGAGTCTCTGATGGAACATTGTCGAATATTCTCAACTTTTGACCAATGGCACTCACTGCTTACTAACGGTCGTAGAATGTGAAGGGACCACTCACACTCAAATCTTGCAAATATAGGCTTCACAGATTTCCCTCTAAGATTTTAATAGAAAATATTTAAAAATAAATATAACCAATCAGAAGCCAGTTTTCGCGAGGCAAAATTTGGTTCGTCTGTGAGTCTGTCTAAATGATACATAAATCATCGGCCATTGAGATCCCCTTGCCTCCCGATTATGTCAAACACAATTCACCGGCGTCCGGAATTCTCGCATAAATTCCACGGGCGCTAAAATTGCTATCGAAAACTTAATTTTACCACGTATTTTTTTTTTTTAAAGTACTTACATCAAAAATTCATAAAAACTTTACTTCATGCTTGTATTGAAAAGTCCCTACGGGACCCCAGTAGAGTAACATTCCGGCCCGCATAATAAATTCTATGGAACATGATCATGGCACAAGATGAGAATTAAATGCGATGATGCTTAACATACTCCAATCAGCCCCGTATATAATGTAATGAAAAATAACCGGCAACACTATTTTTGCACGGTTTGAAAGTATTCATGCTGTTGATCAAATGCACGAGTGCTCACAATTTTCCCTGTTACATGCTCATGGCTTATTTGAATGATTAAAAATCCTTCAGTTATCCAACAGTGTCAGTTGATGGTCTGCGTACTTCTCTTGGTTCATAGTTTCTTAACTGACTATCACTTGAATTACTTCAATTACTATCATAGATTAGATTACCGAATTGAAACCTTCCAGCGTAAAAAGATTATTGTCACGAAATGGAGTTTCATCCATAAATACTGTAGTCTGTCTTGTGGTCTTCGAGGAATTATATCTAGTGTTACCAGCAGATATTGATGCAGAACGCTTCTTGATTCTATAAGAATAGCAACGAATTAGTGCAGTGGAAGGTTTCATACTTATCTCAGTGAGTAGTGGATTAATCTGGGATGACATCAACTATAGACTCACCACTGTTCCCGGTGTCCCCAAAAGCTCTTTTGTTTCCTTCATTTTATTTTCCTTCCTTCCTTTCTTTCTTTAAATAATTATTCTTTATCCTTTGAAGCTGTACCTAATTTAGATAAAATTGTTTTACTCCAGCTTTTTACGTCTTTGTTTTGATTTGCTTTTCGTTCCAACCCAGTTGCATTGCCATACCAATTCCTTCTCATATTTAATGAGAATGTAGAACAAATAGTCTAAGTGGGTCTGTCCATTTCATTGGAGTCAATCTTAGAATTACACACAAGTAAATTAGGGATAACTTCAGTACTTTATCAGTCTTTTGGAAAAAAGTGGATGGATTTAGCGAATACACCTCAAACAAGTCGATGTAACACAATAATAGACACTTGAAACAAAGCCAGTTCTCAAAGAATTTTACTGAAACAATCTAAGGGAGGTTACTGAACATTTCAAGCAAGGGGGGACTACTCCACGATTCAAATCCTCTAATTGGAGCTAGTAACCCCACCCTGTAAAAGCCTACTTGTTACTGAAACCGTGGTGTGTTGTGGTTTTCAGCTCTGGGAAGCTGATGCACAATCGTATATCTAGAGAATAAAAAATGTTCCTTTGGCAAATTATATTTATAATCAGTAAAGAAAACCTATTTCAGTGAGGACATCCACATTTCATAACATGTTGACAACGAAATTTCATAACATCAAAACTACATGAAAATTGCTCTAACCTTCTAGTATATAGGAATATACAGCCTTTATTATTGGCGGTTATTAATTTCTACAGAATAATTATCAAGTCATAGTATAACTATAGTACAGCAGTCTCATATAATAACAATTTTGCACTTCTTGAAAAAGGCATGAAATTTTCAGCCTAGTACATTCCATAAGATTTATTTTCAGATGTGAGATGGGGGGGGGGGGTCAGATTCGATCTCTGAAAATTGTGAGAGATCAAATTCAACGGTTGAATGTTCAAACACGTTTAATTCAGACTTCATCAGGTGTCCTCAATGACCTACTAAAAGTCTACAACAGTCTGACCAGTAGGAAGGTATAATTTTCATGATGGTCGCCAGATCCTTAAAATTCCCGTTACTCGTTTGTTATTAATGTTTGGCAAGGTTTTCTAACTGTTTTTGTAATATCAAGTGTGTTTGATAACAATCTGACCAACAGCATGTTTTTCAATATTGCATTCAGGCTGATTGAAAAATAGTCAAGGTAACATTCCGAACTAAATTGAAAATTCATATTTGTCAAAGGAAAAAACAACAACAAAAACGTTAAAAAGACTTTCTTTTGCTAATACTTTTTTCTTTAGCTTGGGTGCTGTATTGTGAAAAGGTTTAAGCTCATCATATTGATGTAAAAACACTGGCAAGTACGATTTCAAACCTAAGATGTTGACAAGCTATCCAAATGATCTCATGCTTCAATTTCTGACACAAGTTCCACAGTGCCAACCTGCATTGGATGCAGTTGTATCAAAGACCGGGCCTTTTACAAGATGTTCATATACATATAATCTTATAGTTTGAAGGCATGCCAAGAATCGTACTTCTCCAGTTTGCTGTTCCACAATTGAGACACTGAGCAGTTTCTGGTGATTGAATGTGAATCGTTAGATCCACGTTTTTTTTCTTTCCACAATATCAGGAAGAAGAATTCCATCCCAACGCAGGAGGATACTGTTCTTTTAGACAGAATGATGCCAAACCTTCCTGGGATGTTTCCCTCCTGTTTTGATGATGAATATGGTCTCGAGAGCATGTCATCATGACACAAGGCAACTACTATAGCTCTAGTGACAAAACAGCACCCTATATAATGTGTCAAAATTATATCATATCTTTTATACGAAACAGCATTTTTTTTAATCGACTAAAATCTTGAAAATGATTTGTGCAGTGGTCGAAAATTCAGTAGCAATACCTGAGCACGTTGTCCGGTGGACAGTCTAGAACCTTTTTAATTAATAAAGTACATGGGTGCTGACAAAAAGGCATTACTTATGATACCTTGGACTTTGTTTTAGGTATTTTCTTAGTTGAAAATATGTCCGTGTACATTTGTGCATATATACACATCTTTATGCGTATACGCATACACGCACTCACCCACACAAATACATATATATTTCAAATACGCATATATACATAAACTTGTGCGCGAACTCACTAATAACACCTCTAGTCATGGGAAAATACAAATCGTTCTTAACCTTTGGAGAAAACCAAGACGTATCTACACACACGCACACAAACACAAATATACGTGTACCCAAATAACAGCCGATAGTCCATTTGAGAGACGGTACAAGCGCATATATACCACCCCCACAAGAAAAGTAACAGATCAAAACGATTAAATAAAAACAACACTCTACATTCATCAGGCCCCGCATATACCAACACCCATCCATTAAATGCTAGACTCTGCCTCTCTATCCTATAAAAATGCATCGATACAGGCCCACAGAAGAATAGAAAAAAATTGAGATGTAACTCTTATCTCTTGAGAGTTTTGCTTCACCTTCTAATTGTCATTTTCATCCACACACACACACACACAGACACACACACACACATATATATATATGTAAAGAAATGGATATATAATCCGTCGGAAAGAATTATGAATTGCGTTATGTCATTTTGAAACTCTATTTAAAATGATCTCCCGTTATTACACGCTGAATGTATCATTTGGCCTGGACAACGTGAATAGAAAAAACGATCAAAGAAAACAGAGTTGCCGCAAGAATCGAGCCTGCGACCGATCGGGTGGCTGCTTCAACGTATCTCAATGGCAAGAGCAACGCTACTTTGAAGCGGCTACTCTATCGGTTGCAGGTTCAATTCCTACAGCAGTCCCATTTTCCTCAAGAAAAAAGCTTTAGATCTACAGAGACAGAACTGACAGAGGGTCAGATGGTCCCAAGTAATAGCTAGAACATCCCTGTTTTGAGAATACAAATAATAATGATATCCATTAATCAGTCTTTGGAGCAGTGTTTAGCAAGCCAGTTTCATGGACTATTACTTTTGTACTGAGTTCAATCCTCACTGAATACACAGAGAGTCTTGAAATTCGAAGAAATCTCATATCTCAACCATATATATATTTTTTTATCACCTCGGAACTATTTTTCCTTATTTGTTGAGTTAATAATCTTCCAAGAGATCCATTAAGTTTTTCGGGAAAACGATCACTCTCAGCACGTTGTCAGCTACTCACGGCGCTGGACGAAGAATCCAGTCTGTTACTAAGTATACATAGCTGGGTGGAGAAACGATGTATTCACTCCTTTCCCAAGGGCAGTAGTACGTAGTGAACGCGAACTGGTTCAATCGGAGCTTGAACTAGGTTCGCCGATTCCATTTCCGTACTGCTAATTGCTAGGCCATACGTACCTCCTCGTCAGTGGAAAATATTTCTTAGGGGACCCTTTTTTTCTGCATTTGAAAAAAACAAAAACAAAAAAAAACTAATGATATGAGGTTCATGAAATTAATACAGGGTGCCCCTAGGATCCATCTTGGGGCTTACATTTTTCCTCTTGCTTATAAATGACTTACCCATTTATTCAGGTCCTTTTTAGACTTATACCTGGATGACAGCACACTTCATGGTCTTCTAAAACCATGAGTCAACCAGATGAAGCGTCAGATATTTATAGTGAACTCACTGTGATAGTAAAATAGGGTATCGAATGTTTCGTTAAATTAAATCCCTCTAAACCCAATCTTGTATCTTTACACCATCACCGTACAAAAACTGACCTTCCACTTATCCCGATGAATTTGCCAATTTAGAGGAGTCACTCTGCTTGGATGCCAAGGACACAGCTGAAATGGTTGAATCTATTTACCGACTGAGAAGGTTTTTAACTCTCAAAACAGTATCGTTGCTCCATAAGAGCCAAAACTATCAAAAAAATGCACGCACATCTGGGCCGGTCCCTCTCACCAGGTACTTTTCTGCATGGATTCGTGGGTGATGAAATCTCATCCATACCCTGATCTCATCATCATAATGTTTGGAACTTCCACGGAAAATGCTTAGACGTACGACATTCCCGAATCTCTCCTGTCCGGGGATATCCAGTTAAAACTCGGTCGGCAATAAAGATACAGCCATACTTTTTAGATTTATCAAGGACTCACCTCAAATTCCATGCTAATCGTCATCATCATTATCATCGTCGTTCTTTTAACATCCGTTGTTGGATATAGACCTTTCCCAGGATTCGCCACACTTCTCTATCATGGACATCGCGGAGCCAGTACTTTCTGAAATTGTTTAGATCTTCTCTTCATCTAATACTCTGCCGGCCTCGGTTGCACATGTGATCTCGGAGGATCCATGTCGTGAGTCGTGATGTCCACCGGTTGTCTGCCATTCTTGCAACATGGCTAGGCCATTGCCATTTGATTTTTTTAATGGATTCTATGATGTCTCTGATTCCTGTCTTCTCCCGGATGGATTGTGTTGTCTTGTGGTTTCTCCATGTGAGGTTGAGCATAATCCTTTCATGTGCACGTTGCATGGTTCACAATTTGCAGATCTGTCTCTTGGTTAGGTTCCATGTTTCAGCCCCATAAGTGACAATTAGGAGGATGTATTGGTTGTATACCCTTCTTTTTAGGATTAATGGGATCTTGTTTTTGATGGTTGAGCTTGCTCTGCTGAAGGCTTGCCATCCTAGGGTGATTCTCGGCTTTATTTCTTCTTCTTTTGAGGGTCACATGGAGATTCGTTGTCCAAGGTAGATGTAGTGGTCTACTTTCTCCAGTTCTGTGTCCTCGATTTTGATTTTAGTGTTCTTATTTCCGACGTGGTTGTTGCACATGATCCTCGTTTTACTGAAGTTCGTGTTTAGGCCGACCTTCTTGCTCTCTTCATTTAGTTCATCTAGCATGTTGGAGATCGTGTAGGTTCTCTGCAAAAAGATCAATGCCGTCTGCTAATTGAGGTTGTTCAGATATTCACCTTCTATTCTGATTTCTTTACTTTCCCAGTCTAGTCTTCTGGAGATCATTTCGAGGCAGGATGCAAAGAGTTTGATGAGCTGGTATCACATTATCTTACCCCTTTTGGAGCTGAAAGGGCCCCGAGTCTTTATGTAGCCTGATAAAGGAGCTGCTGTGATTTTATATATGTTTCAGCACTTCGAAATATACTGGATCTACACCTTGTAGAGTGATGGCCTCGATGACCTTAGGGGTTTCCACTGAGTCAAAGGCCTTTTTGAAATCGATAAATGCTACAGCAAGTGGAAGCTTATATTCTTCTGCTTTTTCTTTCGGCTGATTTATCGATTGCAGGTGGTCCATGGTCGAGTAGCTTCTTTTAAAGCCAGCTTGCTCTCGTGGTTGGTTTTCACCCAGAGTTTTTTTGTGATTCGGTTGGTGATGATTTTTGTGAAAGGTTTGTAAATGCAGCTGAGTAGGCTTATAGGTCTGTTGTTGTTGAGTTCTTTTGGGTTTCCCTTTTTTCTATAAAAGCATTATGATTGGAGTGTTCCAATCATCTGGGACTTTACTATATCTTAGGCATAAGTTGAAAAGGATGGCCAGTTTCCTAGTGATGATCTTATCCGCTTTCCTGGTGGTGATGTTGTCTGGTCCAGGGGCCTTTCCTCTCTTTGTCTGTTTGATGGCCAGTTTCACCTCCCACGGGGTTACTTCTGGTAAATCCCCGAGTTGATTGCTCGCGTCTTGCGTAACCTGTTCATTATTTTGTAGTCCTTGTTTGGATGAATAGAGTTTTGGGTAAAATTCTTTGGTAGGTTCGATAATCCTGTCTCTGTCTGTTGTTAGGTCTCCATTTTCCTCGATTATGCTGGTTACTTGTTTCCGTCTTGAATTTAGGCCTTTGTTTATAGCTTTGAAGCCCCGACCTTTCTCGAGAGTCAATTCGATAACTGCCCTTGTGTATCTCTTTCTGTCTCCCCTCTTCGTTTCTTTCTGATTATTTTATTTACGTCGGTCTCTCTTTTTTTCTATTTTCGTTGTTGTCTGTGGCTTCAGGTTTCTGCATTTTTTTTCGAGATTCCTGGTTTCATTTGATATTTTACTAATGATTAGTGTGTTCATTGGTTCAAATCTAGCGGTGACTTCTATTTCAGATGCAGTCATTTTACGTGGAATAAACTCCTTTCTGAATGTTTGCCGACGAGTACAACCTCTTAATTTTTTTTAATCAAGAGTAAACTAATGCCTTACCAAATGTTAATCATTTTGGTCTTCACTATAAACACGCCATGTTTCAGTGTTTCCAGCATTATTTCTTTTGCTATTTTAGAATTATATTTACTATTTATAATCCTGATGCATAAATAACTCTTTTCTTACTAATTCTTTTATAAGAAAAATGTCTGAGAAGACTTCTCAAGGGTTACTAAAAGTGAAAAAAAAATATGAAAGAATGAAAAACGTTGGAAATTAAAATTACTTTTAAAGACATAATTTTTGGTTTGTTAACTAGTGCATCGCGCTGGCTACAGCATTGACCATTCTTTCCCGGTTTCCTATACCACAAGTTTCTCACTGTGATGTGTGAAACAGACTTAGAGACGATGAGTATCTGAAGTGGCGGCACTCACTTCACCTTTCTCGCTTACGGCACCTGATAATCCGAAGCGGTCACCCATCTGAGTACTGACCAGGCTCGACGTTGCTTAATTTTGTTGATCTCACCAGTGTATCTAACATGTTTTTTTGGGTGGAAGGCCAGAATCTTTTGGGTCCGTGAGCAACTGAACAGTTTGCACTGCCTTAAGTACGATCCTGCTTACATCAGCAGTAAAGGAAATGGATACCATACGTCAACAAGGTTATATATAGACTTTCCTCACCTTCATTCGATCGTTTCCAGGTAATTAAGGCAGCAATCAATACGAATAAAATAGAAAAGCAATGTCGATGACAGGTGAAAAGTTCTAATTCGTTTCCCTCAGCAACCACACGGCCACTTTTGTCAATAACGTAAAAACAAAACAAAAAAAAACAATATTACTTTTCACTTCCGGTGCTACGCAACAAAGTGCACGGATACGGTTGTCTGTTATTTTGTTTTGTGACAGAATTGATCGAAATGTCAGCTCAACTGTTGCTTTTCTCTTTTTTTTTTAAATACTCTTCATAATTCTGACTGGAGCATGTAGAAACAGGACGGCAGCGTAATGAGGGGAAAATTAAAAGACCACACAAAACCTTTCTGAGTCAAAAGCCAGCGAGGTGCTAGCATTTGTGATTTGGTATTATTGCGTGTATGCGTGAAATTTGTTCGATGGAAAGGTGGTAAAGACTATATGAGTTTATGTATTTGTGCGCATGTAGTTATTGATGGAATTTCGATCTGAAAATTTCACTGTATATGGTGCGATTAAGTACATTGATGAGGACAGCGTATTTCCGACGCAGTTAAATCCATTTATATTCTGCAAATGGTCACTTGCTTTGGAGAATGACGTTGAAAATTGATGCAGGAGATGCTATTGGACTATGATAAGAGAGACTTGGGCAACTGTTGAATTATAGTATGCAAGTAATGTACAAGAATGGTGCAGATTGTTGGAGAATTTACAAAAGCACTTCTGATAATAACGTGTTGGTCTCACAGGCTAGAATAGCGTGTTTGGTCTCGCAAGCTATTGAAAGTAACATATTTCCCTGAGATGCAGCCTTATGCCAAGGTTGAACAAATCCCAAGATACCTACAAAGAAAATCATAAAATAAAGCTTCGACAATTCTGTCAATTCCATTATTAAAAAAGAAATATGTACTGTCAAGGGTGTCAAAGGTGTTGCAAGTTTATTTTATGTGGCCATTTTATTACATTCCACTTCCGGCTAGCCAAACCCGTTGAAACTTCTCCAGAGCCCCATAAACCGTAACTTTTCGGGAACAACTTCATTTTCAGCTAAAATAGTCCAGTCTGTTGCTATAAACACATAGCTGAGCAGAGAAGCGATGTATTCATGTCTTTCCAAGGGGTGGTAGTACGAATTGAATACAAACTGTCTCAGCCAGTGTTTGAACAAGGTTTGCCGATTCCATTTTCCATGTTGCTGGGCCACATGCACCTTCCCCGTCAATTCCATTATTATTTTGTTAAAAGTGCGTTCAGCAAAGCCCTACCACGCCACTGAGTGATCCGTGCATCCGGGTAGACAGCTCAGACAGATACAAAAAGGCCCCCAAGATTTTATCCCCACCTAAAAAAAAAAAGAAAAAGAAATGTGTCTTAATATTAAAACTATTTATTTTTGCATGTAAAATAGTTAAAAGTCACGACTAAATTTGTTAGGGGGGTTATTATCTTATATGATGATAGATTACGTTTTATCAAACATCAACATTCATTAGTATTTCATTTTTGTTTCGATTTGTTTGAAAATAATTGCTTAATGTCAAAATATACACTGAGTGCCAACAAAGTTCAAACCAGCCCTATCTATGAGTCTATTTGAAAGGGAAAACTCAATGGTGTCTCTCCGTTAGGAGAAGATTTAGTGATCGGTCCTTTGCTACAATGCTTTAATGCATGGAGAAACTCGATGACACTTGTCAAATTTCTATGCGAAGAACTTTTAGTCATTGACGTTACACGATCTTCTGAGTAAGTAAGGCTATATGTGGCCTTATCCTAGATCTGTACCGAGTATGTGTTTATGTATGTGTGTAGTACTGAGGAGTGCATGCGTATGTACCCATCGATTTATGTGTATGAGCATATCTGTGTATACGTACGTATACCTAACTCTGAATGAATACTGAAGTTTTGATTAACTCATCATTTTGAACATATCTAAATTCAGCAGATACTGGCTCTGCAACGCCCATGATAGAGAGGTGTGGCAAATCCTGGGGAAGGTCTATGTCCAACGACGGACGTTAAAGGACTGATGATGATGATGATGATGATGATGATGATGATGATGATGATGATCATGATTCACAGATGTAAATATTAGAAAAACATGTTTTTACACGAAGATATGGCCATGGATATACATAGACGTGTTCATACATGTATATACACATATTCCCACATGAACCCATACATGCATAAACATACAAAGATATTCATGTGCAGCCCCACAAAAACACACAAATACAAACTAACATTTGTATTAATACGTAAACCAACTACAAACAGCAGGAGGGGGCAGAAACAATATGGCGCCCTCTCATCAAATAATGCATGAATCAATGCATCATGTGATTTATCAACTTTTGCCTTTTTTCCTCCGAAATAATCGATCGAAAAGAAACATTTATCACAATATTCTATTGAACAAATAAAAACACGTACAAAACGAAATTAAAAACTGAACCAAAGAGCTATTCTGTTGATGGACCCCCCCCTGCAGTAGACAATACAAAATGAACGAAAACCTTTTTCAATTTTGAATCACAGATTCTAATTGGTCGATAGTTGCCTCCAATAATATACTACATCCGTTTCATAATACTTGTTACACTCAGTGTATGGAATTCATATACAAATGAATCAACTATTATGGGACAGATACAGTAATCAAATTATGATAATGATCTTGGTTCCGCCCAGTTGTTTCCCTTCGCCATAAAATTGCTTTTGGAAGATAGGCGTGGCTTCAACCATATCGAGGCATCACACCTGGTTAACGCAGATACCGACATCAGCACACCAATGTCCATCTACTGACGCAGTCAGACGACACTCAAACGGCAACATTTTTAATCTACCTATATAATGAACAGTGTGGGGTTTTTGTTTCTCTGTCTGTACCAATGGACTCTTCCACTTTGAGGTAACAATTTTACTGATAAAATATCTCCTACCCACCGTTCGAATGAGACCAGTTCATTATTTCTCTTTTCTGAAAATAATAATTTCACAGAAATTCAAACATAATTGAGAGATTTTCAAGCGGATTAACCTTCATACTTATAAAACACTCTCAAAGTTCTGCTAACTTGAAGATATTGTAACTGCAAAATGAGAAATTTCGGGGAGCAACGAAGTCAAGATGCAATATAACAATTTCACATCAGAAGAGTAAATGAATATTTTTTTCATTGCGATTAACGAACTTTTTTTTTCGTACCGAAACGAATTGAGGATGAGACAATAAACACAAATCACGAAAGCCACTTGAAGCAAGTAATAGTAAATTGAGTAAATGTTTATTCTGGATTTTACAAGTAAGCATATATTGGATGTAGGAAAGCCTGTTTTGAGCTTCCACCATTGATCTTATTGGATTGTAAGTCATTACTTGAACGACTTGAATGTGGGAGATTTAAAATACATTTTGTGACGGATATTCGACTACCCAAGCCCCATCTGATCTTGACACTGTAATTGCAGTACCAAGTCCTAAAAACTGTACTTCTAAATGTTTACATACTTGGAGCCTAATTTAGAAGACAAAATGATATTCATAATATCCCAGATATGAAAAAGAAATTTGCTGAAGAACTGAAATATCATCCAAAATATTCACGTATAAACTCGATTGAACCATTTTTCGCCCCTGCCCCTTCTTTCCGGGCCCCCAGGCATAACGAATAATCTGACACTGCGTACATCAGAACTTACTGGAAGTAGAAAGAAACGGTTTTTAGATGATTCAGTAATCTGTTCTTTTGCTTTGGAGACCATAAGAACATCGGCAAAATTTAAGCGTCAAGGATTTTACAAAGATCCAATTGAAGTAGAGATTTTGAAAATAACCAGGGGAAATCTTACTCTGCATCAAGATTACTGCCTGTCATCTTTTGTTCAAAATAAACAAATAATACTCAACGGAAATTTTACAAGGACACAAATCTACTTCTCACAGTGAACATACACTTTGGAAGGCTTATCGAAGATTATTTACAAAAAATATTGACCCAGAAACCTTGATGGACATAGAATAGCTGTTCATCTTTAAATTCGAAACATACATTTATAATTACCTTTCTGTTTCTTGCAAAAAAAAAAAAAACAACAAAAAAACACGAAGAAAAGCCCAAAAAAAAGCACTTAAAATAATATATATATATATATATATATATATATATATATATATATATATATATATATATATATATATAGAGAGAGAGAGAGAGAGAGAGAGAGAGAGAGAGAGAGAGTGGATGAAAATGAGAATACTTGTTCGAAAATCAATCATGTTAAACACGAAAGTTTACTGATCGTAATGGACGTAAATCAGGATTCACTTGCTCAAGATTTAGACCAGTAGTTCTCAAACTTTATTATATGACGACACAGCAAGAATTATACTTGATTAACACAGAAAATCGACTTTGCAAGACAAAACAGAGTAAAAATGAAATGACAGACGAAAACAACTTTCAATGAACGATACTTTTCTCTCAGCATTCTGATATGCGTACTCATCACGCCTCTGTTGCAAATATATATATATATATTGAGAGAGAGAGAGAGAGAAAAAACCACTAGATCGGCAACTTTGTCGTGGAAACGGTACAGACATAATACCCGTACTGGACACATTCAAAGCTCGAAATACGTATTACACATTTGGAACAATTTACATAGCACACCTGAGTTGCAGCATAGTATTGTGTTGAAGCACACAGTTTGAGAAGCATTCTTCTACGGAATCAAGACTCAATTCGTTAAAAATTGCCTGGACAGTGTTCAAAGAGCTATCTATTGCTCATGGCGGTCGCAATCCGTTTGGTTTTGGCATGTTGGCTGATGTGCGCATGCGTACACATTTTGGCGGGAAATTCTATCAATTGTTCGATGAAGGCAAACGTCGAACCGCGAAAGGGCAAAAGGCTTCCTATATCGATCATAGCAAACGTCACCGCTGAGACGATTCAGCGTTGTGCATCGATCTGTTTTAGAAGGTCAGCTTGTCGATCGTTCAATTACCATCAAAATGACAGTGAGCATCTATGTCAACTAAATGAATTTGATCATGAAAACAACACAATTGATGATCCGAATTATGTGTACAGTTCAATTAACGACTGGAACCCGGTATGTAATGATATCTTCTTTCGACCTAAATGAAATCTAAATAAGCAATTATTATTGATTTTTGACATTTTCGTTATCTTAATTTCTTTATTAAAAAAAATTACAACTGCGTCGATCTTACGGTGAGTAAATAGCGAAGATCAGAAATGAAAAACAAGCTACCGATAGGATTTAATTTCCGATTCGCGCTGTTTATTCACTGCTATAGATCGACGGTCTGAGATGTGATAAAAAAATAATAACTAGAAAATGAAGAAAGAGGAAAATAGTTGTCTAAATTATAATAATTATTAACAATCCTTCATCTAATGAGAAATAAAAAATAGACGATACATCAAATTTGACGATCAGAATTGTTGAAAAAGTTTTACGATGTGAGGATATAACTATGGCCCTTGATGAGGCTGAATTTCCGAATTTATTTGCTCATTCTCTCACTCATAGACGAAATAACTTCTAGGCTGTTAATAATAACATTCAATTACTACGATGTTAATGAAATCATTTGATCGGGTGATCATATCGTACATGTTTGATTATCAACAAAATACAAGGTGTTCTCAAAAGTCACGACACACTTTATATTTCTTTTCAAAACAAATAGACGAAAACTTTTGAAAATCAGTCCAGCAAAATTTTCGAGAATTTTACTTTTTAAATTTTGTCAAGTTCAAATGAGAATTACTTCACTGTTAGACTTCTACTCGTGAAACAACTTCTCCATAGAATTCCAAGTGAACCAGCGTCTGACACAGGCATTCCAGACATCAGCAAGTAGTCCTTGCCTCCAGGTCAGAGAAATCTCTTGATCTTGTTGCATAACCGTTACTTTTGTTGTAGACCCTCAGAAAGATACCGCTACCCCCAAATACTTACCAGGGTACGATTTTGGATCTAATTTCTAACGTCAGTGTCACCACCCTAATAATTGGAATAGTTCTTCAAAAGATTTTCAGACATTGAGCCATCGATTAATATGAATTTCACAGAGATTGAATAGAAATTTGCGAAGAAAAATGAAAAATAAATATGTATCTCATACTCAACATTGTATGTTTTTTTAACAGACCAAGATATTCACGTAAATCAAAGAATTGGAAAATTCGAAATGAACTATATTTTGCATAATAAGTATTGTATTTTGTCAGTATTTAAACAGTCCTCCAAATAGTATTTGTCCTTTAATCTTTATCAGATTTTCAAGCTCTGGTCAATTGATGTTAAAGTTTGAAACCTTGTCTTGGGCGGTAAATGTGGTATTTGGCCATAAGTTGTATTTAGCCATAGGTTGTATTTGGCCACAAGTTGTATTTGGCCATAGGTTGTATTTGGCCACAAGTTGTATTTGGCCATAGGTTGTATTTGGCCACAGGTTGTATTTGGCCATAGGTTGTATTTAGCCATAGGTTGTATTTGGTCACAAGTTGTATTATTTCTGATTTAGGAAATTGAAGTCGTAGGCCGTAGTTGGTTGAATCGTATTTTGATAAATACATCCCAAACTGGAAGCTGCAATAAGTTAGTTTCCTATATTTTCCGAACCGATCTCTCAGAGGATCTAAAATGAATCCAATCTTAGATGATCTAATCTCCCGTAGCCATCTATCAGCCTTTGTATATATTTACGACGGACCGTTTCATTTACGTCCAAGGTTTCGTAATGCAGAGGTCCCCAACCACTGAGCCACAGACTGCAACCGAGCAGCAAAGCCCGCGTTACCGGGTCGCCAGAAAACCACATGGCATGGCAATATTTCTTTACAAAATAAAAACAAATCTATTTCCTTGGATCTTAATATTAAATTAATCAGATAAACCTTTAGAAATGACATTGTGCATATTAACTACTTGTTGATTTATCACCTATATTCCGATCATGATAAACACCCCATCGGCGGATTCACGAGAATACTGTCAATATTAAACCAGTCTGCGGCGTGAAAAGTGTTTGATACTCCTGTCGTAAAGGACTTTGTGGAGCACACGTGACCTGTCCAGGCATAATTTTAGTTTGAACGGAGCATCAATCCAAGAATAAAGGAGTCAAGCATGAAAAACCAATAGAAAAAAACAAAGGGAAATTTCATATTCATTTTTAGTTCAGAGCAAAATTTTCTTCTGCGAGGTATTTACTTTCTCTCTCTCTTTTAGTGTGTGAGTGTGTGCGTGTGTGTGTGTGTGTGTGTGTGAGAGAGAGAGAGAGAGAGATTTAATGATAAGAAATTAAAATTAGTTTTTGATAATAAAATGTTTTCGGTTTGTTTCTTTGACAGATGATGGTGTACAGCTGCGCTAATCATAGTTGTTCGGAAGATTACATTTGTTTAGCAACCTCAAGTCGGAATTACACGTGTCTACAATTAGGTAAGGAGTGTAATATGTTCAAAAAATGATAGTTAAGGCGGCATGTATTTTAGTTCCGTTGATCGAAGACTGAATCGAGAATCCGAGGGGATTTAACCACTAACGGCAGTTGACCAAAATTTCAGTCACAGCAGTTCTATGTATCAACTGCAAATGATTGAAATTTCCATCAGTCAATGAACCATAACACTTGAAGTGAAAGATGATTTGTTCTGCGCGTTTCTACGTTTATCTAATCGTTACTTGAGAGGAAGTGGCATTTATAACACAGCGTTTGAGATGCTCCTGCCGTAGTTCATAGGTTAACAACGGAGTAATTTTATGATTTAAAAAAGAGAGGGATTCATTTTTGTCTCTGATTTTGTACACAAACAGTACTGCTTAATCAGATACGGATGTGATTTCTGAATAGGAACTCTCTCTCTCTCTCACACACACGTGCACACACTCGCACATTTGAACAACTATTTTTTGAGAATAGGAAGTGATGAAAAAACAAGGCTAAATATTAGTGGTAAATTAGCACAAGTTTTTGTTTGGAAAAAAAGAATTAATACCTGGATTTTTCTTCATCTCATCCTGTGCAGACACCATTGATCTATCCGACGATGTAAGGGGGCCTCCCTAAAGGTGTGCAACACCCTTCTCTGGTTTCTACGCTCAAACAATTCATCGACTCTCACCACCCATCTAGTTGCGATGTGTGAGAAGACATTTTTGTCCTGTTTTATTTCTATATTGTCAGATGGTCAGTTATTTTTCCTGGATAACGCTGGGATTCCCATTTTTGTTCTATTGCTGATAGAACAAGCGAACATCATTTATGGAAGAAAAAGGTCACGTTTCTTGACAACTTCCATCGATCTGAGCGTTCCGATAAAAAGTAACGAAAATAAGATGAAAGAAAAACAAGTCAAAAATTTGTAAAAATGTTTCCCTCAAAATAACTCCGACAAAATCCATCGTTGCTTATTACAATAGGTTTATCATGTTCTAGAGAGACACAAAACTATTTTTATTAATAATATCATTATCATTATTATTGTTAATATCATCATTATTATTATAGTTAATATCATTATCATTTTAATAATTATAGAGAAATGATTCATCATCCATCATATAATGATTTAATACCAACCTCTTCAAACCCGTTCTTGCAAAATATGTGAAAGCAAATGAATATCTTTAAATCAATACTTGTCAATTCTCCGTCTGTTTCTACAAATCTTCTCCTGTTTCTTCATTCAATTAAATGAATCAAACAACCAGGTTCGACGAGATACTATGCTATTGATCTTTTCTTTCTTCAATTCACAATTGACAGATATCCAATGCGGTTCACCGAGATCCGTTGAATATACAAATGAAATACAATGGCCATACGCCAGACAATACAAAAGTGAGATCAAATATACCTGTAAGCCTGGATACAAATATTTGAGTGGAAATCCTAAATCAGTTTGCCAGCTAAACATGACATGGTCGGAACCAAGCATGAAATGTTCAAGTGAGTATAATTTCTTTCTCTAATAGGCCGGGGTCAGTAAGGCCTACTATGCACCCCTGAATACAATTTTCATGGATAACAGATTGTATGGCAGGGTCAATTGAATGGGAATTGAAAATGCTCCCATGAAAAAACTCAGGCAATGTGTATTCAACTATTCCCAAGGCCACCGTGCACAACCATGTAGGCGTTAATTCCATCATATCTCCGTCAATTTTGGTCAACAACAGAACAAAAATAGTGCATTGCTTGTCATTTCTAAGTATCTTTATGTTAATTAACTCAATTAAATACTCATGAATATCAATGAAAATTAAGTAATTGCCAATATCTTCATAAAAACATTTATTTTTGAAAAAGCTGAAACCTTAGAAAATGATCAGTCAATCTTTCGTGGGTACCACATAGACAGGGTCAAGCAAATGAAAATAAGCAAGATTCCCACCGGGACGGGGGAAACAAAGTTCAATATTTTGAAAAGTATACATCACAGAGCAAGAAATAATAGTTGAAAATGTTTGCATTAAAGTACTCTCTAACTTGAAATAGTTGTTATGCAAATTGATATGCTAATTAGGTCACGGGGTTCCAAAGGCCATGAAACCCAATCATGAAACTCAATTTCTCTTTGAGAAATATCCATTCATATTTGGAATGAAAGTTCCCTACCTTACAGATTCATGGGATTATTTGAAAAAATTCAACTGAACAGGCATTCATATCAATAAGGGCTTCCTCTTGCCAATATTCAGCAGAAATAATTTGTTGAAATATGATGCAGTTTCAAAACTCGTACTTCTACTGCTCCAATATTCATATTGTACATGGTAAAAGCATAAATCTTGTCAATTTAAGCATGCGTTATCATAGTTATTTTTCAGGATTTCTGTTTATGGATGTCGTTAATCCTTAGTTTTTGTGCAAGTCACCAGAAGCCAAAAGATCGGATTCTACCGAAAGAGAAGAAATAAAAGTAGCATTGGGAAGTAGTCTGTGTATGTTTATTTCTTGAACTCTTTTATCTTAGATGTAGGTGAGATGGTTTTTGTTTGTTTGTTTGGGATTGGTTCTTGCTAAAAGTAATGACAGTATTATCAGCCGGGTCCAGGACCCTATCTTTGACAGACAGCTAACACAAGAGATCATGTGACCACGAAACGCACAGAGATATGAACGCACAAACACATGCATAGACGTACATGTGCACACATACACACACACACAGAGTGCACAATGGATAAGTTTTATCCGACATCATGATGATAGAGAAACAGACAACGAGGAAACTAAGTTTTGAAAAGAGTTTTGACGAAACTTGCATCCTCTACCAAATAGTTTTTTTGATAGATGCATGTCTGTAGTTTATTGTTTAGACTGTTACTCAAAAATATTCTCGGGTGAAATATAATTTTAATTTTTTTTAGGGGATTATGTTGTCTTGTAAATTGAGGAATTGAAAATCCTGATTACTTGGAAATATTTCTTTTGTCACAAATCAGGGGCAGAGCTGAAAATTTGATTTAGCAACTTGAAAGGAGATCCAGGATGATTTAAGAATAGCTGGAACATTTGATACTCGAAAAAACTGTAGATTATGAACTGCCCGGAATGTTTTTGAACCAGAATTCTCGGATGAAATTCACTCGTGAGTATTTAGAGCAACCCAATCAACCTGAACAAGAGACAGACAGACAGATCCGCAAATTGAGAACCATGCAACGTGCACATGAGAAAATTATGCTAGGACTCACATTGAGAGACCACAAGACAGCACAATACATCCAGGAAAAGACAAGAGTCAGGGACATCATAGACTCCATTAGAAAGCTCAAATGGCAGTGGGCTGGCCATGTTGCACGAATGGTGAACAACCGATGGACATTGCGACTCAACGACATGGATCCCCCATAATCACATGCAGAACCGAGGCCAGCAAAATATTAGATGGAGAGACGAGCTCGACAAATTCAGAAAGTACTGGCTCTTTGACGCCCATGATAGAGAAGTGCAGCGAATCCTGGGGAAGTCTATGTCCAACGACGGATGTTGAAAGACTGATGATGATGATGATGAATCAATGTTTGGAAGACGTTCTTTGGTCAGACGAAACAAAAATTGAGCATTTTGGTATGAAGAAAAGATGAATGTGCCTCTGATTGGAAGTGCGCTATTCCCACAGTAAAGCACGGAGGTGAAAGTATCATCGTTTGGGGGTATTTCTTTTTCAATAGTGCGGGATCACATCATGTGATCGAAAGAATCATTAATAGAACGGTGTATCGGAGTATTTTTACTAAATAATTCTCTTAGGTGCAACAGTTGGAGCTTTAAGACGGTTGGATCTTTTAACAAGATTACAACCCAAAGTACACTGCTAAAACAAGTTGCGAATGGTTAGTTCAGAACACTGTAGAGGTGCATCAGTGGCCTAGTTGATCTCTTGATTTGAATCAAATCGAAAATCATGACAAGGCTTGAAAGATCGAATACATCAGAGAGATCCTATGAACATTAATGATTTGAAAGTCATCTGCAAAGAAGTAGTGGGCCAAGATTTAAAAAAAAAGTGTTTGTGAAAGGTTACGAAAAACGTCAGTAATTGCAGACCAGGCTAACTTAGTATTGAAATATGAAATCAATGTGACCGAATACTTTTTCATCATTACTTCTGTTTATATTTCATTCTGCGTTGTATGTTAGGAAATATGTATTTTCAAGAGCGACAAAAGCCGTCAGTTCTTAGAACGAAAAATTTCATGTTAAGACAAATTTTCAAATCGGTTATCAGCGTCTGTAAGGAATAAATTGACCCGGAGAGAGAGAGAGAGAGAGGGAGAGAGAGAGAAAGAGAGAAAGAGCGAGCATTTTTTTGTATTTACATAGACATGTGGATAATCGTATAGTATGTACCCTATTGATCTTGGATTAAAGTGTGAACATAACGGAATGCAAGCAACGTTCCTAGATTTGGATACTCGTAGATTTATTTATTTTATACTGAAATTATTTCTTTTGTTGTAGGAATGGTCAATCAAAGTAGTAAGGTTTTCAGACAATTTAATAAAGCCATGACCAGACATCCAGATCCCTTTAAAACTTAACAACTTGACTGTAATGAAATAATTATATAAATTGAAGAATATTTTAACAAGAGTATAAAAATAGAATAAATGAATAGTGTATATTAAAATAAAAAATGTATCAATGTTAGGGGAATTAGGTAACCAAATGAGATGGATTCAGTCTTTGTCAATGTGAAAGATCATTGTATTGACTGGGACCAGGGAAAGGAGAAAACATCTGGCTCTGGTCCATTTATCTGACTGATTGCTAATTGGGTGGGTGGGGAGATTGAACATGGAATGCCTAGCAATTAATTATATGATAATGGAATAGCCCATTGAAGTTTTACTACCGTCTAGAAAGTGGCTTGATTTCGTTCCAACCATGTATACAAGGATACTTTATTTGATAAATTACAAGAAAAAACTGATAGAGGCGAGATGGTATACGACAGGGAAAAATTAACTTTAAGATTGGTGAAAAAATTGTCAAGTTCTTCGACTAAATATTTTGGTAGAGAATTAACTTGAAGAATAGAAGTGGCACGAACAGCAAGTCACGTCTGTTGTTATAATTACTAATCCTTCAAAGTTGAATACGTTTATGTGTAACCAACGTCAGTCCAATTTAAAAAAAATGATATCTAGTATAAAATAACATCCACATACAGTAAATTATGATAATACCCTCTATAAAATAACAAACTTCATGTATGACATAAGCTATATATTTGATTCATAGCTGAAATGGATTCATAGCTGAAATCTGATCAGCACTGCTGGGAAGCCATGTTAATATAACTGTTTTGTTTTTAAAATTCCCGGAACGTAAACAACTGATTTGGTCAACAATTGATTTGACAGATATTGGGAAATAAGTGTCTGAAATGGGACAAAATCCTTTTTTTAATGCTTAGTGTTCAAAGCTGTAAAGCTTTCAAGAATATACGTACATATAATTTCTAATTTTGATGATATATATATGTACTACTCGGAACTTTCCATTCTTATTAAACTTTTCGTCTTTTACGACCATTTATCTCTATTTATCAAAAAGCAAAATCTCTCCCGGGAAAAACCTAGCAGGTAAGTGTGAACAACTTGTTAGTGACTCCTCTTACTTGTATGCAACACACACACATGAGTAATTTTACAGTTATTATTATGCAGTCAGTGAGCGAAACGTTTGCAGTTACTTGCCCATGAAACCTTTCTCCTTTTACAGAAACCAGTTGTGGAACTCCTCTGAATTCTAGAACGGCTAAGGTAATTTTCTTCAATGGATCTTCAGTTGGTGACACAGCAGAGTATTCTTGTATTAAAGACACCATCCTGAAATCCAAAAAGAATATTTCTGTTTGTAAAAGTGATGGTAGTTGGTCGAAACCTGCCGAATGCGGTAAGTCATCAATGAAAAAATAAATATAATTTCATGCCTACCTACAATGTTTATTCTCAGCAAAAGGTTTTGAATAAAAATTTTGTTCTCACCAATTTAGTAACAAAAATGTCCAAATAACCTTCAACTTCATGGTAATTATTTTGCAATTAGCTATTTATGAAATCGTGATATCACGGGTAGGATTTATTAAACAAGTCCGTCAAATCTTTCATTAGCTCTAATGACTAAATATACAGTAACACAGAGGTAAACAGAGGATTAAAACAAACTACGCCGGTATTTTTGTGTAACTGCATTTGTATTGTTTCCACTGACTTTAATGCTACTCCACTACTACCCCTCTAAGCTGTAGTTATTTTCCATCCTCATAAACTAAATATTCCCGACACTAGGGGAAATCTATGCAATTACAAAGCGCTGGGAAGTCTCTCATCAAGATGTCAGGTCATGCTATTTTAGTGAAGAAAACCCCGCCTACCTCTTGTGAAATTTATTTTCCTTTCGATTTTCCACGACACTCCATATTTTCTGTTTTTTAATAACTTGAAAAAATATGGTATCATTGGATAAAAAATAAAACAATGACAGCAGTAGTAAGAGTGGGGGTACCTATGTTCTTCTAAGTGAATACACTGACACCGTAGCCCATTTGGCGTCTGTGTATTTGCACTGCCCCCTGCCTCTCTTTGTTTGCTTTGCATGACAGAAAACTAACCAACAACAAAGAAATTGACGAGGCATTTTGCATCATATTACTACTACTATTATCATTATTATTATCATCATTGTTGTATTTACTATTATTGTTGTTGTTTCTATCATTAATATTATTATTATTATTATTATTATTATTATTATTATTATTATTATTATTATTATTATTATTATTATTATCTGTGATTGGTAGGATTTTGTCGCAATAGCAAGAACTTCACTTACTACAACAGACAAGTCTGCTACGAGCGTTCGAGATTTAAAACAGCACATGTAGGAATACCAAAGAACATTCTGATCGCCTCCGAACAATCTGTTGTGAATTTGTTT
Organism: Thysanoteuthis rhombus; assembly: GCA_963457665.1. Classification (NCBI taxonomy): domain Eukaryota; kingdom Metazoa; phylum Mollusca; class Cephalopoda; order Oegopsida; family Thysanoteuthidae; genus Thysanoteuthis; species Thysanoteuthis major. Next base: position 12,256,240 of record OY735232.1, on the reverse strand, counting down.
CAAGAATTATCGAAGAGTCGCAAGGAAAATGGTATGTGACTTCGTTTGAGGAAATTGTTCTTGATTATAGTAAGAATCGCTATCTATAATTGTCTGTGCATATGTGTGTACATGTGCACCCATGAGTGCCTAGTAGGATTTATTGTTTTTGCAAAACCTGAAAGCGTTCGTAAAATCAATATATTGCATCTCGAAAACAAGCACAGGCTTAATGTATTTTGTTGGTTCCAACAACATCTTCAAAAGAACGTGAATCAATGCAGAAAACTGTGTAGTTGTTTAAATGTTCATCCTTTGAAATGAGAAAAATCTTTTTTTTTACCCCTAAAAAGGAGGAAAAATTCGATAGATATGAATAGACTGAGACAGATAGATATTAACATATATATATATCATTAAGAAATAAGTACATAATCAGACAGAAATAATCATAAATGATATGCATATATATATATATATATATATACAAAGAGAGATATGAACAGATATATATAAATATATATGTATTCATAGATAGATAAATATGACCACATATGTATATATATTCAGAGAGAGAGAGAGAGAGAGAGAGAGAGAGAGAGAGAGAGAGAGAGAGAGAGATAAGAAGATTTATCAATGGTTCATTGCAGATTGTACATTTTGTTACACAAAGGAGGGATTTTCAAATGAACCTTCTTTTTAAGTAAAACATAATGAACAGTCTGTAATGATAAATTGAAAAAATCTCTACTCACTTAAACTGCTTCAACGATGATAATGAGCACAAATATCAGGCAAAAATCTTCAAAATACATTTACGTACGCTTGCTGAATTATCATTCTCTTTATATAGATCTACGTATATATAAACAAACTGATATATATATATATATAATTATATATATATATATATATATATATATATGCATATATATAAACATTGATATATATATTTACAAACATATTGATATATACACATGTATATGAACATATTGATATATATATATATATTTATGTGATCATATTGATATATATATATGAACCGATTGATATATATGTGCGTGTGTGTGTAGAGAGAGAGAGAGAGAGAGAGAGAGAGAGAGAGAGAGAGAGAGAGAGAGACGAACAGATTGATAGACAAAAACAGACACACATATAGAGACATTTACAATCGAAATTTTGTAACAATAGCAACTGACACAGTGGCTGACTTTTACATTCTAAGTGTACAAGAACAGACGCTAAATATAAACAGAATTCGATGTCAATTCAAATTTCCTGATGAAATTTATGCAACTGTTTTATGCTGCATTTCGATACCGACCAAATTGAATTTTCTGCCATTCGCTGAACATTTTCGTCTCTGAATTTTCTAGCCTGCTAACACACAAAATTCTCGCTCTTTCACCCTTTCTCTCTCTCCCTCCCCCAATTTAACTACGCCTACCGACATCAATTTGGCTGGAAACAAAATAAATGTCGATTTGGGCATGAATTTACGTTGTATATCGAATCACAACCTAAAGATTTATTTTAGTGGTAGGACATTAAAAAAAAACTTGCTAAAAACCTGTTTAGGATCACATTGATACACACAGAAAGTTTAATGGGATACATCGTATGGTTTCTATACTAAGCTGTCCCATACAGACAGACAAACGAGCTGATATTTCGTGATATATTGTGAGTTGGTTGATCTTTACACAGGTATCAGAAACACTTACCTGTAGATTTATCAGTCACAAAACTTGAGATACGCACATCAACTTACATAAATCTCATCAACAAATCCTGACAATGCTCGCAGCTCAGAAAATAATATGTTGGTCTCTCTACATTTCTATACATGAATTGAAATTTCTCCATCAATTGAAAATTATGATTTATAACAAATGTCTTTCTTTTTTCCAGTTTATGCGGGCTTTGAGGTTAATAGGACACACATCCGTTTTGCTAACATGACAGTTATTGATCGCTCCGTAAAGCTCTTCAATTTTGGTGACTGTCATAAAGGAGTTTGTATTTACGATACAAATGGAAAACTAACCACCATGCCATCTTCGACGAGAGATGCTTTTTATTACATCAAATCTGACCCGAAATAACTGAAAAATGAATAAGGGAAGAAAAAAAATTGTTTGATATTCTATTATTGCAATCTACATTACACTTGCAGTAGAAAAATAACAACAGTATTATAATAATTTTATAATCACGTTTTACTTGAATATCAAAAGCATTATGTTACCCTGCATTTGAATATTTAGGTTCAATCCGAATGAACATGGGCTCTAAGGCATTTGCAACATAAATAAATAAAAATAAGTAAGGAGACGACTCTATCATCAACATTTGATCTAACTTGACAAATGATACACAAGTGACGTATTATGTTAGTTGATTCCTAAATAAAATATAAATAATCGACAGCTCAGGAAAAGGCCATGAAAACTACTCTGTAAATAAAAATCGATTTTTGTCAATTAAAACGTTTGATTGAAAGAGTTATGGTATTGCTGATAGAAAAAGTCACGCCCATGCTCACCAACATATGTATATGTAGCAATCGTTTTGCATTAGGTTCCCGAGGAAATCTTTGACGCCAGTGACATCCGTAGCGTTCCAAATGTTAAATTGAACCATTTATCATAAATCAATGTAGCTGAAAACTGAATTCATGAAATGAAATATTTAAAGCATTTATCCTTTGAACGAAGTGCATTTTGGCCAAATAGATAAGATATATCTTTTATAAACGAATCAGTCAAAATAAAATAATTGTCTCTTGTATTGTTATTGATTTATTGCAAAACTCATGAAAAGAAATAAAAGCAGAAATAAATGTAGCAGACGACACTTCTAGTGAATACCGAAGCCCAACCGGAAGTGGTGGCTGGAAACACATGGATCCGGTCTCTTCAAACTAAAGTTACAATTTTCGACTAGAACTGGTCTTACCGTTGTTGCAACAGCTTACTATTATCTATCAATAACGCTGTGCTATCTTTTACAAGTCTGTTACGTGTCGGTTGAAAATAATTTCCCCAAAGCAATTTAGATGTAGATGGTCTGCATTAAGGACATGTAATGCAAATAGTCTCAGTGGACTTCTTTTACCAGCACACAGTCTATTGCAATAACTTATTGGCTATTTCGAAGTCAATTGATATTTTCAGAGAAAAACTTGTATTATTTGGCAAAAAAGTTCTTTTTATTTTGTATTAAGTGTAACTATAAGACACACATCCACTTAATTTCTTTTCAATAAAATGATTTTTCTTACATCTCTGCACGGGTTTCTACAACTAGGGCAGTTTGTATGACCACTTGATCCTCGCTTTGTATGGTCACTTAATCCCCAGTTTGTATGACCACTTAATCCCCGGTCAGTAGCAACTATATCTGTGTTACTTGCTTTCTCTTCGTGTCAAATGCAACTGAGAATTCATATTGATAGTGTTTATCTATTTATACGGCATTATCAGATAGAAATATACAAAACATGTAGTGTCAAATTAAATAAAACATCATTTGTTCAACTGTCGTGTTGTCCTGGGCGTTCATAAATTTTCAAGTTCTCTAGGACCATTTTTCATTCTTGTGTATTATATTTCAAATTGTAAGTGTAAAGTTTGCGTTTTAAATGATGATAAAGGTTGTTATTTTATTTTTAATGAATAAAAGATGTGGTGAATATTTTGATTAAGTGTCAATTGTTGTCTTTATGGAGCATAACGCAGAATGGTAAACCACGGTTCGATAGATGAGTCACCATAGGAGTAATCTTAAAGCATGCTGATGCTGCATAGAGTACAGTGTACCCTTCGGGAAAAATAAAAATACTCACAATGTGAAGTTGATTTTTTTGCTCATTGTGTATAATCAAAATGAGAAGTCTCACTAGCCTAACAGGCAAATCATTGTAGGATATGGAGTTCTATAATATAAGGCTCAAGATGTCGAGGTTTCCAGGGAATATTTCGATCATACGTGGGTGAGGAAATATTTGGTCCCCTCGTGGGTGACTGAAATTTTTCGGTGAGTGCTCCATGGGGATGGTATAAGGTATTTATACGTATATACTTATGTCTATGAATGCGTATGTAGCGTATTTTGATCGTTTTTGTATTGACTTTTTTGTTTTACGTTGAACTGTTTTGCTTGTTGGACGTTTTCGTCATTGGACGTTTTTGCATTTGGGCTTCTTGACTTGTAACCATCAAAACTTATAATCTATTCTGAGTATATGTGAAGTAGGAAGGTATAATCTTATCTTCCACTGAACAAGACTTGAAATTTCCCCCAACTTCGACTCGTTCAGAATGTCTTCATCACTCTTCTCATAATGATGGATGAATCATGAAATTACTTTGACAAAGTTGATAAACCCGCAGTCATTTTTTAAAACTCAAAATCAGAATTTCAACTACATTTTCTGTAAGGATGGGTTATAGGCTAAGAAAGAAATTGTAAAATTTTGGGACTGATCCAGGAATGTTTTCGATTTTGATTGACAGATATTTTTTCGTTTTTTCCCATACATTTTTGCACAATTTACAGTAACCTACATTCTCCAAACTGATAACATCTAAACGACCCTAAGGATATCTTTTGATCGTATTCCCTTTGCACCAGGGAGAAATTACTAACCTAACAAAACATGTTAATGTAATAAAAGATTTCATTTCAACAACAAATTCGGCTTTCCACATTGTCTTTTTTAACACCGTCCTCTCAAATAAATCATATCCAAACAATGACCATACATTTTTGTGTGTGCTCATGACTTTCCACAGGATATCTACGAAGGTTATAAAATGAATTTCAATGAGATTGTGTGGAAGCCTGAATAATAGACAACAGAAGTGATTAAATTTGGGTGCAGATCCATACATTATTACCTCCCCTACGCCGTAGTTATATGTCCTCACCACATAATATCGCCAAATTTTCATGTCTGTCTTCACGATATATCCAAAGTTCACAGTGATTTTCAATGAAATTGTATGGAAGGGTGGGCAATGGGCAACGAAAGAAGTGATTCATTTTTTTGGCAGATCCATGTATAATTACCTCCCCTGACCATGGTACACACTGGGTTCTATCTATCTTATCCAGCTCATCGACGGTTCTTTTTATCTTAAGAGGGATACAGTTAAAAAAGCTTGCTTAATCATGTCGAAACTTCCGAGAAATATATCCCGATGTGTCTATAACAGCAGTAGATGGATATTTCCGTAGATGGATATTTCGAATATTTGATTTGCACATAACTCATTCTGTCACCCCTTGAAAAACTGCAGATAAGACTCATGTATTCTAACTACCATCGTCTCATAATTCATTAAAGCATGAACCAAAACACTGTAGTTCTCACTCTGTTGTAAGTGTGATAATATCCTATTGTTGGTATGATTGCACGTGTTGTAATTGATTGGCAGGACTGGGTCTTTATTCTGCCTCATTTCTCAACAGGTTATATTCGTTTTAGAAGATCGAAACCAGTGAGAAAAAAAGCATCATGTGACTAATCAATAAGTATTGAGTGCTCTTGTGTTACTGAGATGAGAATGAATTGGCTGAGAAAATCAAGTTTCAACAGGATACTGCATAAAAACATATAACACTTAAAAACATACAACAATAACATCATTTTTCAACAGGTTGCCATTTACAAACATACAGGACAACAATAGCATTATGTTTAACTAGTTACCACTCAAAAACATAGGGGACAACGATGACAATATTTATAAACAGGTAACTGCATATAAACGCCGATAACAGCAATGGCATTTTTTCAGATGACCACACATAAACATTGGGGATAGAAATAAAATATTTTTTAATAAGTTACCACATACGCATATACAAGACAACAATAACATTATTTGTAACAGGTGATCACATACAAACAAATATACAAACAGGAGACAACAACGGCATCATTTTTCTGCAGGTTGCCACATATGAACATAGAGGGTAACAATAACCTCATTCAAAACTTCCAAGGATTTCATTGAATTTGCCATGAATAATAAAAATGGCTGCCTTTTAACAGCAAGCCTGTCTGCAACAGGGTCAAACTATACTCATACACAGACTGAAGATGATTCCAGTAACTTGTGTATTATTTAATAAATAGAAAGTGATAAAATACATTTTTTCAGTTCAAACGTATTCATTTATAAAGATCGAAAAAGCTCTCGCAGGTCGGTAAGATACATTTTGTAGACATGTGAGACTTGTCAGTTTTGCTCAGTCGGCCAGACACCACCCTACTAATCAGTTGATCATAATTTCAAATGATGGTATGGCAATGTTACTTTTATAGATAGTATTTATTCATTAGAATGAAATGAGCCCTTTGTGTAACATGAATTTCAATGGGCATGCAAGACTTGTCAATTTACCTCAGTATACAACCCATATATCCTTCGAGAATTAATTCGAGAGTTGTAACAGGGAACCTGACCAAGAGGCTGACCTGCAAAATGAGAACCATGCAACATACACATAATAGAATCATGTTCAGCATGACATAGAGAGACCACATGGCAGCACTGTATATCAGGTGGAAAACAGGAGTCTGAGACATCATAGAAACCATTTAGAAACTCAAATGGCAATGGGTTGGCCATGTTGCAAGAATGGCAGATAACCGGTGGACTCACAACATGGACGAGGTCAAAAGAATATGAAATGGTCGGACGAACTGGATAATTTGAAAAAAAATATTGGCTCTGCGACGTCCACAAACACTTTTCGAATTTCGGATTCTTGGAGATTTCGAACTGGTAATATATAGGGCAGACCATTTAGTCGATTGACAGAAAAAGGCAATATCTCTACAGTGAACTTCGTAAATATTCACAAAAATCAAGACTATAAATAATATTACAGTTTATTTTGTGTGTTTGTGTATGTGTGAACATATTGCAAAATCAATAAAAGCGTCCCCCTAAGTGCCATTCAACAACTCCAAACATGCATTATGAATAAACTGAAAACGACGAAGTTAGAAATTTCCGCTTGAATAACGAAGAAAGCTATAATTGTTATCTGAATAACAATAATAAAGCTCTAAAGGAGGAAACCAATGTAATTTCGTGTGCTTAGATGATTGTTATCAGTACAATTAGTCAGGACTAATTGTTTGAATATGTACGGCAAATGTATTGGCGGCAAATTTCTACTGATAATCTCGGACAGAATTAATGACGTATATGAAATGCATAACATTAATTGATATACACGAATGACTTCATCATGACATTTTATCAAAAAGTCAATATCAACATAAATCAAGATGATGAAGAATAGAGCAAAACTAAAAGTTCGATTAAATGTCGAAAATGTAGGAAAAGGACTCTGACCATCTGTCTTTTTGGTCATCATTACTCGACAAACAAGAAAGTCAAACTTAGTTTTATAACATTTTTATTACTATTACTATTATTATTCGGACTATCCTCGTCTTGGTTGTTTTTCATACAACGTTTCGGCCGTTGTACTCTACGGCCTTCATCAGGTTTCATCTGGTAAGTGTGGAGAAGTAACGAATCAAACTCGTTTTATATGTTTTTTAGTTTTATTTCCATAATTTCTTTCGAATTAATCGTTGCCTCATCACATGTTCCAGTGACCATGACTCAGAGTTTATTAAGTGAAAAGTTGAAGCATAAACTTGCTACTTGAGTCTTGATTATTTTCGTGATGATATATATATATATATATATATATATATATATATATATATATATATATTGATAGAGAGAGAGAGAGAGAGAGAGAGAGAGAGAGAATTCCAAAAATATCTACATCGTTTACGATAATTGGTGATCCTAGTAGGTGTTTCAGCCTTGGAAACCATTTTATACATTTCAACTCTTCATGAAACTGAACAAAATCTCTTTCTCCAACTTGCAACAAACATGATTCAAGTGGTTTGAAATTACAATACTTAATGACCCCTCTTCTCTACGACAGAATTGCAAAATCAAATGTTCTCACCCGACTAGAGCTAAACTTCTAAATCGTTCTTTTGTTTAGACAACGATGAACGCAGTCGAGCAGCTTTTTATTTCTCTTACTACTGACTGAGAAATGTTACCACTGATAAGAGGAAATAAAAAAAGAGAAATAAAACAAATATCAATAGAAAATAGGATAAAAGGAAACCATTCAAATGCTAAAAGTTCCAAATGACACGTTTTTCTTTGTTATACAATTTTTGGTTGTCGCGCAGTAGATCTCTCAGTTTCTCTCAGACTAAACACTTACGAAAGTTTAGGACAGAATGTGACAGTGTACAACTTTTAATATAAACCAAGAACGCCCAGAAGCATTTTAGTACTCACCAGGGCCGCACAGTGCAGCTGCACAGGCCCCCAATATATAAGCCCCCCCCCAATATGTCTTTAAATAATCTTAATTTGACAGATTTTTTTCATCGTAAATCTGTTTCAATTTGTTTGAGGATTTATATACATACAGATAAATTATTGATTCATAGAGAACGTTACATTAAATTGAACAAGTTAATTTCATGAATATTGCATTAAAAAGTTTCTATTTGTCTGAAATTAGACATATAATCCTTACTATATCTAGAGAAAATGTTTGAAAAAACCAAACCAAACCCAATAGGTGTTTAGTGGGAGGTTCAATTTGCAATGCAAGTTCATGTTAAATTGATCCCTGTTTTTGTCCGGTAGCATCCACTACTGTTTTTCTTTTTGAAATTCAGACATTTTTTTCTGATCACTCTCCGATAAGTTGCATAGTTTTTATAATTCATTTAAATGTGCGTCTTTTACGTCGGTAACTTATTGAAATGAGTTATCACACTTTTGAATACTCGACTACAATTCACCAAATATCTATCAGTCTTTATGTTTGTAACTGCGCAATTCAGGAACTACACAACATATCCTCATAAAAGTTTATTTGAATACTAACGGTACACATAGGCATGTTTTAGTAAGTTGGGGTCTGCACTTGCGCACATACTTATGCCAATGATGTGATTTCTATTCATCTATCTATCAATCATACAAATATCTTTTGTCAAATTTAACCGGATATTCTGATTAAATGTCATTCAAGAGTTCATGATGGTGATGATTTTCAAATAAGATATGATTCTATAAACATATAGTTCAAATACATGATTACTCATTGTGGCCGAAGGGCAGATTTTCAGCTAGTTCGAATGAATGGAGAAACAGCTCTGAGAATATTATATCTTACCTATTCTTTGTGTTTATGGCTGCACTATACACACACACACACACAGACACAGACACAGACACAGACACACACACAGACACACACACACACACACACACACACACACACACATATATATATATATATATATATATATATATATATATATATATATATATATATATATATATATATATATATGTATTAGATTTGCTCTTAAAAGCCCTGTCCATCCAGTGAACTTTATGCCCGGCCAAATTTCGCCCACCAACTGGGAGTGCCCATGTAATCAAGAAAAATATTCGACCACTCAGATGCTTTATGTTCTTTATTTTTCTCTTATCGTATTCTCAACCTCCCACATCCGATGTGTCAGACCCATAAAGTGTCAGTTGAAGGCTAATTGAGTGATCATTATTCATTTTCACTCCAGCCTAATCGTCTTAGTGTACAAGGATTGGCGTTTGTTCCATTTTGATTCATTTTCTGCGTTGATTGCGTGAGAACCGGACTTGAAACGTAACTATCACGTGACAGGATTTTTCAGTTTCGTGTGACAATCAGTTAAAGAAAATGGTGGGAAAGGGGAAGAAAGACGTTGCAGACGAGACACAGAAAGAATTGAGGAAGGAGGCCCCGACAAGGGGAGATAAAAAGCAAAGCCAGAGAAGTCTAAAAAAACTCAGAAAGAAGTAGAGAAAAAGAGGAAGGTAAAAGAGGAGTATAATAGAGACGCTAAAAAAACAGAGAGAGCTGTGATAATAAAGACGAGAAAATGGCATCGAATAAAGAATTATGATAAAATGCCACTTCAACAGGTTAAGGATAGAATTTATTTACCATTCCTCTTTAAATCCTTGTAGGCAGTACATTTGAGTACTTAATAAAACTGCGATAATAATGTGGCATGCATATCTACCTGTCTAATCAGTATAAATCATTTTTAGCTATCTTTCTATCTATCTATCAATCCATCTCTCTATGTATATGGACGAACTTGGAAGCTGAAACACCTGTAGCAAAATGCGTGTGTATACGTAGTAGAATGCGAGTGTTTGTGTAACAAGATGCGTGTATATAAAAATATTGAAATTTGATACACAGATCTCGATCAAAAATACCTTCAAGTATCTTCAAGAGGCGGAAATAGAAACTATAGGCAAATAGAAACTGCAGCAAAAAAAAGGACAGGTTTGTCATGAATAGCAGACACTTGAGCCAGACTGAAAGTCAGAGAAATTTCATGCGACCAGAAACCACGCCAGAATGTAGCAGGGTGAAGAAAACGAAACAAAGTCAGGCAATTGTGAGAACAGGGATTAAAAATGCAACAGAGTCATACAGACAGTCAGAGAGAGAAAACTATTAGTCCGTTGTAGTAGCAGTAAAGAAATGGAACAGAAATATTTTTTTCTCCCGAGAAATTAATTTCATTAATATGCTTGCATTTCAGCGATGCACTGTCTTATGTCTTTGTGATCAATAAAAGGTTGCCAGATGCAAGAAACGAAAGGAATATACAAGACGTTTACAATGTGTTTCTGTCTTGTGTATTTTCCGATCGGAATGCATTCTTACCCCCTCAAAAAACTTATTCTTTACACCTGGAAACTTCAAAGAGATATAGGTGTGGATAACGTCGGCAGTACAACATATTGATCAGGTTTCGGACAACAGGTAATGCTATGAGACAACAGGTATCTATTTCGGTAGCTATGGTTCTATCCGTTCGGCATCAGGTGTGTATTTTGCCTCTCCCTCTTCTCTTTGTCCCCGTCTTCATTTCGTTCCGTCTCTACTTCGTCTATCCCCCTTCTCTTTCATGTTTCGTAGATGTAATTGCAGTCCCGACAATAAGGATAAAATTTCAACAGTCTTTGAGCTTTGGAAGAGTCTTGCAAAAGCTAAATTTTCAAACAGGCAAACCAATCCTACCTGAAAGACTAACGGTATAACCACCTTCAACTTTGTAGCAGCAAGTTGGTGCACTTGTGAAATTAGTCACAATTTATCGATGTACCTGAACAAAACTGATAATACCTGAAATAACACTTCTAATTTATGCAAAACAGTATGAAAATTATATCATCATATCGATATACGTCTTAAAAGTAACTCTAAATACCATGCGATTTGATTATTCGATTAACAAAAAAAATCACCTATTAACATCGTCAATTGCATACTTACAAGCATGATTTTAGGAGTTACTTTAATCTTTTATTCGAGTTTACATGTGCGCATAAGCGTAAATATAGTAATACGTATATTTATTAAGCATGATATATCCATGTGATTATCTGAATTTTTACGCACACACACGGACATACATACACACACATACAAGTATTCTCACATATATAGCGAAATTGATGCAAATGACCCAAATGCATTCTGCAACAAAAGTTCATTTTCATAAGCTTCATGATAATTCAGAAAATTTGAAGATATTTTGTTGAATATATAAAAATTGCAACCTTTTCTATTTCCCACCACAAGTTATTGTCTTAAGAATCGAGAAATAAATGATTTCATCAAATATCATTATTTACTGCAATTCCAATTGCTGTTTGTTTACAATAAGGTATGAAATCAATATGTATGCACTGAATAATCATCCGCTGGTGACAGATATTTTTAATTTATGTCTGCTGACCCTCATACTATGGACTGGGGAAAAGTCATCTTTAACTGTCATATCCTACCAATGAGAATAACATTAATCCCCTTTCTTACCAATAGTCTCAATGCTTCTCCATTGATGACAAGATATCAAACATTCTATAGTGACATTTTCTGATCAGAATCAGCTTATGTGTAAGGCTATGGACTTATTGACTCACCCCTACACACACACACACACACACACACACACACACACACACACACACACACATGTATGCAAACTATGAGGTGTATTTAAGGTGCCATTAATTTAGTCCAAATCCATTGATTGTCCTCTTGGAGTTCTGCAATAATGGCCTTGTGCCAGAATTAGCTCGTTTTCTTTTACGCTAGGCATCCACAATGTTATGTTTTGAGTGTTACAACATAAGTATGAAGTATGTCTATAAAAGTACGTGATCATATTTAATTATCTATCCAGGTCAACCGCTAAACCGACTATTTACCAAAGAGTTGTATCGTTTAATAATGCGGTGCTCCGAAGGAAAACCAAAACAAGAAAGGAGGTTCGCAGGGTGTAGGTTGTCAGTGGGGGGTCAGGTTAAGGCGGGACGAGTGGAGCTAATTAGCAGCAATAAGTGTCGTCTATTTGATAATAATAAAAGCTAACATTCGTCGATCCTAAACAATAAAGCAAGGACACGATAACGGATTCTTTAACTGTAGTGATTCTAGAGGTGTAAAGACATAGCGTAAAACTGACTATCACCAACCCGCGCAAAAATAGAGCACAAGCTGAAGTTCACGACGAACAAAATATTTATTCGTGTTACGGTACAGTTTGCAATAATATGATAAAAGGGGATAGTCGGCTTTCAGAAATTAGTACTGAGAGACTGAATAATACAAGCATCACAACATTATCATTACAACTGAAACCTCGATTCTGTTTCAAATGCAATTAACCTCCCTAAGACATATAAGAAGTATAAAGATAGGATTATTCCACATATCATTAGGTCTGCTAATTAGTGTTCATGATATCTGAGAGATTTTCCCGCTGTTGGCGAACTTTTCTCCTCATGTCAAACCAAACTCCAGTGCGTCTTTGTGTAAGACTAGTAGGAAGTAAAAGAGTTTATACGGAGAATATTTTCATTATCGTTATTCTTTGGCACTAGACACGAAGAAGACGCTAACTTACTTACTTGTGGCCACAGCTTTACATTCAAGCAAAACCGACAACGAACCCGGTCATAACCCGAATCAGAGACTAAAAACAAGAGTGCTGAGTCTCTGAGGACTAACTCTGCACCAGCCCCACAGCTCCGTCTAAGGGGGGGGGGTAACGAAAAGGTTAGCAGGATGACATTTCGCAGGGCAACTCCAAAAAGCACCGGCGTGGTCTCACGGGAAAGGTGTTTCCTGTTCGGTCCCCTTTGTGCTGTAACCCCCTTGGAATGTCAGAGAGAATGCCGACAGGTGTTACACTTTGGTGAACTAGCATTTTGCATAGCAAGGACATTCAGTCCGTTTTAAGTAATTTACACACCCGCATAACCTATAGAGAACAAGCGAAATGTATGAATATAATCCAGTTAATCTGGCAAGTATACCAGCTTGGTAAGTAAACTCATTCAAAAATATACCGTCGAAACCAACATTTCTCTTTCTACTATCATTATTCATCCCGATTCCTAAAGTACACTCTATAGTTACTTGAAAGGATGTTTCAGTCGGGATGACTCACGTTCCTCTCAATTACCCAAGTTGCTTTTTGTACTTGGTGGTGATTAGTTACCAACGAATTAGATTGAACCACCAAAACTCGCTATAAACCAATCACTCTTAGTGTTTTGGAATAATCCAAGACTTAAAGAACCGACTCATCCATTAGTTGAATTACTTTTGTCCCCTCGGCCACTGTTCCATATAATAATCAAAAGTACATACATAGGACTTTTTCGTTTCAAATGTTTGTAACCATCACCGGAAGTTGGTTTCTTTTAATGGGGATAAAAAAGAGGATGTGAGAATAAAATAAGAAAAATAGATGAAATTTATAACGATAAAAATGAAATAAAAGAGAACACAATGGTTGGCTCACTTGGAAATGTGCCGAAAACATAGGAATCGAGATTGAATAAGTTGAAAATCTGAGGAAGAATTGGATTGTCCAGGCAGCAGCTTTGTCAAGGTCTACGAGAATACTAAAATAAGGAGGGGCTAGACATTTGAGGAAGCTCGCTGTCTCGTCTAGTGGTGACTGCATAGCACCTAGTGGGATGATGCAAACGAACGAAATATAATAACTACTTGTTGACACCCGTGAAAAAATTCACGGATATACTTATATATATGTCACGACGAAAATAGACAGAACCCAAATAAACAGGATTCGACCATGGGGACAAATAGTATCGGCACAAGCCGGAGACTGTCGTGGAAAATAGAAGCCATGAATTACTCTGGGACTTTGACATCCAAATTGATCACCCCATCCAAGCGAAAAGACCAGATCTGGTAGCCATGGACTAGGAAACGCTAAATAATAAACGTAGCTGTGACTGCAGATTACAAAGTAAATAGAAAAGAGAGTGAAAAACCAGGTAAATACCAGGAACTGGCAGGGGAACTGACGAGGGTTTAGAACAAGAAATTCAGTGTAGTACCAGTAATAATAGGTGCATTTGGAACTGTATCAAATACACTGAAAGCGAGATTGGAGGAACTGGAGGGAAGATTTAGGATTGGGACTATATAGACCACAGGAAACAGCACGAGTACCGAGAAGAGTTCTGGAAATATGAATTCTACGGTCCCAGATGTTAGCAATGGCATAATAGCCAAGAAAACACAAGGTGGAAACGGTACAAACCACAGCGCTCCTGTGATAAGTGAGGACGATATGAGCAGGGCTGGAGACCTGAGGAGACGTGCTGTCACAGCCTTTAACGATAACCACCAGGCAACTGGTGTGAAACTGTGAACTATAGCACTGATGTGAGTGTGAAGAAGAGGGCTTGATTAGAGAAGACTTGCTGTCACTCAATCTCCAGCGGTGGCCACCAAGCAACTGGTGTGAAAATGCAAATGATGATAATGATAAGATTGATAATGATAATAATGATTCGAATTGGTATACAAAACTGCAATAATAGGGTACCTCGAAATCACTCAGGACTGGATGTTAAAATTAGTTTAGAAACATAAAAACTCAAAAAGCTGCAATCAATTTCAAAAGAGCGAAAAGTTTGCAAGAGAACTAGATATAAACTTGAACGCTGGAGAATATAGATGAGAAAAATGAGGCAACATGCAAAAGAATCAGCATACAGGGGGGGAGGGGGGGTTAGAGAGAACCTGCACTGCAACTTATATAATACACCTTGTTTGCAGATAGAGAAGAGAACTATCATCTGTTGTATACCAATGTGAAGTGCAACACAAAAGAACAAACTGTAACATAGAAGATGAAAAAACGAAAAATCAAACGAACTGCAATGCACACACAATAGGAAAATGTGCATCACTTCAACCTTTTTTTCCCAAAGTCGTTTGGAACAACAACAACAACAACAACAACAACAACAACAACAATAATAATAATTACAAGAAGAGGTAGAAGAAGAAGAAGAAAAGTCATGTGTTTCATATCATTTTCCTGCATTGTCACTTCAAAGTTTTTGAACCTGGGAATTCTCTTCGCCTGGCCCCACCTGAAACAGCAATAATCTCACAGAACAAATAAAAACCGACCTTAGCTTCACCAAGATGATCTTTAAGGGTCTTCATAGCCAATATTCATTCCAGTTATACCTATACTAATCCAGCTACCTTGGGACCTTGTCATTGTCGGATCAGAAAAAAAAAATGCTGAAAAACAGAAATTAATTTTTCATACAATTAAGAAATAGATTTCAGCAGTTGAATATAGAACGAAATATTGGAAACAGACAACCCAAACTGCCAACACATGTTTCTTCAAGTTGTTCTGGCTGGCTACGTATGTATCACACACACAGAATGCATCCATGTACCAAGAGGAATGTAAGTTTCAAAACGTACTTGTTATCCTGTCTAGAAAAATGGTTCTTTTGTTTTTTTTGAAATCCCTAGGTTTTTAGTAGGGCTGCAATTTGCTACGTAAGTTTATGATAAATTTATCACTAGTTAGTATCCGGTAACAGTTTCCTCAAGAGTGACTAAGCAGACGCTGGACCCAACTCGGCACAAAATCCTGGATCCACTACTGATGTCTCTTTTGTATCTTTATTGCTTGCCACGGCTTTATGGCTAAAAGAGTAACCAGTTGTCTGTAGGTCCGAGATCAGCTGTTCGAATGGAGATAAAGGCGCTGGTTTTGATTGGAGATTTTGGGGATGTTGGTGCTACTCAATTTTAACCACTCAGATTTTCATTCAAAATATTCATGGACAGAACTTTCCCTACGATCTATCTATCTCAGTCTGTAAATATTTATCTATCTGACTATCCTCTAACACACGCACATATGCATGTATATTTTCACTCAGGCTTATATACATGTTAAACATATAATCACAATGTACAAATGCATGTCTGCAAACATGCAAAACCATTTATCTGGAGGACAAATTAGTAGCTTTAGTGTCGCTACATCCTCTACCAAATGCCTTTACATCTTTGTCTGCTTTGGGGTTCATTATTGGGGACAGTGGTCCAGCGCAACGAGCCTGGGGAAGCGTGTATAATGCCTTCAGTTAATTAATCTTGGTGTCAGGTTATAGGCTTTGGCGTCAAAATTAGCAAAAGGGCTGCATCCCCAGGGCTAAAGCCTTGGGGGACAAACGCCGTAATTGGATGTTGGTGACTGCACTCGGAGTTCATAAGAACATATCAGAAATGATTGGATACCTAGGTATCGCAGATTGAGCAAATGTATGCACGTACTTGATTGTACAAAGAACGTGATAATAAAATATAAATTCTGTTTAATAAATTGCGATAAGAAGCTGCTGAAATCAAGATGGAATAAATATTTGTCGAAAATAATAGTAAATGACAATGTATCATCTAATGAATTTTGAGATAAATGAATACATAATCAACAATATTTATCAACAAACGGAAAGTGAAGTAAAATATCAATATGTTTTTGCAATTAGTATTATCTACATAATCTAAAATCATGTGATGGATAAGGTACTTGCTTGTGTAGCCCAAGCACCAACAGAGAAAAGAATACCTGACAAAGATAAAACTTGCTATCCATGGTGTCACTGAGTACAACTAAGAGTGGAGAAAAGAAGGAAGAAGAGAAAAATGAGAGACCAGATTACAGCCTTAAAACAAAAAGAGAAAAACAAAAACAAAAAACAATGAGATGAGTCAGAAGAGAGAGTGTTGAGAGCGGAAACATACAAACATACGTATATATGTAAATATATATATATATAAACTGAAGTGTCCCAAAATAGAAACAGTAGTACATGAGGTGGTTCCGCCCCACCCCATTTATAGAAACAGACTCTGCCAGAAGACATATGGATAGCGTTATAGGTAGTGTAGCTGTGGCAGCCAAAGGACACTGAAAGGGTTCAAATCTGTTTAATTGCGAAATGATGGGACACCCTATCTTTTACTGCCACAGATTATTTCTCAGGCCAAGGTTGCAAGGGTTTACCAAGAATTTGAGAATTCAGCACAGATATCAGCGGCATGTAAAAAACTGCGGGCGGCCACAGCTGATACAAGAACGAAACAGTTGGCGAATGACAATAGTGATCACCCAACGAAGAGAAACATTGCATGAAATCACATCCTGATTCAATACTGGTGATGCTTATCCCATCAGTCTAGACATTGTATAGGATACACTGCATTCCATGAGGTTCCGTATTTGTTATTCAACAAGGGTACCATTATTGAAACATCATCGGTCACTGTAGCTCTCATGGACCAGAAAATATCGCCATTGGACCGTGGAGAAGCGGTATAGTGTCGCCTGGTCAGACGAGTCACGTTTCTTGCTCTTTTGTGCGAGAAACACTGGTTTCAGGAATACTCAGTCAACATGTTCTCCATTAACCCAGATTTAAACCAGGATGAACATGTTTGGGGCATGTTGAACACCAAACTGAATTCCTCGCAGCCACACTAAACTAACACAACTGCCTGGATGGATATACCCATGCAACAATTCCAGTTCGTCGCAGATTCCATGCTACGTTGCATAACCGTTTTAGAGAGAGAGAGAGAGAGAGAGAGAGAGAGAGAGAGAGAGAGAGAGAGAGAGAGAGAGAGAGAAAGAGAGAGAGAGAGAAAGAGAGAGAGAGAGAGGAGCTACACACTATCAGGTAGCTAATATTTTTGGCACTTTAGCTTATCTATGTAGGTATATATCTGTCTAAATCTGTTAATATCTAAATTTGTTTATATCAATTCATTCCAGTCTATTTCTATTCCTCAGTCTGTTCCCATAGATCCATCTGATTTCTTTCAATTAGTTCCAGTCTGTTTATGTTTGTTGATCTGTGTATCTATCTCCGTTTGATCTTAATTATTTATCGATCTATCCCTGCCATAATTCAACTATAAATCAATTAGTAGACAGATAAAAGCACATACATATACTATAAAAATCTGGAGTGGTAAATATAGAAAGATAGGGAAACATCTTTTCTATTCACTCTCTAATTACGAACCAGTTGAAAAAAAGGTTTCCTCAACTTCAAGAGCAAAAATCAAATAAATATATCACGATGACTGGTTTGTACTAATATGTTCTAGTTCATAAAACTGAAATCACTTTTCATTTTATAAATGAACACCTCTTTCATCTCAAAGTACATCACATTTAATACAGCTATTCAGTGGATAGAGTGAAGGGTGATACATACATACATACATACATATATATATACGTATACTTTTTCATATATATCACCTCACAAGTGCTCAAACACATCAATGCTTAATTCGGTTCTGAACTTATTCAATCGATACATTTCCACTGTCAATGAATCAGCCGTCAGCTTTACGGTCGACATTAGGGATTATGTTACTTTTCTCGACCAGTAAGAAAGACGCATCTCTTTTACAAGGAAGTGATTCAGATTTGAAACCGATGCTTATTTAATTAACAATTCAGTAGAAGAACAAAGCTCGTCATATGTCGTTGTATGAAGATATAAATTTGGCAGCTGAGACGAATAACATGTTTATCAATGACCTGATCGTAAAGGACTGACAAAAATGACTCACGAAAAGAATAGGAATCGATACTTGGAAACAAACATAAAAAATTGTTATCTCTCTATCATTGAGTCATCATCCCCATCGGTTACACGTTAAAACGACAAAATGCAAAAAGGCCCAGTTTATAAAATTTCCAATTTGTAGAAAGTTCAATGAAAGGAAAGTCCAAGGAAAATGAGGTCCAATGAACACAAAGTCCAATGCAAAAATGTCCACTGTACAAAACTGCAAAAAGATCCAATGCGAAGACGCCCAATGCAATAACGTAAACATGTCCAATCCCAAAAGATCCAAAGCTGACAGGGACAATCTATACATTCCTTTTTAAAATTTAGATACTCAGATTTATACTTCCACACACACGCCACATTTGCACACACAGGCATGTATGCGATTTACATATAAATACCACACACATACACACACCAAAAATGCACATACAAAAACGCTAAAAATTAATAATAATAGGTTACATCACTCAATTTGATAGAAATGAAGAAAAAAATTATTGCTTCAATCGTACTACCTATGCTTAAACAAAAACACAGCCCCGGAGATACACGCAAATTTCCATATACGCATACACATACATTCATATCCATGCACACATTTTACATGCACATGCTTTATGCACACATGTGTATTAGTCACAAATGCATACGTAGTATGTGGGCATAAATATGAATATAGATGCATATGTATATGTGTTCTTATGTGACATGTATCACATGTGACCAAATATAGCACAAAAAGACATCAGAGAAGCAGTTCTACGGAATGCTTCACAGGGATGATGTGAGGCACATGTACATATACGTGTACAAGTACATAAGTGTATGCATCATGAGTACAAATATGTTTTTTTTGCATTGGACCTTCAAACATTGGGTATTTTTACATTAGACCTCATTGCATTGGACGTGTTTGCATTATTGGACCTAACTGCATTGGACGTTTCCACAGTGTTTTCAGAAAAAAGTTTGGTAGCCTAAGGAAACTCTTGCATTGCAGTGTTTCCGCTTTTCTTTTGTTCTGGCTCCGCTGTTGGTTTGTGTTGATATGTCTCCTTCAGTTGACGTTAGAGATGATGATATATTTTAAGAGTTCTTGTAATTGTTTTGTTCGGATCCACTTCTCCACCAGTCATAAACTCGTCTTTCGCAGAATAGCAGCAATGCACCCGGCTGACATGAAAATCTCAGTATTTGTGATGAAATCGCTCTAATGCCTATTGAGAATGCAGATGCAACGCTGATTGGACTGCTCAACAATTCTGGTTTCACAAAACCGTTTATGGATTTACAAGTTTGGTTAGTGGCTCGAGAAGTTGCGATTTTGCCTTTTTGGCATTAGCCATTGTCCCAGTTTAATAAATAGCAAACATTATGAATCCTAATTTCTAAGGCCAGATAGTAACTTTCTGTTTACCATATTAGCACTATTAATAAGGCTTTATACACTTAAAAAGTACCAACAGATTATAAATGTCTGTAAATACACGCTGGTAGAGCAATAGTTAACATGCTGATCTCACAAAGCGCAATAAGTTGCCTTATGGCAGACTTGGCTGTGATCAATTATTACCTTTTTCGCCTTCAACATTAGGTTGGAATTTGGAATGGATTGATTGTAATGACCTCGATTGTAGCGATTCTCTTTTTAGAACACTTCTCCATTTCAATGAAAGGAATAATCCTTGGATTCATGCAACAGCTATTAAACCTGAATATCTACGTTTTGAGAATCTTTTATGGCCCTAAAGTATTTGGTACTTCCATCCAGTGCCAACAGTGGGTGTTTCTAACCGGGCAAAATCCCAAATCTGGAATACTGATTTTCAAGGAAGGCAGACAGATCCCTTCATGTATGATTGACGCACCTCAGTTTTTTTGTCCTATATGACAAAATCACTTATGCAAGCACTCACGATGAGAGAGGCAGAATCTACCACAGATGCTTAATCTGAATTCTGACCTTGGGATTCTTATAAGAAAGTTATCAAATATTTGCAAGTATACATTACTGAAGCATAAGCATACAAATATGCATAACTGCACATACATATTTGTACATATATATATATATATATATATATATATATATATATATATATATATATATATATATATATATATCAGTATATGCACGTATGTGTGTGTGTGTGTGTGCATTGGCTCATCGACTAACATGAGAGAGTGGATCAATAAACTCTGGAACTATGTGATTAATATTCACCACTATATTAAGTGCATTGACAGTGAAGAAGATTATATCTAAAAGTACATATTTGTTGCGTAAAGGGAATAATTCGTCATTAGGCAAAAGACTTATTGGTGCATTAATTTCATTTTATATGTAAAAAATGTCTTCTGATCGTAATGAAAAATAGGTTTAAGGGTGTTATTTTGACTTTCGTCCTCCAGTTGATTCTTGGTAGCCTAATTGGTAAATTGACCCCAGGATTAACAAAGGATAGGTGGATTGATTATAGGGTCAGGTCAATTCTGACATTTCCAAGAGAAATTCTTCAATTTCTTCCTTTTTTTCTGTATTGAATTTTCACACTAACGTTAAAAACTATGTATATTTGTGCATGTGGGTATATATTCAATTCTATTTGGTGTTCATTAAACCATTTTTCAATAAGCATCGGAAGGAGTATACTTCGTTATAGAGATAAATTAAAAACTGTTCACGTAATTATTCGCAGAAAAACATATTCAATTACTTCCAGTATATATCTTAAAAAGAGACACCTACCTGAGGAGCATCTCATACATTTCTCAATAATGATAATAATAATGATACTACTACTACTACTACTGATAATAATAATAATAATAATAATAATAATAATAATAATAATAATAATAATAATAATAATAATAATAATAAATGCTAACCTCCAAATTTAAAAAAAGCTGCTGACAAAAGCCATGTACCCAGAGAAAAAGATAACCAAATGCAATCGACCAAACTATGTATATTTCCAATAGAAGGAGATAAATATACTTTCAATTGTTGTACAACCTTTAAAATCAAATCCAACATCCCTAGTGACGTCAAAAACATCATCAGTGTCATTATTTGCTAAGGATGCGACAAGGAATGTATAAAGGGAAATTTCTCCCCTAGGAATGGGATCACAGTACACTGGCAGCAAATCAGAGATCCATCGACCGGGATCCTCAAAATCAGTTCGCATATAGATGAATGTTCTCCACCAGAACAAGAATTTTCAGTTTTCCATTTCTACAAAATGAACATAGATGATATTGTACAAAGAAGGGAAACATTTTATCAAGACTTTGAAACATGCATTAAATTCCAATTGAGTGATTCATTTTGAGAAAACATAAATCCTTTCTTTTAAATCCTATAGTTGGTCCCTTAACATCCCATGAACCCCTTAACAAACCTCTCCTTTACACTAAACCTCATCATACTCCACAGCCCTCTCACACATACTAACATACATACCCAAACACACCACAGCTGCTAATACACTCTGTCATACACACAGATAAATCATGTAAACAGCATGCAATTTTCTCTGCGTCGCTGCAAGTTTCACTGAAAAAGATGACAGGCAACCATCGAAATTCATCGAAACATGCCCATGGGATAAGATTTTCGAGATGTAACACCTGCATCTCGCTCAAATTTTCTTCTTCACCTGATTGTCATTTTCATCAACATTCTGTCGGATCACCTCACATCCATGGAACAAACATATATATATATATATATATATATATATATATATATATATATATATATATATATATATATATATATATATATAAAACATACTGTGCTTTCTGAAGAAATAATCTCGTAGAAATTCAAATATATTTGTTTTTCTACACGATAACTGGTATACCAATAAATTATTTTCTTATCAGTCGGACATTTAATTATGCAATAATGACAGAAGATTCAATATAGCGTGGGAAAATCTCTTCTACTTAACTTTCTGCGACCTTAAACGCCACTTGTCACCCGATAAAACGATTGCTTCTCTGTCACGTGATGGCATCTCATGACAGCCTCGCAATTTTCCGGCTCGTTTGCTCTTCCCTCTTATCGATGACAGATATCAAACCGTTTTTCTATTAGATGGGCGCAAAAGTTTCTACCGCTCTTTTAAAAACTCTATACTGAATAAACGGTTGAAAATAGATTTTTTTTTCGCTGGAAACTTCGGAACACAAATAATGATAGTAATAATAATGATGATGATGATAATAATAATAATAATAATAACAACAACAACAATAACTACAACAACAACAATTATAATAATAATGATGATGATGATGATGATGATGATGATGATGACCAGATCTTGTAGTAGTGAAGGAGGAGAAAATGACGTGTCATAGAGTAGATCTCGCCATTTCCAGTACACCATACGGTGAGAACAAAAAACTAAAAGCAACTTGGAACATGAATGAGACAGTAGTGCCAATAGTGGTCTATGCCTTGAGAATAACCCCCAAAATCTTATCAAAAAGGTTGGAGGCACTAGGATCTTGAGGAAGAGCTGTGACTATCGAGACAGAAGAACTGCTGAAATTGACAAGAATACTGCGGAGAATCCTGGAATATTGGGAAGAATTGTCGTCACTTGATCTCTTGTGAAAGCCACTTGCCACTGGTGGTGCAAAAAACAAAAAAGACAAACGAGTCCAAATAAATTTGATTGCTGCAGGGTCAAACTCCACTTCAACTTCAATTCCGGAAGAAGATAATCAATGCAACTTTCGTATTGTATATATAAATAAAATTATATATATATATATATATATATATATATATATATATATATATATATATATATATATATATATATATATATATACATATACATATATATATATATATATACATACATATATATATATATATATATATATATATATATATATATATATATATATATATATGTACAAATGTATTTGTACAAATGTATTTATTTATTAGACTTTATTATTCCCTTGTGTATCTGTATGATGAATTTTCGTTGGTTTCTAAGACTTGTCAGTTTAGCTCAGTCAGAAGGACAATCGTTACAGTATGAAAATAAAGTCTCTTCCAGTTTCAGAGAGTCATTTGATTGGACCCAGCTGTTTGATTATATTTATATATATATATATATATATATATATATATATATATATATATATATATATATATATATATATATATATATATATATATATATATATATATATATATGCATACATCACGCATACTGGCTGCATCAATGGATCCAGAGGGCTGAACATTTCAACATTTACTCCTTATTATGTTGTAACAGAAAAAAAATGTTCTGTGGATTTTTTCTCCTCCTATTTTTTTTTTGGGGGGGGGAGGGGGGCATGCAATGTGAGTTTATGCTAAATTGGTCCTTTAGTTTGTGCCTGGCAACGTTTTTGTTTGTTTGTATTTCAAATTCAGACCATTTAGTGGTCCAAAAGCCATAGAAGTCACTTATTCATTGATCACCCCTTTTCTCAATTTTTCAATTGATAACCCGAACATGGCATGCTGCGAAAAAAGTTGGTCATGTGACAGCCTCTATTGAGTGACCAACCAGACCTGTTAGTTTCACTCATACAGTCGATTTCGATTGGTGATTTTTTGTGTAGAATATTTGAAGATTTTGAATCAATAGTTATTTTGCAAAATGTATGGATATGGATTTACAAGAAAGGTGTTTATTTTTACAAACCTGAGGAAAAATGGTTATCAAGGGTAAAAGTAAAATAAACACCTTTCTTGTAAATCCATATCCATACAAAACTACTGAATAAGAACATTTTTGCTTGTCTGGTTTTAATAAAATTTACCATTCCGGTAACTTGGTCTAAAACTTCCTTTCATTTATCTCCCAGTGTTTTGTCATTACAGTATCTCTTTGAACCCCCCCCCCAAAAAAAACAAAATAAAAAACAAAACAAAAAGCAGTCCTTGTTTTGCTTTTTTACAAACGATGCAAGATCCTTGATAGAACCTACCATTGAAGGCGCCCCGTCAATACAAATCCCAACACACAACATAAGTTCCATTTTACAAGGTTCTTATTAAAGATATCTTCAGTAGTGGCTTGCAGTTTTTTGCAACAAAGGAACTGATTTATCATTTGATATCTATCAATAAAAAGCATGAATGTCAATTCATGTGCCTTCTGGGTAAGGCAAAGAACAGAATTTGAATGCTAAAGCTTATTACATACATTTTCCTCTACATCAACAGACGTTTCCAAAATACACCTCTTTTAACAGAATATTTGACTTTTCTCTTTTTCTGACTCATCTAGCACTATTTTTCTGTACACAAGTAAAGTGACCGACTCGACTAAGATATGAGATTCCATTTTTTGTTCAATCATTTTTAATGCAATATTTCATGAGAAACAATTAGGGTCTTTTCAGAAACTGTTCATCTCCATTTGCACATGTTTTTGCTTTGCCTGTAGCGGTAACAATCTTTTGAAAATCTTTTATGTTTCCCTTGAAGATGGGCGCGTTTAATTCTGAATTGTTCGCTTATCTTGTTTGATATTTTACATCTATTTACCAACAGTTGATCTTCATTTCCATCCCAGGTAAAGGTAAAGTTTGTATAGCTGTCATCATATTTACGATTAGGCTGATTCTTACCATTCTTTGCAGGAGAATTTGTTGCACTCGAATCTGCTTCAGTTTCGGTATGACATCCATCGATGGCACGTTTCTTATTTAGAAATGTATCCATTCAGTATCAGCTTTGCTTTCCTGTACTATCCCAAGACATTGCGATCATTACGAGATATGACGAGAATATAATAATAATCACCGAAAATGTATCAAATGATGCTTGTAGGATTGAATAGATTATTAGTGTAGATGCCTAACCAGTTGGAATCAACTCTATTCTCTATTTGTATTTGTGATCGTCCATTTTGTGCATTCGTAGTGGCTCTCTTCAATCGTAAATATTTTATGCTCTCATATCCAAAAATTGACGGTTTCCAAAGACAGGTAGAGGAATGGTATTGGGCAGACGCAGAGATGCCAAATGTATTTTGAAATATAGTTTTCCTAAATAAAAAAAATAAAATAAATTTTAAGCCCAAAACAGCCAATTCAATAGACGTCAAAAAACAATACGAAATAATATGAAGCCAAAATTTATATAGTAAACCATAAAAAGTTAAAAACGAACGCTTTATGCTGTCAGACATATCGTTTTCTTTTATAAATCTTGGGGTATGGGTGTGTAATTTCTCAATTCTGGATGGGAGAATTGCATATTTAACAGTTACTCACTATCTTATGTACGTATTTTTGTACACCTCTGCTGCATCAGATTGCACCCAGTTACTTCTTGGGGTGCACCAGTGCACTTGGGTGTTTTAAGTTTAAATTGAACCACCGAGATGAATATCTAAAAAATAGAGGAAAATGTGCATTTGTATTAAATTTGAATCTTTTGTATATTACAACATATGTTTCGGCTATCAAGAACCTCTTCAGGTAATTTCCATGGAGGTATGTGTAATGTGATCGTTGGCAACAGTGCTTTTTGTGAATGGTGGTTTTATCACTTTGAGGGATCATGTGATTTAAAAAAAATGCAGTTGTGTATGTCCGTTGGAAGGATGGAAAAAGGGCTATTATTATACAATTAAGGATCTTGTTACATTTCTATTGGTTGATAAGAGTTTTATGTATTTTGACTGACGCAGTCTTCGGTGATGACTGTAGATTTGGGGTTAATGTCTGTGATGATTCTAACATTTCCGTTTTTAATTAGAATATCCACAAAGGGAATTTCATCAGGGCTATATTCCATAGTAAATCGTGTATTTGGATATAAGTTTTGTAAGATGAAAAAGATATCATTTATGTTGCCTATGAACATTTTCACAAAATAAAACAATCATCCAGATTCATGATTTCATGAAATTATTTTTCATTTTGTTTCCCTATTCTAATCCTAGATCCTATAGCAGTTCCCAAGATTTGAGTATAAATGTTATCAAATTGAAACGTGTTGTTTCTTGGAATTGAATCTATGGTGTCAATATTGAATGATTTGATCAATCTTAGATGTAGTATTTCGGGATGTTTTTTAATTCAATATGAAATGGCCTCTTTGCCTGGATTATGGGGTGTGTTTCTCTATCGACTAGTGGCATCAAATGTTTAAACTGTTTAGGGATCGATTTGATTGGGTATGAAGTTTAGGAAATGGATGTCATCCTTGATGTATCTTTTTACTTCTCGTGGGAATGATTGTAATAATGTGTCATTTAAATTAATTGATCTATTTGTCGGGTAGGCTGGACCCTAAAAGTTTTTATCTAATACATTTTGTTCAATATTCAGTAATTTATCAATAAATCACGAGACTTTATATGAAAAATAATTTCCTTTTTAGGATATCAAACGTCTTTTTTCGTAAAAGCAAAAAATTGGTTTAAAGCAACATTTCGAAAAGCATGGAATGCACACACACACACACACACACTTGCATACACGCATGGGTATGTGCACACATACTTATTTACATCGCAGTTCACTTGAACTCCACTTTTAGATGGCCTTTGTGCAATTCACACACAGACCTCGCTGACTCAGGACCTGAAATGACGTGGAAAACTCTCCCTAATCTCTGTCCACGGAGCTAAACAATCGTATATATATAAATAACAAAATCATTACTTAAGGGGAAGTGATGTTTGATCAACACTGTTGGGGAGCCATGTTGATATAACTGTTTTGTTCATTTAAATCCTTGAAACATTTACATGGTAAACAACTGATGATCCCAACAAGAAAAAAAACACACATAGTACCATAATATCTAATTCTGAGTAAAACATGAAAAAAACTGAACAGCTACCTAAATTACATGATGGGATTTTGGGAAAGAATTGACCTAAGCCTGTGCATGCCTGTGTTTATTTTTATTCTCCCTCGAATACTTGAGCAATCGTTATCATTCGTTCTTTGTTTGAACCAATCAAGCCAGACTCTAATCACTCGATAGAGTCTGTATATCATCACTTGTCACTGCTTGTTGATATGCAAAGAATGGATTGATGAGATGAACGAAAATTAAACGAGAAACCTGGCAACTCTTCACACTCTCATTGGCAGGCAATTCATCTTGTTGGAGCTGATGACATGACTGGGCAAACTCGATGACAGATTAGTTTTAGACAAGAAAATGAAAGAAAAGAACTCACTATTCCGAATGAATTCCTGCTGCTATCCATCTCACTAATAGCAACTTTCTTGGTGGGAAAAAATTGAAGAGATTTATAATATTTCCGAGATGGCTGCTTGGAGTTGTAAACTCTTTTATTTGTCAATCGACAAATTGTAAAGCAAATAATTTTGATTTCATTATCAGTCTCTTAACATACGCCGTTGGACATATACCTTCCCCAGGATTCGCCACACTTCTCTATCATAGGCGTCGCGGAGCCAGTACTTTCTGAATTTGTTTAGCTCGTCTTGCCATCTAATATTCTGTCGGCCTCGGTTGCACATGTGATCTCTGAGGAAAAATGTCGTGAGTCGCGATGTCCATCGATTGTTTGCAATGTCGTCTGCAAATCTGAGGTTGTTCAGGTATTCGCCGTCTATTTTGATACCTTTATTCTCCCAGTCTAGTCTCCTGAAGATCATCTCGAGGCAGGCTGTGAAGAGTTTGGATGAGCTAGTATCACCTTGTCTTACCCCCTTTTGGAGCTGAAAGGGCCCCGAGTCTTTATGTAGCCTGATAAAGGTGCTGCTATTGTATATATGTTTCAGCACTTCAACATATACTTGATCTACACCTTGAAGAGTGATGGCCTCCACAACCTTAAGGATTTCCACTGAGTCGAATGCCTTTTTGAAGTCGATAAATGCTACAGCGAGCGGTAGTTTATATTCTGCTGCTTTTTCTTTCAGCTGATTTATTGAATGCAGGTGGTCCATGGTCGAGTAGCTTCTTTTAAAGCCAGCTTGCTCCCGAGGTTGGTTCTCATCTGGTGTTCTGGTGATTCAGTTTGTGAAAACTTTGTAAATGCAGTTGATTAGGCTTATAGGTCTATAGTCGTTAAGATCTTTTGGGCTT
Organism: Thysanoteuthis rhombus; assembly: GCA_963457665.1. Lineage (NCBI taxonomy): Eukaryota > Metazoa > Mollusca > Cephalopoda > Oegopsida > Thysanoteuthidae > Thysanoteuthis > Thysanoteuthis major. The sequence continues at coordinate 12,227,047 of OY735232.1, read as the reverse complement.
TCTTTTGTGTATAAAAGCATTATGATTACAGTGTTCCGATAATCTGGGATTTTACTTTCATTGCTGGATTCGGTACAGTTATCATAATCTCTTTGATTGATTTGATGAGATTTTTGTCAACCTTTACTGTTTTGTTTTAGTGGCACTTCTGCTGCACTGTCTACATGCAGAAGAGCAAATAAGAGCCTTGTTTCTGCCTTTAGGAAATGCACTGACATAGCTTTCTGTCTATAACAATTGGGCCCTTATTAAAGTCACACAAACATTATTTCGTGTCCATAACTGCAACCTTTAACATATCAAAATGGAGTACTCAAGGTCGGCTTACCTGATTATGTACCTCTGACCCTGACATACACAATTGTTACGAGACAGTAGCTATCATTCTTGTCACATGTCGCTGGTTTTAATGTTTTGGCTCATCAGTGTATACATTCTGCTTATATTTGTTTACGATTAACAGACCATTAACATATGCCCCTGGGTTTATTTACGAGTTGAAGGAAAAAATGGTGTGTTTATATAACACATCTCCTATAAGCTTATATCCATGTTTAGTTATATAAGTGTTTATGTATACATATATATTTATGTTTGCCTGTGCTAAACAAAGTGAGCAGAGGCCAAAAGTTAGGTTTGTTCTCTTTTCTTCACATTCTTTCGATGTAATTGTTTCCATGTGCCACTCAACATATTTTGCAAAGAAGCAGTGGCCTTAAAAGACCGACTTTAGCTTTAAATGCCATCAGGGATCGAGAAGGGAGATAGAAATAATACAATAAAGGAAATGAAGAGATAAAAAAAAATCAGAGACAAAAGTTGAAAAAAAGCAACAATCAAAAAACGATAAATATAAGAGGGGGTGAAAATTACCGAATATCTCTCTCACTCTTTCACACACACACACACACACACACACACACACACACACACATACACACACACACACACATTCATGCACACACACACACACACACACATAAACGACGTATATATAAGGAGAGTAAGGAGTTTTAAGTATCAACAGATAAGAAACATTAAAATATTAAGATACCTTTAATCGCTACCATGATACATCCGTCAAATTTCTTTTTTCTTGGCAGACCTTAGAGCAACCTATGACGCTTATAATAACAATTACATTCCTGAACACTAAAATTAACCTCAGAATTACAGTATATGCTATACTATAAGACGAATAGTTTACAGTAATATTCGGAGGACTATCGCTCACTCATCCAAGTCCATATCGAGTTTCGGTAGGCGAAACCCTTGGTTCTAATACTAATGTACTGAACTTTTTTGCATAGTTTAGGAAAAAAATGAATTGAATGCATTTTTTATATACCGGCATATACAGTGATTGTTGTGTTGATCCATTTTTTAACCCATTTAAAACATTTGTGATGTTTTTCCTGCAGAAAATACCAGTTTATGCTAAGCCACAATAAAAAGTTATTTATGGAAAGTTGTTTTTTTTCCTTTTTATTTATACTGATACAAAAAGTACGAGAGAACGTGGATAAAAAACACCAGGAAAGAGAAAATCCGTAGGGTTCCTTGATATCTATCGGAGTATATCTATTTAAGACAAGATCTTGTGTAAGGAACACTTGTTGGGCACGTTGAAGCTCATAAAGCAGCTAAAAAATTATCTAGATTTGTATTTTATGACTGATATTCATCACTTCCGAAAGAAATCTTGAAGTGTCAAAAGACGACTTCTAGTCTATCTGGATTCGAACAGAGAGTAGATAAGCTTGTCATTACAAAGAAAACAAGTGACTGTTGAAAAATGAATACATGCCGTCAAAGACCAGATGCACCCTATCGTGTATAGACAGAGCATTCATAAACTGAAACAAAATATTGACGCTTCATCGACCGAAGTATTCCTAAAATATTTACAAAATGAAAGTGAAGAGTAAATAGAGCTGATGTTGAACATTAGACAAGCAATGGAACATTCATTTTTGAAATCATTGCCTTAATAGTTCTAGTCATACCGACAGTGAACAGATCTTAGGTTGAAGTTTTTCACAAATTTGGTATCCCTGACCGGTACTTAGTAAAATAGCACCGAAAACTTTGAAAATTGCACTTACGCTAATGATGTGGAAAATTGAGTTTGACTGAATAGATATCGAGACTGAGAACAATGGGTTACGATTAAGGTATTGGCGTGTTAATTAAATGGACTATTTTTTCTTACTTTTTTCACTGGTGCCATTTTTAACGAGCCTTTTTCCGTTTTTTTTTTTTACCTAGAATCATCCCAGACAAAGCTTATAGGCTAAAGTGATGCAACTCTTGTGTGAGCTTATGATACCAAACGACCAGGCCTTTGGAAATGAAGAGCGAGAAGTGCAAAGAATTGTTCATGTATTTGTCTTGTGAAAAGAAAGCAACTTTAAATCTTAAATTTAAATTTGGATTATATAATTTTCTATGGCGTTATTTATACACAAAAGTGACACATTTACTCGATCGACATCCTATTACTGTGGTTCTGTGTCAGACTAAAATAAGCAGATTAAATATCAAGAGATGCACTCAAGTCCAATTGAATGGCAGGTTGTATTTTCTTGTGATTGCTTATCTTGGAAATACAAATGTTTTATCTATTAACTAGAGAAATGCAGTCTTTGTAAAGCAAATTATCCGATATTGAAGTTCACCGTAAATATTAGACACATAATTTCTGATCAAAAACTTCCTCTTAGAAAAGAAGATTTTGAAGGTAGATTTTATTCTTGGAAAAAAGTGAGAAATGATACTAGTTGAATACAGCAAACAAGAAGAAACAAAAGACATTTTTCCTGCATCTCAAAATTGAACCATACAGATGACTTAGTATTGGCTAATGAGAGAAATAAAGGAGAAGCTCAACGGGTTTGATCCTGATAATTAAAGCTTCGCAGTCTCGAGCTCTTGAAAAAATATGAAGACTAAACAGGGTACGAAAGGTTTTGAGCTTCATACTAGAAATGTGAACGGGAAAAACAAATAGCTTGTCATTCAGGCAAAGTCAACAATTATTCATAATCTCTGAAAGAGTTGTAAACGATCAGAGACAGACAAAACACGTTCATTACCACATGATGCACATATGCACCTTGTGGCATGTGGCATATTGCATCTGATGCGCTCATTCCACAGTTTTATTTAAGGAAATAAAAATAGCTACGACAATACGTTGTCTCCCTGTGGATTTTTGGAGTGAGAATGTGTTGGTCTTTACTCTATTCAACTCTAGTTTCTGAATTAAAGAACTATTTGAACATTTCCATCTGATGTACATACAAATTGTATTGTGAACGAGAGATGGAATAATATTAAAGGAACTAATCCGGAAAATGGCCTTTTTTTTTTTTTTTTACAGATTATAAGTACCCTCATCCCCTCAACTAATATAATTGAATTGTAAATTAATTGGTGGGAATATCGATATGAAGGCCTTGACTAAAAAAAAAGAAACACAGCAAAAAAACAAACAAACAAAAACCAAAACCAAAAACAACAACAAAAAAGGAGACCACCAAGAGGAATTTTATTTTTATACTCCTACTAAAAAATGCAAAAACTTAACCGACCCCATCATAGAGAATATTGCAGTCTGTCATCTATTGAGAGGAAGAGGGGGGGATACGTCAAACAAAGAAGAAAGAAAATTCACGAACAGGAAAGGAACAAACAGAATAGAGCTTGGTGACTAACTCTTTTGCTAGGTTCATCAAAAACAAAACTATACTATCTTATCTTTAGACCAGAATGGAATGTCTTTCTTGAAATGCAAAATCCTTACCTGTCAGTGATTTCAGAATGACACAGAAGGTCAGCATCTCTGACATAACTAAGAAGTTATTTGCAGACACGTTTTTCTTCCAAACGTTTGTTCATTTCATTAGGTAAAAATAAAAGACAATTTCTGAAACAAAATTGGCATCAACATTATTTAATAACATGTTCAGCTTTTTGTTCCACTCCATCTCCTGATATCTTTTAGAAAAGTTCATTATTACACCCTCCTACAAAGCACTTGTTCGAATCAATCATGAGATTCTCCAGAAACTCATTTTTTATTTTCGCTTAGTAGTTACCAATCGGATCTAAAGAACGCTAGATAAAAAACTAACCACGAAAAGAGGCTAGATTCAGAAAAAAAGCAAGCCAACCGTTGACCATCTCCATTCAGAAAATCAACTAAGAGAGAAACTATCAGAATATAAAATGCCACTTGCTATAACATTTGTTGACGTTAAAAAAGCCTTAGACTCAGTGGAAAATCCCAAGGTCATAGATACTATCGTACAACAAGGTGTAGCTCCCGTATATGTTGGAATCTTGCAACATATATACCGACACAGCAGTTCATTTATCAGGCTGCATAAATACTCTGAGACCTTTCAGCTCAAAAAAGGAGTGAGACAAAGTGATATTAGTTCACCCGAACTCTTCACAGCCTTCCTTGAGATGGTTCAGAGCAATCAGAATAAACGACGAATGACTTCAGACTTGCTGACGACATTGCTCTTTTCGCAGAAAACCCTTAATAATCATGATAATGCTAAGCGAACTGAATGAAGAAAGCAAGAAAGTTGGTCTTCGCATGAAGTTCAGTAAAATAAATGTCATTCACAACAAACATGGTGAGGAGAAAGACACGAAAATCAAAATCGAAAATGCAGATCTAAAAAAAAGTAGACTTATTATCTACCTTGGACAACGAACTTCCATGAAATCCTCGAAAAAAGAAGAAATCAAGCAAAGAATCATTCTAGGATGGCAAGCTTTTGGTTGGAAAAGCTAAACGTTTTAAGAACAAGAAAACCCCATTAGTCTTAAAAAGAAGAGTCTACAACCAATACAACCTCCTGATAGTCACCTACAGATCCTTACCGTGGATTAGTGGTGAGAAAATTAGTCTTACAAACCATAACAAGTGTAGAGTGAGTTCGATACTCTTTGGGTGCCCTTCTCTTATGATCTTGTACCAGACTAAGTTAGGCTTATTAAAAGGATTTGAACTGGAACATTTATATACAGTTTCAGTTTCGACCTCCCCTAACCTACCCGAGGATTCATCTCCTTAATGCAAGGTCTTTTGTAGATGGTTACCATTTGACAGCTCCTAAAATTCTTGAGAGGTATCTCTTATCTATCTGCTGGTGTTTGCTCACTAACAGATTATAATGATTCTTTTTTTTTATTTCTGAAAAGTACATCTTAGTTCTCAGACTTTTTTCCAGCTTACACGTTCGTCTTGTCTTTTATTGTTGGCGTACCGCTTGTGAAGTATAAAGCGTAAAATAACAGACAATAATATCTGTTACAATTCTAAATCATTCTCAATAGACAGTTTTGCACAAAATTTGATTATTAGAGAGAACGTTTAAGGGAGTCAAATGGGAACAGACTGTCATCCAAACCAGAGATGTTTGACTTACACACTGTCGCTGACTCTATATCACGATCCACCAAACACAAGTTGCGTTTAGTTGATTATTATTATTATTATTATTATTATTATTATTATTATTATTATTATTATTATTATTATTATTATTATTATTATTATTATCATTTCAAAATTCCTGTATTTTTACAAATGCCCGTCATTTCTCTGGCAAACCCCTGTCTTATAGCGTCATTTCCGTTTGAATCGGAACCGTCTGTATTATTCAGGTGCTCCTTTTTCGCTCCACTGTGATGATTAATTAAATGCGACAATTGCAGCGATTCTTTTATCTTGGTAGCATTGCTTTTTATCTGAAAAGTCATCTTAATTGGACATATTTGTCAAGAAATAAAGACAGCTGACGAAGATATGGAATAAGGAATGTATGTAGAAGATGTATAAAACTGTATACAGCCCTAGCAATCATCCCATATGTGTTATTATTGCTATTTAGTTCGCACCTGGATTAAATGAAGACATCAAATAATATAAGAAATTTGAGGGGCAGATGACAGGCGGTCGTTACGTGATATGTAGTTTGTTCCCTCCATTGCCTTTGATTTCTCCACCCTTCCCCGCCCATTTTGTACAGTCATCTAGTTACTATTTAATGATGATTACTATTTGTTCTTTACTTTTCATGTAATCATAATTGTAGCCTAGTCAATGAATCAACTTGATAGTTCGCTGTTGAGAAATGCATAAAACCAGCCACATTATTAGTATCTTTCGCAAGACAGCAATGTATATGCGTACGTAAGTGCACCCGTAAGATCGTACTCTAATGATCAAAACAGTTTTTTTCATTATTTGTATAATTATGAGATACAATTTTGAACGAGTGTGTAGACTTGCCATTTAATCTTTTTTAATGTGTTGTGTTTTGTAAGATTATAACCACAATGAGTTTTGACGTGCCTGTGTGTGTGTGCTTATTTGAGTGGGCGAGTGTGTATGAGAGAGAGAGAGAGAGAGAGAGAGAGAGAGAGAGAGAGAGAGAGAGAGAGAGAGAGAGTATATTAAAATGTCTTCTTCGGTGATGCAGTGCTAAATAAGAAATGAGGGAACGAGGGGCTGCCTGCTCTAGTATGCGTAGTGATCCAATGAGAGAAGCAAGCCTCCGTAGCCGGATATTTTCAGCATTCTAAGGGATACTTTGGTTCAATATATACAGCTCCAATCCACTGTTTCAGCTAATTTCAGGGTACAAACAGTAATAGTATATAGAGATAGTGATGGAACGCCGTTCCTCCTACCCCTACTCCTCCTCCTCCTCCTCCCCTTCCTTAAGAAAAGGGGAAAAAGCCACTCCAATGCATTCTCATAAAACCACGCCACTGCTTCCATTTCGTTTTCAGTATTTCTGTATTAGTAAGTGACTGCACGTATTTGAATGTTTGCTATTTTGACTACGCCAATTCGGACGCGTATTAGCAAATAGGTTTGCGTGTGTTAGTGTTTGCAAATGATGCGCATGCGCACGAGCATATAGGATTTATCACTCGACAAGCACGTATGTCGGTCGCTGTTTCCATGTCTCTCGAATCAAAATATAAACATCTCTCATTTTTTGCCGCTGTCAAAAAGTTGTTCGTTTTATCTTAATCTTTCCTTACACTCGTTTCTTTTTCTCTGTTTTTTTTTTATTGGTTTACAATTTTATTACTACTTTAGTCTTGCAAAAAAAAAAAAAAAAAAAGAAAAAATGACTGCAATTTTTGAGTAATCTTACGATTGGATTGTACAAATAAAATCTAAAAACTATGTTACTTTGCATATCATTTTTTTTTATATCTTATACATCCTCGATAAAACTAAACTAAAGGTGAAATTAATTGAATACTTTTAGAGTTTTATTCAATAAATCTAACATAAAATTCTATTTCTACAGCATCATCTGAAGAGTTCACTTCATAAAGCTATCTCTCGTCGTCGTTTTTTGTATGAATATAGAAAAATTCAATAGGCACACAAAAACTCATACATATATGACTATACACATCTGCCGATTTCTCAACCGAAATATTTACAATCAACATTCTATTCACCAGTGGATAATTATGTAATTTTATTTATCGAGTCTAACATACGTGAAATTCTATTTCCACGTCACTACATTTTTTCTCCACAGTCCACTGTATAGAAATGAATAACTTGCACATTCCTATGTAGTGGACTCTTCTTGTGAACTAAAAAAGTGTTACACAGACAAAATATACATTGCGTTTTATATATGAAGATCGTCTTTTTCATTCAATTGTAAACAGTTCTTCTCTCTTTCATTTTCAATTGGTTATAGTTCAAGACAATTGATTTATTCACAACTTCGTGTATGTATGCATTCTTAATTTTTCCATTTGTAACTTTCTTCTTCACTCTTTTCTTTTCCCTCTTCCTCTATTTCTCCCATTCCACCCCCTCACTCTATTTTTCCCTTCATCCCTTCCCTCTTTCCATCCTGCCTCTACCCCCCCCTCTCTCTCTCTCTCTCTCTCTCTCTCTCTCTCTCTCTCTCTCTATATATATATATATATATATATATATATATATATATATATATATTTCATACACATACTACAGCAAAAAAACAGCTGCGTCGCCAGTAAAGCCAAAACTTCCATCAGCTGATGACTCTTGGGTCAGGCATGGTTTCGGAGACGAATATATATATATATATATATATATATATATATATATATATATATATATATATATATATATATATATATATATATATATATATATATATTTGCAGTTTGCCCTTCTTTGTTAGATATTCCACTCATTTACTATGTATTGGCTGTCAAAATATTGTTTCAAACGTGCTTACGTGTTACCAACGAACTTTCAAATACACATATACAGAGAGGATCGGTTCCCACATCACAGACCTAATTGTTGTCGTCGTTGTTGGTAGCTAAATAAACATTATCAATAAACCGCTGCATGTATGCATCAACTTGGATGAACATCTTGGGCCCCTTAAGCTTTCCACTAATTATTCCATTCGATTGCATCCCCCCCATCGAACATTCAGATCCATCAGACTTTGTCTCTCTATCTCAGCAGACATCAATTAGTCTTCTTTAAATGAGATAAAAACGGTGCCAAACCTTTAGAGAACATTTCGGGCAAAATGTCTCAATAGAAACTGAGAATGCAATCACAACATATAGGGTTTTTTTTTTTATCTTCACAACATTTTATGCTCTGAGTCACTTGGTATCTTTTCTGGCGTGTCGTAAATATGGTCAATTAAAAAATCAAGCAATGCATCAATTTGAAAATGTTGGTGAAATTTCGTTTCCTAATTGAAGTTTATAGTGAAGAATGTATGTAAAGTGCACTTGTGTTTAAGTGGCCCAAGAGATTTTGAGAAAGTCGAGAGGATATAATGGACTATGTCGATGCCCATCCACGTGGAGAACGGACAATTGTTCGAACAAATTGTTCAAAATGATCGACGACTCAGTATAAGAATGAATGCAGAAATGGTCCCCATCGATAAAGGTTGGGAAATTCTTCTGCTTGTGGTGTATTCCTCAGATTGTCACCAATCATCAATTGTTCCGTGCTATTCTTCTGGTTGGTTAAAATAAGTTCAAAATATTGAAGAATTAATCGGCTTAAAAACCCCTCTTCTGCAAAGGAATACACATTTAGCTTGAAGGCTGCGTTATATCGAAGAAAACAAGGAGAATATTTAGATGGCAAAATACTGATACCGTGGATTTATTCAAGTGAAAGATTTTCCAAAAGAATGTTGGAAACTTTTACATCAATCTGTTTGTACTCAAATACGTAAGCAATCACCTACGCACACACACACACACACACACACACATATATATATATATATATATATATATATATATATATGCTTGTATGTTTACGCTTAAAACCTCAGGATTATTTTTTTTATCTGTTAGCAAATGGTGCATTAGTATGACTAGTGCCTTGTATAACGATTAACTTAACTGATACATGAACAAAATGGAAACTTCAAGGTAAAACTTATTTCGGAAGATGCATATGCAAACTATCGCACACATTATTTATGTTACCCATGGGGACATAGGTCTAAATTCCTTTCTTCATCCGTTCCACCCGTAACTGATGAAAAAGGAAAAGGCTGGGTATGTGAGTGAATGAAATACTTGTTGGAACATTGAAGAACCTGAAGATAGTAAAACAACTTATGAAGAAAAAATAGAGTTAGCGTAGTGGCTGCAACTGAGGTTTTAGCAATTGTACCAAATCTTCCATAAAAGTACCAAATAAAGACAAAACTTCTTAAATTCTAATAAATTAAACGAAATAAATCAAACTGAACTCAAATACTAAAGTAAGTACTTTATTTTCATATATATTTTCATTTCTTTAATCTTTTTTATTTCAGAACTGAGACATAAGCCAGCAGTTCTATGACCGGCTAAAATTTCTTTTCGAAACCAAATTTAGATAAGGTAACAGCGTTTGTAAGAGAGGTACAGAGAGATTGATAGCGTACCTAACAAAGAAGGAAAGCTGTTATCTGAATAAGAGAGGGGGTAACAAGAGAGAGAAAGACAAAGATATTAATCAAGTGAAAACAAAGAGGAAGAGAGAAATAAGGGTGAGTGAAAGACAATCTGAATGAATGAATTGCCAGTGTCTGTGTTACCTGATAGTTTCAACACCTCTAATTCAATTTTTAAGTGAAGTTTACAATTTCTTTTCTTTCATCAAAGAATGTGTTGAAAATTCGAAACACAGTAGAATAAGTATGTTCTAAAAGGAAAAGACGAAAAAGCCTTCTCTTATTCTCATGAGTCATACAATTCATTTTTGAAATCAAATCTCGCAATAAAAAGTACAAGAAAATCTATACTATTCATACATCCATTCAAAAATTTTTCATTTTCCAGAGAATTATTTGTCATTTCAGACAATATTTTTTGTTTTATTTTTGTTACCATGATAACTCATTTTTGTTTCGGACTTTTCAATGAGGATTAACTTGAAATATCTTTGGAAAAAATAGTTTTATTACAGGAACAAAAATTGTGTAAACAACGTTGCAGGTTTTGAAAAGAGTCTGTTCTTTTTCTTGTTTTCTTCTATTTTTTCACACAAATTCCGCTAAAGAAAGTGAAACGAAATACATTTTAATATATCGCTCGTATATTATGTAAAATTTGAAAAGAAATTGCCAAAACGTTCCATTTCTTCCTAGAGTAGTACCAAATGTGCAGATTTTAAGTACCAAATGAAGACGAACGTACCAAAAGTGGTAGCCTTGATTCGCATTCTGCATGAAAGTACATAATTCAGAGGTTGTAGTGCATGGCAGCTGCTGCAACCCTCAAAAGTGAAGAAACAAAGTCATCTAAGAAGAACAAAAATGAAATGGTTTGTAGTGATTCATTGCTCACACATGCCCTACATATGCATATGTCAGCTGAGCCAGATAGAAAGGGACTCAGTTGGGATCGAACTCCCTACAATAGCTTGAAGAGAAATAGTAAACAAATAAATATAAAATGATGTTAATGGCATTTTGCATTACGGAAAAATATGCAATTAACAATTAGGGCGTTGTCAACATGGGCAAGTAAGTACCACATATGATAGCATTATTATAATGATCACCAGAAGGAAAATCTTACAAATATATCTATATCTGTAAGTAAATATGCGTGCGTGTCTATAGGTATATGTAAGTATAGTGTGCATTATATGTGTGTTCAAGCGGGTGTGTGCTTGTATATGTATTCGTCAGTGCATCTATAGAAGAATAGATGTGTATATATGAGTTAAATCAGATATGCGTGTATCTAGGAGAAAAATTATATGACAATGTATGTGAGTGTGTATGTTATATGATTTGTACAGATGTCGAAACTAACTTATCATTTTGAAAAGAACCTGGTTTTATAAACAAAGTCTCTTAGTGACACAAGAACATTGACCAACACATAGACTGACTGAGCAAGGTCAACGTAAGCTGTGATTGTAAGATCGCTTTGCAATTAATCGTCCCTGACCAAGTCTGACATATGAATAAAAGTTCGAAAAATGAAATAAGAATAACATTGAGGTAGTTATAATTAAAAAAAAAATATTGATGAAAAATATAACATGATAAAGAGATTTGAAACATATTAATCATGTCTTCAGATTTGCGTATGCATACACTCACATACTGCGCATGCATGTGAATGAGTGTGTGTGTGTGTGTGCACACGTGTACAGAATTGTGCCAGACTATGCTAAGTTTACTACGTATGTATAGTAACGTATGTGAAGTGACGCGTTGCACGTGTGTGTACATGAGAGTTCTGCCTGCCTATCTATTTCCGTGTCGTTCATCCTAGAGTCTTATCACGAAATTTAGTAAGAAGCTTACGATACACACGCACACATTTATCTGGCCTTTTCGGCATTGATCAAAGTGTAGTATCTGTTCCCCGGTAGAGACCGAGGCGCCGGTACTGACACTTGCCTGCCGAATGGGCCGAAGAAGGGGGGCACCGAATGCACCGGTGCAATGCATCAGCCAATGAGGTTCTACTGTGGCTGCACATTGCTACGCGCATTGGGAACCTTCAGGTTCTCTTTCTATTACTCAGCTCAGCTGAACGGGATATGGCAACCCGGGGCAGCACTTTTGTCATGCTGTCCTGACCGCTTGTATGAATTAATCAAAACTTACTTAGAATCTTTTTTTGTTGATTTCAAAATGACATGAGTCAAAGTCAGTGTGTTTAATTCCATCATGGCTGATAGGGTTTAGGGTTGGGAACAGTTGCAATAAGTTATTAGGATCAGTTTTTGAACATTTCATTAGCTGTGTTATTTTGAATGTCTGTGTTTCCGAGAGTCTTTTAAAAAATCTGAAGTCACAGTTCACATTCACTGGAGTGTGACAGAAATCGGTTTTTAAAACAGTTTCAGTTTTTGTACAATAAATAAATGTTTAATGAAAGTTTATTGCATTGCAGATTGTTCTGTCCTTCCTATTTGACACTGCAATATTGAGAGATTGAAGAGCATCTGCAACATCTATCATCAACATGTTCTATGCATTGATAAACAAAACTCAAAAACTGTAAAGGTAAATAAACAATACTATGATGTTATCATAAAACGATAAATATTTTCAGGATACTATGCCCAGTTGCAACCGTCCCTGATTAGAATTGCAACTCTTCTGGGGCCAGTTGCAACATCTGGCTTCTTCCGTTCAAATAGATGCTGTGAACAGTTTTTTTCTTCTTCTTCTTCTTCTTCTTCTTCTTCTTCTTCTTCTTCTTCTAGAATGCCTAGAGGTTAAGTATGAATATGTATTGCGTGGTAACATTTTCAGTCGCCTCCTTTTCAATTATTATAAGTATTTCCTAGTATAAATTTTTACATATATATTTGGTTAATTTAAGTTATAATTCTTATACTATTTCCGAATCGGATTTGCTCACGAGATCTTTTTATTGTATTTTTTTCAGAACCAGTCAACCAACATTGTCAGTATAGTCGAAAATGTTTCTTCAGTTTTTAAGTGGCTGGATCTGTGCCATGCGTACAGGCTGCAACAATAGAGCTATAGGGATTGGAAAATTAAGCATTCTCTCCTTATGTCTAAAAAAAAACGGCTCTCTTGTTTATTGAAAAGTTTTTGGTCGGGGAAAGCTTTTTTAATTATCAATGAAATTTCAAGCTGAATTAGTCAATTACTTTGTGTCTGGCATGATTTACACTTTGAAAATTCGAAAGTAACTTATTCATTGATCACCTCTTTTTCCAACAGGATATGCTGTAAAGTTATGGTTTAGGGTTAGGAATTTTGGGTTAAGGTAAGGGTTAAGGGTTGGGGTTAGGAGTTTTGGGTTAGGGTTAGGGTTAAAGTTAGGGTTAGGAATAGGGTGAGGGTTAGGGTTGGGGCTAGGGCTAGGGCTAGGGCTAGGGCTAGGGTTAGGGTTAGGGTTAGTGTTAAGGTCAGGGTTAGGTTTGGGGTTAGAGTTAGGGCTAGGCTTAGGGCTAGGGTTAGGGTAAGGGTTAGGGTTAGGGTTAGGGCTAGGGTTAGGGCTAGGGTTAGAGTAAGGGTTAGGGTTAGGGTTAGGGATAAGGTTAGGGTTAGGGTTGGGGTTAGGGGTTGAGGGTTAGGGGTCAGGGTTAGGGTTAGGGTTAGAGTTAGGGCTAGGGCTAGGGCTAGGGCTAAGGTATGGCTAGGTTCAGGGTTAAGGTTAGGGTTTGGGTTAGGGTTGAGGTTAGGGGTTAAGGGTTAGGGGTTAGGGTTAGGGTTGGAGTTAGGGTTAGGGTTAGGGTTGGAGTTAGGGCTAGGGTTAGGGTTAGGGTTAGGGTTAGGGTATGGTTAGGTTTACGGTTAGGGTTAGGTTTTGGGTTAGTGTTAGGTTATAGGGGTTAGATTTGGGGTTAGGGTTAGAGTTGGGTTGGGTTAGGGTTAGGGTTGAGGTTAGCGTTTGGGTTTATGGGTGAGGGTCAGGGGTTAAGGTTAGGGATAGGGTTGGGTCGGGTCAAGGTTAGGGTTAGAGTTAGGGTTAGGGTTAGGGTTAGGTTCAGGCTTAGGGTTAGGGTTAGTGTTAAGGTTAGGGTTACAGTTAGGGGTTAGGGTTAGGGCTGGAGTTAGGTCTAGGGCTAGGGCTAGGGCTAGGGTTAGGGTTAGGGTTAGGGTATGGTTAGGGTTACATTTAGGGTTAGGGTTAGCTTCAGGTTTAGGGTTAGGGTTAGGGTTAGGGTGGGCGTTCGGGCTAGGGCTAGGGTTAGGGTTAGGTTAAGGGTCATGGGTCGGTGACAAATCAGACTCAGTTATTTTTTTCAATCGTTGTACAGTATTATACAGATAAATATATTATTTTTGTATAGTAGATATAGTGGATTTGTGAAGTAAAGTTACTTTGTCCGTCGTATCATTGCTTCAGTATCAAGTGTTTTATAGTACAATCATCATCATCATCATCATCATCATCATCATCATCATCATCATCATCATCATCATCATCATCATCATCAGTTTTCTATCGTCTGTCGTTAGACATGGACGTTCCCCAAGATTCGCTAGATCTCTCTATCCTGGGTGTCGTAGAGCCAATATTTTCAGAATTTGTTTAGTTCGTCTCTTCATCTTGTATTCTGCTGGCCTCCGTGACCTTTGTTTCGTCCATGTGAAAGCCAACTTTTTTGCTTTCTAAACTAGCATTTGTTGGAGATCATGAAGGTTCTCTGCGAAAAGGACTATGTCATCTGCAAATCTGAGGTTGCTTAGATATTTGCCGTCTATTCTGATTCCTTTACACTCTTGAGGCAGGCTACGGAGAGTTTGAATGAACTTGCATTACCTTGTCTTACTTTTTTTAGAGCTGAAAGGGGTGATAAGTCTTCATATAGTCTGATGAAGGATCTGCAGTGTATATATATTTCAGTACCCTGATGTATCTGGGGTCTACGTCTTATAGAGTGATATCCTCCATGATCTTGGGGAGTTAAATGCCTCCTTGAAGTCGATAATTGTCATAGCAAGTGGCATTCTTTTTATTTTGCTACTTCTGCTATCCGTTATCTTATCGATTGGAGATGGTCCATGCAACCTCCTTAAGTGGAGTCGCCACTACGTTCAAGCCAAAGAGCTCATAAAACATCAGTAAAATCTCAGATGAAACAAAGTAGCTCATGGAAAAATCCAAAAATCTCAAGCCACTACCAACAACAAGGGAGAAAATTGAAGCAACTGAACTAAATGAAACTATTCAAAAGAAAAAAAAAGAAAAGACAAAAGAAGATACACGACAGCAATCATCGAAACAATTCTTAAAATGTCAGGGTTTCAAGGCTATTGACAAAACTCTCAATACAGGACAGAAACAGATAACAACTATACTCGAAGGAAATGGAGACCTAATAATAGACAGAGACTGGTTGTCAAACATGTCCAAAAATTCTACCAAAAACTCTACTCCTCCAAACATGGACCGCGAAACAACGAACAGGATGCACAAGACGCGAGCAATCAGTTTGAGGATCTCCCAAAAGTGACAACATGGGAGGTGAAACAAACCATCAAACAAATAACGAAAGGAAAGGCCTCTGGACTAGATAACATTACTATCTACCTACTCAAATGAGCTTGAAAAGTCATCACTGGGAAACTAGCCATTTTATTCAACTTATGTCTAAGTGAAGTCCTCAAAGATTGGAATATTGCAATCATAATGCTGTTATATAAAAATGGAAACCCAAAAAACCTTGACAACTATAGACCAATAGGTCAACTCAACTTCATCTACAAACCTTTCACCAAAATTATCTACGAAAAATCACCAAAAGGCTTGATGAAAGTACCAGTATACCCGTGCAATGAAAAAATGACGACATAATATGGAATTGGTTTGATAACTCTTTACTATATTAGAGGTAGATTGGGATGATTGGTCATAGAGGAGACTAGAATGTTGGAGAGGGAGAGAGGGAGAGAGTATAGGCTACCTCTATAATGCTGCAAAACAAACGTTCAATGGGATTCCTGCTTTTTTTCCTTTTTCGCTGAGGCGAAAGATTGACGTAGAGCAAACTTTCTGGAAACTTTCTGGAATACCCATTGTGAAGACTATCAGTGTTTCGATAAAATGCGCTTTCTTTCTCAGTTTATTTGTTAGTTTTTTGTTTTCATACTTTCCTTTTCATTTTTTCTTTCCCATTTCTTTCTTTTCTACTTCACCATCGTTTTCTCTTTCCCCTGCTTTCCTTCTTTTCCTTCTGTTTTCTTTCTTATTATCCTTTATTTTCCTTCCTTTCTTTCTTTTCACTATCATTCTATACAAACTCGTAGAAGAATATTTGATATAATGTATCTTATATTTCCTTCCTCTATTTCTTTCTCTCTTACTCACTCTTCACATTTGATTATTGTATCTTTACGTTATTTTCTCTTACCTCTTCAATTGATTTCCTCCCCATTACCCCTCCCTCCTTTTCCCCGTTACCTCTCCTCCCCCTTTGTCACATTTGTCTTTCCCTCCTCTCTTCTTACCTATTAACCTCTTTTTTCTCCTTTGCAATTTCTTCCCTTTTCCACTCACTTGTTACCCTTATTCTCTCCTACGTCTCATCCTCCTTCTCCCCATTATTACTTACCCTCCTTTCTCTCCATTATCCTCTCCTTTCCCCCTTCTCCTCCTTTCTCTCCCTTGTTTCCTCTACTTTTTTCTCCTTACTTCTTTCCCCTGTCTTTCTATTGTCACCTCCCCTTTTCCCCTCACTTGTTCCTATCTTTTCTCTTCATTGCCCCTTTTCTTTCCCCCTTACTCCCTACCCATTCCCTCCCTTGGCTCTTCCCTCATTTCCCCCTTAGCTGTTCACTCCTCTTTCTCCTTTACCCTTCCCTTTCCCCCTTATCTATTCCTCAACTTTAACTCTTCCTCCTTTCATCCCATTACCCTTCCCTCCTTCGCCTTTTTCCCTTTTTCTCTTCCCTTTCCCCTTCACCTGATCCCTCCTTTCTCACCATTACTCTTTCTTTCCCTTTCCCCCCACCAGTTCCCCTCTTATCTCTCCTTTGACTCTTCCTCCCATTTCCTCTCACCTCCTCTCTTGCTTTCTCTCGATTACCCTTCCCTGCTTTTCCTCCTTGCATTCCTTCCCTCTTATAACTTTGCCCCCTCTTGTTCCCTCTGAGTGTTCTTCTCCTCGTTAACCGGTTACCCCCTTTAATAACTTCCCTCCGCCCTTTACTCAATCTCACAACAAACTTAGCTTCTATCTCCTTCACTTGCCTCTCAGTGTCACCCTAACATTTCATCCAATTCCAATTAAAACTTGGATATCTTTCATTACAAACATCTCACAGATTCATTTAAATGCACAAGAATGTAACTGTTGACCTAGCTGCAGATTCTGTTTACGGTAGATATGGTAGATGCAGGTAAGTAAACAAACAAGTATGAAAATACATAAATACATCTATGATGTGCATGTGTGAATTCCTTCTGCTGCATCCTGCTGTATCTGCAAAAAGATTGCATATGTTGTGCTCAAATCTTGGCTGATAACTTAGCAGATAAAGGTCACTATATATGTACATATATATATATATATATATATATATATATATATATATATATATATATATATATATATATATATATATATATGTGTGTGTGTGTGTGTGTGCGTGTGTGTGTGTATGAGAAGAGATTCCTTTTGTTGCATCCTCCTGTACCTGCAAAAAGACAGCAGATGCTGTGTTCAAATCTTAGCAAAAAAAAAAAAAAAAAAAAAGGAAAAAAGAAAAAAAAGGTCACTGTAACACAGTGAAAGCATTCCAGGGTGCTTAATCTAAAGGTAAACAGTTTGCTGATTGGTCCGTGTGTGGGAATAGT
The DNA here is from genome assembly GCA_963457665.1 of Thysanoteuthis rhombus. Lineage (NCBI taxonomy): Eukaryota > Metazoa > Mollusca > Cephalopoda > Oegopsida > Thysanoteuthidae > Thysanoteuthis > Thysanoteuthis major. The sequence continues at coordinate 12,209,218 of OY735232.1, read as the reverse complement.
TCTAATCTATTTTTCACTGTGCAGAAATCTTGAACCTGGAAAGTTCACGATGAACAGCTGGAAGGAATAGTCATTTTCTTTTGCGAAAGAATTCGCTTCCCTCTTCGCTCAAAAGAATTTTCAATTTACACCACGGATTTCAAAAGTGCCATGAACGAATCTTTATCGTTTCGTGACCAAATTAAAAGAATAAGGCAATCAAATGAATAAATATTGCGAGTAAATCGAAAAGACTACTGAATCGATGAACACGAGTGATTGCATGTGAATATCTACTGCTGCAGTCGCTACAAATGCTTTTTTTAAAAACTGGAATTAGTTGAACCTCATTTGTCTTATTGGTTAATTTGCTTGCAGAATTTTTTTTGAATTTACCTGCCGTATTTTTTAAATTAGCCTATTTTACTTTTTACCTGGAAAAAGATATAGAACCATATACATTGATGATTTTGGAATCTGAAGAAAAATTTATATCATGTAGATGTTTTGTAGATTACTATTTTATCTACCACATTTACAAAAAATATTGTAAAGAAAGCCTCTTCATGCAATCTGAAAGGGAATTTATGTAAATCATATGAAAATTACAAATAATGTATCTTCTACACAAATATTGAAAGGTATTTAGTTTCCAACTTAGTTTCAAATATTTCTCATTTTCTAATCTGTATTTTAGAACATGAATTTCATTCTTATTAATTTTTGACTCATCTTCATTTCATCTTTTTTCTGTTGATATTTATCCTAAGTCTCAGGTCATTATTCTACGATCACTATATTAACAACATGGATCGGAAATAGAGAAATAATCTCCTACGAAATGTGAACTTGCATTTCATATCTTTGTGAGTCTGTCTAGCTTTGGAATTCATGTTGGTTAGTGGATCTGAGGGAAAATGATACAAGAAAAGGTTGTTGCAGAATGAGATCATGTTTGCTAAACTTAGAAGTGGATCACAATTACAAGATGCCTCATCACAGAAACTACGATTTAGTGGACCATCACATGAAATAAAACTGGTATAGCGAAACTTTGACGTTTATAGGTCTATCAAACTCCACTCATCCCTCAAATTAATCATTTAATAAAGAGTTTGCCGGAAGCAACGAGAAAAAGAATACATTGTCTTTAAACTAAATGGATACGACGTCAAGTGATTACCGTACTCTGATTTACTCGGACGTGTCTTCACCTTGATTGTTATAGTCACAATATTTCAGCTGTTTTACCCTCGGACTTTCTTCAGACCATGTGCATATAAGCAGTGGTTGAGCATATCTAGTAACCTGGCGGTCGTCAGTTCAATCCCTGGGTAGGGCGGTGCTAAAAGTAATATACTCTGGTTCAGTAGAAGAGGTAGACGAGCAACATCACAAAAACAAATAAACTGGGGAGAATTAACCAATCTGGGACCTCAACCTAAAAAATCAATACAAAAAAATGAAGAAAACTGCATGGTACAACACTCGAAACGTTGTCAGTGTAAATCAGTGCATAATGATTATAATTGCTCACCTCAGAAATTCGGACCAGAAGTATTGTGATGATTTGGAAGTTTATCTTGCAAGCCATTGCCCGTTAGTTTGCCCCCACCATTGAATGTTCTAGGATTGTGAACTTGTTCCATACAAGACAAAACTCACTAAAAATGCAGTTTTTTTTAAAAAATATTACAGCTGAATTCACTGATTGGATGATATGACATCAAAGCGTATTCAAGTTCATGGCTACCAGTTAAAGAAGTCTAGGGCAACGTAGACCACGTTGAATGATATATCGTTTATCAGTTGTACACGTGCTTGCGTGCTTGTGTGAATCCAGCTGTTCAGCGTGAACTCTCTATGTTCGAGATTTCAACGTGGTAAAAGATATAACAGGCCCGGTTAGTCACTCAATAGAAACCGTCGTGCAGTTAATGTTTTTTGGTAACATGCCGTGTTGGAAGTGATCAACCAAAAAAACTGGAAAGAGGGTGATCAATAAATAAGTTATTTCTGTCACCATCCGGTGATCAGTGGGAACTAAAATATCCAAATAAAAGAAGAAAAAAGCGTGTAATGCTACAACAGGGACCAGTTTAACAATAACTTACATTGTAAAATGACCCATCCTTCTAAAAATCTATTCAACAGGGGTTCAAAAGCCTATAAGACGGTTTTTGTTGACATAATAAAGAGTGAATGTTTAACTTGTCTGCCCACTAGTTTCATCGATGCAGCCTATGCATATGATACATACATAGCCAGTCATCCAGCTAGCCAGCCAGCCAGCCAGCCAGCCAACTGGACTTAAAAACTGAAAAAACCTATTCTGACTTTTGATGACTGTTTTGATTGACGGTCTTTAATAAAACTATTCCCCCACACGGACAGTCTTCCCTGTAATTGTCTCTGTGTCAGGTTGCACAAAAATGTTGTGCACATTTTTTCAGTAACAAAAGTGAGTGCGAACTGAATGTTTGTGCAAAAGTAAACTTAGAATTGTACAAACACCATTTCGGCATAGACTCTCTTTCATGGCCATCAAAACTGTATTGGCATATCTTGATATAATGCAAGTATTCTGATATATTTATGCAAGTATTTGGATAATGATTATCATATTTATGATGATACAAGTATAACCATAATCATTTTAGGCAACTAACCTTTTGTGCGAATATAAATAATTTCCTTTGCAGGCTGGTTGCAAAAAGTGTGTACGCACGCACATGCGCACGGCTCAGTGTGGTATGGGTAGACAATTGAGCGTGAGACAAATGAACAGAACACGAATGAGCGTGGGTACAAATGAGCGTGAGATAATTAAGCGAATCAATACCTGCTGTCAGTTTTGCTTTGATTTACGTACTAGACATATCAGTAAAACAGTAATTCTATGATTCATTTTACATTGGATGAAGTATCTTAAATCATTTTATCAAGTTTTCGCGACTACATTTTATCTGACAGAAATTATAGATTTGCTCAATTGTCTTTTGCTTATTCGTAGCCACACTTATTTATTCACAATTCTATAAGACATGGCCAGGAGTTATTTATTGCATAGAAATCTTCTAATTACAGCTTGCATTGACCTTGTTATTGAATTTTATGTGTTGGTCGGGGTTCATGTCTTGCTGGGAGAGTTCTGTTAATAAAAACAGGTTTTTTTCTTTTTTTTTTCAAATATCACCCACATTTATTTCTGCAGGTACGTTAGTCAAAAGGGGCCAGTCATCAGAGTGGTTTGGAAAATAAGAATACAGTTGGTTGCAAAATATTCGTGGGGGGAGCATATCAAGGAGTCGTAGTTGGGCTGGGTATTGTTTTTCAGCTCTTCGATGCAATCCGGATAACTCAGAAGTTTCATTCAATGTATTGTTGCGTGATCAGTTAGGAGAACCCAAAGCCCAATGTCTAACGAAACTGGAACATGAAATTACATTAAAAAGACGTGATGAAATATTTTCATAAAAATTTCATCCCGCAAACATGAGATGGGATTTCATGAAAACATTTTCCCAGTCATTAAAATCTATCACTTTCATTTCACTGCTCTCCGGTGACCAACATGTACAACAAGATTAGTCTACAGTAACGTCACAACATCAATATCCGAATCGATGAAATTGTCTAATTGGCGAAATTTATTTTTTGTAAAAAAGTTTGAATTCACTTTGATTTTATAAACCTTTGATTGTGAAAAAAATTGTTGTTTTTATCCTTGTTTTGATTAAATGAACTTTTCATCAAATTAAAACTACGTAATTGTTTATTTTCTGTAAAAATGTTGAATTAGACATTTTCACCAATTTGGAGTAACAAATGAAGAATGTCTTATCAAAATGATATACTTTGGATGTTTCTAAGGATTTAGTCTTTTCTTTCGACATGGATTTGGGGTGCAGGGTCGAATTAACGAAAAACAGAATCGGCCAACGGTCAAGGCTGCTGATGCTCACTTTGCACTAAGAAAAGGCTCAAATCCTCTCCTTGCGTCCCATCTGATCGCCGGATATCTTGAATAAAGATCTTATCACTGGTAGGCCACAATGTTTGACGAAGAAGAGAGTTGATGAGCGAGCAATTGGGCAGTTTACAAGTAAATTCAAGACAAAAAAGAAAGAATCCATTATTTTTTGTTCTTTCATTCAATTCTAAGATTATTATAATACTTCTTCGTATAGGTATACAATAACTTGTACTTGTATATCTTTGTATATATATAACCCTTTGTGTGTTTATATTGTCTGCATCTTTCCTCAAATGCCCGATGCGTGCATGTCTGCTTTTTAGTCTGTATATCTATCTTCTTTCTGGTGTAAAACGAGCCGTCCAAATGACTGACTCATTTGCTTTAGAAATTCACTGCCATACGGCTTGAATCATTCAGGCTTTCCTACCTTAAAGAGAAACACATTCGCATGAAAATAATGCCTAACCGTAACTCTAACCTTATAAGCATGTATTCACCTGCCCTGGATAGGGATAACTGCACACGTACCAAAAGTCCCGAACACCCGATCATCACATTCATTCAGAGGCAATACGGGTCTGTCCGGAAATTATCCAGTCATTTTGAATATCTCAAGAACTTACACAAAGGTAAGAGCAACGCTAACTTGAAGCGGTTACCTAATCGGTACCAGGTTCTATTCCTGCAGCAGCCCCATTCTCTGTCCGTCCAGACCGTGACGCATGATTCGTGTAATAAAGGGAAGCCATTTCAAATACAGTTTCAAATAATATCATGCATCCATAATTATTCTGTCGGATTATATATCCATATTTGAAAAGTATAAAAGCTCTGCATATATGAAGTGTATACATCAGTTATAATCACCGCATAGTCTGCTTTTTCTATCACTTACATGTACTTTATATATTTACTCTCTTTTTTAAAGGAATCATATGACGTAGTTTGATGTAAAAAACAAAACAAAAAACAAAATCCTTATTCGACCACTTTCTCTTCCAATCCTTCATCGTGAACACTCACAACCTTTTCGAATTTGGATTGGAAGAAAAAAGTTTGTTGCCTTCATCGACGTTTGGATGAATATAGTTTGGTTAATCCCATTTATAAATTTAGGACAGCAGTTGATATGCAGCAAAATTATCAGTCTACATCTAATGTATTTGCATTGTTCAAGAAAACGAGTTGCTCACTTTAGTTTTATCAGTAACTATACCATCGAGATTCCAGAAATTCACATGGAATAATTTCTTATTGGTTCCCAAACAAAATGAAGAAATTTCTGTTTAGATCTAATTGTTTAAGACTATAGGGTCACAGTTTTTAGATGCACCCTCGCATCAATTGCCGTCACTGACTCAGATATCTAGATATCAGTTACGTCCCTTGCTCAGTGTTGCCAATTTAGATAATTTCATCTAAATCTAGTTGTTTTTGGTTGCGTCTTAAAAATCCAAGAAATTTTCGGTTGGTGCAGTTTTGATCTCCAGGAAGAGTTTTTAACTTTTTAAACACACCAAAAATGTTTTTTGTGGGTTCCAAATCAGGTGGAGTCAATTTATATGATTATTCAACAATGGTGAGAATACTTTTCTACGACGTAATAATATTTTGATAATTAACATTTTTTTTCTCAACTCAGACCTCGAAGATAAAAATGTGATGTAGACTGTGCACTTCAGAAAGAATCAAAAACGTTTTTTTACTGTATCTCATACCCCAATGTTTATCGGTTGTACATACAATAGCGGTGTTTTGATCAGTGCATGTTTAGATGTTGGACGGTTTAGACACATTTTTTCAAAACTCCAAATTTAGGGATCAGAGATTATGTCGATCACATGTTTGAAACTTGGAATCAATAAGGAACTTTCATTTTTAACTTTTAGAGATCAAAATCTTTTTTTCCTTGTTTTGTGGGGCAATATCGAGGGCTAAGTTCTTTTCACTTCAAGGGGTCAAAGTTAAGGGGAGGGCTTTTTTTCTCCACTTTTAGGGGTCTGAATCAATTTGTTTCCTTGCTTGATTTCTCCTTTCAAAGATTTCGTGGAGATTCGTTGTCCTAGGTAGACGTAGTAGTCTACTTTTCAGGTTTGCATTTTCGATTTAGATTTTGTGTTTGTCCTCTTTTTGTTCATGACGTTTGTTTATTTGTTTATGCAGGAACCTAACTTTCTTGATTTCCTTTTTTTTGAAAAATATTTCCCAAAGAAGTAAAGGGAACTAACCATAGTACCTGGGCGCCTCAGTCCTTTTCGGTAAACGGAAACAGAGGACACAGTCCTTAAATCCACAATAAAATTGTTTGCAGGGGAAATGATTTTCTAATGAAGAAAACTAATCGATATACGTCAAAGCCGTAGTTGCGAACGATAGATGGAAAAATGTATGTTCAGTTGAACAGTATAGTGAATAGAATCCCTATAAAAAAGCTTCCGTATTTTGGCAAGATGATATCTCAATTAGGTAGAGGTAAGTTTACCAATACTTAGTCGTATTTGTAATGATAGAAAGTGGAGGTTTGCTTCAGCAGCATCGTTACACTATGAACAGATCCGTTTTTCTGAGAAAATGATTTATTCTACGAAGTGAAAGCAAGTAACCAAATTACTTCAGAATCATATTTCGTACATCGGTTGTTAAATGAAGACCCAGTTGAGCAGTTTAGTAAGCGTTTTCATTACAGTCTTCCGTGTACTTCATTCAAAAGTACAAAATACTTCCGACAATTAAATCAAGTATTTTGTACTTTGGAATGAAGTACATAGAAGACTGTAATGAAAACGCTTGAAAGTAATTAAACTTGCGACTATAGTCTTTTGGAGAACAGAGATTATGGTCGAGGATTTTGCATGCTAATACAAGCAAGAACAGATGGATTAGAGGATTTTACACAACATAAAAAAATGAATGTTAGACCGTTCCTGTCGGTCTTTTAAAATCTATCTATGTATCTATCTATCAAAGTCTGTTAATGTATGGATTGATTGCTTCCATTCTGTCTCGACAGGCAATGAAACGTGTCCTCCAAACCGAGTGAAGCGTTTGGAGATTCTAGCATGCTCAATCGTTATATGTTGTCTGGACGTCTAATTGGGCGTCAAACCGCCTTAGGGCTCCACTAGTTTCCGTTCTCCTAGACTGGTTCCCAAGGTTTGAGATTCTGATCTGTTCAACTATTTTACCCATAGTTGGGGCGTGAGGATTCATGCCTTTTCCAGGACCAGAGTTTGACCATGGGTCACCAATTACATTGTCCAAGTCACCAACGACTACTCCAATACACGCACATTTGTTCATACATATTCAAGTTATATCGATGCACCTATGTTGATGAATATTTTAGTCATTATCTATCTATGTCCATGTATATTTAAGTAATTATCTATCTATGTGCATGTAATTCAAGTAATTTTCTATCTAGCAAGCTATGTTCATGAATATTCCAATATCTATCTATCAGTCAATGTATTTTCTAGTCAGTATCTATCTATCTATCTATCTACTATCTATCTATGTCGCTGAGTTCTTCGAAAAAATATTTTTGAATTAAAATATTTGATAATTTCGCAAAATCATAATTACATGGTATTATACTTCCTCCTTAGCCGGGGATGGTGGAGAATAATTCGTGGACCTGCATGTGAGACCTTGTGTGAGTGAGTGTGTGTGTATTTGTACACACATATTGATGGAAATTCCACGGTGTCCAAAGCGCGTAAGCTGATATACATACATACATACATACATATATATATATATATATATATATATATATATATATATATATATATATATATATATATATATATATATATATATATGTATATATATATATATATAGGTAAATGGCCGAAGTAGCATAAATACAAAGAGACCTCCATGAATGAATAAATGAATTATATTTATTCAACATTCTCTTCATAGATTTCCGAGGTGTTACACCTGCTTTCCTCTTGAAGTTTTTTTTCACCTTCCTATTGGTATTTTCATCGACATCAACATGTTACACACACACACACAAACACATATATATCACTAAGAAATGGATATATGAAATGGATATATGACCCGACAGAATGATAGTGAATTGCGTTATATATCATATTAAAACTCTTATTTGAAATGAGCTCCCGTAATTACTCGGTGAATGTATCATTTGGCCTAGACAACGCAAATAGAATAAACCATTAAAGAAAGTGGGGTTGCTGCAGGAATCGAACCTTAGACCGATAGGATAGCTGCTTCAACGTAGTCTTGCTCTTACCATTGAGCTGAACAGTCGACGGCTAAAATGACATACATATACAGATATTTTCTCTAACACTTTGAAATGACAGACAATGAACATGCCTTTAATTTTTACTAAATTGTTCGTACAAGTGAGCAAATATCTAGTTTCAATGAAGATAGATATTTTCTATATAGATAAAGCGCTTTCGGCAGTACTGTCTTCCATTTTCAATATCAGGATGGAGTAGTACTGCTCAGTAGAGTTGAGTTGTATCTTGTTTGATGATATTTTCATTATTCAATTTTCATCGTTAAATTCGGCGTTTGCCATTTGTTGGTTGTTAACATACACATATCTATGTACGTACATACATATTTATTTACTGTATTATATGTGCGGGTACACATACACATACATGCACGCACCCACACAAAAGATATCAAATGAGACAAAAAGGGAATGTTGATTACGAAAACGACATTTTAATCCAACATCTGATGAAAAACAACAAATACTTTCTCCACAAAAACATTCGCAGAAAGTGAGGCGTGCGATGAAAAAAGCAAAAGATTAAAGAAAACATGACAGAAAACATTAGCAAACATTATTCGACGATAGAATTGCAGCGATGCAAATAAAAACATCTATTGCAATTATTCGTGAATTTAACAGACAGCCTGCAAGAGAAGCACTTCAAAAGTACAGCCCTGTCACTTTTCTGTTGAAGTAATTATTTCAGCCTTCTTTCTATTGCAGATATTAGACAACAGGAGGAAAGAATTTTTCACTCCACTTATATTAGGTTGTTACAGATGAAATATCGTTTTTTCCCTTAATACTAAGAGGAAGCGTATTATAAGCGACAAAAAGCGGTAAATATTGAAAAAAAAAAAAAGAAAAGAAAGCCCGACCCATTCGAAGCAATAACCTCTCCCCTAAAGATCTTTTAATGATGATATGCCATCACTACGAATTCTTAAGATTCCGTGGTCACAAATATCAGGTGAATTAGGAGGATGCTGCAAGACTTCATATCCCAGATCTCTAAGCATAAACAAAGTCAGTTGTTGGGCCTGGCTCTGTCGGGGAGCATCTCACCCAGTTCACCCAGGACTAATTTTTCGCACTTTTGAACATTTCCTATAAGCTTGAGATGACTAGATATGACGTTGTTTAAGTCCCAAAGTTTCCAGAGAGTATTCGAGCTATTATTCGGAGATCCTTGGCTACTGCTGTCGATAATTTTTCATTAAGAACATTTTTGTGCCCCCCCCCCCCCACCGCCCAGGATTTATTACAATATATCTATATTTCCAGACTTAAACCCAAAGTTCAAAGGCTTATCGTTATATGCAGCTTAAGACGCCTTATATCCTGATTTGAAATCGTAATTGAAAATGAACTTCTTGGGTAGACAACATTGCTGTTCGGGACTCAAAAACCTCAGTTCGGGACCAACAAGACCTACTGTGCACATCTCCAGGATTATATGAGTATTATAACAAAATTTCCCGTAGGATGTCTTCTTTCAGAAATATATGTTCCTAGGAAAAAAGTTGTGATGAACAACCCCAAATCGGCCACCTGCACCTCCCCAAATCCAGAATTTTCCCCGAATGACCGATCTGATGGCTGTGGAAGGCTAAATCATGGTTTTCAGATATTTTATACTTCATTTTATCATATGCAATTTGTAAATCATTATGTGAATTTACTTTGAGGAAATGTGAAAAAAATTTTCTTTTGCAAAAATTATCAAAATATTCATTCTGGGTAAATGGCTGTGTGTGCATCGTGTCAAAAGGAGCATACATTTCAATTAACTTCTAAATATCATGGATTAAGTGTTTATTCACTGTCAGAATCACAGTCAAAAACATGAGACGTCCATATCGGCTCCCTTAATCAACTGTTTTGGAAGCGAATCTCCTTCACATCCCAGTGTCCCCAAGTTCTCTCCAATCATAGTTCATCAATGTTCTTTGGGATTTATTTGTTCTGGGAAACTTTCCTTTGAATTCTTCCAGATTTCTTCTTGGACGTTTATTCTCTTGATACATATGATTTTTGTCGATGGAAGCAGCCTTTCCATACACGTGTAACACTTTGTCTTAAACAGAGACTGGCGCAGGATGTCTAATTTGCTTTATCTCAAAAAGAGGGCATATTCTGCCATACATTCATAGGGTTCTGCTTGTCAATGTCTTTGAAGGCAATGGTGGGGTCGCAACCTGAAGATATATGAAGTGCCATCAATCGTGTGCTAAAATGCTGACTTTTTGCTTGTGCAATCTTCGGGAGTTGTCTGTCACAGTATCGAAGAGCATATTGATCTTCAACTGTAATGCCTTATGCACAGGAATGGAAAATATTATAGAGATGATCTTTGTCATCAATGATTGTCATCAACAGATTGACAATGTTGAGCAATACCTCAATGTTCTAGACATCTCAATCTTATAAATTACAGCAGCAATTCTATATTCCTTGGTTGTATGAGAGTCATCCAGCAAATCAGCAATTGCATAAATGGTATAGACTCTATGCAATAAGAACACAAGATGAAATCATTTGTCTTAGCAGTTTGCATCAGGGATAGAATCAGTGATACATGATCCCTGAATATCATTCAAAACTGGTATGTTCTCCCTAATCGCCCTTCACTCACAGAAGCCAATACATTCCTCAAGGTAATTAGCTAAATGAGTATCAACAAGAAATCTTGAAAAATTATTAGATGAGGGAGTATTCATAACACCAAGAGCAGTTTTCATGTAGTAAGACCAGAAAATGTTTTGTGTTTAAGCTTTGGCCTTCAGAAATTCAATCAATATCCGTCGGTGCGAACTTTCCATCATCATTTTGTGCAATTGAATAACACAATCATAATGTTTGCCAAAAACGAAAATAAAAAAAACAGCTGTAAGTGATCCAGACGAAATCAAATTAATTTACAGAAGAACATCAGAAAAGCGAGAACCTTCAATCTACGAAGATTAAACAAATCCAGCCCGACCAGAAACATTTTGACTGGCTGACTTGTCTCAAGACCAGTCATGCAATGCTTTTCTTCTTGGCATTATGATAGACTTTTTCACTGCCAGGAACTGACGTCTTTTCGATGTGCATCACTTGTGATTTCCGTTGAGTAACATAACAGCCTGGTAGTAGCTCCACAGATAGCTACATTCAAAGTCATTTCTTGTGTCTGTTGGTGGTTGTAAACTGCGGACAGATCTTGCAGCATTATACCATAAGCAGTGCATATAGATCCCTTTCGAAGAAGATCATTTACAGGTTGGCCGGAATAGTCAAAAGTGGAAGACAGAAGGACCTGGTGAATTTCTAACAATTTGGTTAGAAAGCAAGTCAAACGTTTCCCAAAGAGCATTAACTACGACTATCTCTTGCTCTAGTGAGGATAAATGACTTTAAGAATGTCCAAATCTGTTGATAAGTGTCATTCAATCCTTGCTTCAAAAGAGATGTCAAAGTGTCAAACATATCAGTACATACTTTTGAAGCTTCCACGGAACATTAGTCACCGCTCGATATCTGTCTTACCAAATAGAAAGTACCATTTTGTCCACTTTGGTGGACTGCATAACAATTCTGCCATTTTGTCTGAGAATAGGTTACATGCTCAGACAAAGCATCTGTTTTCCTCAAATATGCTTCCAGAACATTAATACATTCTATCTTCTACCGTCATGTCTAGAGTTACTAGCCTGAATGCAGTTTTGATCGCCTGTTCAACGTCTGTTTAGGCATTGTAAATAAGATATGATTGAAAATTTTCAGACTCATCTAAACTACATTTTCAGTAAAGGCAGGAGTCTTCTAAATCTTTTGTTTGAGCTTCTCATTTCTTAATTGAATCAGTTGTTTCCACCGCTTCAACGCGAATTTTCCACGGGTCTGTGAGCTTCGCAATTTGTTTATTCTAAATAATGGTTTCATCAATGACGTTGCTGACTTGATTGGAATCAATAGAAATAGTTAAATTATAGCCCTTGATTCTTGTCAACAGTTCTCCGAATGTTAGACTAGAAGAGCACCTAAAAGCTGTCACCTGCAGAGAGGCCACTAAGTAGGCGGATCACGTTTGGAGGGGATAAGGGAGTCATCTACCACTATGGGAAAAAACAAAAATTCTGAACACGTAACAGCATTGGAGGGTGAGACACTTGAAGTAGTCAGCACATTTGGTTAATTCAGCCAATCTTCCTTGCAAACTGAGTGTAGAACTGGATACCATATGGGAGCCCTTGATCCCCAAAGAACGCTCATTACGCCAATAATAAAAAAAATAGGCTCGGCCAATGAAAGTATCCTAATGTTTCCTTCCTTGCACCATATCGGCCCAAGAAGATGTTGACCTTCATAAGGTCATTCCCCGTTAGCATTTTTCTTGGAAATTTGGCTCGAATGACCACCTTTGGTTTTGAACACAAATAAAAGACAAATGGTAGCTAGTACAACTGACCGTGTCCAACGAATATGTTTTTTGTCCCTCAAACACCCTCTCAAAGGATCAACTCTGGACAACCACGGATTTTTGACAACAATTACGGCTAACAGCCGTGGAAAAAATCTGCCACACCCGATATTAGAGAATGGAATGCTAAGATTTCCATGCAATCGATGTTCATCTTTTTAAGCTTTGATAGGTACGAATATTTATGATTTATCTATTATTATGGATTATAGAATATGATATTCAATTAATATGCGCTGTTATATTGGCTGCTGAAGTTGTTCGATGTATCAGTATCTTCATACTTTGATAAAATTTCCCCTTTGTGTCTGCATTTTGCTAATTCGTTTTTTTTACTCCAGAAGTAGATTATCGTAGGGAAACTGATTATGTATTTTTTCTTCCAGGCATAGGCAACATTTTTATACTGTTTTTTTCTTTTTGAAGCCAGTGTATTTGTTATGAATTCTCATTTAATTGATGGTGTCATTTTTTTTATTTCAATTTCTGGACATATTTTAAAGAAGATGTATTGTTTTTGTATTCTTTATTTGGGAATGATGTCCGTGGTTATTGAATGTGTTGTTCACTGTGGCATTATACATCACATAAGTTAGATTAAATTTTTATCCAACTAGACAATTTTAAGCTATACTACGATTGCAACTCGATATATTTACCATTTTTGTTGTATGATCGTAATTATTCAATTGCAATGGGAATCAATAATTTTGGCTATGTTATTGGTACATGAATAACTAACTCCAAGGGTATTTTCACTGAATATTTTATTTAAAAGATGATCATTGGGGAAATGCTCAGTATAGTTTTCCTATATTGGTTTCTACACTTAAATTATGAAGTGGATTGAACCAATTTGTTTCTTTTTCTTTTTCTATTTTTTATTGGGATTGCATTCGAATTTATGGTTTAATTAGTTCAGTTCTGAGGAGTTTATGTAGGGTTCTTCATGTTGTCAAATATTTTTCCTTACATGTAAAGCAAATATCGGTCACCTTCGTTTTGTAAAGGCAAAAATATTTGTCAATGTCGAAATAGAACACAGATAAATAAAAGGGCAAAAATTACCCTGTCTCATCGAATGATATTCAAAGCAATAACAATGTCATTTATTTATTAACATCTGTTTTTCTTTTTTTGCTTTTCTTTCTCAACTTTCGGGCGCTGTTTCTAACATGAGTGAGTATGTGTAACTAAAAAATTTGTTGGCCTTTTGTGCATCAGTTTCGACAATGGTTAATTTTTTTGCCTTCACAAAACGACGGATTGTCAGATATCGTTTAGGAATGAAAGATTTAAAAAAGATAAATTTCATATTATCAGAATCTTCTCCCTAAACTTCTGCATTCAAATACTTTATTAACGGTTACAAGATGATCTGCACAGATTAAGTTGACCTGCATCCGTTGGCCAGCACAGGTCTGCCAGGGAATGTGTGCAAACCTGCCCGAGGGTGCAGGATATCCATGCCAAGATTCGATCGCACAACCTGCCAGTCGTACACTCAATATATTTAAATAATATTTTTGTTTGCTCCGCATCCCCCCCCCAAATGTGCTGTGGTAGAGGAAATGTACAAACAGTCCAGTAAAAACTTGAACTCTCATGAATTGCAATAGAAGAACACTCAACGGATTTTGAATGTTCTCAAGGAGAGAAAAAAGTCTCTTGAAATTTATTATGACCGTCACCCATCTTAGTGAAAATAATCCACCTCGAGAACGAGGCATTGTATTGTTGAAATTCAGTAGTCGTATTACTCAGGACCTGTGTGCGGGGTCGATTTGAGATTAATAATGCAAATTGTCCGTTTTCGAGCATAATTTGTCGAATAGCTGATATAAGATTATTCAAGGGTGCTGATTCCAAATCTGCTGTTTGACATTCACTATTTTCGTTGTTATCACGGGAGAGCTCATTGCACTCATACAGATATAGTTCTGTAAAATTTTATGCAAAAGAGAGTAAAAGATGTAAATAGATTGACAAGACATATCGTTGCAGAGAGAATTTCATCAACTTTCCAACTATGTATCGAGGAGCATTGTTTTATATTGTGCATGAAAAGTTATTGTCAAAAATGTGAAGCTAAGTATTTAGCATTTTACAAGGAATTTTCCAGTATCTGTGTACTTCGCAGTCGAGAATCTACGGATTTCGACGCTTATGTTATACAGCAGATTTGTAATCAACACTGTTGAATTGTATTATAGCAAGTGTGAAATGAATTCTGCTCGAAATAGCCTTGCACTCTTTTTAGAGAGAACAATTGTTATTTTTGTGCCTGACTATATAAAAAAATTGATCTTAAATAGGTAGAATACGTTCCTTCACGTTTTGGGCGGTAATATTTTATGCGCAACAGATACAGACTGCCGAAGTTTGGAAAGCTGGGAAAAAAGTTCTTTACAACGATATATATCAGAGAGTTTGAAAGGGAATTAGTTACTTTCTTGTTCGTATTTTCAAATCACAATAGCTATTTTAAATATTTTAAACAACGTATGGCATTTAAGAGCTTTCACTGCACCAGGATACACTTCGCCGATGTTTCTCATTGCTTCGAACTTCATACAATAAGCAATGACAAATATGTTGCTCTTCAAAATCTATATCCTTCATTGAGTTAGACTTTACTGTACACTATAAACGACGCACAGCTGGATAAAAAAGATGATGAACTAAATCCAGATGTCGTTTTGTACCATTCAGCCCTGGTCTTACCTTAGTTGGTTGACATAATTAATAGCAGTGAAATACATAATTAGTTTCCGAAGACCATAATGTATGTATACATCTCAATCAAGGATTAATTCCATATTTCATCAACACGTATACTTGAGATTCTCGTATGTAATGCTAAATAGCTAACTACACATTTTAGCTTCAACTTCTCATGTTCAACAGATACAAAATTCAAGATACACAGTTGGAAAGCTGAGGGCAAGTTATTTACAACCGTATATTTAAATATTCCTTTATTAAGAATTAAATCGACAATCCAGAGACAGTGGACTTTAAAATACACTTGGAGTTCAGAACACATCGAGGATACTAAATCTGCAGAGATTTTTTTGCAATTAGTGTGAGGATGCTGACTGAAAAGAACATGTTCTATTTCTATATGGCCATATATGTAGTTATTCTCCCCGGACAATGTTGCGATTCCCATCCAGCGTGTGAGTGAGTATATATATATATATATATATATATATATATATATATATATATATATATATATATATATACTCGTTTTCAGAAAGTCTATATAAATGCATATACACATACATTTATGTACGTTAATTCGATTAAGGTGGTTGGAACCTTGCCAAGCCTCGTTTTGTCTTATAAATCTGTAAGAGTTGTCAGTCTGAGTAAATTCAGGCGCCATCTACTCAACTCCCTTCACTTCATCTCGCGATCCTTATTCACCTCCATATACCTTACGACCCTTAGATATCGATCGTTACTCCCACACTTATTTGACTTGCCTACTCTTCAATATACATCGCCTGGTGATTTAATCAATCCGGTTTTAATGAAAAACCAGCCTCACTGTTCCGTCTGACCCAGCCCTGTCCAAAGCGATCGGTCAGTGAGAGAAAATAGAACGGACCAACTGAATTGTTCAAAGATGAGATGAATCATGCCTTCTCTGATCGGAGGTAATATTTGATTGGTTTGTGTATGAGTCACAACACGACATCGAAATCTCAGAAGGAGACGGGACGAGATCACAGCATTTGTATCCAGGGGTGAAGATGAGTAAATCTGATCCAAAATCATTTTTAGTTTAGATTCTTTCTCTCTGTCTTTTTTCTTCCTTTCTTTGATTTTTTTTACATATAATCTTTCCTCCTCTCTCTTCTTAATCACTTAGTGTTCATTCCCCCTTTCTTTCTTTCTTTCTCTCTTTCTTTCTTTCTTTCTTTCTTTCTTTCTTTCTTTTTATCTATTTATTTGATCTCCTCCTTCTTTTACTCAAATTAATCACTTGTTCTTTATTTCTTTTTTTCTTTACTTTCTTTCCGTCTTCCATTTTTTTTCCATTCATTGTCTGTTCATTTCGTATTTTGCATTTAATCTTTCCTCCTTTCTTTTCTCAAATTAATCGCCCAGTGTTCTTTCTTCCTTTCTTACTTATCCTGTTCATTCAATTTTATCCGATTCCGACATTTATATACCAAATCTTTTACATTGACCTGGTTTTGATATGAAAATGTTTATCTTTTGAGATTGTTTTTTTTTTTATTGATTGGCACAGTAGGATTGGAATCTATGGCATCACATGATCCTGTCATTTAACTTGATCAATAATCTTGATTAATGATCTATCTGTGTCCCTTTGCGTATATCAAAGTCAGTGTATTTTCCCTCCTACCCACACTCTATTTCCTTCTCTCTCTCATAAATGGACAGTGAATGAACAATATGAGGATATAGGGATAATGCAGTTATTCGGGCTGTTTAGCTGGAGGAAAGGCGAAGGCCCAAATAACTGCATTATTCCCACATCCTCATATTGTTCATTCACAGCCCATATCTGCTCTGTTGTTTCTCATTTATGTATATCCATGCACAATACATATAAGAAATGTATTTTAATTCTTGTTTAGTTGTTGGTCATTGCTTGTTATGTTTTTCTGTTTCGTCTAGTGGGGATGTTGTACTTGTTGGTACTTATAAATTGAAAATTTGGAGAATATGGTGTAGGCATTTTCGTTATCAGCACGTAATTAAACCATCAGATCTTTGTGGTGTGTTTCCTCTCTGAGATTATTCTATTTTCAGTTAAATCTGTTCCCCAGCATTAGGGTTCCCTTTATATGAACTTAATTGTTATCCTGATTATTCTCGTTTCTATCTGTTTTTACATGCCCAAGATAATTATGGTGATTAGGTTGTTCTGTAAAGTGGCTGGAGGTACAAAATAATGATAATATTCATAGCAATACCGAGATCAATTCGATATCTATGGTAGTTCATTTTAGTAATTCTAAATGTGAGTTATTGAGTTATGTTTGTCAATAGAAATTTTGAGTGATGCCGGCATTTCAACACTATTTCATTTTTTCTATTCAATAATTCTGTTTTTTTTTTCAATTGGCAAAAGTGGGAATTTCAAATTTCTCATCTACGCATAGGTAACTTGGGGTTTCAATATTCTGGCATATGAGTATTTGTTTTGATACTTTTCATTTCACTGAGGGTTTGACTTCGCTGTTTGTTTGTCTCCTATAATATGTCGACGGTGATGTTCAGTTTTTATATTTTCCCTCTGTAAATGATGATATATGATTGGCTGATCTTAGTTTAAATAGTATATTCGATGTTTTATTGAATTATCAAACAACTATAGCAAATTTTCAGTTTGTTCTAGTTAAATATTTTACTCAGTCGGCTGCAAGGGGTAAATGTTTATCTACTGATTGAATGAATATTTTTCCCAAGTTATTTTTTACTTATATATTGAATGGCGTTGTATACTTGGATATAGAACAGTGAAAGTCCATGATGTCGAATTATACAAAAGCTCAAGTATTGTTTTGCTTGATGCTGCTAAACCAGGAAATTGCTTATTTGTGCTTATCCATTGGTTTAATTGTAGTCGATGTTTGAATTGTTGAAAGCTGTAAGAAATGGAAAGACCCAACCAAATTATAGCATATTAGCTGAATATCTGTCCAATCAGAATTTATTTAAGGCCTGCAACAAGATAGAAAAAAACTTTCTTATGAGCTTCAATCGCACCCATCGAAGGGAACCAAAACGAAGAATTCTTAATGCCATGTTAAGACAAAATACGGCAACAATCAATTGGCAGGACTTTATAAGGGGATAAAAAAATTCCAGAAATTAAAATAAATATAGAAGCCCCTGAAGAAACATGAGAGAACACACCAAAACAGATATTCACATAACTCCAAAACAACCTCACTAAAAAGCTCACACAAACAGTACAAAAATGCAAAACCAAGACAGGATAAAAAACATTCCATCCCAGAAACAAACATTTAACCATTAGGAATAGTGGATGAGAGATTACGCTTGAGTGAATATATCTTTTAAATTCAACCTTACTGACAATCCAGTTCTGCGTTGGGGCAAAGGTAAGATGCCAGCCTCAGGGTCTGAAGCTAATGTTTCGATCCTACCTCGTGGTACTGGATGGGTTAATGGATAGTCCATAGCCACACTGAAGAGTTGTTATACAACGAAACAGCTGCCTGTGGATGACACAATCATTTAATTATTATTATACACACACACAAACACACACACATATATATATATATATATATATATATATATATATATATATATATATATACACATACACATACATTCTAATTAAATTCTGATCTAGAAACAGGCTCTTTCACCTTTGACCCCTTAATGAAGGAAAATGTCTTTTGTTTTCCTTTTACACGGTGGGAAAATCTGCTTCCAATTTGAACCATCATAAGGTGGGAAAAGTTTCCCTTGACTGATCAAAGAGGAGAATATCTTCATTGCTGACTCTTTAGGATGGGGAAATGACCCCCTTAAATTTTGACACCCCAAGAGAGGGAGAAGTCTTTTGACTCAATAAAAAGGGGAAAATTATCCCTTATCCCTATGGGGTGGGTTTCTGTAGAATTATATATCAATATGAAATAAGAAAATATGTATATAGACGGAAAGTTGGTTCCATTTTGAAACTTTAGTTACATTATTTATAGAACAAAAATATTTTTTGAAGGGTTTTAGATGTAAAACCCTTCAAAAAATATTTTTTCAAAACTTTTTGTTCTATTTCCCGACATCCATTGAGTAGGCATGCGAAATTTGTTTTGGCTTCATCCATGTTTTAGTATTTTTTATAGCATGACAGAAAACAGAAAAACACAGACATTCATCACTAATAGATTGGAGATGGAAACTAAGCGCACATTGTAACAAATAAGCTGTTCAATGTTTATTCAGTCAATATCAAAAGTGTAATAAGAATATAAAAAAAAGCTTACATATAAAATGAGCAGTGTGTTTTTTCTTTCATAGGTAATAATTTTGCTGATAAGCAATGAACTCTTCCACTGTAACGATTTCAGTTATTTCTTTCGTAAAAATCATCCCATAGAATTTCGGATATATTTGTGATTTTTCTTTTCGCAGGGATTAACTGATGATTCAGTGGAAATAAAAGACAAGAAAATCATCCATTTTCAAAATTGACAATGAATGTCTGGCGTTTTGTTCCCCTCCATCTTCTGTCATCTTTCAGGAAACTTTACAATTACATCCCATTAGAAGTTTTTTAAAAATCAGGAAGGAAGCTGCATGTGCCTCTTTCAGTGACCAAAGCAATTGAAAATATTCCATTCAGTTAACGAGTCATTGAGGGATCTACGGAAAAATAGATGAGGTCTGCAAAACTATCGATTGCATGATTATTTAGTTTCAGATTAAGCTTAGTTCATTACGCTTAAGCGCTAGTCTTACCATCCGTAGGCTCCACATGATTCAAGGAATATTGCTGAAGCAGAAGATCGTTCGAGATTTAGTTCTTTTTCAGCCTGTGGGGTAGGATATTGGGGAGTGGTGTGGAGAGTGCTTTAACAGAATGGGCGGCGCTTTGAGC
Source organism: Thysanoteuthis rhombus (assembly GCA_963457665.1). Taxonomy (NCBI): domain Eukaryota; kingdom Metazoa; phylum Mollusca; class Cephalopoda; order Oegopsida; family Thysanoteuthidae; genus Thysanoteuthis; species Thysanoteuthis major. The sequence continues at coordinate 12,188,907 of OY735232.1, read as the reverse complement.
TTGTCTTTTGAAATTCATTCGGTGTAATATACCCAGTGGGAAAATGAAAAAAAGGGGGCAGTAAATGCAAAGAACACCTGAATAAACTTTTAGAAAGTGTCATTGAATTTAGAAAGAACGAAAGATAGATAAATACGTATGAATAGACTGTAGTAGATTGTTTAAGTATAAACAGAATGGGATAAGTGAATAGAGAGAAATTGGTATACACACACATATATATATATATATATATATATATATATATATATATATATATATATATATATATATATATATGCCTTTTCCCTCGATATACATGAGTATATATATTCATCTCTATCTCCTTTCTCTCTCTCTCTCTCTCTCTCTCTCTCTCTCTCTCTCTCTCTCTCTATATATATATATATATATATATACATAATTATTAAGAAATAAATAAATAATCCGTCAGAAACAATTGGTTTATATTACTTTGAAACTATATTTAAAATGATCTCCCGTTATTACACGGTGAATGCATCTTTTGGACTGGGCAGCGTAAATAGAATGAACAGAATCTCACACGTGGACAGACAGATATAGAGAAACACACGTAAAAGAAAGTATGTATGTGGCTGAACCAAAGAAGTTATCGATAGACGAACAGGTGAAAAAAGGAGACCAAAAGATGTTACAGGTAAATGGCCGATTTGTATGAAAAAAAGATCACTATATAAAGAGATAAAGCATAGATAGAAATGCACACACGCATACACGCTTACGCACGCACACATATACAAGCACATCAATATATCAGGTGATACTTGAGTGGTTTGGGGAATTTAACCATGGAAAATGAAACAACTTTACACTTGAATTCTACCATTACCCATGAAGTAGTCCCCTTGGGCATGTCATATATACTAAGATCTCCCAAAGTGTACCTCTGAAAAATGGTAACGGAGGAAGAGTAGAATAGTAGACTCGGTTCTCTGCTCATTGTTCCAATTTCCAGAAATTTTGATTTTTAGAAAGAGGAGAAAATCGGACAGAATTTCGCCAGCGATATTGTTGTTATTTTTAAAGCTAAAAAACGGCCAGCCGTCAGGGATGGGGACCCAACCCTTCCTAAATCCATTGCCCCCGTTGAGAATACATTTTTGTAAGCTAATTTTACAACATAAACCATTTTACGATAAATCTCCAGTGCTTGAAACTGCTTAAGCTTTCATCATACACTTCACCATAGCCAGTTCTTAAGTGCACCACACCTTTGATGGTGTCAAGCATCTCTCCCGCTTCAATGAAACACACCGGAAGTTACAATAGAGTGAACCTCTCATACCTTGTCATATATATATATATATATATATATATATATATATATATATATATATATATAATGTGTACTGTAAAGAGTGAGGCAGACTCAGGAGTGAGGTGTTTGGAGGTAAGGTTTATTAATCCTTATAAGTAAATCGTCCATACATGTTTCGGGATTCTTCCCATCATCAGTGGTGTGTGCTGTGTGAGTGTGTATTAAAATTTCTCATGTGGAACTAGAGTCCACTGTCAGGAGCAATGCATTGTGGGTAAATTGTATTGTCAGGGCTGCTGGAGGCCTCCTGCTGAGTGGGAGAATGTCCAGTAAGGTATCAGGTCTTTGGTTAAGCAGTAGCAGTTGGTCTTGGGGAGTGATGTGGAGTTAGATTTTTTTGTATGTTAGGGGTAGTGTAAATGGAGAGGTGGTGAGGTCAAGGAGCTACGTAGGTATCAACCTTATAAGTTATTGAAAATGTGTTGGCTATGATTTGGACAGGGGTTATAACTGGCTAAGGTGAAGTTTTTCCTATGGGTCTGGGTGACTTTGAAGCTTCCATTATTGAATGTGTCTTAGATGTGGGTGTGAGGATATTAATGGTAGGAGTTTTGTGTATTAGGGTTCTGTGTGATGAGCATTGTTCAGTTTAGTGTTTAATCCATTAGGATATAGGGTTTTAAGTTTGTTGATCCAAATATATTCGTGTTTCTCTAGAACTTTTAGAAACGGGAAGAGGATGTGGATGATGAAGGTGAGATATGAATGAAAAAGGAAGAAAATGAAAAGAATGAGTTAAAAGATGGAAGAAGAAAAGGGGTAATAGGAGAAGATAAAAATTCATATTGAGGGGAAGGAAAAGTAAGAGAGACAAAGAATGAGGAAGAGGTTAGAGTTTTATCGGCATCGAGAATTTCAAACCTAATTATCAGTATCACTACTTACCTTAGCAAAAACTGTGTCGTAGTTGAAGAAGCAAAAAGACTACAAAAATCGTCCGTACATCTTTTTGGATTTTTGTCTTCATCTTGTTAAAAACAGAAAGAATAATCGAGATGCAGACAAAAGTCCGAAAAAATCTAAGTTCTGCGATAAATCCTCATATAAAAAAATTCAAACTAAAAAGTAATAAAATTATCTTGTCACCTAAAATCTCGTCGGCCATTCTCAATTCCCTGCTCTACATTCAATCTAAGCAGGCGAAATCAACGGCATCTCAAATGTCCGTCTCACCAAAGCTATTTCAAAACGGGGCACTGAGTTATCCGTTTTGTTCGGTCTGTTTAACAAATGGTTCAATGGTCGGCTTTGGTGAAGACGAAATTTCAGTTTATGGTTTATTGCTTGAGACAGTGACGAAATCACAATTATGCAGGTACGCCCTCCCCGGCGTGCGTGTATGGTATGGATGAATTTGTTTGTACATAAAGTAATTAAGCATGTCATTATATGCATAATTGAATTGAAATTGATATCATTTTGGCATATTTCTTGAGAACCATTTTTAACTTGCTGGATGATCATGAAAGCAACATCATCAATGGTATCACATACTAATAATTACGCTTGTCGGCTTGATGTCTTTCGTAAAAGTGAAGTGGCATAAAGTGAGCTTCTTTGGAATTTTTTCTTGGTGGCCATCAATGATCAAATAAAAAATCAAGAAGAAGAAGAAGAAGAAGAAGAAGAAGAAGAAGAAGAGAGAGAGAGAGAGAGAGAGAGAGAGAGAGAGAGAGAGAGAGAGAGAGAGAGAGAGAAGATGAAAGAAAGAAAGTAGCCAAAATATAGAAAAAGAAAAATCAAATGAGAGATTAGTAAAAGAATAGGAAGTGGGAGAGAATCAGAAAGGGAGAGAAGAGGGAAAGGATGTGTTGAAGAAGTTTTAAAGATTACATTAAACTTAATGACGACTCTCGTTTCAACGGTACGTTTGTTTTTATATTTCAGAAAACTATTGTCAGAGATTATATCTTTTCCAGGGCGAATTAAAAAGTTAATACTTTGCTTAGTGTATTTTAAAATTGTTATAAACGCACTTCCTACTACAGTAATTGGAAAAGAATGAGCAGGAAGAAAAAAAAAAGAAGTGGTTGTTGAAATAATAATAAGAAGAATTTGAAGAATTTGAGGAGGAAGAGGAGGAGGAGGAGGAGGAAGAAGAAGAAGAAGAAGAAGAAGAAGAAGAAGAAGAAGAAGAAGAAGAAGAAGAAGAAGAAGAAGAAGAAGCCCATGAGATGAATGGGAAATCTGTTTTTTTAAATGATGAAAACGAACGTAATTCTCTGAGATCAGCATTGGTTTTATTTCCAGTCTTCTTTCTGGCCAATGCAGCTTGGAATTTAGAACTCGTAACAAAATTTTTCTCCATCTTTTTTCAACTTTCTTCTCTTTAAATTAATTTCGGAAGAATGCCAGATTTTATGTGAAAGAAAAAAATGAGAATCGCAAAAAGAATGTTATCGGAATACAAAATAAACATTCAAAAAATGATAATGGCGAATTTCACTGAGCAATAAGCAAAGACAATCAGAGCACACACACATATATACAGAGATCTAGTATATGCATAAATATTTTGTCCGTTACATTCTTCAGTGGGGGCACAGATTCGAAACTTTCCTATTTATTTGCTTCCTTACAATAGCAAGGTCTGTATATCTGGAATCTAAACAATTTCCCCAGTCCCCGTAGCAGTGCAATGGGACGGTACTACCCCTTGGGCGCACTGCTTCCCCGAGACCGGGCCGAGTTATTTTTTGAGGCTTCAGGACGAGTCCTGTGGCCTTTTGCGCATAGCAATTCCGAGTTTCAGTAAGCCATCATCGGCCACAGTATTGCACCGGTGCAAAACCAAAGCGTGTATTGCGATCAGATACTACACTTTGTTCATAGGCAAAGACACGAACTATGTTATTATGAATATTGAAAACTATAGTAACAAAAATTTTCCGGTAATTTATTTAAATACATTAGTTACTCAAGACCCAAGTTATTCTGTTCTTGGAGGTAAGTCATCTAATTACTACGGAGACGTCACTTTTTCTCAATGAATCAAGAGGTTATAATGTCATAAATGGTTGCAATAATCCGTTTCCATGAGTTGCTTTCAAAGAATGGCCCTTGTGAGAGCGACGAACCCGAGCAGAATTAGTAACCGGTGCCTTATGCAGTAATCCACTTTTAATGAGAAAAGCATGGAGTTTAGAAGAATTACTATTGCCAATAAAACTATTTTATCAATTGGCGAATTCCACTATTTGTAAAGTGTAAGAAAAAATTGTAAAATGATATTTTCATGCAAATATAGTAAAAATTATGCAAAACTTTCTTAACGTCGCATTCTTAATTAGAATTTAAAATCTATCTCCAAATAAATACATATGTATACGGTATGTATACAAAGCTCCTATTGTTTTATTTTTTGGTTTTAAGATTTATGTAACTTCCATTTTTCTACAGAGAATTCCATTTTCTCTATGGAATTATTTTCTGGGCCCATTTTTATACCAATAACATAATTTTTAATACTATAATGAATTTTGATGTCCGCCGCAAAAATGATACCGCATAGATTACCATTAACCCCTTAATCTCATCTTCACATCTTACAAAGTAGTCTACAGAATATAATAATCCTCTATACAGATATTTCTATTATCCTGAAAAGTTGGAGACAAACTCCCCTCGAAGTGATTTCTCCTGCCTTTCTTAAAAACTTTATCACATAGCATTTCCCAACTTTTCTTGGTGGTCTCTCGGCGACGAAACGTAGTTTGTGCCCCCCCCCATAAGTCTAAATTGTTGAGGAACAGACGTGTACATACATATCCTAGCAACATAAATTTGGTATGTAGGTATGTCAAAACACCTGAGGCAGCTTAACACACTTGCTTTGCTGAGTTTCTGCCCCGAGCAAAGTGTAGCACCTGCTTGCAACCCTCTGATATTTTAGGGGTTTACACCAGAGAAATGATCAGACGGTGGATGACATCACTTGGTCAATCTATTAGGATCATTTTTTGTATTTTCAGTGCAAAAATACTTCCACTCCACCTTGCAGGGACAGAACAATCAATTGAAACATTCTTTACAAGTTATGCTACAACGCTTCAAGGATGGAAAGACTTGCCTTATGACAATGAGAATCCCATTAGGGAATGGGCGATATGTAACCCAAGTCAATGTGTAGATCTGCATTTGAGGAAGACAAGCTGTCATTCTATCATGTTTTGAAAAGCATTTAGCACCATGTTTCCATAGCCGATAAAATCATTGATCTTGATGGTTTCAATGTTACATAGAAAAAGAAAAGCCCAACTTTAAAAATGACTACTAATTTGTTACACATTAATTTATTTGTTTGTCACAAAGTATATTTACTCGACGAACAAGTAATTCTTTCAAAGTGTACGTAACATGCTTTAATATGGGGTCGGTAGAGACCCCCAAACGTCGAGTGGCTTAGGTAGGCATATCACTGAAAAGTGTAACAACGGTTTCCTACTGCTATCATTGTGCGATCAGTTGGAAATGTGTATTACTAACACTATATTCCAAGAGAAAAAACAAGGATAAAACAACCTTGGTACATCCATGATAAAAACAGTGGCATTCTGAGTATTATATTCTTGTTGGGAGGCATGATCTCCAAGACGTCTACAAAGTGTGTGTTCTCAACAGTGCTGAATGTTCGATCGATCATCGTTTGGTTCACGCCAGATTGATGTTGGCAGTGAGGCGTAAAGTTAAACCGGTAAAAAGTCTGAATGTCTCACGTCTGAAAGAACCAAAGCTGCAATGGATGATATCGACTACTTTCAAGTCTCCTTTGGAATAGTCTTCTGAGCAAGGAAGGAACAGCAGCAAAGACATCGGGAAGGATGAAAGATAAGGAGTGGAGTTAGAAGTTTGATAAAATACAAGCAGCATCAGACTCCAATGATACCAAACTCCAATGATACAATAATCTTCTAAGAGTGGTATATGGACCATCCTCTGTACACGGCACTACGCTTTAAGGATGAAAGGAAACTTATTTAAGGCCGAGTTTATATCCTAAAAGAGTGACGGGAGCTTCTAAATCTTTTAACTTTTAATAAGGAATAGCATTTAGAATAACTCAGAGAAAAATCGTTTTGCAGATCCTCTTTCCTCTTTCCTTTTGAGAAGTTACAGCAAGTTTTATGATGGCGGAAAACCACCTGGGGGTATTATCGAAATGCCAAAGTATGGCGATATCTTCATAACTTATTGCAGATAGTTTGGTCTCAGGAATCTCTTCTGGGATGGGGGACTTGCGAGTTGGCCTTATGCTTGTATTGTTCAAAGGGAAGGTTGGTAAAGATGGTTGTGAACATTTTAGTGGTTTAGCCCCACTGTCTGAAATGGGTGAATGCTGAGTGAAATATTGTTGGATTATTTGGATCACATTTCTGATGATGTTCTTCCCGTATTTTAATACGGCTTCTGCACTGGTCGTCGAACCACTGATATGATCTTCTCGCTAAGACAGGAAAAGTGAGTCAAACAAGTTATGAACTTGTGTAAGGTATTTGCTGGCTTACCTAAAGCTTTTGATACTGTAAAAAGAATTTCGTAATGAGAGATTCTAAGGAAGCTTGGCTACCTTGAAAGGTTTATGGTGTATTGCAATTATTTCATGCTGGCATGATGGCTTCGGTTGATTTTGGTGGAAGACTGTCAGAACAAAAAAAGTGTGAAAAGATATTCTGAGACCTATACAATTGGCACCGTACTTTGCCATAGTTTACCGCTTGGCATTTAAGGATAGTAATCATGGTGTCTATATTGGCCATGACACTTACGGCAATGTGACATCAAGCAATTTGCAACCAAACGTAGGGCACTTGTATTTTTGGTTTTGTACACAGACGATTGTAATCGGTTGGACCACACCGACAATGAGATGGATCATCTCCTTGATGGATTTACTAAAGAAAATAGTGATGTTTAAACTTGCGACTGGTAAGCAATAAAGCAAGCCAAATGTCCATTTATTTGGCAAACAACTGGCACGAGCTCCATTAAGCGGTTCTGCACTTTCTAAGATGAAATTTCCGATAGGATTAAAAAAGTCAGTGATGTATTTGGGACGCCTTTGGGGACAACGTGGAACATCACAAGAAATAGAGATAAATGTATACAATGCTCGTGTACTGACCCTTTTGCTTTATGAAGACATGAGTGTCCTATTGTCTTCATATATCGAGGAGTTTGAGAGATGCGACTGTGATAGTATTGAAGTCACAGTCCCGAAGCATAGGCTATAATTGGGTGGTCATTTAGCATGATTGAGTGATGAAACAATCTTCTAGCATGTACGTAAACTTTTTAACGGAAAACGTTCTCCTAATAATCCAAAGATGAGGTACAAGCATTGTTTGAAGGTTTCACTTGAAGCTGCAAACATCCCTGATGATGAATAAGTGTATCAGGCTATCAATTGTTATTCCAGGTGAAAACTTATTCATTGAGAACTTGCATCCCAGGAATCTGAAAAGCCGAGGAAAAATGCCCAGAAAAGATCTGTTTTTGAAATTCCCACTGACAAGACCGCCAAGAACTAATCATATCTGTGTGAGGGCCTGACTCAGCAAAGCTGAGAAGCCATCTACGAAGCCATGAAAACAGAAAAAGGTGAACTATCGAACAGTTACAGATTATAACACCTGTCACGTCCATAGAAAGAAATTCAAGTCAACAGGAAGGCTTGAAAGGCATGCAAGAGAGATTGGATGTTGTGCACTGGACACCCACACCATGGATTCTGCTGTGTGCCGATTTTGCGCTAGAAATTATTAATCCTTGGCTGGATTAAAATGCCACCTCCTACCCAAATCCCTGACTGGGTTTTTGAGTCAGGTGATTGTCTGGAGTGACACCATATGAAAGTAAGAACCATCATGCATACAGGCTGTGCGAAAGGAGCTTGAAGGCTGAAATTGCACACATTTACTCTATACTATTTCTGAAGAAGTTTTCGCTGTTTCGCTTTTTTTAAATCCACCCCCTTATTTCACGCTGAAATGATTAGTTTGTGTCCAGCAGCATTTAAGTTTCTTTTCTGAGAATTCGAACACTTTTAGTAATCACTATCCGAAAAAACGTGCGAGAAGTAACTTGATCCTGTGATCACTCTTTTTTTTCAAATTCTGTGATTGATCACCCCAAAGACAGCATGCTGCCAAAATGCATTAGTCATGTGACGGTTTCTATTGAGTTACTTTCTTTCAAATCCTTTGGAAGCTGTTGAAAAGTTGTCAAGTGTCTTCGATAATGGGAGAAATACCTGCGGTTATTCGATTCTCAAGCTATTGTAAAAGGCTTTGGGGAACAAACCTG
>OY735232.1:12172766-12175266 GCA_963457665.1 Thysanoteuthis rhombus | reverse complement strand
TAATCTTTGAGCGTTCCAGGACCCCAAAATGGTGATAATGTCATGATACGCTCTCCTAATTAGCTGCAGTCATTTTCTTTGTTAACAAAATAAACATTTCTGGCAGTGGTTGAGTACTTGCATTACAACCCTGAAGGTATAGCAAGGAATGCGATGTTATAGATAGCTAGCTGTTAATAGAACCTGTGATATAACGAGTAAGCTTAATCAAACAAACACATGATCACTTTCATTTATTCCAATCATTGTTAAATTCATTTACATCGCAAATTCTTACGGTAGAGAAAAAATCAAGTGATACTAAATACTAGTTAATACCAATAAAAAAATCACGGTTATGTTCGAATTTCTATAAGACAGCTATTTCAGTAGGAGAGTCTATTGTCTCGAATGTTGGGCAGGATATATTTCAACAGCAAAATTGTTATTTTTAAGTGGAAGAAGAGTCCATTGTAACGGACAAAAAACAGAAAAAATTACGCAGTTCATAATATAAGTAGATTATATTTCATCTTTGGCTGCATTCGAACCCAGTATACGTAGATAAGTTGTTGATTTTTCCCATTGCATTCTGGGAAATTGATTGTTTGATTTATGGATTTGACAGCAACGTGATCGGCATCAAATGGAATTTTCACGAGAAAATTCTCAGATGCGAATCTGATATAAATAAAGAACTTAAAGACAGATTCGACACGTTAGCTTTTGTAATATTAAAATGTGGGACAGGCTAGAATAGGGGAGGGGTTGGGTGTGGTTTTTGCCACCACCAGTCGAGTAACAGATGTCACAAAAATGGCGTAACATGGTCGTAAGCGTTACAAAATGCCAGTGAAAGAAAAACAGACTGATGTAAGGAATGTAAGTCTATGTGCGATGTAGGCTCGATAGGAAGTTTTGGAGACAGTGAACATAACAAGTGAGTTTCTTTAAGGTTGACTGGGTAAGTATCCGTAAGAATAGATGAATGGCAACAGTTTAGTAAACGGGTTCACAAGATCAGATATTTTATCTTATATGCATGTTTTTTTGGCTTTCCATCTCAACCCAACAATGGTATGATATTTACCATTAAAACATTCACCAATTTATTTTTCAAATATTATTGTTTCCTTTCATACAAATTGCAGTCGCTGAACTCAAAGTTATTCCATTCTTTTTTGTTTTATCCATCTTCTCCTTAGTCTTTGTGTCAATGTATGGTTCTTTTATAATAGTTTTTCTGTCTGTTTCGAAAACACACCAAAAGTCTTGTAACCTCGATATGTGTGGTGGGGAGAGGCATCGTTGTTACTCACATGGAATTGGCGGACCTGGTGAGAGTTTCGACCAAGGCTTTTTAGAATCACTTTGCACTAATGCTCTTGGGGAATGCAAGGATCAATTTCTTTCCTAGATATGGATAAATAGCAGGGTATTTAGAGCCCTTTAGCCATGCGTAGCAATCCATCTAAGAGAAGATTGCTCCAAAAAAAAACCCGCCTACATCTTGGCAGTCGCCATAACTTGTTCCATGTTAAGGAAGGGCTAGCAATTGCACCCTGTATAACGTACTTGCTGCAGAAAATGCAGCAGACTAATCGCTACTGTGTTCTACAGAAATGAACAAATACAAAAACCTCAAAGTGCAATAATATTGCAGACATAAATATGATGTCGTTACAGCATATCAATTCCAACTTAATGAAGATATGCTCTGTTCCATACCTGCTTGGCAAGAGCGAAATGAGTATCAAGTACAATGACAGTTGTTGTTGGTAAACTTATTTTTTCATTCCGTCGAGAACACAATAAAAGAAAAAATTCGCAAAACTCAGCAAGCAATAACACTGAACAAGATAGAAAAAAAACAAAAACAACTTTTTTCCTGAAAAGCGACAATTTTTTCTACTGGTAAATCAACAAGTCTAAATGCACCAGCCCCCCCCCACTGCCTCTCTCATCTTCCTGTCGCTCAGCTTCTGACTTATGTAGATACCACAACTTTACACCCTCTCCAAATTCTATCGGCGTTTTGTCTAATGGAAATCTTGTCGATAATATTGTTTTTGTCATAACTCAGGCTGTCAATTTATGGAAGTGAGTAAACAGCACGGATTGGATGTAAAGAATAAACTCCAAGGATCGAACCCACGTTTCTCTTGCCAGGAAGCCTGACTCAACGCATCTGCAGCTATACCTACTCTCTAACCCGATTTCCCAGCACCATGTTTGTTTGAATAAATTATGAAATCATTTCCAACTATAAATGGCAGAAACTATCTTCGGATTTTCCCTCCGAGCTGAGCAAAGGATTTTGAAGGTGAAGCCAGCTTGCCTAAGACCCTCCGGATAACATGGCTGTCTGCGATTTCTACATGCACCGGATATTACGGCTGTCGATAACTTTGAGCAGAGATCCCAGACGTTCCGACGAAGCAGATGTGCGATGACTTTAGAAGTCTCTTACCGATCAGATTACTGACCCAACAGTGTAGCTGGCTGGTGCTCAGGTCAATGC
>OY735232.1:12162766-12167766 GCA_963457665.1 Thysanoteuthis rhombus | reverse complement strand
TTGGTTTGACCCTTATTTCTGGCCTTTTCTTCAGGATCAAGGTGTAGTATCTGTTCCACAGCAGAGCCCAAGGTGCAGGTACTGACACTTGCCCGTCGAATGGGCCGGAGATTGGGTTGTGGTTGGTGTCAAGACCGAGTGCGCCGGTAGTGCATCAGCCAATGAGGTTTCACTGAGGCTGCGCGCTGCTACGCACATTGGAAGCCTATGAACTCGTCCTTCGGCTCTCTTATTATTACTCGGTCCAGCTGTAGAGATCTATTGCCCCGCGGCAGCACTGCTCCTTTGCACTTAGAGGAGCAGGTCCCAAAGTGGACGCGTTCGTAAAGGAGGTTGTTATAGCTTCTACGATCGCTTGGCAATCAAAGTCGCGTCGGCTTGAGCCATTTTTGGTCGGATGGTTCCTATTCTTCTCACGTTAAGCCTCGCCCTTGTGTCACATTTTGCAGTAGTGGGGCAGCGAATAAACATCATATTCAGGACCACGGGGTATGACCCAGAAGCTAGCATTTTACCTCTGCTATGCAGAACTGGATGGTCAGTAAGGTTGAATTTAGGCGATATATTTACTCATGCACAATTCCCCACCCACCAGAGTGCTCTATTCCTAAGTTGGAAGAGCATTGCATAAACTTATAATGAACAAGTTACCTCACTTAAAGAGTTCTAACGAAAGTAGTTTTTAGGAACTAAATAATGGTCGAACCGAATTATTCACGGTATAGATGGTCGGAAAATAAAAAATAAGCCTCGGATGGGATTTGAATTCAGATACCATGGGGGCGCCTAGGTCTGTGTGAACAGATTGATCCACCGGGGGGTTTGACGGTAAGCAGAGTTCGAAATAACACCCTTAACTTATTCCTTCTTTTCTCCGATCGTTGATCGCTTTTATTCATGTGTTCGGTTTGTCTCAGAACTACGGGTTTACATCCTAAAACTGCCTTTCCTTAATCACATTGTTGGACATTGATATCCGTTACCGATCACACACACACACACACACACACACAAATATATATATATATATATATATATATATATATATGTGTGTGTGTGTGTATGTGTGTGTGAAAATTATTGCACACTCTTTTCAAAATTGACTTATCTAATCTAAAACCCTAATCTCTTAAGTATTATATAATAGGGTTCAAAATTCAAATAAACTTCTTTTAAAAAGTGCACAATTATTTTGACACACACACACGCACACACACGCATGCATATGGATATATATATATATGTATATATATATATATATATATATATATATATATATATATATATATATATATATATATATATATGTACGCACTAAGTTTTGTCAACCATTTTCTGAATTTTTTATTCTCATTTCTACCCATGATGGTTATGTATTTCTTTTTGTCGGTCACTCACGTATGAGACGAAAGTAATTTATTTTCTACGTTAAGTCGTGAAAATATTTCCGTATGTGAGAGTCCGTTTTTAATTGCATTGGGTGTCTGTACGAAAGATGTTCCTGATGGAATTCACCATATGGCGTTTTTGCAACGGGCCCTTCCTTCCTCCCTTCCTTCCATTACTTCTTTTTTCCTTTTCTTCTTTCCTTCCCTCGTTCTCACTTCCCTATTTCAATCACTTCCTTTTTACCTTCCTTACTTTTTCACTCTCCTTTCATCCCTTTCTCCCCTCTTCCTTCCTCCCTCCCTCTTACCTCCTTTTCTTCTGCATGTCTCTCTCTTCACCTTCCCTATCTTTTTCTTTCTTTCTTTCTTTCTTTCTTTCTTCCTTTCATTCTTTCTTTCTATTTCTTTTTAATTCCTTGCATGTATCATACGTCTGCCCTTTGCCAACTTTCCTCTTTCCATTCCGACGTATAATTTTCTTTCAATCTCAGTGTTCTCTCTCCTCCTACTTCTTCTTCTTCTTCTTCTTCTTCTTCTCCTCTTCTTTTATCACTATTTTCGTCCATCTCTCACTCTCTCTCTCTCTTTCTCTCTCTCTCTCTCTATCTTCCATAATACTTTCGTGTCTTTCCTACTTAAGTCCCTTTTTTTCCCAATCCCCTTGAGATTCCCCTCCTTAGAGGAATCCCAACACACTTGGAAATAATAAGTGTTGTTTTAATTGGTGCTATTAAAAGCAAATAGTGCAAAAGGGCGAGTAAAGTTTAAGGATTTCTATCTGGCAATAATCACAACCACATTTGAAATAAAGACGTTAAATTGTCCTCAAATGATGTCTCGACGATATTGCCTCACATTGAAGCCGACGCGTCTTTAGGTGCAATCAGTTCGTACTTTTTATGCACGCCAGGTACGCCAATCTGAAGGAGGGCACTTGATAAGGAAATTATTTTTCTCGTGTATTTTTTCACTTTTGAGAAAAATAAACTTTTGATTGAGGGGGGGGTCAATTTACAATGTAAGTTTAATGCAAAACAGAACCCTTCCTTTGTGTCCATCAGGTACTGAATCTTAGCAAAACAAAAAGTTTAATTGTAGACATCTGAAAATCGATTTTTTTGTTTGACATTTAATTTTAAGATAAACACTAAATTTCTATTTACGTCTGGAGTGCATTAAAACCCTGCCATGAATAAATATATTCTAGCCAGCATAAAAAAAATTATGATTGGATAGATTTACTTTAAATTGTTGTTCCGCTTAGAATGTCTGGTGGATCTGGCGGATGTGGCAAACATAGCCCCCCCCCCATGCCTAGTCAGTGCGAAATTCATCCAACAGAAGATGAATTTAGGCTTATAATCGAAAAAAAAAATGACATTTTGTGGATCGTGATAATCGACATTTCAATAAAACAAAATATTAACCATTTTTTTACAAGCTTATATAATTTCAGAAATACGTAAGCTCTTGAAAAGAAAATCTTACAAATGACTTTGATGGTTATTCAGCAGTTTGTTGTTTGTCCAGTCAATGCTGAAGCTAGGAAAATGGATTCCATATCAAGTCATTGAAATGAACTGCATTTGAAGTCTTGTCTTTCTCTTTTTACTCGACTGAAAGAAAGAAAAATTGCATTTTTGACAAGATGATCACTGGATATAAAAACTCAGAATCTCTGGCTGAACGGGCAAAAGAGGAAAAGTTCTTGTCTGTGGAATTAAATAGGAATTATATCTTGCAAATTAGTTCAACCAGGTTAGATTATTACTGTACAACGCTACATTGAGCAATTGGCTCATTTGAATGAAAGACGATTTTCTGAGGTAAGGAGTTTACCGGTGAATTTAGAACAGTTTTCTTCAAGCTGCAAATGTGACGCTGTAAACGATCGGAGTCAGTTGTTTCGTTCCACACCTGTAGGAAGCAGGAGTGTACAGCAGCCGAAACAATGTGAAAACAACAACAATGACAAGGAAACCAATCCAAAAGAATCAATATCATACACTTCCATCACAAGAAAAAGAAGAAGAAGAGAAAGAAGGAGAAGAAGAACAAGAAGAAGGAGAACAACAACAACAAGAAGAACAACAACAACAAGAGCTAGATACCTGCACTCTCATTCGACAATTTAAGACTGTATGAAATTAGCTAATGAAGATCACTTTACTTGACCGAATATTTTTGACTTTTGACAGTTGGCCAGCTTTCCGAACGTATCTCAAGAATCTGTTTTAAATGCTGATCGTTTTGGTTCGGTGCGTGAGTCATTAGAGCCAACAAAGACATCGGAAATGATAGAATATTTTCATATCTCAGGAGAAACGAAAATATTCCAAACGTATTGAGTTTCATTCGAAGTGATGGAATGGCAAAAATCTCATTGAGCAAATATTTCAGATGCTTTCAGGATGGGTCGGTGTAGGGTAATTGAACTGATGTACGTAGGTAATCTCTATCTCTGTCTCTCTGTCTGTCCGTCCGTCTCTCTCTCTATATATATAAGCTTTACTGTTTTCTATTTTTAGGGCTTACTTCATCAATGCTTAATATCTTTAGTGTGAATATAGAGATATTTAAAATTTTGTGGTATGTGATAAGTTTCATGTGGCCATTGTGAAATGAATGCATGAAAGCTATCACTAACAACAGCATTGTGAATATCTATAAATACATAGATATATTTATAAATTGAATTCAAATTAAAGAAAATGGGGCTGCTGTAGGAAACGAACCTGCCACCGATAGGGTAGCCGTTTCAACGTAACGTTGCTCTTACCATTGAGCTAAACAGCCGTCAATAGTGCCAAATTCTCATCTAGTTTATTCTCTGTCAATTCGTTTCTTTAAACGTCCCGGTCATGCATTGAGAAATGGATGTATATATATGATCCGACAGCATGAATTATAAACTGCGTTATACTATATAAGTTTTCAAATTTGATATGATCCACCGTCATTGCACGGTTGATGCATCAATTGGGCTAGACATATAGAATAGAACACACATTTTTTTAAAATTGTGTATTCTATTTCACGTTGTTTCTCGAAAATATAACGCAATTCATAATCATTCTGTCGGATAATATATGTCCATTTTTAACATATATATATATATATATATATATATATATATATATATATATATATATATATAAGATCCTACTCAATTTTAACTAAATAATTATGGAAATAAACAAATAAACCCCTTATCCGGTCCCCATATAGAAAATGTCACTTCCTCCATCTACTCCCTATGAAAGCTCTGAACGTACGTATTCGCTGGCTCATTTGCCTTGGCTCTCTTAGCCGGTTACTCTCTCTTTCTCTCTCTTCCTTTCTTTCTCTCTAGGATCAGTATCATTTCGTTTGCTTCCAGTCGATTTGAACTTTACTGTTTTTCCGTCGTGACCAATATCCGTTCTAAACATTGGCCATTTTATTTCACAGACATCAAAGTATCTCATGCGCTCATGTATTTAATCGAACCCTCTTCCCTAGCTCAACAAGTATATTAACCTCCAACTCTCGCGAATGAAATGACGATGTCTTTACTAAATTACAGTCTCCTTGCTTCAAGAAGCACAAAGGTTAAACCCCATGTGTTTTCTG
>OY735232.1:12155266-12157766 GCA_963457665.1 Thysanoteuthis rhombus | reverse complement strand
ATGCTGGCTTTTATTTTGTCAGTTCATCGAAAGTGCAGTGTTTTGTGTCAGTATGTTTAAATAGTAATTCGAAAGAAACGCAACGTATTGTTGACTAGAATTTTTGTATTTTTTTCGCTTTAAACTTGAAACAATTGAAAAGTTTAAACAAACATTGGCCTTGCCCTTGGGAAATTACACTCTTCCTTATAAGAGTAGGTATTAAATTTTCATGAGTTGGTATCAGACCATCTCCACCGGGAGATCCAATGACAATCAAAGCCTCTTACGATGGCCAAAAAGATTAGCTTAATGATCATTGCTATACAACGTGTATCCTGATCCACCCCCCCCCCATACGAATTTCTCGTTAATCCCCATGGAAATAATTCACGGATATATTTGGATTTTTAAGAAAAAAAAATACTGAATTCATTTACGTGGAAGAGTGCACAATTTGAAACAATGGGTAGGAAGTATTTTTTCCGGCAATATTCCCTCAGCCACGTGGAAGAGTCCAGTGTTACGGAGAGCAGAGTAGATTCCCACGACTCACAACAGGGATCCCCAGAAATCATATATGAATCTTTGGCCGGCAGAATATAAGATGATGTGATGAAATAGACAAGTTCAAAAAGAATTGTCCCCACGACGCCCATTGATAGAAAGTTATCATGACTTCTTGGGAAGGTCTATGTCCAACGACAATCGCTAAAAGACTGCAGCTGATGATGGTGAAACTAAAACAGACAAATTATATTGTAGACTGAAAGATATGAGGAAAGTATGGGCTGCTCAGTTTCCTGTGAGGCAAGAGGCATCAATCTCATTGCCTGTGCGGTTCACGAAATAATAAGTGGTTAGTGGACTGAATGGATGTCATAAAAACGCTTGAGAATAGGAATGATCAATTCAGATACATATATGTATATATTTGTGTCTCAAATCAATGAATAACGCATGCTTGAAAATCATTTATGTCTAACCAAGGATGCCAATTATTAATCTAAGAACTAATTCTTTAATCTATCAAAAAGACACAAAAATCTTTTGCACAAGAAGTAAGCACACCATCCCAGTATTTGTTAGCGAGTCGGATAAAATCCCTTCATGGACCTGATCTTTTTTTCTTCCTCCCGAACATCATTAACATTTGTGAATAAATTTCCAATTTTATTAGTCAAAGATATGTCGTAATATCATTTGAACACCCAGATGCAGTTAATTACCGTGCCACATGACACACAAGAAGGCAATGATTTTGTCTCCATTTCTCGAATGATCTGTGGAGATCCAATCATTGGTTGCAGCAATTAATTTTTTTTTTCGGATCCGAGGTGTCCAAGATAAACTGAGGGCTCCAACTGTCTATAGCAAGGGGGTTAGTGGAGTGAATTTATGCGATTTCAAAGGGCTTCAGTGCAAAGTAAGCCCAAATTTCCCAGTCGCAATCAACTAGCATTTGTCATATATCTCAGCAGTCATAACATTGCAGACATGTTTTTTACTCCTAAAGAACATATAACCTTTGTAAGCGACAGAACATATAATCTTTCCATTTTACTAACATTGACAAATAAATAGTTTCATATACTGAAGTCTTTTGTGTTCCGAGTATTTCTTACTTCTTAAGCTTTTTCCTCTGACTAAAAATAAGGGTACGTAAGTTTGGGACTTTGGTATTTTATCGAATTGGCAAAACAGGTCGTAATGTGAATTTTCATGGGAACGGAAATTGCGAAAGAATGAAGATTTGTTGAGTTATCTCGATGTCGTCGGTATCAAAAAAATTCCCATAGTTTTGTTCGAGTCAATGATTGTGACGTCATCTGTTCACAGGCGAACGTGATTGTTCTTACGTTGGTTTCTGTTAATGCCTGTGGATTGTTTGTGAATGAGCCAACATTTCCTTTTGAAGAATCACGTGAAATATCAACGTGCATGAAGTATCTAAAACATACAAAAACACAAAATTTGTTTTCGCGGCAGAATTACTGCAGTTCAGATTAGGTTATCAAACAGTTATTGTTATCAGAATCGGTCGGTAAAAAAACACTTTATTCAAAGAGGATAAAAGGTTTAAAAAATCGTATAAATTTTTTAAAACATAAAGTTGTTCATTGCAATGAATTTAATAATATAACCAATGATTTATAACAATGAGAATGTTTGTCAAAGAATGTGAATTGTTCCAATTCTTATATCCTATGCTTAATATTATCAGCCAGTTATTGTTAACTGAAGACCCTATAATATGTAAAAATTATTTTTCTAGGATAAACTAATTAATCAGTACGAGAGGAAGATTATCGATTGGAATCGGACCTTTATCAGAAACGAGTCTGTGGCAATAATTGTCACTAACCTGGTGTTGGAAATGATATTTCAGCCCTTACGGCAATCGGCGACGAATTCAATGACAAAATGTTTCAAGGTGACAGGATTTGGGGTTTTCTATTCAATTATCTATGCTGATACTCTCATCACCGCAATCTCATTATCTGTGTATGCATTTGTGTGT
>OY735232.1:11992766-12150266 GCA_963457665.1 Thysanoteuthis rhombus | reverse complement strand
GTCTATATGTACTGGTTCTAAACGTATGTACTTACTGATTCTGAACAACTGATTCTGAACAACAGATTCTGAACAACTGATTCTGAACCACATATTCTGAACAACCGATTCTGAACAACTGATTCTGACCAACTGATTCTGAGCAACAGATTCTGAACAACTGATTCTGAACAACTGATTCTGAACAACTGATTCTGAGCAACAGATTCTGAACAACAGATTCTGAACAACTGATTCTGAACCACATATTCTGAACAACCGATTCTGAACAACTGATTCTGACCAACTGATTCTGAGCAACAGATTCTGAACAACTGATTCTGAACAACTGATTCTGAACAACTGATTCTGAGCAACAGATTCTGAACAACAGATTCTGAACCACATATTCTGAACCACTGATTCTGAACAACAGATTCTGAACAACAGATTCTGAACCACATATTCTGAACCACTGATTCTGAACAACAGATTCTGAACAACAGATTCTGAACAACTGATTCTGAACAACTGATTCTGAACAACTGATTCTGAACAACAGATTATGAACAACAGATTCTGAACAACTGATTCTGAAAAACTGATTCTGAACCACTGATTCTGAACAACAGATTCTGAACAACTGATTCTGAACCACTGATTCTGAACAACTGATTCTGACCAACTGATTCTGAACAACTGATTTTGAACCACTGATTCTGACCAACTGATTCTGAACAACAGATTCTGAACAACAGATTCTGAACAACTGATTCTGAACAACTGATTCTGAACAACTGATTCTGACCAACAGATTCTGAACAACAGATTCTGAACAACTTCAGAACTCCAGAAGATATTGGACAACTCTTCGCGTAGAGATTCAATAAATGCGCCCCAGAAGGTGACTCCTTGAGTCATTGGGAGAAGAAGTTTTCTTTGTAAATGAAGTGTCCTCAACTTAAGAGATTCTGATGGCAACATCATATAAGAAGTCTTTTTTTTTTGGAACGTCCTCAAAATATTCTGGTCGTCCAGCAATACAATAACACTATATGAAGACATTAGAAGCATTATGTTTCAGATAATCAAAAATTATTTTCTTGTGAGAAATCATCTGGGTGAGTATACCATGTCAAGAAAATCATGAAACAAGAAATGTGATTTAAACAATAGAATAGATTGTTGTGTTGAGAACTGGGTCGAAATATAGACGCGTAAAATACATTTTGCTTCGGAACTGTCTAAGTTTGTGAGGTATGAAATGTTAATCTGATGTAAGTTTATGAAGTTTGCAAAGTTACTGCATGCTGCATGCAAGAAAACCAACAAGTTCCTACGCTTAACTGTAAACTTAGAAATTTCATTAAGATAGACAAGACTGGCTGCCGAAAGGTCAAGTTCCATTCCAATTTTCATTTCAACTGAAGATGATTACTGCAACCTTTGTAATATATATATATATATATATATATATATATATATATATATATATATATATATATATATATATATACTAAATGATTTTTAAAATGTTTTTTTTTGTATAAATGTATTTATTCATGAGAATAATACAGTGTGCATCTGTATGTTCATGATATCTAAGACTTCCCAGTTTAGTCAGTAAGACAACCTCCCGGCACTCAATTGGTTGTGAGTTCAAATCATGGTAGAGGAACGTGAATTTACACCTCGATGCAGAAATAATTGCGGTTTTCATTTTAGATTTTAATGCCTTTTTAAATAAATCATTATTTGAATAGATCATTATCTTCATGTATAATTTTGAAGTTTGAATCTGGCAGTATTTATTCAAAATAAACCTTCCCTTTTCACTATTTATTCTGGTTTATTTGAGTTTATCAAAGGTGAAAAAAGCGAATTTTAGGTATTTAGTTGCAGGAGTCCAGAATGAGACCTAAAGCAGCGGAAAATGCTGACAATATAGACCAAGCATTTTGCCAGGGGACAGTTTACGAACATACAGCTTAATATTAGTTCCACAAATTTCAAAACGGCAACAAGAGCCAAAAAAAAAAAAAATCATCTCGAGAGGTTTCATAGGAACTAAAAGTTGACCATTGAACAGTTGTTCGACCTTTGAACCAAACTGGAAGAGCAAAAATGCCCAACACGTGAATGAGGCAGAATGAAAAACGAAAAAAAAATCTCCAGCAGAAACTGAACGAATCAGGCTACGAAACTCCACCTCAGCCAGTTTATTCAAAGAACCTCTCTCCGATTGAATACCACATTTTCAAGCATTTTGACCACATCCTAAAACCAAGCAGCAGCAGCTCAAAACGCCCAAAAGTTTCGTTGGTTCAAGGATCTCAAAATTTCGTGCATCTGGAATAAATGGATGTTTTTTTAGTTGATGAAATGTGTACATTCCTAAGGTTCTTATTTTGATGAATAGTTTTGATTCTATGTTCTTATTTCGATGAATAACTTTGATTCTGTGTTCTTATTTCGATGAATAACTTTGATTCTGTGTTCTTATTTCGATGAATAACTTTGATTCTGTGTTCTTATTTCGATGAATAACTTTGATTCTATGTTCTTATTTCGATGAATAACTTTGATTCTATGTTCTTATTTCGATGAATAACTTTGATTCTATGTTCTTATTTCGATGAATAACTTTGATTCTATGTTCTTATTTCGATGAATAACTTTGATTCTATGTTCTTATTTCGATGAATAACTTTGATTCTATGTTCTTATTTCGATGAATAACTTTGATTCTATGTTCTTATTTCGATGAATAACTTTGATTCTATGTTCTTATTTCGATGAATAACTTTGATTCTATGTTCTTATTTCGATGAATAACTTTGATTCTATGTTCTTATTTCCATGAATAACTTTGATTCTATGTTCTTATTTCGATGAATAACTTTGATTCTATGTTCTTATTTCGATGAATAACTTTGATTCTATGTTCTTATTTCGATGAATAACTTTGATTCTATGTTCTTATTTCGATGAATAACTTTGATTCTATGTTCTTATTTCGATGAATAACTTTGATTCTATGTTCTTATTTCGATGAATAACTTTGATTCTATGTTCTTATTTCGATGAATAACTTTGATTCTATGTTCTTATTTCGATGAATAACTTTGATTCTATGTTCTTATTTCGATGAATAACTTTGATTCTGTGTTCTTATTTCGATGAATAACTTTGATTCTATGTTCTTATTTCGATGAATAACTTTGATTCTGTGTTCTTATTTCGATGAATAACTTTGATTCTATGTTCTTATTTCGATGAATAACTTTGATTCTATGTTCTTATTTCGATGAATAACTTTGATTCTATGTTCTTATTTCGATGAATAACTTTGATTCTATGTTCTTATTTCGATGAATAACTTTGATTCTGTGTTCTTATTTCGATGAATAACTTTGATTCTATGTTCTTATTTCGATGAATAACTTTGATTCTATGTTCTTATTTCGATGAATAACTTTGATTCTATGTTCTTATTTCGATGAATAACTTTGATTCTATGTTCTTATTTCGATGAATAACTTTGATTCTATGTTCTTATTTCGATGAATAACTTTGATTCTATGTTCTTATTTCGATGAATAACTTTGATTCTATGTTCTTATTTCGATGAATAACTTTGATTCTATGTTCTTATTTCGATGAATAACTTTGATTCTGTGTTCTTATTTCGATGAATAACTTTGATTCTATGTTCTTATTTCGATGAATAACTTTGATTCTATGTTCTTATTTCGATGAATAACTTTGATTCTATGTTCTTATTTCGATGAATAACTTTGATTCTATGTTCTTATTTCGATGAATAACTTTGATTCTATGTTCTTATTTCGATGAATAACTTTGATTCTATGTTCTTATTTCGATGAATAACTTTGATTCTGTGTTCTTATTTCGATGAATAACTTTGATTCTATGTTCTTATTTCGATGAATAACTTTGATTCTGTGTTCTTATTTCGATGAATAACTTTGATTCTATGTTCTTATTTCGATGAATAACTTTGATTCTGTGTTCTTATTTCGATGAATAACTTTGATTCTATGTTCTTATTTCGATGAATAACTTTGATTCTATGTTCTTATTTCGATGAATAACTTTGATTCTATGTTCTTATTTCGATGAATAACTTTGATTCTATGTTCTTATTTCGATGAATAACTTTGATTCTGTGTTCTTATTTCGATGAATAACTTTGATTCTATGTTCTTATTTCGATGAATAACTTTGATTCTGTGTTCTTATTTCGATGAATAACTTTGATTCTATGTTCTTATTTCGATGAATAACTTTGATTCTATGTTCTTATTTCGATGAATAACTTTGATTCTATGTTCTTATTTCGATGAATAACTTTGATTCTATGTTCTTATTTCGATGAATAACTTTGATTCTGTGTTCTTATTTCGATGAATAACTTTGATTCTATGTTCTTATTTCGATGAATAACTTTGATTCTATGTTCTTATTTCGATGAATAACTTTGATTCTATGTTCTTATTTCGATGAATAACTTTGATTCTATGTTCTTATTTCGATGAATAACTTTGATTCTATGTTCTTATTTCGATGAATAACTTTGATTCTATGTTCTTATTTCGATGAATAACTTTGATTCTATGTTCTTATTTCGATGAATAACTTTGATTCTGTGTTCTTATTTCGATGAATAACTTTGATTCTATGTTCTTATTTCGATGAATAACTTTGATTCTATGTTCTTATTTCGATGAATAACTTTGATTCTATGTTCTTATTTCGATGAATAACTTTGATTCTATGTTCTTATTTCGATGAATAACTTTGATTCTATGTTCTTATTTCGATGAATAACTTTGATTCTATGTTCTTATTTCGATGAATAACTTTGATTCTATGTTCTTATTTCGATGAATAACTTTGATTCTATGTTCTTATTTCGATGAATAACTTTGATTCTATGTTCTTATTTCGATGAATAACTTTGATTCTATGTTCTTATTTCGATGAATAACTTTGATTCTATGTTCTTATTTCGATGAATAACTTTGATTCTGTGTTCTTATTTCGATGAATAACTTTGATTCTGTGTTCTTATTTCGATGAATAACTTTGATTCTATGTTCTTATTTCGATGAATAACTTTGATTCTGTGTTCTTATTTCGATGAATAACTTTGATTCTATGTTCTTATTTCGATGAATAACTTTGATTCTGTGTTCTTATTTCGATGAATAACTTTGATTCTGTGTTCTTATTTCGATGAATAACTTTGATTCTGTGTTCTTATTTCGATGAATAACTTTGATTCTATGTTCTTATTTCGATGAATAACTTTGATTCTATGTTCTTATTTCGATGAATAACTTTGATTCTATGTTCTTATTTCGATGAATAACTTTGATTCTATGTTCTTATTTCGATGAATAACTTTGATTCTGTGTTCTTATTTCGATGAATAACTTTGATTCTATGTTCTTATTTCGATGAATAACTTTGATTCTGTGTTCTTATTTCGAAAAAAACTATTAGTTTGAATATACAGCTCCAAAATTGATGGTGGAAAATGCACTCATTTTTGCATCGACCGAATAGAAAGAAAATGAATTTCGCTTCAAAAAGTTTTTTTTAATCGATATAATAAATCTCTTTGTGTTCCTTTACTATTTCCTGTCATTCCTCATCAAATGTAGGAAAGCAAACCTAACCCAGTCTTCAACAATATCCTCACCACACCTACAGATCTTTTTTCATATTTACTCTGGATTTCTTCTCTGTTTTATTCTTCTTTTCCTAATTAATTCATCATTCTCTTTTTCCCTCCTTTATTCCTTTTTGAAAACGTTCTTATTGCTACCTTTTCTCTTATCTTCACATCCTTTTAGCTTTATTTTCTTCTTCTGTTGCAATCCTTCAGGGATTGTAGCCGTGGCTTCCGGGGAGATTTAACAGAATTATGGCAAAGTGGTTTCTTCAGTTCTCTGAGTCGAGTTGATGGGTTTCATGGCTACAAAGTTACCCGTGAGTAGGAAAACACTCATATCTATCTCAAATAAACAAAACGTTGGCTCAGTATATATATATATATATATATATATATATATATATATATATATATATATATATATATTAGGTGCTACTTAAAAGTTTAGGAAACGTAAGGCGCGTAATGGCTTCCTTCGAGGAAAGAAAAGAATGATATAAAATGAAGTTAATAATTCATTTTCAGGAGCAGTAATTGAAAGAGAAACCAGAAGTATCCAACAAGACACTGTAAACACCGTATAACTTGACAGATTAGCAGATTGATGAATCTATTGAAAAATCCCAACGTTTTTGGTAGCAGCTCGTATACGTATTAATGATAAGATGTATTTATCAAAGGATGTTATGATTAATGCCGAAGAACGATTGAAAACCACGAATAAGAAATGACCACGTAGGATCGAGTGGGATCTATTGAGAGTGAACCTGAGTGATCTTTCTTTTAAATTGGAATTAAAGGATAAAATTTGACTTTCTTTTCATTTCCTTGAAATCACGACCAGAAATATTTCCATGTATGAAAATATTAATAATCGATCCTTTCATCTGCTTGTGTTTCAGCTGCAGATATTTTTACCACGGACGTTTCGGTCTCGTTTCATTTTTAACGACGAAAATGACAATTAATTAGATTGATCTACATTATAATATTATTACAGATTCAAATGTCAGATCGGAATCATGGTCCGTTTTGTTGTGATGATTAACAAGGGCATTGGGACAGTCATCCAACCTTGGTGCTTTCCAATGATGGTAGATGTGTTTTTAGAGGTCAGGAAGTTTCGCCAATATACTTCCCGAGACAATCCTTGCAAGACACATCGTAAATTCCAGCCTCAGATGTATCATTCTTGTGTGGCCTCTTAATTATAGTTTTAATCAGTTTAGTAGCTGTAGTCCATATTTGCCAAACAAAAAAATTCCATTGAATCTGCATTATTATTAGACTGCTAAGCAAAAGCCAGGATTTTTCAATATATACTCCCACCTATCCAAATCAAATAAGAAACAATTCATTTTGCCTTTGAGACCAAAACAGAGCGGAAAAATCTATGGTCGAAATATCAACGGCCGAAACGTCCTCAGCCAAAAATTCCAACAATCTGTTTTCCCTAATAAATAAACGACAAGTCAGATTGTTGTACGTAATGGTCTCTACAGATACCTCTTCATTCTTAACATAAAAGTAAAAGGTTTAACCAACTCTTAGTTTGGGATTACTTTGAGAATTATCATATTACTAGCACATATACCCGTAAAAAATGACGGGTTGATTTATGCATTGGCACTAAGGAGCAAAAAGCTAATGATCAGACTTTTAGTCTTAAGACAAAATGTCAAGTAAGAAAAATCACCTCTGATATCGTGCGGTACGAGAAAAAAGCCATAGAAAGAAACTCGTTTTATTGAAAATATAACTTATCAATTTACAAATAAACTTACGCACTCTTTTTTCAATTTTATTTCAGTTTCAAAAGATCAGCATTTCTGTGACTTCGTTGTTATAGCAACAGCCCTGTTAAATGATCTCTTAAGGACCAGTTTCAGGTTATAAGAGGACTCTGATCAAACAGACAATCTTGCAACCAAGCAAACATACTAATTTGCACATGTGTATAGATATCATTGATGACCTTAGTGACCGAGAGAAAATAGGAGAGAGTTATTTGGATAAATGAGGAAGTGGTAAGGCGATTTTGTTGTAAGGGGATGGATCAGCTCTTGGAGATACATATATATACTGAGAAAGAACGTCTCAGTGCCTTTTTTGAAGACTGCACCAATCTTTCTTCCGGTTGCTTGGAGACCATCTTAAAAATGTTAGTTGAATAAATCAACATCAATTTGGAAAATTCTAAAGATATTACCTCGACCGCAGGGTCATTATCAAAGATACAGGAAAGGGGCGAGCTCAATACGACTCACACCTTTTTCATCTAACCAGAAACATTAAAAACGACAGCCATTTCCGCTTCAAATTCAGGTTTTTTCCAATGGCAATTTTGACGAAGACTTGAAATACTTTTAGATAGTCTTGTGAAAACACTTAATATACGAAGCTTTATAAGAGCACAAAGCAATGTCTTGAAGGGAATGCAAGAGAAAGCGAGACAGCAAATGAAAGGGGGAAAACTAAGGAGGAACAGAGAGAAAGAGAGTAGTATGAGAGAAAAGTTGGGAGAAAAAGATATTTTTTAAGAAAAAAAGGGAAAGACAAAATACAAGACAATCACGATCGCATCTAAAAGGTACTTGTCTACTTTAAAGTGCTTGACGAGATATATTGCAAAAATATTTCGCGCGAAATTATTTTGTTCTTATTGCGGCTGACGAAATTTTGAATATGAAGGGCAAACTAAATTTTCGGTGAGTTTGACCGTGATAAAATTACCTGGATACCTAATTTCAAGTGTCTCCTGGGAAATAGTCACTTGCCTGTTGTTGGCACACTTTCTCACATCGAGCATTCCTTATGATAAATAGGGTCTGAGAACATGCAAATTGTTTTCCTCATATAAATGAATTGTTTCTTCATTTCGACTTACGAAAGGTTTCATAGTAATTGTAACCTACTTTCGATCAGCGGTTGAAGGAAGCTGAATGTGAAAAGAAGACAAAAATAATATTTGGTTCATTTTCAGGAAGTGTTTTTTTATGTGAAAGACTCTGTCAGGTAAAGTTTTGATGATTCAAGCACGAATTAAAATGGGCCCAAAAAAGTGTGGTCAACCCCCTCTCTTTCATTTCACTTGAGACACAAATTAGCGAAAGGGTTAGGTTGACTGGAAATATATATGTTCGTATGCACAATTTATCCAAAGAGAAGCAAAGAGATATTTTACCAAAGTACCAGGATATTATCTTCCGATACGATAGTCGGGCGTTCTAACCATTGTTCTCCATACGTTCTCAGTGAATTCCAATCAGATTTTGTGGAAGGGTGCAAAATAGACAACAGAAGAAGTGGATGCATTCTAGAAAGGATCCATCCACAATTACCTCCCCGACAGCGTAATTATATGCCCAAACTACATCATATCGCTAGAATTTCTTATTTATCTACACGATACCCCTAAAAGCTCAATGAATTTTGATGATATTCTATGGAGGGTGGATAATGATAATGGCATTGGTAGAGATATCCTGCTTTACAGAAATCAATTAAAATTATAACAGATCTCTTCAAATAACTGTATTTGGGCAAAATTTTCATCATCATCAGTCTTTCAACGTCTGTCATTGGACATAGACCTTCCCTGGGATTCGCGACACTTCTCTATCATTGGTGTCGCAGAGCCAGTACTTTCTGAAATTGTCTAGCTCGTCTCTCCATCTAATATTCTGCCGGCTTCGGTTGCACATGTGATCTCAGGGAATCTATGTCATGAGTCGCAATGTCCACCATTCTTGCAACATGGCCAGCCCACTGCCATTTGAGAGTTTTAATGGATTCTATGATGTCTCAGACTCTTTCTTTTCCCGGATGCACTGTGCTGTCTTGTGGTCTCTCCATAATTCCAACATAATTCTTTGCACGTTGCATAGTTCTCAATTTGCAGATCTGTCTCTTGGTTAAGTTCCATGTTTCAGCTCCATAAGTGACTATTGGGAGGATGCATTGGTTATACACCCTTCTCTTTAGGATTAATGGGATCTTATTATTTTTGAAGGTTGATCTTGCTCTACCAAAGGCTTGTCATCCTAGTGTGATTCTTCACTTGATTTCTTTTGAGGTTCTCATGGAGATTCGTTGTCTTTGGTAGATGTAGTGATCTACTTTCTTCAGTTCTGTGTCTTTGATTTTGATCTTTGAATTTTTTTTCTATGTCTGATGTGGTTGTTGGACATGATCTTCGTCTTACTGAATTTCATGTGTAGGCCGACTTTCTTGCTCGCTTCATTTACTTCGTTTATCATCTGTTGGAGGTCATGCAGGTTCTCTGCGAAAAGGGCAATGTCGTCTGCAAATCTGAGGTTGCTCAGGTACTCGCCGTCTATTCTAATCCCTTTACTCTCCCAGTCTAGTCTTCTGAAGATCGTCTCGAGGCAGGCTGTGAAGAGTTTGGGTGAGCTGGTATCACCTTTTCTTACTCCTTTCTGGAGCTGAAAGGGGTCCAAGTCTTTATGTAGCCTGATAAAGGAGATGCTGTGATTGTATATATGTTTCAGCACTTTGACATATACTGGATCTACACCTTGTAGAGTGATGGCCTCCATGACCTTAGGGATTTCCACTGAGTCAAAGGCCTTTTTGAAGTCGATAAATGTACAGCAAGTGGAAGATTATATTCTGCCGCTTTTTCTTTCGGCTGATTTATCGATTGCAGGTGGTCCATGGTTGAGTAGCTTCTTTTAAAGCCAGCTTGCTCTCGTGGTTGGTTTTCATCAAGTGTTTTTGTGATTTGGTTGGTGATGATTTTTGTGAAAAGTTTGTATACGCAGTTGAGTAGGCTTACAGGCCCGTAGTTGTTGAGGTCTTCCAGGTTTCCTTTTTTTATATAAAATTATCATAATTGTAGTGTTCCAATCATCTGGGACTTTACTGTGTTTTAGACACAAGTTGAAGAGGACGGCAAGTTACCTAGTGATGATTTTAAGGGACCCAATAGGAAATGAATTTGGAAAAGCCCCAATCAAGAAACAAAGAGCGAAATAGACTACATCCTAACGGATAAAAGCGATATCGTCAAGGACATCCAAGTTCTGAATTAAGTCAATGTAAGCAGCGACCACAGAATGGTACGATGTAAAATACAAGTAAACACCAACAAAGAATGCAGGAAAATGTTCCACACAAAACTGCAATCTCTAAACATACCAAAAGAGCACGCTCGATCTTTCAAGCTCGAACTGAAAAACAGATTCATAATTCTTACTGAACAAAACGACATCAACATCAATGAACTGTACAACAAAATAACAGAATCTGTGATAGTAGTCGCCACAATATTCAAATCAATGAGTAAACAATCCATTACTAAAATCTCAGATGAAACCAAAAATCTCATGGAAAAACGCAGAAACCTCAAGCTACCGACAACAAGAGAGAAAATTGAAGAAGCTGAACTAAATAAATTGATCAAGAAAAAACAAAGGGAAGACAGAAGGAAAAACAAGACGGCAGTGATCGATTCGACTCTTGAAAAAAGTCGGGGCTTCAAAGCTATGAATAAAGGCCTCAACTCAGGACGAAAACAAATAACCAGCATACTCGTGGAAAATGGAACCCTTATTATAGACAGAGACAGGATAGTCGAACATGCCAAAGAATTTTACCAAAAATTCTAATCGTCCAAACAGGGACTACAAAACAATAAACAGGATACGCAACACGTGAGCAATCAACTCGAGAACTTCCTAGAAGTAACCCAGAGAGAGAAGTGAAACAAGCCATCAAACAGATGAAGAAAGAAAAGGCCCCTGGACCAGATATCACCACCATTGACCTACTCCGAAAGGGCAAAATTTAAAAAATGTATTATTTCTTTGGGCGTCATTCAAATCGGAAATGTATTTAATGTGTGCAAAAGTTTCTATGGAGCCTTTTTTTTCCGAAGAAGTCGTTTCAGTCAGTTTCTTCTTTCAATTCATAACATCTTCCTTTACCCTGGGAATTTGTCAGTTCCCACAATTCACTTCCACTCTTAATGTACAAGTTATCAATTATTGTCAATGCTTTCCTGTTTTTTGTTATGATACAGTTGAGCAAAAGTAATTTTAATTTTTGAAGTGAATAAAGTTGCTCAATAAAAATTTTCTGAATTAAGTTTTTGGCTTCAGTCAAATGTCAGAAAGTGTTACCCGACAGATCTTTTCAAATAACTGTACTTAGGCATAAATTTCAAAAAATTATATCACCCTATGTTTGACCTTAATTTCATTCAGAAGTTTTCAATTTTTATTCCAATATTCTAAAAGATTAGATAATGATAATTTTCGCAAGTAATTGTTTCTGCTCTCGTAACAGCTTCGTTTCCTCCGTAAATTCGTCAATTTCAGAACATTTATTTTCAAGTCTTTTTTGGGGGGTGGATATTTACAAAGTTACAACAATGCTAAAGTGGGTCATTATGTTCCATCCGTCATACGGAGGTGCACTTTCGAAGTATTCAGTTACTTCGATTAGTTCCTTTCGCTACTTCCTTATTTGTAAAAAATAAAATATCAGGACATCCTTCATTTTGTCGATACAACAATTCTAACCAGAATCTTTCTATATATGTATAATTATATCTATATAAGTGTGTGTGTGTGTGTATATATATATGTTTTTCATATCTGTTTTTATTTTTTAATCTTGCGTGTTAGGTCTCCAGAGTTTTTAAGGTGTGTGGGGTTGATTGTGCCCTGAACAACATTTTAAAACAAACAAACAAACAAACAAACAAAACTCTCATTGACAAAGAAATATACAAGTTCTACAAATCTCTCAGGAAATTTTACGATGCAAAAAAAAACAAAACATAGGCCCAACTCATAGAATACCACCCAATATTACCCAGACTTTATACCTTACCCGAAACCCACAAATGAAACACCCCTTTACGTCATTTTAGGAATAGGCATAAGATAGCTAGAACATTTGCAAAATTCCCAACCCCATTACTAAGTATCCAGAGTTTTTAAGGTCTTTAGGGTTAATTGTGCCCAGTAATGGTGTTAGAATGGGGTCGAGAAAAACGTCGAGATCTCTCAAAAAAAGAACATATGAACACAAGAGAGCCTAAAAATTGGATGAAAGACAAACGACCTGGTCGGACAAAGAAGACACACGGCTACAAATTTCAAAATTCTCTAAGCCTATCTCACCAAAAATATACATGACTTCTAGACACGCAGATGTATCAAAGCTGCCCTTATATCACAATACGATGCCATAACACAAAGGTATAGACATTTCCAGATTGCAAACCCTCTAAATGCATTGATTTTGGAATATGTATTAGCATACAAAGGATTAGCTAACACCAAGCAGACCATTTAAAAAGTAGTATAAGAACACACATACCACCCCGTTAGGAAAAGAGAAAGAAATCTCAAAATGATTAAAAAAACACACCCTACTTTCATCTTGCCCCACATATGCCAGCACCTATTCATTAAATGCTAGACACCTCCGTTCCATTGAAAAAAGTTCCTGAAAACTGATCATTCTCATCCTGACTCCTACTCACAACGCATCTTCTCTAACAAGCCCGATACTCACACATATCAGACACATCAAACCCTTCTCATTTCAGACCAAACTTGACTCTCACCTACACAGATAAAAACACCCCCTTGTCACTAAACATTAAAAAGACAGAGATATTCCCATTTCTTTCCTCAATCTCAAACATGTAAACAGCATAGTTTTCTCTGCAAGTTTCTCTTGTAAATATGAATAGCAACCATCGAAATGCATCGAAACATACCCATGTGATGAAGAAAATTTTTGAGATGTTGCACCTGCTTTTCTCTTAATTATTTTTCTATTCACCTTCCAATTGTCATCCCCATCAACTTATATATATATATATATATATATATATATATATAGAGAGAGAGAGAGAGAGAGGAAGAGGGATAGAAGATTGATAGAATAAGCATTTAAAAAGAAAACTGTGATGATAATAAATTCAATCTGTACGTTTGTGTTGAACGTCACAATCTGCGTGTACGTAAACTGAAAAAGCGTTCAAGTGAGAACAAAGAAACGGTATTTTGCTTCCATTCTATTTAATTAGAAACAGTCAATCAAAACAAAAAAATCCTTCAGTTTTTCATTGGTCTACATGTTCAGGCCACCCCAATGGAGTTAGAGGGCTGAAAATTTAAACATTCACTACTTATGTCTACCAAAAACATATTTCAAGTTTTTGAAAAATCACCCCAAATGACTTTTAGTGGGTGTTCAATTTACAGTATAAGTCTCTGCTAAATTGATCACTTGTTGGTGCCCGCCTATTTTTCGGAATCCAAACCTCTTGTCCAAACAAAAGGTGAGATAAGTAACTCATTCATTTATCACCCTTTTCTAATTATTTATTGATCACTCCAAAGAGTCATGCTGCCATAAGATGTTGGTCAAATGACGATTTCTACTGAGTGATTAACCAGACCTGCTTTTTAGAACTTTTGTATTATTTTTTAGTGTGTACTTCTGACGGGTAAAATCTGTAATGAGATAAGCGGCCATAAAAGGAAGAAGAGAAACCGATCGTCACCCCTCGACACCACATACCCACCGCGCATCAGCCCGACCCTCATAAGAACATCCTCCTACCCTCCACCACCCTTCAGAGGCCCTTTATCTCCTCCACACTTGAAACTTCTACCACCTCCTCTTATCTCAGCCCCCCAAAAAAACTCTCTGATATCCTTGCGACTCTTCGGCGTCCGATAGAATGAACATTGAAGATACTCATTATTTTCTCCGTTTCTCAAGTTTGTTTACACACGCGCACGCGCGTGCACACACACAGACACACGTGTATATGTTTGTACGAGTGTGTGTGTGTAGTTTTAGGGAAATCTTGGAAATGTCTGAAGTTTATTCAGGTTTTTATTGCCTTAATGATAAGTCAACTGTGTGACATCGTTTGCAGTCATGGAAATCGGTTGAACATGAAATTATGCAAATGATCATTGGTCAGCGGTTGACTTTCTCTTCACAAGATAGTCACCAGCGATGAATCAGATTCATTCCGAGCATCGAAGATCATTGCAAGATCCAGGACATCTTTCAACTAAACGGAGGTTTTTGTAGAATTCCTGGGCGTGCAAGTCAATCCAGTTCTTGTCTGATGTTAGGTCTTCAAGCACATTTGATATCTGTCCCCTTCCTGCATTAGGAGTTTTGTCAATAACTTTAGAGCTCTACCCTCTTCGAGAATTACTTCAAAAACGACCTTAAATATTGTCTTTTTTTCTTCTGATTCATAGGTATTCTTGCTCTTTCATTGTTGACTCTGATGTTCATAAAACTAGCTCGTCGCACTAATTTCTCCCGTTTTAACAAATCCTTTCATTTCATTCTTCGGCCTATTTTAGATACATTTCAACAGAGATGAAACTAACTTCAATACCAGGTTTTAGTGACAGTTAAATAGCGTCATGAAACCATATGCGATTCACCTATCTAACACACTGATGCAGTAAATATGTGCCTATCTAGACACGAAGAGCAGTGACAGTTTTGGTCTTATGTTTCGATGTTATTTTGTATTCGGTAGACAAACAGATCAGTGTGGTTTCGGTGGAATTCCAGTGTTTCTAGATTGTATTTCCTCGGCTTCACTGTGTATGAGAGGTCTTTAATTTTAGTAGTTCTTCTTTGGACTCTGTTGCATCAATGTTGTATCTCGAGTGAGGTGACCAGATGTGTAATGCAAACTCCAGGCATGGGCGGATAATAGCTTTATAGAGGAGCGAAAGGTTTTCTTTATCTATGTATTTAAAGGTATGTAGTATACAGCCAAGCAATCCGTCGTTGGATAAGTGTTATAAAATTAGGGCAATGGTTTACATGTACCCCTAAGTCTCATTCTACTTCGGTCTTCTCCAGTGCATCATCTTTTCTCATTTCATAGTTTTGTCGTTGATTGGTTTTAATCAGAGGCATGACTTTCTTCTTATTTGAATTGATTGTCATATGCATGTCATTTGCCCAGCTTGATAAAATGTTGAGATCTTCTTGAAGTTGCAGGGTTGAATCATCAGACACCAACGGACAGGATTTTTCGTATCATCTGCAAACATGGTTATGTAAGATCTTACTTTACCTGGCAGGTCATTTACGAATAGCAAAGACGGTATTAGTCCTATTATGGAGCCCATAGAGATGCTACTTATAACCGATGACCATGATGACTCTTCTTCGTTAACTTGAAGCCTATGTCTTCTGTCTGTAACGGAATATTCTTTTCACTGCAGCACTTGTCCAGTTATACCCAAACTTTCCGCTAGTTTGATTAATTCAAGTGTGACATAGTGCCAGACACCTTCTAATGGTCGAGGTATTGGAAGTCAACTGAAATACATCAAGGCTTCTGACCAAATGCTTATACTTTTCCGTGTTGTAATTCCAAGCTGGTCTTTGCAGTTCATGTTGTCGAATTTTAAATGCTTTAAGCAACTTTTTCTTGATTTATTGTTGAATAGCACGATTTTTCGGCCATATCTTGCAAAAATGAGGGTTCTTTCATAAAAAGTAAGAATCCAAGTTTTGGTACAGGTTCTTATCAAAGACCTCGACCCCCCCACCAAAAAAAAAAAACTTGAATACTTATTCTTCACTTACAATTTTTGAAGGAACAGTGAATTCATTTTGATTTCTGGAGTTGAATTTTTCACAATGATTTCATCCTGTGACGAATTTTAGCATTCTCAGGACTCATCATCTATCGAATCCTATAACACTTTCTAAAAAATGATGCCCTCTTCTTTATGCTTACTGTATTTCATTATGTATAGCCTGCATTTCCCCATGAATTTTGAGCTAAAAAAACCCAGGTGAGTATTATTAACTGAAACATAATTGTTATACGTATTTGTACACACGGGATAATGCACATTTCATTCGAAATTGCTGCTCAATCAGGGTTGGGGGTGTCGGATTATCTACGAGAGCCGGTTATACATAGTGAAATAAAGCATTTTCAAATGTTTCTGTCTAGTTAGAGACAGGAAAAATCTGTTGGAGTTTTAGAGACAGAGGGAAAAAGCTAGAGAATGAGAGAGGTGGGGAGAAGAGGGGCAGGGGAAGACTGAGTAAGGGAGTGTGAAAGAGAAAGGGGGACAAAGAGAGAGAGAGAGAGAGAGAGAGAGAGAGAGAGAGAGTGGGGAGTGTTAAGAGAAGACTTGTTGATGCAGACTATATTGTTTTTGTCTATATAAAGTTCTCTGCAGCTGCTACGAGGGGTTAACGTAAAAAAGAGAAAATAAAAGTGATAGAAAAGCGAAAAATTCCAACTGACGGCGCAAAATCAAAATAAAATGTATGCGAAGGCACTTTTGACACTTTTCGAGAATTGTACAAATAATGACCCTATTCTGTCAGTAACATTTGCAGTAATTCTAATCGCCGACAATCCTTTTTCTTCCTGATTATCAATACACAAAACCCAGATTGAGTACCGTAATTTGCCTAATCTAATTGTTTTGCTTACTTTTGAAATGGCCATCAATTTTCATTTGGGACCAAACACTGATCCGTAACCGTATGGAAAGAAATAAAAATGATATTGAGGTAAGAAGCGTCGAGCTAAGGTCAAATCCTGTACCCAAAGAATCTGATTCTCATTTCAGTCTCAGATAGTTGTGTTCTGACTGATGGTGAGTGATGGGGGCTTGAATGAAGATTCGATTGACTGGTGTCATATCAGTTGTGTCTGGGGTATTGGATAAGAATCTGGCGTCAGTCAGCGAATGCTAAGTGCAGATAGCCGGCAAATACAAGATGATAAAAACTGTTGAACTTAATGCAGTGTTAACACTTAAAATTATTATGAATATCATGCGCATCCCTGGAGGGGCACATCTTCGAAACTTAGAGATCATTTGTTTGCTTTTTTAGTTGTTTTGTTAACTGTGGTAGGTGGCCAATTACTGGAAATCTTATCTCCGTCTTCTGTCGATATTTTGTAAAGGATGTGAATAAGCATTTTGTCTCTTGTCGAAGTGATAGAATTTGGAGACTTTAAAGCCTGTTGTTTATTTCGAAAACACCTCGCGTTAGCGAGAATATGAGGATAAATGTCAGTCAACAATTTCCGAGCATTTGGAAGAAGCAATTCGAGATAAAAGTGTCACCATTGGAAATCTAGTCTTTTACAAAGACCAAACGGTGACTTATCGTCCTGTCGAGTAGTGCACAATAAAACAATGCAGCTAATCCTACCCTGCTTGTTTGTCTGTACGACCGTGACTCTTTTTGGTTATTATTTATTTCTTCCCTGGTGTCTTTTCCCACCAATAAAACGCTGATTTATTTTTTGTAACATATTCTTGAGTTTTATTACTCCATTCCCTTTTTGATGTGTCACTGATTATAAAGTGGATAAAGAAGGTGAGGGGATAATCGCTGTCAATGGGGACAAATGCACAGTATCTTACACCAACAGAACGTAAATTCTCCCCATATTCTTCATCCTCCCTCCTCTACCCCCACAGAGCCTTGCATAGTAATAAACAAGGGTAAGAATGGAAGAGGATGCTTATGCTTGAATAGGAAGAGTAAAATGGACTCAACCTTCGCTATAACAGTCAATCTTTCCTTACCCTTGACAAGTCTGAAGCCTAACAATTAAAGTATTGTAATAGTATATCGCAGGGTTAGACTCGATAGCAGAGATAATCAATAATGATAACAATTCATTAGTTTCAATTGCCTTTAATGTTATCATAGTTGATATATGTACATTCCATTGGTAATAGATTATTTAAACAAAATTTTATGATTTAATTGCAACAATATACATGCCAGAGTAATCTCAGTTGTGAACACCTGAGGAATTTTCACTGGTTCAGCTTGTAAACATTATTCTACCGCAGTATTCATTTCTCCTTTTCTACTCGTCATAACCATGGCTACTTTCGACGAACTTTAGAATCTGCTTTCCCATACTGGTGGTAGTTCATGAGACCAAGGCGTCGGAGAGCTTCAAGTACAAAAAATAAAGAAT
The DNA here is from genome assembly GCA_963457665.1 of Thysanoteuthis rhombus. NCBI lineage: Eukaryota > Metazoa > Mollusca > Cephalopoda > Oegopsida > Thysanoteuthidae > Thysanoteuthis > Thysanoteuthis major. Next base: position 12,131,580 of record OY735232.1, on the reverse strand, counting down.
AAGCAAAATATCTGTAAGCAGCAGTGGCATGCATGACTAATAGGAGCACTGAGTCATGACTTTTTCATCAACTTCTGTTCTGCTCTACAAGGTCTCATAGAGTAGAGTAGAAGTAAACGAAATGACCTCCTTTGAGCGTGAGTAACATCGACATGTACGGCACCCAAAGCTGTGTGCAGACAACATTCATAGAAAATGTTCGGTTTTCAGAAAATCAGATATGAGATTGTGTTCCGGTATTTAGATTTCGAAATCGAAAATATTTTTCGTGAAAAGAAAGGCCGAAATTCTTCTGTAGTCAATTGTGCACCCTTCCACGAAATATCGGAATTTATAGAGAACTTTTGGAGATATCGTGCGGACAAACATGAAATTTGGCGATATTAAATGGGTAAGACACATAACTACGACTTGAGAGAGGTAACTGTGTATGGAAATCGCTCCGAAATTTAACCAGTTCTACCATAATCATCGACTCTCGACCCGTAAAATCATTGAAATTTATCGATAACTTTTAGTGTGGTTGGTCATGAGCGAATAGATACTAGGAAGAAAACTTGAAAATGTTTTTCAATAAAAGAACAAAAATAAACCTTCTCTTTTCAACCCAACTACCACCTGTGAGTACTTTCGGAGATATTGTGCAGACAGGCGAATCGACTGGCCATCAGACAAAGAAACAGACGAAGGTATCCAAAAACACGAACCTCGTTGAGAAAGGTCAATCAAATGACAATGTGATTATCAGTTCTTATGTTATCTATTCTTCCGCAAGATCTGATTGAGAATTTTCGGATCTTGCGGACAGGAGAATAATTTGGTTATATTATGTGACGCATAACTGCGATGTAGAGGAGCTAATTTTGAAAGGATCGACACAAATTGAATCAGTTCTGTATTCTATTGTCCATCCTTCCACAAAATGCCATAGAAATTCAATGAGAAATTTGGGGGATATTGTGCGGAAAACATGAAATTATGGCACCATTATGTGATTATGTAAGCCTGATGATGAGAGACTGGTGCATTCGATGGATCAGTTCTTTGAAACTGGTGAATGATCTCCTAAATGGTGAATGAAACATGAAAGTGAATGACTAAATTTACTGAGATATTCATGTTTCTAAAATTTAAAAAAAAAGTTATTTTTATCGTATAAATCTTCTCTAGTGACAAACAGAATGATTTTCCTGATTCGCTGTCTGTAACACTTACATTTGGGAGCAAAGGTTTTGCAGTAAGAAAAAAAAAACTTACCGACCATTTCAAACAATTGTCTCTTCCCTATAAACTGATTCAGTAGTTTCCATTAGATTCAAGAGCTCATTATTTCCACCGTGCGATTGTTTTGCAGGTTTTCCCTGCTATTTATATGGGAGCATTCCCAGGCCTTAAAATAGCCATAGCATAAAACTGATAGACACAGACTAAGCATCTTACAGGCTATTGGGCTTTCTTGATATCATAGGACATATCTCGTTAACAGATGCGCAAAATAGATCGAGAAAATATGGATGCTCACAGACACAGTTCAAAGCTATCGCAGTTTGAGTTTTTTTCCCGCAAAATCGAAGTGATGCTCAGCGAATTTTTTGTGAATCGGGAGATACTCGATTATGACTATGCGATGTTTTCCGAAATGATAGTAAAACGACAAACCTTAACGTAAAGAAAAAATGAAAGATAACCAAGTAAATATGGTTTGGTTGAGAGTAAAGAAACATATCTGTTGTAAAATCGATGTTATTCATCACTCTTGAGAATTGCCAGCGATCAAAATACGTTTGGTAATAACACAGAGCTTAAGTTTAATGGCAACGATGAATATAAAAAAACAAAGATTCTGCCCTCTCTATCAAAGGAAATATAGAAGAGCGAAAGGAAAGATGAAGAGACATATGAATGTTTATAGAGATAAAATTGGAATACTTTAAGATGAAACCATCTCAAAACGAAGTGATACATATATAACAGATAAAATCTGTTTTTATTCGTTTTCTGTTTGTTTTTTTACAAATTAAGAAAATATATGTATTATTTACTAGCGAGTATATATATATATATATATATATATATATATATATATATATAAAGATGCGTTTTAGTTAACGTACGTAAAAAAATTATGAAAAAATATTTTCTCTATGTAACAAAGTAGTATGAACTGACTAATTCTTTTGTTTCCATTTATTTAGTAGATTAAGTATCATGAATCATTATTATAATTTTTTGCTACTATTTTGCTTCATCTTAATCGCTGTTGATTTTTTTGATTGTAACTAAACTCAGGCTGAGTTCCCTTCAGCATAAATCAAAACTGTGGATTAGAATAAAGAATAAAGAATAAGTTCCAGGAGAGAGTCGGACTTACGAACCTGTGTACTGGAGGGTGGCATGCTTACCACTAAACTACTTAATGTCAAGCATCAGTCCATATCAAACCCTTGAACTCACCCCTATCCAGGATCTCCCCTATACTTAATTTGTTATTAATTAATAGCAAAAAATTACCAATAACGATTTCTAATACTTCATCTATTGAAATAAATAAGATTTGAATTGAACTGAACTAATAACAAACATGACGAGATCATGGTCAGGGACTGAATTTATAACCTGGTGGAACAATTTCCATACAAAATAAGAACTGACATCAAGGAAATTTAGAAAATCAAAAGAAATATACAAAGAAGATGACAAAACTTGATATATGTCTAAAATAAAAATATGTCATTGATTCATTGAAGAAATAGAATGATAAAGCATATACAACGTGGAAATTGAATAAGACGATAGAAAACGAATAAGTCGCATGAAGTGGTGGAGCCAAGAGAGGAAAGAACATTATTTTTAGAAAAAAGTAACCATTAAAAACATACAAATTGCTTGTTAAGTTGAAAACATCAACGAAACAATCAGCCAGAATGTAGCGGTATTCATTATAAAATTACACATACATACATACATACATACATACATACATACATACATCTATCTATCTATCTATCTATCTATCTATCTATATATATATATATATATATATATATATATATATATGCAGGCGTGTGCGTGTATGTGTGTGTGTATGTGGGTGTTTGAGGGTATAATTTCGGTAAATGTGAATTAGATAACATGGCATGTGAACACTTGAAGCCTCCAAGTATAAAAGCGCCGTTATACTTAAGTAGTGATTAAATTGTGTAGAATAAAAGAAATCTAACAAATACAAGACAAGTGTTGTTGATGTCGGATCTGTAAAAGTCGAATTGGATAAAATCTTAATATTTTCCACCCTTGGGTAGAACTGGAGGATGGCATAATCTCTTGATGAAAATAGCATTTTCCTTGACTATTTATTTTCTTGATTTTGAGGCAAGAAGATACACGTGGAGGGGGCGGGTCCAGAATTCTTAGGAGGGGGTGGGTCCAAACGGAATAATTCATTTTCACTAATGAATTCGTGAAAAAGGAAACAAAAAATAAATAAATAAATAAGAGAGTTGTTTGTGATCCGGCTTTTTTCGCTAACACTTGAGTCGTGACTTTTTAGTTCTACTACTGACACAATAGTTAAGTAAAAATAATGAATTATCAAAAGTAATTAGCACAGAATAAATTGATATTTTTTCATAAACATTGTCCTAAGACATCTCACATTAAATTTAAAAAAAAAATGTTTCTAAAGTTAATATATCATCACTTAGGATTATCTGTTTTTTTTCTTCAATTATGGAGATAAAGAAATTTTAGATTTCTCTATGTATATACTAAAATAAATAATCGTTTTATTCTTTCGTGCCTGATGTAAAAATCTTTAGTTTTCATGTTCTTTGCTGAACAGAAAATGAACTCGAAAAATGATTTAATACTTTTGATCTTATATCTTTTTAATGACAGATAAGATCAAACAAAGAAAAACCTCTGCTCGATATCTTGGTCAATGGCAATATGGAAGGTTTGCAGAAAAAGTTATTTTCACTTGTATAATACAGTCCTTCTTCGGGGAAAGTTATATTTGTTTTAAATAAATCACATGAAACAAAATTCCGACTAGAATATAACTATCCTTTTATTTATTTTTACTTATAAATCATAGTCATGTGACACCAGACTTTGCTGCAGCGTTGTAGCAACATGAGAATTAAACGTATAGATCTACGATAACCCAAAAAACTATACACGGTTCAATCGGCAATAATTTGATCGGATCGAAGTGTGACCCAAGTTTAGCTTAATGTCCCTTTTGTTTTATTCATTTGTGTTTAATGTCAGCGCAATGGAACTATAGCAGATGTATTTTACAATAACCCTGACAATTTGGATATTTTCCACACTGAAAGGTAGAGATGTACGTATTTTACTTTGCGAAGGAATGCTGTGGAAATGTGTCAAATGAGCTAAACCCCTGTTTTAGGGTTAATGTTCTTTGACACTTTCATATTAATGCATCTATTCTCTTCTTTTGAAAACCATATGATCTCTGAGAACAATGGTTCTCAAACTGAAAAACGTATTTGACTTATTATGCAGCACACCAATCGTAAAAATGAAATGAATTACATAAAAACTTTCAGTAGAAAATGAAGGAAACTTTCATTGGTGAACATTATCATCAAGTACTACAGTCGTCCCAATCTAGATCTGGATTTGCGCCTTTTACAGCAAACATCAGCCAATTGGTCGTATATATGCTGGTCTATCCGGTGCCCACATATACCGGTCTATCCGTCGCCTTCAGGGATAAATCGGAGGGAATCAAAGAAAAACATTTAGGAGAAAAAAGGGATGTAAAGAAAAAAGGAAAAGAAAAAACAAAACAGGTCTGGTTAGTCTCTCAATCGATACCAACACATGACTAATGTATCTTTGGCAACATGCCGTATAGGGGTGATCAATTCAAAACTGGAAAAAGGGGTGATCAACGAAAAAGTTACTTTCTCTCACCTTTTTTGGGCAGTGATCGCTAGAAATGTTTGAATTTTCAGAAACAGACGTGAACATTAGAAGACAAGCTAAAAAACAATTTTATAATACACTTACATTGTAAATTGATATCTCGAATAAAGATCTATTTTGAGGTGGGATTGAAAAAAAAAACAAAAAAGAAAACTTTTTTCTAGACACAATAAGGAGAAAATGATGATTTTTTCAGTCCTCTGGCCCCATTGGTACAGTCTGTACACGTGATACATACTTATCCAGCCAGCCAGATAAACTTGAAAACTGGAGAAACCAGTCTACGCTAACAGTTTTAGTTGACAGTTTCTAGAAAAATGGAGTCTGACTTTGGGGAAAAGGAGAAAAGAAAAGAAATCAACGGAAAAGTCTTGAAGAATGGTGCCAGTGGCATCACTAGGGTGGATGCTGGGTGCTGACCCCACAGGCTCATATCAATGACTATTTGTGTATCATTCATTTAGTGAACTCTCTCAGCTGTATGCGTTGGTGTTTCTTTGCTGCTCATGTTTTTATAGCCACAGATTTTTCTCAAAAGTCTTTTGCTACAATGTTTCAGTAATTGATATCCGAGAACCTTTTTTGTGAATGAAGTAATAATTAAAGAGAAATCAGGAAAGAAAAAATAAATAAAAATCAGGTTCCTGCTCAGTTACTAATAATGTAATTTAATATTGAATGGTTTCACAAAAGAATGTTCTTATTAATATACATACAATCTAATAAATATAACTTTAAAGAATTTAAAACAATATTTATTACGTATTAGGCTATGATAAAATTGATAAATAACTTACAGGTATTAATTATACTTATTTTAATTTTGAAGCTTAACCTTAAAATGACCATAATTCTGATATAGTTCTTAATCGTTTTTACTTCGAATTTTATAGTCTTCTTACTGAATTTACCCATTACTCCTATTAAACTATATGGATGTAAATACATTCAAGCTATGCGCATGATATTGTACTGAGAAGCGTATTTTTAATTTCGCTACTTGTCTATGTCACTACAATTGCCATTACATTCATTTACAGGAATTGCGATTTATGAGTTACATTAGTAAAAGGAGTACTAAAGATTCTGTTAGGTGTGGAGGCTTATGGGGTTGGTGTCATGAGTTACTGCACTGGGTGATACCAACACTAATGACACCATTGAATGACACTGAAAGCGAAGAAAATAACAGAGAGAAAAAACAAATGAGATCAAATAACGAAGTGATGGAATTAAGAAGGGAAAATCAAGGTACTTGCGATAGAAACATCTAAAATAGTTAAAGGAATTAATACTAGACACTCGAAGAGATTTTTCGCTTTGAATTGAAGAAACAAAACCAAAATGTTCAAAAGGATCTACCAATTGAACAAAGGAGAGAGCTTCTCACAGAAAACTCAATAATGCAGTGGATTATGACGCAAATATCCTAGGAATGAGTTAACGACTTTCCATTTCTATATTTCAGCTTAGTATGACGAAAACCGAATAGGCGTATACATACCATGAGAAGCTTTTATATGGTCATAAACACCGACACTTTCAGATTTTGGAATATGCTATTGAAAACTGAATATAAATATGAATATGAACTAAGGGTATTTCGACCTCGGCTTTTCTCGAAGGAATGAGAGTAAAATGACTTAATAAGACGAAGTTGAAACAATTCTTTTAGTTTAATGTTCTGATTTTCTTGTCATTAAACTGTTCATTGTTAAGTAAAATTTTGAACGTTGTAACTCATGTGACGTTTTTTTTCTGTACCAATAGAAATAGGAAGCCTTCTTTTGTCACTAATCGTTATATCACCGGAGTAAATATGCAAATTTCCTTTGCTTTCAGAGGGAGATGCTGCCATCTTCCAAAAGAAGAATAAACACAACGCACAACTAGTTATCAATGGACTGGCTACTTGCTGTCTCATCATCACCTCTGTGGTAGGAAACGGGTTGAAATATCTTTTTTGCTTTTTTGTCGAATAAAGGGAATATGTGAAAAAGCGAAAAGAACAAGTTAAAAAGAAAGATATAAAAAGGGAAAATGTCAAATGAAAGTGAAATAAAGAGAAGATCGACCCCCACCAATACCACCACCAAAAAAATAAAAAGAAAGAGAGAAAGACGGTTAGTTGTCTTATGCATTTCCAACCGGTTACGGAGGCCGGTATTCAAACCCAAATAAAAGCCAGGATTTTGAATACTGATTTTCAAGACAGGCAGTTCCTTCCTCGCCAGAAGATCGACGTAATGCAATTCTTTTCTCCTTATTTAACTTCATTTGCCATTGTGTCGTACTCAACCAAATTTATAGAATCACGAGAAAAAGATTGATTAGACGAAATACGGAAGATTTTGAGGAAAGAAAGATGGAATGAAAGATGAAAAGGGAGAAAATTAAGGAGGAAAATCCATGTGGAAACTGAGGTAGGTTTACTTATGGTCTTTTACCACACAAAACCAAATGTGAATCGTTTTGGGATCAAATTGAGCGGCTTCAGTACCAGAATATTCTAATAACTTAAAATCTGTGATCTGCCAAAGCTTGGTGGTAATAAGCATTAAAATATTGTTCCTATATATTGATGTCGCATCATATAATTTGTGAGTAATAGCAAAATTTTGCATCGGTAATAAATCTTCATTTTCGGAACGAAGTAACTTTGTTCAGTGCCAGATTTGCCCAATTTTGGTCTTGAAAAATACTAAATGGCGATCCGGAAACAGGGAAGAATGATTTCTGATGAAGAGAAAGAATGTGAAAGAAAAATGAAAATGAATGATCGAGAAGAGCTTATTAGATTAAAAAAATCATAAAAAATATAACAAAACAGGAGAAACGGGAATAGAAGATAAGAGAATAACGAATCTATCTATTTTGATACAAAACAATTCAGCCCCAGAGTAGCTGAATAGTCGAAATACACGATTTGGTCGTAAGCTTTAACAAAACTTATTCTATCCAACGATAGGAGACTTCATTTTATGTTCTGAAATTTAAGGCTTCTCTTTATTCCCCTTTGTTTGCTTAAATGCCTCAAAACGTACGCGTGTATGAATGTATGTAGGCACGTATGTATGTGCTTGTGAGTGTGTGTGAAATAAAGAGAAAGAAAACGTAATTCAATCTTGCAACCCATCTTCCAATGACTTGGCCTGATACTAAGCTAGGCTTAATGAATATCCTTACCTTCACAAATCGATTAGTTATATACCTTACCGGCTAAAAGCAAGGATTTCAAATGCTGACTTTCAAGGCAGGCGGACCTTTGTCGCGTAAAAGCGAGATGTAACACAATTTTCCCATCCGCATTGATTTGGTACCGGACTAGATAGAGCCTAATGAATCAGTTTATATTCCTTCTTCATTTTGCCTGAATTGATATTTAATAGGACTGGCTCTGTTGATTCTGTTCTTCTGGAAACTTTTCGCTTACCACGTATTCTTCCTGCGTATGGGCGTAGCTGAAGATTCGTTCCTAACCTAGGCATCGCACACCCCTGAGTGTCTACAAACGTATTACTGGATGTCCAAGGGCAGATCTTTCAAAAGGGAGTGACATGGCTAGAGATTTAATTAATTCAATTGTAATTCTGATAAAAGAAGAAAGCATTTTTGTTTTGCCATTTTTGAAGGAGGACCAAAGAGCAGACACAACAGACGGCGAAGCGAAGAGTGATAAAATCAAAATGTTCCCAAAGAAAATGTTCTCATTCATTCTACCTCAACCTGGTCAAATCTTCCATAAAACAGAAACATGATGAACACACTGAAATACAAGAATTTCACATATAAAGCCGAAATAACACACACGCACATACACCTGCAAATAAAAAGTGAATAAGATGATTTAGTTCCACGCAAAAAAAAAAAAAAAGTCATCTTTTTTTCACAAAGTTACGGAAATCCTAAAAGCGTTTTTGAAGGATCTTTGGTTCTTCGGCTGCAAAGTCTTCAAGAATTGTCTCTGGGAAAGTGATGATTTTATTTTATTTGGGAGTTAACATGGCTGAATATCAAACCCACATTTGACACTTCTTATTCTTCGTGTTTGATCAAGATTGAAGTGCAGCGGAAGTAAGGCAATGGATCACTAAAGCTTATGATAAGGATGCACTAGGTGCAAGCTCGTCTCTGGAATGCTTTACAAAGATTGAAAAAGGAGACTTTCAGTTCAAAGAACGAGGAAAACTGGTAAACTGGATGAAATTTTGGGTGAAATTTATTTTTTAAATCTTTTATATTAACTGAGATGACAAAAGGATCTCAGCCAACATATTACTATGAGCCACACATTTAATTTCAAAAAGCCCCATGTGGTTTGTGAGTCTCACTTCGGCCACCCCTGGTACAAAGCATGAAGGGGTTACCACGGGGATCCAGTCACCTTACAACTGATAACAGTACAAAGTAATCTCCTAATTTGACTAACAACAATTTATTCTTTACACGAAAGAGATTATCTTTATAAAATTTATTTCTTCTTATGTTCCTAAAACTACCCCCTTTGTCTGTTTTTTTCTTTGTATCTTTTATCTCTCAAACATCCGCTGAAATGTTGATCTAAAGAATACTAACGGCAGAAAATAACAAAGTTTCATTCAGTCGTAATTGCAAAGAAACTCCTAAACAACTTCGTTCTCTCACTGATGCTCTTTATTCAGGGCTTGCCCAAGGTACCAGCAACACGGGCAGTCGTCCAAGATGTCAACTATCGGAGGCGTCTTTCATGTGGATGAGACAGAAGTATTTTAGGAATACTAATGGAAAAATGGGAAATTTAATTAAAACAATTAAAATCAGTCAAAATCATAGATGAATAAGATTATACTATACTTCAAAAGGCGTCGAAATTTAAGTATCAATAAAAATCTCAAGTCTGGAGTTGATCTCAAACTCCAAAGCAAAGTCTGGAGTTGTTGTCATAGTTGAACACAAAGTTCACTGCATTTGGTCAAAATGTACGCCCTGGGATGATAGGGGCAGTGATTACATTTTATCCAAAGAGGCCAAGTCACCTTTGCATTTCCTCCGATTGGAAATTAATCGAGTCCATTTTCCCCACCTTGAGTCTCGTATCGGCTGTGTTATATTTCTGATATGTTCCGTAAGCGGTCAATCCTCAAAGTTTGTGTAACGATAGGAAAAAAAAGGAAGAAATAAACAAATACGCTAAATTCTTAGAGCAACAGCATTTTTCATCTTTTCGTTTCAGCAATCTTTTGTTTTTACTTTGAACACATAAATCAAAGGTCCTTGTTTAGCTACTACATCTTGTCTTAAAAATTATGGGCAAGCTATTTAGCAACTAGAATGACTTTCTGATAAGAATATGAACACGGATCATTATCCACTTATTTCTAATTCATCTGTTAAATCACTGTCCTACATTAATAAAATCACATTGTTATTTCTGGTTATTACATATTGTCGGGTAAAGCTCAGTTTTGGAAATCTCTATTACGTATTAAACCCAACGAACAGCACCTGTTATTTCCGCTCATCATTTTCCTTTTCCCTTCTTCCTTTCTGTCAAACTCCGGTACAAATTCTGGAGTTGTTGTGAAACTCTTGTGCCAATTCTGGATTTGACTTTGTCTTCCAACCGTAACAAAAAACAAGAGCAATCCCCAAACCGATATAAAATCCACTTTCCCCTGCTGTGATTTCAACATGTAACAAACCGAAAAATCTTCAATACTGCGTCAGTTATTTCCGCTCATATTTCGTATTTTTCGTTTTGTTTCTTTTATTTCCCTTCCTTTCTCCCTTTCTTTCTGTCACACTCAATTTCAAAGTCTTGAGTTGTTGACAAACTCCAGTCAAAATCTCACTCCTTGTGAATGCACTTAATTTGCTAGTGTATATTATCACATAGATCAAACATTAAACAGTGAAAATTTCAGATCAAATTTCAGTTAATACCTTTGCGTCAGGCTTTGGACTAATTCATCCAACCGTAACCTTTAATGAAACGTTTAGTTAACGTTTACTCAATCACTCTAATGATACAGTGACAAAGCAAATTATCCTCGTATTTTCTTATCTATATCTTATGCTAAATGTCTAAAGAGTTATAATCTTTTGTAAATATTTCTCAATCATCATCATCATCATCATCATCATCATCATCATCATCATCATCATCATCTTTTTAGCGTCCGTGAATTCGCTAGACCTTTTTATCACAGGCGTTGTAGGGCATAGACTTTCAGAACTTTTGGTCACACTATCTTATATTTTGCCGGCCACAGTTTCATATATGATCTCTGGGGAACCACATTGTGAGTTGTGATGTCTAACAGTTGTCTCACATTCTTGCAACGTGACCAGCCCATTGCCATTTGAATTTTCTGATGGACTTTATGATATCCCTGGCTCCCCCTTTTTTTCTTTAATATACTGCGATGTTTTATGATCCCTCCATGTGATGTTGAGCATGATTTTCTCATGTGGACGTTGCATGATTCTCACGTTGGGGGTCAATGTTTTGCTTCAGCTGACTATCGAGAGGATGTTTTTGATTGTAGACTCGTCTTTTTAAAACTAATGGGATTTTCCTGCTCCGCCGAAAGCTTGCCATCCTAGAATGATTCTTCGCTTGATTCTTCGCTTGATTTCTTCTTTCGAGGATTTCATAGAGATTTGTTGTCCTCGATAGATATAGTGGTTGGTCTATATTTTTTCAGGTCCGTATTTTCGATATGGATTTTTGTGTCTTTGTCCATAACATGTTTGTTGTACATGACCTTTGTTTTACTGATATTCATTTGCAGTCCAACAATCTCGCTCTTTTCGCTCAGTTCGTCTAGCATTCTTTATTTTTGAAACCAAATAACTTTGTTCAGTACCAAATTTACCCAATTTCGGTTTTGAGAAATACCAACTGGCGACCCTGGTGTGAAAGAAGCACGAAATGAGATACTGCTGCAGTAAAAGAGTAAAAATTAGTAGTTATGTGTGTATGTGTATATGTGTGTGTGTGCACGTGTGTGTCATAGAAGGGGCGTGTGTGGGCATATGTGATGTTTTTTTGTATCTTGTTAGGCTTTATAGTGGCTAGTCGCGCCAGGAAACCTTGTTTTTGGTGTGTACTCGATGACCCCTGTGGCGCCAATACAGGGCTAGAATAACCGGAAATATGAAAAGGATTACGTTTCTGCAGAACTCTGAAAGTTTGCTATGGACCAATTCACCTCTTCGCTTTGATTTTCACATCCATAAATGTACATATGCAAACACACACACACACACACACACACACACACATAAATATATATATATATATATATATATATATATATATATATATAGAGAGAGAGAGAGAGAGGGAGAGAGAGAGTGGGCCTATAAAACAGATAATATACGCAGGCTCATCATATACACGTGTCTGTTGAAGGGATAAACGATTAGGCACATTCTTACTAATGAATCTTTACACGTTCATGTTTTTTGTACATACTGACACATACATAACAAATTCGTTCATATATATATATTCATATATATACACACACACACACATATATATATATATATATATATATATATATATATATATATGTGTGTGTGTGTGTATGTATGTGTATGTGTGTATGTGTGTGTGATCAACAAATGTAGAGACGATCATGCTAACTAAATCCCGATTTCCTCATTTTCTAATTAGATCTCAGTATTTTCTTCAGTTTTTTTCTTTCAATTTCATGACTGAAACATTGAAGATACCTGCTTGAAATTACCAGAATTCCTTAAAATTTCCAGCTATTTCTACTTAAATCTCTCTGCCTTCAATAGGGTCATCATATCAGCGAAGTATCTTCAAACGAACGGGATCTGGTGCTCATTAGTATTTTGCACTCTTCCTATCAGTTCCATCATTATTATATCTATCTACCTGTTTGCATGTTCAACTGGTACGCTTTCTGATCTTTATTCATTTGTTCTTTTTTTCAGCAAACCAAAAAAACTTGTTGATTCGTTTGTTTTAACATGTTCTTGAGTTTTGTTACTCAATAACCCTTTGGATATTTCACCGCTTACTAAGATGGCAAAGAGTCAAGAGCTGTCCACCGGAAGTGAAACATCATATCTTATAGCAATAAAATTTGAATTCTACTCCATCCTTCCTCTTCTTCAATTCCACCTACCCTTGCAATGTAATGGAGAAGGGTAAGAATAGAAGTGGGCACTTATGCTTGAATAATAGCAAATAGGAATCAGCCCAATCAATACAGTTACAAGTATAAAGCCTGAAAATTAAGTTACAGAAGTAGTAGACCACACGAATATTGACGGAAAGTAAGCAATCGATAATGATATTAATAACAACAACAGATGTATTAGCCTTTGCCTTTGTATGTTATTATAACTAATATAGATTCATTTCATAGGAAAGGAATTATTTTAACAAAGTTACATACTTTCGTGGCAGAAATGCATATGCGAGAGTAATGATGATGTGTCATGTATATATATATATATATATATATATATATATATATATATATATATATATATATAAGTGTGTATATGTGTGTGTGTGTGCGTGTGTGTGCATGTGTATATAAATTATGATTGGGCAGCAATCCTCTTTTAATGCAAGATTGGTTGAAGACGAACGACCAGGAATGACGTCCTATTCACCGATTTTCTCCTGTTTTCTCACAAGAGACCGAATTTCAGGCTCAAACTAATGTAGAAAATGACCAAATGTTTATTCAGATCGAGCTAGCGCCTATGACTGACCGTGAGTCATTATCAAGATCATGAAATTGCAAATAGTAAAAGTGAGAATGGTGAAGATTTTTTTTTCACTTGCAGGTTTTTATTCTGGTGGGCGTTTTTAGTGGGATGGAAGGTACCAGTTATTAAGTGCTCCCTTTCCATTGGAGATCTTATTAAGTTCAGTTCTTTTAAAAAAGTTTTATGAAGATGAGGGTTTTTGGAGATAGGATTTCAAGGGTATTTGGCCAATGTTTCTCCCACTCACAACCTTCGAATACATCTATTGGACACTATTACATTATCTGGACATCTCAACTGCCATCTCTCTGATCAGAGAGCAATCAGAGTCCATTTGAACAAACAGACACCATTTGAAACATAGATATTCCAAATATTTGGGAAAAACAAAACAAAACGAACGATTCTGAATGTATTTTAAATAAAGATGATATCTTTTCATCGCATTAAAATTCAAAACAAGAAAATTAAACATAGTTTTGAGGAAAAAATCATACATGATAATTTTTGTTCTTTTTAAAGATCCCTTCTTTATTTTTTTCAATAGTTCAGAAGGACATAGTTCATATACATTTCTATGGAAAACAGTTTTCTGAGAAAGATGTATTATGAAGCAAAACAAGCAACTTACATCTCTTTTCAACTGAAGAATTCACAAAATCCAAAAAGTGCGAGTCAAAAATCTAAAACCTCCATAGATTTAATCTTTTCTCTCCGATTCTCAGTCGGAAAAACTCTACAGACATCTATCTTCCTTGAATTCTATTGGTACTAATCCAAAACAAACCCACACTAAAAGTTTTGGCTATAAACGACATTGCTCTCCAATTTTCTTCTTTAAAAAAAAAAAAAAAACTTCGCCAAATCTGACCAAAACGAAATTCCCAAAGACGATGCTTAGTAAGAATGATTTCCATCTTAAAATTAATTTCGAGAAAATAAAACTCGGAAATTCTTGAATAAAATGTACATTAACTAAGAATTATTTTTATTACTGATTGAAGGGAAGTAACCCCAGCCTATGATCAAAATTTACAAAATTGATCTTATCTTATCTTTCTATAAAAAAGCAAAACAAAATGTATCCTTTTACAATATATATGTGTGTGTGCATGTGTGTGCATGTGTGTAATAAATTTATACACACTCTCAAAATCATTTCACTTCATAATAGTTCTGTAGTCATGTAGTTGTGTATATATAAAGAGATTAGCGTTCGTAATCTGACTCCATGATGTCACTAATTGCCAATGGTTTGGTGACGTATTAGAATAATTCCCAACAGCTGTCATCATTCCTGTTTCTCCGTCGACCATATCAGATAATAGCTTTATAGTTTACCCTTACCAACCAAAGGAGATACAAGGCGACAATCACAATCTGACATAAGAAGTCCTCAGGAACAAATTAGGAACTTTTTTTGTAATTGATGCAATCTTTGCTATGCACACTTCATACAGAATCAAACAGGTTTTTCTATCTAGAATTCTAGCTAAATATGGCACCGGAAAATGACACGGTGAAAATAGCACTGGAATAATGGCACCAGTGAAAAACTTGGAAAAAATGCGCATTTAGTTGAAACAACAATGATCTACATAAGCCAGTAAAATCACGAGAAACATTCTAAACCAAATAGTAATTCTTGTCCTCCATTCATTTATACTCAGCGCTTTAAAATCGTCTGTGTGTTAATAAAATGTGTTATTATTCATTTTTTGACATCTTACGGACAGGGGTAACAGAATCGGCAGAACTGCGTTAATACCTTTTAGAGAGGCATTTCTTAGATGAAGCATAATCAATTATTGATGTGTTAATAGTATCTCCTTCATCTTATCTTCACTTTCATTTCATGATCATTCGTAAGTAGCAGGGATCAGTAATTCTCTCATATAATTCGCCACATGATAGGCTATATTTCCTGTTTGTAACATTTGATCAAGGGATATATATATATATTAGATGCTAATGAAGAGTGATCTCCCTTATCTATTGATTTGAAAACGCGTTAAAAAGTCTGGTTTCATTCTGTTTAGACATGAAAGAAAAATGGAGAGCAATTACGAAATTATTTACGCACGGCATTTTTGAATTAGTGAAGAGTATTTCGAATGAGTGTAAATAGTTGGCTTTTGTATTCTGATTCGTAAAGTAGATGATAGGGAAAGGCAGGACCCCGAAGATAAGGGATGCGAGTTTGAATCTCTCCAGACGCTATTTTTTGGAGTATTCCGATCTACGTTGCTTTCTGACAGGTGTTATCGACTTTTGGGTATTTGTACATTGATTGGTTCCAAAACCAAGGTTTCTTTGAAATCAAAATCATTTGCAAAAGAAGACGAGACGTGATGCTTGCTTGGTAGGTGAGATACTTGCGTATATACGGCTGGTGGTACCAGTGATCAGTCTCCGAGCCCCAAGAGTTCAAATAACGGTCTTTAAAGTAAGCAGGTCCAGCCCATTTGAAAAATTGGCGCAAATAGTGAAACGAAAATCATTTAAGAAGTAGTGAAAATGCATTAGTGTTTGAAGCCAACGGAGAGACTGGCTTTCAAATGTTTCTTTTCCGCAACCAGGTTGACCATACCAAGCTTGGAAGATTGGCACAAAATGACTCTTCTATTTTCTCCCTCCATTTGTCTTAATTTGGCTTTCTACCACACTTAACCACACTTGACTAAGCTTAGTATTCAATGACACCCTTTCTTGCAAACATTCATTACAGTGATTAAAAGATTTTTCTGAATTTTAATTCAAATATTCTGTTGGAAAAATTGAAAATAGTTTGAAATTTGTTTTACAAAAAATCATATTCACCTGAATTATTCTTCGCTGGATCTCCCTATCATGGGCGACGCAGGGCCAATACTTTCTGAACTTGTCCAGTTCGTTCCCCATTATATATTCCACCGGCAATGGTTATGCATATGTTCTCTAGGGATCCTTATTTTGAATCCTAATGTCCAGCGGTTGTCCGACATTCTTGCGACATGACCAGCCCATTGCCAGTTGAGTTTTCTCATGGAATCTATGATATCTCAGACTCTCGTTTTTCCTTGATATGTTGTGCTGTCCTGTGATCTCTCCGTGTGATGCAGGGTATGATTTCTTCATGTGAAGAATGAATGATATGAGGGTCAATCTTTTGGTCAGCTTCCATGTTTCAAGTCCGTAGTTGACTATAGGGAGGATACATTGGTTGTATACCTCCCTTTTTAAACTGATTGGATTGTCTTGTTTTTGACGACTGAACTTGCTCTCTCGAAAGTTCTAACTTAAGTCTTTCTCCTTCTCGGGATTTAATGGAGATTCGTTGTCCAGGGTAGATGTAGTAGTCTACATTCTCTAGCTATACGTTTTTAAAAATTTTGATCATTGAATGTTTGTCTTCAAGATGTTTGTTATATATGACATTTGTTTTATTGAAGTTCATGTGAAAACCAACTTTCTTTATTCAGTTCGTATAGCATTATTTGGAGGTCACGAAAACTGCAAAAAAGGAAGATGTCGTTTACAAATCTAAGGTTGCTTAGGTATTTGCCATTCATTCTGATTCTTTTGTTTACCCAGTCTATGTTTCGGAAGGTCATCTTGAAGCAGGTTGTAGATGGGCTGGTATCACCTTGTCGTACCCCTTCTTTCGAGCTTAAAGGGCCCCGAGTCTTTACGTAGCCTGATAAATATGACAGTATACATTTTGCAATGCTCTGACATATACGAGGTCCACACCTTGTACAGTGATAACATAAATGACCTGGGGAATTTCCGACAAGTCAAAGACCTACTTGAAGTCGATAAATGGTATAGCGAGTGACATTTTATATTCTGAGCCTGACTATTTGATTTATCGAATGGAGATGGTCAATGGTCGAATTGCTTCTTCTAAAACTAGCTTGTTCCCGTGGTTTCATCTAGCGTTTTAGTGATTCGGTTGGATGTAGTTTTGGTGAAAACTTTGTAGATGCAGCTGAGTAGGCTTATTGGCCTGTAAATCTTTTGGTCTTTCAGGTTTCCTTTTCTATATAACATCATTATGAATGCAGTGCTCCAATCTTCTGGAACTTAACTTTGTTTGAGGCATAAGTCGAATAAAATGACTACTTTTCTAGTGATGACTAGCTTTTTTGAGTAGGTCAATGATGATATTATCTGGCCTTTCCCTTTTTGTTCGTTTCATTCCTTGTTTCACTTCCCATGGCGAAACTTCTGCGAAAACTGATTACTCATATCTAGCATATCCTGTTTATTGTTCTGTATTTCTTGTTTGGGGGAGTAGGGCGTTTTTTTTAGGTTGCTTCAAAAGTCAATGATAACATTCTTATCACGTTATTACAATCATGTCATGTTTGTTGGTTATAGAAATTAAAACTTCAAAATCCTGTAAATGAAAATCCTCATAAAATAAAACAGGTATTCAAAAGAGTTAATTTGATGATTACTCTATAGGTTTTCACATTCTCAGGTGGTTCTCAAAAAGAGTATTTAGTAGGCTTTGCTGCAACCAAAAGGACTTGTAGATTCTATTGGCTGATAGTATACATAAATAAAACTGGATGTACTGCCAATAATTCTGAGTGGGTCATTAATATTCATGGGGTTTCTCGGATGATTGAACTCATCATCGTTAATATGGTGACTTTTAGCAATCCTTTTGAAACTTACTCCTCAGACCAATAATTGTATTCATAATACTCCATGTAAATGTTGGAAGAATTTCAAAGGGGGAATTTGCAGGCATCTCAAAGTAAGCCTCAACATGAAAGACATTACCAAAGGCGAAATAGAAAAATTCTGGAGAGAAAAAGGTGAACATTCTTGATTATAGACCATGAGAGCCGTTAGAAACTGAGAAACGAAATAGCATTCATCGACATATCGGCTTTGTAAGGCAAAAGCGGATTTCAATGTGGCTTCTGCTATTCAACATGGAAATTCACACCTAACAGAGAAAAGAATACATCTGAATCTTACGTTATAAGCGCTGCTACTATCGGAGAGAAAAGAATTCTGTTTACCATCATAAAATTCGAATAATACACCCAAAGAAGGTCGTAGGTCGTTTCTACCGATCCATAGATCGGTCAGAATGTTGTGTCAACAACCTAAACAACAAGAAGTTCAAAAATCAACATGAAAACTGGATATGTTGAAACCTGAAGGGCAATTAAAATTGTAAATGCTCTTCTGTCTCTTATAATTAAACTCCAATTGGGATTTTAATTCATATGATATAAGTTATTCCAGTTAGTTGTCAACTATATATACGTGTTGGAATTCAATGCACATACATATGTTTTATGTATATATGTAAGCCTTACACGCTCGAGTCCCAGACATTGCGTACTTCCCATATAAAAGATAAACAACTCAGTTCGAGCATTAAACAACTCTTCCCGCACCGCGATTTCTGGCTTTTTCTTAGGGATCAGAGTGTTGTATCGGTTTCAAAGTAGAGCCCACGGCGCATGTACTGACACTTCCCGTCGAATGGGCGGGAGATTGGGTGTACTGGATGGTGTCAAGACCGAGTGCACCGGTGCCGTGCGTCAGCCAATGAGATTTTACTGAGGCTGCATACTGCTACGCGCATTGGAGGCCTTTGGACTCGTCCTTCGGCTCTCCTATCATTACTCAGCCCAGCTGCGGGGGATCAGTTTCCCAGGAGCAGCACTGCTCCACTGCACTTAAAGGAGCAGGTCCCCTGGTGGACGCTTTCGTGGCGGAGATTGCTTTGGTTGGAAGGGTGTCTCCTATTTTCCCCACGTTAAGCCCGACCTTAAGTCAAATTCCGCTGTGGTGGGACAGTATATAAATAGAACACCCCTTCCCTTATTTATGGCCTTTTTCTTCGGGATCAAAGTGTAGTATCTGTTCCACGGCGGAACCCGAGACGCAGCTCCTGACACTTGCCCGTCGAATGGGCCGGATATTGTGTTGTGGTTGACTTAAAAGACCGAGTGCGCCGGTGCAATGCGTTAGCTAATGAGGTTTTACTGAGGCTACTCATTACTACGCGCATCGGGGAGTCTTTACTCGGTCCAGCTGCAGGGAATATATCACCCCGAGACATCGTGTGGACAGACTGACTGATCAAAAGACACGACCAAATACTTTGACTTCTCCGAATTCATTGACAGAGGTGAGAAAATACGTTAGGTACCGTGGCTCATTCTGAAGACATGTATGTCACCTTTTCTTTTCTTTTCTTTCTCTCGTTTGAACACCTGAAATCCTAATTCGAGCCAATGAGCGGGAAACTAGATTCTGAGCAAGTCACCTTGATTTGTTCATGTGTATGATTGTATAATATCTGTTGCCCAAATCAGTCAATTTATTAAGTAACATGAAAGAGCATATTTATTCGTAATTCTTTCGAAATCAACAAACAAGAAAGTGTTGTTGATTTTTGAATATTTCAAGATTCATTTCATCGTTGCTTTGGTTACATACAATAATGTTCTTCGGAGTGATATTCATCCAACACACACACACATATGTATGAATCTATGTTTGTGTGTGTCAGCGATTTGTATTTCCTTTCCAGTAAATCATAATTCATTAACGGCAGTATTTGACGATGTCATTATCTCTGGCAATGCAAGTAGTACTAGTAAAAAAGTTAGTGTATGTTGATTTCAAACTTCAAACTAGGACCTAGTTGGATTATGAAAAGGAAGAATGGTTGGCAATCAGCGAGTGACAGAAGAGAGCGGTTGAGAAAGAATTTGCACATCCAATATGAGTTTGCTAAAACGGCTTTTTTCAAGCAGGAAGAAAGAAATGGAAAAAAAGAAGTTGGATGTCTGAAAATAAAATGGGCTCCGGGAACTTATACCAAGTCAAAATTTGATGATGGGTAGACAAGTACAAATTAATAACCAGATAACCCTTGAAAGGATTCGGCACCGAGTTCAATCGGCACAAGCAGCTGTATCGTAGGATACTCTTCATAAAGGCCGAACAGATCTGTGTAGCCAACTCCGACATTTACACCAACGGTGTGACACCCCAACTCTCAATATTGTCAAAAAAGATTACTCAAAAATCTCTTTCGACTTCGAACACACACCTCCAAAATACTGCTATCCTTTTTGAAAATCTTATTGCAAAAAGGAGGAGAAAATGAACAAGAGCAAGGGAGAGATACCAAGATAATTTTAAAAAATGCCAAGCAAGTTGAGCAGGCTGACAAAGCTTGGTATAGAGAGCAGACCAGCGCTATTTGGAAACATGGCTGAATCATTTGCTTTAATTTTTGTTTGTATGGCGCCACTGTTAGCCTCGTTTTGAGCAGAAAAAATTCGGTAATTTTTCCAAGTTTGAGTCATATGTGCAGTAAGCATGAAAAGTTTTGCATGACAAACGTTTTTTCCCCCAACTTTTTTGTTTTCAAGAACGAGTGCCTTGTGCATGCTGTATGGTGCGATTTACTATCATAATCTCTGTTAATGAATAATGGCAATATATATATATATATATATATATATATATATATATATATATATATATATATATATATATATTATGTTTGAAGCAGCTTCAGTCAGAACTCTCTCTATGAAAAACCATGTGTTTTGGGCTGATATATTGTAAGCTATGCTACTTGGTACGCTATAATTGTATATAATTGAGACAGGAAAAACAAAAAACAATTGAAAAATAACAGAATAAACATCAAAAAAGTCATTAGTGTCATCATTCTTTTCTCGTTGTTCTTTCTCCATCTTCCACCTTATAACAATGCATCATTGAGGCCCATGCACAGAGGTTTCCACTTGTCCTACCAGCTGGTCATTATATTCTTAAAACGTATTTTTCACTCAAATACATTCTACTGTCTGGTTCATTATTTTCCAATCATAAAAATGTATTAATCGTATCTCTACCTACTACAAAGAGAACTAACAATTAGATTAAACAACCTATCTCCACGGATACGGTTGGTTTGCACACATTATCTGAGTGTTTAAATGATGATATAATTAACTTGACAAATGTTTGATATTCGAACAAACTATCCAAAAGAAGTCACTTATTTCACAGTACTTTTTGGTCATATCTACTTTTGATGAATTAGTTTTACCGAAAGTTAGTCATGATGAATATACCAACTCATCTGATCTCCTCAACTTATACCTAAATTTCTCGATTCCAATATTATTACTGTTGTTCCAACTGCTGATATTCTTGTCCCTTGTTCTCCTTTTCTTTTTCCCCGAAGGTGTGATTCGGACTTGGCCTCCAGTCTGCATAAGTTTCCTTACTATCGACTTACTCCTCCAAGGGGTAGCAGCTGTCTCGGTTATCTATTCCACAGAGTGTTCACGTCCTTTGGTTTATCTAGACAGGTCAGTCATACAGTCGGAATTGTCCTGCAAAGGAGCAGCCGACCTCATATCTAGCTTGGGCATCCGCCAGAAGGAGGCAACTCCTCTGAAACCTACGACCAAGGGTACTTGCCCTTTGGTGGGCCATAGGATGCAAACCCTTGTTTTGAACGATGGGATTGGCTGAGTGCACGACACCTTAAACTCAATCGTACAGTCCAGGGGTGGGGGGTGGGGGTGGTATTCGGTATATATGCTCCACTGTTTAATGCCCTGCACTCGTGAAAGAACTCTCCAGAAATTTTCCTTTACGAAACGAAGTCATTCATTCATTCGTATATATGTACATATAGTGTTACCAAAAGATTTAGTGCTAAGTAGCTTTCCCGGGGAAAAAAAAACAAATATAAAAAATGGTGTTCTTTTTTTTCATGTGAAGTGAATCCAGGAGGTGTGTGAAACATCTGACAAGACACGGAAAATGCTGGATAACTTGACAAGTGAACTGTTTGATTGATCTGTTCAAATTCCCTGGACTTTTGGGTAGACACTGTTGTTTATTCATTTATAAGTCTCTCTCTCTCTCTCTCTCTCTCTCTCTCTCTCTCTCTCTCTATGTATATATATATATATATAGAGAGAGAGAGACACACACACACACACACACAGAAGTCGATTGATCACTCTAATGATTTATAATGCATCTTAATCTTACTCCGATCACATCATGATCATTCTATTCTGGATCGCTGAGAGACGAAGAAAAATTCCATCATTTTTCATCAGCCTCTCTCCATTTCAGTTCTTGTGAATTCAGACACTCTTTAAACAAGGGAAACAAATAAGTATTCTGTTAAATTTCCGAATTGGTCTCGGAAATTTGATAAGTAATTACATTTTCTTTACCGAAACAGAGACCTCTGATAAAGCTTTGAAATGGTAGCCGTCACGTGGTGTGTGTGGCTGCTTGTAATTCTATTACACATCATTTTCTCAGATGCGAAACTTGTATATATTAGACAACTATATAAATATGGACACTTTTTCAAATCCGTTAATTAAAAAAAAAAAGAAGAGATTCTGAAATGAGAACCTTGTTCAGCATTTTTAGCGATAATCGTCTTCTTTTTCAAACTGAGGAATTATCTCATCAAAATGATAACGATAAAGCTTATCCTCTAATGTATCTAGTTTTAGATAAGTATGAAAAATGCAAAGGGGTATTCAAAGATTAAAATTGTCTTAATCATATATGTTATCTAAAAAATTGCAAAATATCATATATCAGTGTCCACTTTGCAAGAAAACTTTTTAAATACATACAATTTTTTATGTTCGCTAAAAATTGTTTTTTTTTCCCCAAAGATTTGGAAATGAAAAAAATTGTGTGCAACATTATTTTTTGTGATAAGGGCCTGTTTTTCCGAAGTAAAGAAATTATCTTATCAAAATGGTAACGATTATCCCCCAATCAAGATAAATGGAAGAAAATGCTAAAGGATATTTAAAGATTAGGACTTTTTATTACTTATATGTTTTATCTAAAAAATTGGAAAAAAAACTATATTTCTTCATTTGAATGTGAATACATAAATGAGATAGAAAATGGACTTCTCCATTTCTTGATTGAGTGATTTTGAAAGATGTGAAATGTCTAGCGAGGCACGATAAATGCTGAGTAACATGACAGAAAAACATATTTATTATTCTATTTGCTCTATGCATTCATCATTGGTGCCTTTGACAGCTTTTGAATTGAGTTTCAATTAAAAGAAATAAAAAGTAATAATATATTCGTAATTTCGATAAAGAGTAAATGCATTTTTACTTGAGAAACTCTACGCACAGCAAATATCACAGCTTTGCACAATTTGGTGCGAGGTGCGTTTTTACTTGGTTCAATCCATGGACTTGACCTCATCTCGACTGGTGTTAGGTAACGATTTCACAAACCAGATGTTTGTTGAGAAAATCACATCATTCTATTTGCCATTGTTTACACATTATAGACAAAATACTGATTCAAGCTTGCAACGAAGTTGTATTTGCAAAGCCGACTTTCACAAATAATTATATTTGCAAGTCATAGCAACCTTGTCTGAATATAAAAATCAAATGAAATGAACGGCAGTTTTCGGCTCTCCTGCATAGAACCGGAACCATGCAGGTCGTTTGTGGAATAACTGCGCATGTCCAGGACAAAACTGTGTCCATCGAGCTCATCTGACGGTCCATATGTAGAGAAGATGAAGGTATAACACCAGGGAAATGGTCTTTAATGTGAGATTCGAGTTGTCCATCTTTTATATAATAAGTACGCAATTCCAAATATGGGCGGGGCCACGGATGGGGTGTAGAGAAAAAATGATGTAAGATGTGGGGCGGGGAGGGAGTCGATATTAATTACCAGATGTTGGCTACAAACACACACTTAGACGATGTACGAAATTAAGGAGGACCTCCCCACTCTCTCTATATATGTATGTATGTATTTAAGTAATGAGCATATTTGGTCCGACAGAATGAATTATGAATTGAGTTATATTATGTACAAACTTATTTGAAATGATCTCCCGTCGTCACACGATAAATGTATCACTCACCCTAGACAACGTAGATAGAATAAACAATTAAAGAAAATTGGGGTACTTTGAGTGATATATTTACCGTGTAACAACGGGAGATCATTTCAAATGAGTTTCAATGTATTATAACACAATATACATATATATATATATATATATATATATATATATATATATATATATATATATATATATATATATATATATATATATATATATATATATATATATATATATATATATATATATATATATATATATATATATATATCCTCCTCTGTCCCTTTACCACACTCACATATACATGTACGTACACGGACACGTGATTCTTCAGTCTTATGAGAATACGCACACTTTGCAAAAAGGACATATTTTAAAAACCATAAATATATACGGAGCAATTAGGAATGCAAGTTTATATGCAAACACACATATAAACTCCATCATGGTATAATGGTTAGGAAGTTAGTCTAGTTGACAATAACTGTAGAATGAGTTCGATTCTCACAGGGTGTCCCTGACTTGTGGCTTTGTGTCAGAACTAAGCTAATCTTAGTAAATAAGTGTGTGTGCACACACACATATGTCTATAAACATCAGTATGTGAGTGCATTATTCTGAGAATCTCTTGCTACGGACACATACGCAAACGTATACACAAAGCAAAAATTTTGGACAACATCGTCAGATGGAGAATTTGTTTCAATACCACACCACCAATTAAGATCATCATCATCATCATCATCATCATCATCATCAGTCTTCTAAAGTCTGTCGTTGGACATAGACTTTCCCCAGGATTCACCACACTTCTCTATCATGGGTGTCGCGGAGCCAGTACTTCTTGAATTTGTCTAGCTCGTCCCTCCATCTAATATTCTGCCGGCCTCGGTGGCGCATGTGATCTTGGGGGATCCATGTTGCCATGTCCATCGGTTGTCCGCCATTCTTGCAACATAGCTGGCTCACTGCCATTTTAGATTTTAATGGATTCAATGATGTCCCTGACTCTTGTCTTTTCCCGGATGTACTGTGCTGTCTTGTGGTCTCTCCATGTGAGGCCCGGCATAATTCTTTCATGTGCACGTTGCATAGTTCTCAATTTGCGGATTTGCCTCTTGGTTACTAACTAAGATACTCATTGTTTAAAGCTATTTCCTCAAAGATTTTGCTAAATCCAATGTATATTTGGGGTAAAATGCAACCAATTGCTCCATGATTATTAATTTTTGACTCGTCTTTCTTTCATCTCAATTCTGTTGTTTTTCAGTGTTACTCTCATATCATGATCCTACGACTGGCAACTAAGCACAAGTATCCGGTGAGATTTAAAATAGTATACCTTAACTGTAAGAGCTTGTATTTCCATAACGGTATCTTTAACATTTGGCCATGAAGGTTGCATCAGCAGGAGTTGGTCTAATGAGCCATTTAGCTATATTCCTTCTTTCTCTAATCGCTCATTCTTTTCGTTCGTAGAATAACGACCTGGAATTTGCAATAAAAGCAACAGAAATAAGATGAAGAAAAAGGTAGTCAAAAATTGATAACCCTAACTAAAGAATAAAACATGTTTTTCTTCGAGCAAAAACCCAAACCCTGACCCAAGCTCGACTATAAAACATTGGCACTATTTACATCCAATGGTCTGGCCTTACTTACCAACTACTAACACCATAAGTTAGCGCATGGACTCTCAGTTTTGAGAAAAATCAATTTTTAAGGTCTTAGAAGCTGCTACAGAGGCCTGTCTGAAGGGTTGGCTCAGACCTGCGCGGGTCTGCTCGGGAGTGTGCACACAAGTGCACCACCGGCTATGAATGTGTACGGGCCGGTTTAGGCGTTCCCCCACCCCTCATTTCCTTTCATGGAATCTCTTTAAAATATCTTTTCATGTTGTCGTAATTGAAGAATTGAAGTTGTTTTTCGAGTATCTAAACATAGAGACGAATAAACGGCCCAAACACATCGTAATTATAATTTATGATAAGTTTTACTGTTTATTACCAAAAAAATAAATTACTTCTCAAAAATAATTCAATAAAATTGATATAAAAAAAAAGGTTTTTAAATATTTCTGACTCCTAAAAATCTCTACGTGAACCATCGGAGGCTCCCAACTCCTACTTCAAGAAGCCTTGAAAAATGTTTATAAAGAAGATATCTGGCCAGCTTTAGGGAGTTTTGTTTTCTTTTGAGTGGAGGTGTTTTTTCCCAACTTCGATCAATGAGTAGAGAGAATGTTTATAAACACACTACAGCTCCTTGGGTTGTTTTTTTCCCTCGTAACAAAAACAGATTGCTCCCTTGGGTATTCATACATCAGCCATCAATCCCACTGGCGTCTACAAAGCATGAAATATCCGACACAGCTATTTTGCAAAGGGGCAACGGTCCATCTAAAGACTAATTAGGTCACTAGGGTGGGGGGCAGTCTTTAGGCAGGTACTGATGGGCTGGGAAGGGAAAAAGAAGATTGAACAGTAGAAATTGATGTTGTGTACATTTGGACGACTTTTCTTTTTTTTTCTTTCATTGCTCAGTTTTCTTTTTAATTGCAACTTTTAGGCTATTCAGTAAAATAAACTTTGTTTATTACCAATACATGTGCGTTTATGTTTCTATAATGCATGCACATGCAAAAAACACAACATATTCTAAAAGTCTAAATAATCAAATGTGCATTGTATTGAAGCGAGGAAATCTTGGCCCGCTTTGATATCGTTTTTCTCCTTTCATTTCAATGTGTTTTTGTTGAAAGCGCTTGGGATATCAGTCATCAAGACGTTTAGGTTTTAATATTTGAAACATCAGTTGACTTGAAAGTTATAACAATATACATATATATAGTCGGAACAATTAATTGGAATGATAACGCCTTTTCTCCCAGGTATTTACGTGCGTTTCGGTTTATTACTGATATATATATATATATATATATATATATATATATATATATATATATATATATATATATATGTATGTATGTATGTGTGTATGTGTGTGTGAGTGTGTGTGTGCATGTGTATTGAGAAATGGATATATGTCTACTGACTGAATAATAATTATATTATACAGAAAGTTATTTGAAATGATCCCCCGTCATTACACGATCAATGTATTTAGATTAATGATTAGAGCATTGCTACGTTGAAGCTGCTACCCTATCGGCAGCAGGTTCGTTTAGGATGAGTGACACATTAACCGTATAATGACGGGAGATCATTTCAAACGAGTTACTATATAATAAAAAGCAATTTCGGACCACAACTTGACCATATCTTTTCCGTATCGATAAGAACTCAGACTTCTTATCGATTGATGGTATACAGAAGCTTATGAACAATGTTAAAGCAATAACAAATAAGTCGTTCGCATGGCCTTATATGATTTTTCTTTCATTTCGATTCGCCTTGGACGGTATAAGAAAATGTCTTATACGACCCACCTCCCCAAAATATCTTCCGACCAGTGGTCTGTATGTTTTTCACTGCTTCTATGCATTTCTATCTGAATGTCTATACGCATCCATATTTATAAGAGAGAGTTTGTGTCTGAGTTGGTCATCTCTCCATTTAGCTGTTTTTCTGCAATGCGTCGTCATCAACTCATCACTCGTTTTGTTTGTTGTTCGTTGCAATTTGTGACGATAACGTTTCATTTTTTCCCCCAAACTCCTTCGCCCTTCAGCGTCACAGTGAATGCACACTGAAATGACTATTAACTATAAACACACACACACACACACACACACACACACACACATATACATCAGTGAAAAAACGAAACGTATGTAAATATCTGTGCAGATGACTCAGAAATACGTTTTGAATATGTGACATCATGATGTTTCATTTGAACATAAATGTACGTAATTAGAATTTACTTTGATGTTATGTAATCAATGTAACAATTAACGACTAAAGTGAATAAAAGTTTTGACGCACTTTGAATCCTACCTATTATGCCACTGATTATATAAAGAGTTATCAATGAAACTTTTGAACCCTAGCTCCATACATGGATATGCATGGCTTCTGGGTCTTTATTTTGATGCTGCCTGCGTCCGTGTGCGTCTATATGTGTGTGAGTCCGTGTGGGTCTATGAGTGTGTGTGTGTGTGTGTGTGTGTGTGTGTGTGTGTGTGAATGTGTGATCTTTGTTTCTGTTGGAAGATATCAATTCACTTTTATTCCTTACTTCGGATCAGTTCATCACAATAACAATTCAACATTGCATTTTCGACAATACAAAGTCGCAGTGTAAAAGAAGCATCTTCCCTGATTAAAAGCAAAGAAGAAATCAACCCATCAGTTGCGTTGTGTTCCCGTTGTCCTTATTGTTCATTTCAATCTATGTCAATAATGCTTCACGTTTATTTCTTCTGAACATTTTCGATCCTCAATGGAGTTAGTCTGTCGCATTGAATACCTACTGAAATGACACACATGGTCTTATTTGGTTCTTGGCGCTAAATATACACTCAATGTTGCAGTGATGTACTTAAATGGCTAAATGATTTGATCAGAGTCTGGGAAATTACGGGTTGCACGTTTAGGAACAGAAAATGAAGAAATGCAGACCAGTGACTAATTATCTGCCAGATAAAGTTGAGCTTTTGTGAGGTTACCTGGAGCCTTATCCCCCTGTCTCACACGCCATTGGATAGGAAAATGACGTTGTCACGTCAAAAAACTTATATCATTGTATCATGTTATCAGTTATCCAACTTGACATCGTTATTTTTTCATTCATTAATGTACTACTGTATAATGAAATTTGATCGATTACAGAATCTACAATATATGTACACTCATCTGAATCATGTTTTTTTGTACAATCAATTAAACGATTTTTGCTCCCTGACTTCTGCTCCTTTCTGGGACCCTATACTTAAGGTCACTCAGCTATATTGTTCATTCGCCTCTGATGGTGAACAAATGTCAGAAGAACGAAATATCTGTTTCTCAATCAACAACATTGTAAGCCACTTTAACAAACGATTGCAAACGACTTTAATGACTGATCAAAAAGAAGGAAAATGACATGGACGATTACTCTCCGTGGATTTTACATGTTCACTTTAGAATATAAAATCCACTCCTACACAATACAGGGTTTTCCAAACACAAGTATTTCTATTCAAAACATAAGTAACTTTCATCATTCATTTCTTTTTATTATTAGATGAAATATAGCAACCCAATATTTCAAAATACTTTTTACCCTCATCTTAATTGGGTTAATTCTTATCGACACAGTAATTTCTTTATCAGGCTTCATGAAGACTGTGGGCCTTTTCAGCTCGAAGAAAGGGTAAGACAAAGTGATACCTGCTCACTCAAAGAAATGATTTTTCGAAACTTATTGGAAAATAAAGGAATCAGAATAGACGACGAATACCTAAGTAACCTCAGATTTGCTGACTTCCTTTTTGCAGAAACTTTCATGGTCTCCAAATAATGTTAGACGAACTGAATCGAGAAAGCAAAGAAGTTTGTCATTACATGAATATCAGTAAAAAAATTTTCATGTTCAGCAAAGACACAAAAATCAAAATCGAAAGCGTAAAACTGAAAAAAATAGACCACTAAATCTATCTTGGACAACGAATATATATGGAATTCTTAATAGAAGATGAAATCAAGCAAAGAATCACCTCAACCTGGAAAGCTCTCATTAGAACAAGCTCAACCTTTAAGAATAGGGAAATATCATTGGTCCTGAAGAGGAGGATATGCAACCGATGTATCCCCCCAATAGTCACTTATGGAATGTAACCAAAAGATCAACCCCCAAACTGAGAACCATGCAAGGCGCACAGGAGAGAATCATGCTCAACATTACATGGGGAGATCATAAGAGAGCTCTGTATATTAGGAGAAAAACAAGAGTCATAAATTCTATTAAAAATGGCAATGAGCTGGTCATGTTGCAAGAAGGCGAGAAAATCGCTGGATACTACAGCTAAGAACTTGAGAAAGAAAATTAGGCAGCGTGACGAAATAAACAAACTCAGAAAGTACTGGCTCCGTGACGCCCATGGTTGAAGGGTCTGGCAAATCCTGTGGAAGATATATGTCCAACAACGGTTGCTAAAAGGCTGCTGCTGCTGATAATGATACTTAAAATGGATAAAATGTTATCTCCCTTAACACATTCTGAATCTAACTACGATTGAAATCTTTGTCACTCTCTTGGTCTGTATACGGTAACTACTTGGATTGACAATCGCCAGAGATATTAATTAGCACATACGACGGCCAAGTGTCGAGTTTGAGAATTTCCGGTCATGCAGTTCTCGAGAAATGATATAAAAATTAATCAAATATTGAAGATTATAAATCTTCATCAAAATTCGGATATAAAAAGAATTTACCAAAAACTGTGAATCCACAGTTTCGTACGATGAATGACAATTATGACAGGCTGCTCCACACAACACAAAGTTCAGCCACTTCCTAACACGTACCTTTGGATCGGTCATCAAAGGATGTTTGAGAATTTGAATCCAGATGTAAGTACATATTTCCATGAAACAACGGTCAGTATGACTAACTTGATAATAATTAGACCTATTGATATTTAATAAGCCCAGCTTAGTCTAGCTCAATGACGAACGTGTTGATCATCACCTGGTGTGGATTAAATCACTTCATTAGGATATACGATATATAGTCTAGTCTAGACAGGCAGTTACAACAACAACAACAAAAAAAGACTTTGGACATGATACGGATCATCATCAGTCTTTCAACGTCCGTTTTTGGACATAGACCTTTCCCAGGATTCGCCACAATTCTCTATCGTGGGTGCCGAGGAGACAGTATTTTCTGAATTTGTTCAGTTCGTCTCTCCATCTTGTATTCTGCCGACCTCGATTTCGCATGTGATCTCTGGAAATCCACATTGTGAGTTGTGATGTTCATCACTTGTCTGCCATTCTTGCCACATGACCTGCCCATTGTCATCTGAGTTTTGTAGTAGATTCTATGATGTTTAGGACCACTGCTTTCTTCCTGATATACTGCTCTGTCTTGTGATCTCTCCATTTGAGATTTAACGTGATTCTCTCAGCTCCTTGAGTGACTATCAGAAGAATGAATTGGTTTATACTCTTCTTTTTGGGATTAATGGATCTTCTTATTTTTTAGGTTTGAGCTTGCTCTGCTGAAAGGCTTGCCATCCTAGAGTGATTCTTTGCTTAATTTCTTCTTCTTAGTGGGTTTCATTGAGATTTGTTGTCCTTGGTAGATATAGGGGTCTACTTTCTCCAATTTTCCATCTTCAATTTTTACAGTTGTCTTCTTATTCTCGATGTGGTTGTTGCACATGACCTCTGTTTTACTGAAGTTCATGTGTAGGTCGACTTTCTTGCTCTCTTCATTTAGTTCATTTAACATTAGTTGGAGATCATGTAGGTTCTCTGCGAAAAGGAAGACGTCGTCTGCAAATCTGAGATTACTTAGATATTAGCGTCTTTTTTGATTCCCCTATTCTCCCAGTCCAGGTTTCGGAAGATCATCTTGAGGCAGGCTGTAAATACTTTGGTTGAGCTGGTATCACCTTATCTTACTCCCTTTTGGAGTTGGAAGGATTCAGAGTCTTTATGTAGCCTGATAATGAGTTTCTGTGACTGTATGTGTTGCAGTATTCTGATGTATACAGGGTCTACACTTTGTAGAGTGATGGCATTCATGACAATGGGAATTTCTAGTGAGTCAAATGCCTTCTTGAAGTCTATAAGTGCTACAGTGAGTGGCATTTAGTATTCTGCTGCATTCTCTTTCAGCTGATTTATTGAATGGAGATGGTTCATGACCGAGTAACTTCTAAATCTGGCTTGTTCCGTCGGTTTTCATCTAGTATTTTAGTGATCTGTTTGATGATTTTTGTGAAAAGTTTGTAGATGCAGTTGAGTAGGCCAATAGGTCTGTAATTGTTGAGGTGTTTCGGCTTTCTCTTTTATGTAAAAGCATTATGATTGCCGTATTCCATCCAGTCTTTTGGAAATTTTCTCTGTTTTAGACACAAATTGAATAGAATAGCTATTTTTTTAAATCGACGATCTCACCAGGTTTTTTGAGTAGATCGATGGTTGTATAATCTGGTCGAGGGGCTCTTACTTTTTCTTTTTTTTTGATGGCTTGTTTTACATCCCATGGTATAACTTCGGGGAAGACTGATTGTCCACGTCTTGCATATCTTGTTCGTTGTTTTGTTGTTCTTGGGTAGAGTTCTTGGTAGAATTCTTAGGCACATCCGACAGTTCTGTCTCTGTCTGTTGTTATGTCTCCATTTTCTCAGAGTATGCTAGTTGTTTGTTTCTGTCCTATAGTGAGAGCTTTGTTTATTGCTTTGAAGCCTCGACATTTTTCCAGAGTGGTTTCGATGATTGCTGTCGTGTATCTTCTTTTGTTTTTTCTAAGTTTCTTTTTAATTGTTTTGTTTAGTTCGGCACCCTCTATCTATTCCCTTATTATTGTTGGTGGTTTGAGGTTTGTGCGCTTTTCAATGAGTTTCCTGGTTTTGTCTGAGATTTTACTTATGGTTTTTGTGTTTCTTGGTTTTAACATAGTGGTAGCTTTGACAAGAGAGGTTGTTATTTTGCTCTGGAGTTCGTTGATGGTAAGGATTTTATATCTGTTCAATTCTAGCTCGAAGGGTTATGTTAGTTCATTTGGTACGGTTAGCGGTTGCGATTTGGTGTGGAAAATTTTTCTATGTTTTTCATTGGTGTTTACTTGTATCTTACATCTTACCATTCTAGGGTCTCTTTCTATGTTTACTTGGTTTAGAACTTAAATGTCTTCGATGGTGTCGCTTTTTCCGTTTGGATGTAATTTATTTTGTTTTTGGTTTCGTGGCTTGGGCTCTCCCAAGTCCATTTTCTATCGGATTTCCTTTTGAAGAATGTATTTATGATTTTGAAGTCGTTTGCGGTTGCAAAGTTTAGAAGATCTTCACCTTTCTCGTTTCGTATTTTGTATCAGAACACGCCAACGCAGCATTCGTTTCCTTGTCTTACCTGTGCGTTGAAATCTCCTATGATGACAATGAAGTATGTTTTAGTATCTTGCAGTAGGGTGTTCAAGCAATCATAGAAATCGTTTATTTCTTCTTTGGTTGACTGCGAAGTGGAAGCGTAGACTCGGATGACATTCAGCCTGTACCTCTTTTCGAGTTGCATGGTGTCGCTAGCCACGCAGTCTGAGAAAGCTTTGATACCTATCACGTTGTCTTTGAGGTCTTTATTGGTGAGAAAGCCTACTTCACTTTTTTTTACTTTCTCTCTTCCGTAGTTGTTGAGCTTTTCAGTTCTATTAGTTCTTTTCATGGTCTTCGCTAATGCCGATGATGTCTCATTTGATTGTCTCCATTTCATTTTTTGGAGTCTATCGAGAGTGATCTGATGTATAATGTTGTTCTCTTGGTAAGGGTTTAGGGATTTGGGTTATGCTTGGTTGGTCGCTGTTGGAGCACATCACTCCCATCCAAAATAAGTGATGTAGCTGGGCCTTTTGGAACAACTGACCCAGCAGGAACGGCCGATATAACTTTCATTGTGCAAACCATAGGAAGTGTTGGGCCATGCCCTGTTGCACTGGCCCATCACGTGTTGTTAGGGGATTACAATTGGCACTTATCTTGATCGAAGTTTCTTGCTGCTGGTTGGGGTATTTATTTAACAAAGTGCCGATTATATTCGTTGAATTTGTCTTATTTCTATTCATTCATTCATTTATTTATTTATTTTAAAAAACTTCACTGTTTCCGAATGTTATTTGCTTGATTGTTATATATGTTTACACCATTTCCCTCGTAATCTTTAATCTCTTCTAACTCCCACCAAAAGTGTTTGCAAGAGTAGAACTTCTATTTTTTCAATTTTTTTCAATTTGATTATAATATGCTACTAAACCCCAAAACGATGATGGATCTAAACAAAAAAAAAAAAAACAACAACAAAAAAAAAAACAAAAAAAAACAAAACAAAAAAAAAGAATAAAGAAAAAGAGACACCTCCCTTGCAGGGCTAAACAGTCCAAACAAATCTGCTTGCACACACTATCACAGACTGGAATCAAAGGACCTACCATCCAAGTAATAAATTCTTACTGCTCCTAGTGGGGTTGAACGATGAACTTTCAACAAAGTAAGAAGAAAAAGTTTTTCTATTAAAAGATACGTATACCAAAATAATAACAACAACAAAAAAGTAAAAAAAAAACAACAAAAACAACAAACAAAAACAAACAAACAAACAAACAAGCGCAATGCCCAAATAGTTTCAGTTGATTATTTGTTGAAGTCAGCCAAGGTAATCCGACATCATCAGAGACAAAAAAACGAAACCGGGTGAAAGTCAAACAATATGCATGTGCCGATGTAGCGTCCGAAGACATACAAAGCAACGTGTAATATTTTCAACAAAATCTCCCTCACACTTTCATTATCAGCCCATCTGGCACGGCTGAATATTTACCATTAATTTTTTTTTTTACTTTCATGTGTTTTCCAAAACCTTTTCCTTACAACCTAATGTTAGATATACGGGCACCAATACCAAAACTGTGGAAGGAGTTCTCGTTGGAGGGTGTCAGCCACTTTTCAGTTGTTCAAGATTCAATTCACACTATCTTGGTTTTTGAATGTATGCTTACTCTTACATGCGAACGCATACACACACACACACACACACACACACACACACACACACACACACACACACACTATGTAATGTGTTTGTGTGTATAGGAGGTGCTACCCCCCAAGTTCCTCGAATTCGAGGCACAGAAAAGGCTAAAAAAATGAGGTTCTTATTTTCCTCATGGTTGATTTCGAGAGATGTGTAAAATGTCCGGTGAGAGACGGAAAATGCAGAGTTAAGTGACGGATTCTAAAATTAGAACAATTTTCACGAACTTTTAGATTGCACCTCATAATATATATATATATATATATATATATATATATATATATAATGTGTACTTTAGAGAGTGAGACAGACTCGGGAGTGAAGTTTTTGGTGGTAAGGTTTATTAATCCTTATTTGTCAATAGTCCATACATGTTTCGAGATTTCTCTCATCATCAGTGGTGCGTGTTGTGTGAGTGTGAATTAAAATGTACCATGTGGAACCAGAGTCCACTGTCAGCGGCTATGCATTGTGGGTAGGTTTTGTTGTCAGGGCTACAAGAGGCCTCATGCTGAATGTAAGAATGACCAGCAGGTATTGGGATTTTGGTAAAGCAGCAGCAGTTGGACTTGGGGAGGGCAGAGTGTGTCAAGGTGGGGGGTAGTGTTGGGGAGGTGGGTTTTTTGGTATGTTTGGGATAGTATAGAAGGAGGGGTGGTGGAGTCAAGGAGCTACATAGGTATCAACCTTAAAAGTTACTGAAGATGTTGCTGAAAGTGTTTTAGCTAAGAATTGGACAGGGGTTGTAACAGGCTAAGGTGAAGTTTTTCCTATGGGTCTAGGTGACTTTGAAGCTTCCATTATTGAGTGTGTCTAAGATGTGGGTGTGAGGATATTAATGGTAGGAGTTGTGTGTATTAGTGTTCTGTGTGGTGCGGGTTGTTCAGTTTAGTATTTAATCCATTAGGGTATAGGGTTTTAAGTTTGTTGATCCACATGTCTTCGTGTTTTTCTAGAACTTTAGTTATGTCAATTGGAGTAGTTTTTTCTATTTTTTCTATGATGGTGAAGGTAGCATCAGTGGCAAAATTGTGGTCAGGTGTGCGGAAATGTAGTTCTACAGGGAGTGGGCTACGATTATTTTTTGACTTAATCCTATGTATATATATATATATATATATATATATATATATATATATATATATATATAATGAAAAAAA
Source organism: Thysanoteuthis rhombus (assembly GCA_963457665.1). Lineage (NCBI taxonomy): Eukaryota > Metazoa > Mollusca > Cephalopoda > Oegopsida > Thysanoteuthidae > Thysanoteuthis > Thysanoteuthis major. Next base: position 12,095,111 of record OY735232.1, on the reverse strand, counting down.
GATAATCTGAAAACCAAGTGTGAATACAAATATCTTATACATACATACATACATATATATATATATATATATATATATATATATATATATATATATATAGTTTCACTTCAGCGATGTTTCATCGAACAACGTTACAATGAAACGAATTTCATCATAAGACTGCTTAACGTGGGTGTGTGTATGTGTGTGTGTGTGTGTGTGTGTGTGTTTGTTCTACCATCGTGCTAATCTCTTTAACTACAATTCAGCCTTTCACAACTTTTTTTTAAAAACTGGAGGAACTCTTGAAATATCTTTCGAGGAATGCATCTGCAGTTAATGACACATCATTTTATTCAATAATTTGAAAGTATCATAAGTGACCACCAGTATTCTACAATCATGTTGGAAGACAGTTTTACTTTTCACCATATTTGTCTTATTTTGTTCGATATTTATAGTCTTTTTCCAGACATCCCTCGCCCAAAGGAAATTAGTAGAAAAAGACATAGAAAAGATTCATTTAAAAATAAATCAAACTGTATGACGATTGTGAAAAAAAAAAAAAAGAAAAGAAAATTTAAACTGTTGGTCTTTTTAGGTGGGGTAACAAAGCAATTCTCATGGACGTCGGGCAAAAACTGACATGTCTCGATTAAAACGTCTGTAACTTGTGAATCATTAATTGTATCGTAATAACCTTTGAGCTCTTGATAAAAAAAGATTGTTGAAAATTACCACATAATTATAATTCCAGTCAATACAGAACAGGAGAGTATTGGGTTTAAAAACTTGTTTATATTCGCGAACCGATGAACTTTTACAAACTGCATCAGTAAATTGTAACACAATTTACACACACATTATATAAGTTCGCCAGAAATATACTAATGGGCTGATTTCAATAAAAAGTTTTCGGGCGTATTCAATTTTGAATGAAGTTTTCACTTTTTGGTGTAAGTAAATCTTTTAGAAATATATTTTCCACGCTTCCCCTCATTTTCATTTCATAAAGTCTCAATGAAATATCTTATGGATTCCATCAATATGCTCATCTGTATGAAGATAATTCCCAAAAGAAATCAAATCTGATGGAATTTTATTCGAACCTGCCACCTCTTAATTTGAAATTTTCTCCAAACCGGGAAATAAGGAAAGCAAAATAACTAAGATATTTCTTTTCAGAAAAAATTTTTAGTACAAATAAATAAATAAATAAATAAAATAACGAAAAATTTAACTTTCAAAGAAAATATTTAATTGTTGCTATGTGTTTTAAAAGAACGTAAAAAACAGACAGCAAGTGCTGCTAGTAAACACAGTGGTGCCTCTAGTGCAAAATGACATCAAGACAGGAACCGCTACTCGTTATATAAGAACTTTAATGAAACGTAATCAGATGTTTTTCTCTACAATGCATATAATTTTGGCAGAACTCCTAACAACCTTTCTTTGAACCCTAGGGTTCTGCAGAATTTCCGGTGGGGAAGGCTGCTATAAGTATGAGTTCCTTACTTGTTGCTCTGCGAATACAGCCTTGTGCCAAACCTGGGATAGTTGAATAGATATTTATATTACGTGTGAACAAACATAATTGCTTGGAGTAAACTGGATAAAGAGTGCAGCTGTAGCACTGCTGAAGGGGTTCCATAGCTAAATCAGAAAGGTTCTGTCCATGCAAGACAGGTTCCAAAGGATTGCAAAAACAAGTTCAAGTCTTTTTGGAGGCTACCATTCATTTTACTGCTTACCTAATGGTCGTAGAATGTAAAACAATCTGAGCATTGGAATAAAAAGTAACGAAAATAGAATGAAAGAAAAACTAGTAAAAAAACATATCTATATCAATAGGTCTTTGCAAAAGTTCCCAGTACTCTATTTTTTGAAAACTAGGAAATAAATACACAGTTGAAACCCCCTTTTCTTTATCGCTGGAATCATTTGCACATCTAATAGTTGGAAAATATAAATAACGGCTGTAGAATATGTCAAACGACCTCATATTTTCTGCATAGTTGTACACAAGCATAGAAAGCTGAAAAAAAATTCTTCAAGTGAATGTGCAACTGATACGATCACTTTTTACTGGTTCACCAATTATGCGTTCCCAACGAATGTCTGGTGAACGACCCTAAAATAATAGTAAACAACAAAATAGCTTTACGATCTTTACAGCAATTGGCTGACGAGTTGTTTGTTACTTTCTAGTGAGTAACCAATCAAAAAATTGTATCGTTCGGTCCATAGAAAGAAGGGATCTGACGTCATCAACAAACCGTAATGGAAAACTTTTACAGACTTGAGCAGCTGTGTTTATGTTGAGGCTTAAAATCAAAGTAAAAACAAAAACACAGAAACACACATTCAAATATGCATGCACATACACATACAATAACGCTCCCGCACATAAGCCAGCGCGCACACACACGCCAGCACGTGCACACAAACCCAGGTGCAGACACACAAAATACACACACATACACACATGAAAATAAACGGAAACACACAAATAAACACTAACACAAGTGCACAGGAACACACTAACACAAACACATACACAAACACAAACGTGCATGCATACACAAACTGACGCACACATGCAAGCATACTGAAGCACTCACGCACGCACGCACGCCCACAAACGCATATACGCACACATATGCAATTATGAACAGAAACACAAATGCTCACTCACAAACACAAGCACGTACACGCCCAGACGCACATGTACACAAACACAAACAGAAGCACACATTTTCACACACTTACTCATACCATTACTGCCAGCTGCTGAGCGGGTATCTATTCCTTGTCAATATTGCAATTACACTCTTCCCCTCAAATTACGAGCGTTCAAATATACAACAAATCTAATGGTCAAATATAGTTTATTTCTTTAGCAAAATAAACTCTATTCAAATATCAGTTGCAAAAGTGTGCAAGACTTTCCAGCTCTCTTTTTTGAAGTTGTATGTAACACGCGCACAGACCGCACCAATCGAGCCAGATCTGACATTTTCAGTATTCACTTTTTTTCATATCAAGGAAACACGTTCTTTTTCAAAACTTCCTTCTGAATAGGTTTTTAGGGGAATTTAAATTTACAATGTAAATTCATCCTAAATTGATCTCTTGTGGGTGCCCACTAGCTCCTTGAAATTCAAACTTTTCAGTAATCCCCCAAAAGGAGAAAAAGTATCTGATTTATTGATCACCCCTTTTAAAAATTTTTTGATTGATCCCTCTCGGCACGGCATATAGTCAAAAGATACTGATCATGTAACGGTTTCTGTGGCATGACTAACCTTGCTTTATACAAAAAAGTAAAATAGACATTATACAAACATTCTTGATTTTAGTGATAAGTCATTAAAAGCGAGCGTTATCAGAGTGAACTTCGGCTGACTCTGGTTCAAGGCCACTCAAAGCTATTTGGTTAGGAAAGAACTCATTACAGTAGAAATAATTTGTGAGACTAACTTACTAAATTCTATTCCCCTGCAAATAGCTCTCATTTTCTTTTTACCAAGTTTAGCATCGTCTGGTACTGACCAAAAGTGATCACTACTGTAAAAATGGTCAGTGACATAAACTTACTGTGCTCCAGGGGCAAAATTCTGTCAGTTTTTCTCGATTAGGTTTAGCATAGTCTGGTAAAGAGCTATACCAATGCGACACCTAGTGACGATTGAAATCACTACAGTAGTAATGGTCTGCGAAACTACTCTCTGCTCCACGACGGAATACTTTCATTTTTTTTACGAAGTTAAAGTTTTATCGTAGTTTGGTAAAGAGTCACACGAATGGGGCCCTGAGAGTGGATCAAACTCCCTACGTAATCTAGTCAGTCCGTCTCAAACGCTGAGCCTTATCCTAGGATATGCATCCGATTGATGTTATAACAGTGTTCATCACTAAAAATTTTTGCTTTGTTTTTCAAATGCTGTTTGAATATATTTGCTCTTCTGAGCGTTTGGTGGGATGGTTTTACTAAGTTCTCCACAAGAGTGTCCTTCAGTGAATGACTCAATGAAAACATATCAGGCGGTAGATGATTGGTTCTTAGATTCTATCACAATGGTTCCTAAAGGGTGTTGCGTACCATATTTGAGAAGATAGCAAGATTTGAAGACAATCAGAGAAACATTCAAGCATTCATGTATAGAAACCCGAAGAAGTTTGTCTCAAATATGGATGAAATATTAGAAATAATATAAATGAGAATATCCAACGTAAGATCATATCATGGAGTTGTTGTGTTCTTCGGTATGAATCAAACGCCGTTAAGAGTTTTTTTACATGTAGTATTTATCAATGAAAAATACGGTGTGATACGAGCAATTTTTTTACGGAAACACGGTCCCGAGAAACAAGTTTTTAGAACCATTGTTCTACAAGGTTAAAAAGTCAGTGGCACGCCTCTTGAAAATTACATTTATTTTACACAGTGTCAAGAATATACTCTTCCCAGAGGGCAGTCTCCGATTCAGAAATTTCATTTCACTGAGTTGAAAGACCAACGCCTAGAACGTATATAAAGTATACATCGGTACATCTATGGACATTACTGCTGTCGTATAATCAATCTTCGGTGGATGTTCTCTATTTTCACCTTGTGTCAAACTTGGCTAAGTTTAGTAATTACATACACGTATTATGGGAATTGCTCACTGCGTGTCCCAAATCTCTAATTTTTTTTGTACATTAATTACCTTTTCATGTATTTTATGTACTGACGAAATAATAAATACATGCAATATATATATATATATATATATATATATATATATATATATATATATATATAGATAGATAGATAGCGAGAGAGAGAGAGAGAGAGAGAGGGTGTAGTATTCAAATCAAGACAGAAAAGGAGTATACAGTATGTATGGAAGTTTTATTTTCATAGTGTGACACACAAACATTCATACACACACACACACACACACACACATATATGTATATATACTAAGATGGTATACACACAAGAACTCATGTGCTTCCCTAACTCAACAAAATCAATAATGGTTATCGAGCTATGGTTGTGATTTTAGCCCAATTTTGAGGTGCAGTCTTTTCAATTGTACAGACAATGATAGATTTATTCAAATTATTGCCAAACTTTTCGCCATAAATTGATAAAAAGTTCTTCCAAAGATCCAAAGATTATTCCAAAACAACGCCCTACAAACATGAGCGCTGTTTGTAGTGCGTTGTTTTGAAATGTTTCTTCATTCATTGACGTCATTTGGTAGAGAAAAGATTTTCTGTGACAAATGAAATTTAAATTTATTTGCAGTTTCAATTCAATTAACGCAGTTTTTAATCTATCTGTGCAAATCACTGAAAAAGACTTATATTTTATTGCCGAAGATATACATTTAACTGAGTGACTTTCATGCGGCGGTGGTTACAATTTAAAAATGATCCAGCTCACATTTTTCTATAATTTTGTTTTCTACTCAGCTTAAAATTTTTCAAATTTTTCGGTTGTAAGAAGACAGTCCCAGTAATACTTTATACGTCATTTACTTGTATTTTTTTATACATCATTTGACCGTCACAGTGGTGATAATATTTCATATTTTTCTAATGTCTTGAACAATAGATCTATGGTTATCTGGCAAAAACTGAATAATTAGATTTTATTTAAATCGTTTTTTGACAAATCATGATACGTTGTGTACGTCTTAATCCTGGTCCTGCATGTCGTTGATAAAAAAACAAAAAACATTTTGCACGAGGCTGTTTTTTTTTATTCAATTTTTCATTGCAGCACCATTTAGGACTGCCGACCGTAGGGAAGGTTGTCAGTTAATATATATATGGAGAGCTTTTCATATATATATATATATATATATATATATATATATATATATATATATGAAAAGCTCTCTCGTGGTACAACATTTCAAAATTCCAATGATTAGCGGACTCAAACGGAAAAGAAAGTAAAAAGTATTTTCCGGTGAACATACTACTTTATCTATTTTTTCTATTGGTAATATCATTCACAATATGACGCTAAATGAAATTGTTCCTGAAAAGCTTTTTTCGTCTGACACTCTTCAGAATATGAAACGTCAGAAAAATCTTTTCTGGAACAATTTTATTTCTTGTCATTATATATATATATATATATATATATATATATATATATATATGTGTGTGTGTGTGTGTGTGTGCATATATATGTATGTGTTTTTGTGTATTTATATATATGTGTGTATATATATATATATATATGTGTGTGTGTGTGTGTGTGTATATATATATATTGTAAATGTATAGTAGAAAGTAGATTCATTACACAAACGCATTTATGCTTTTGCCCTGTTAAGAAATCTTCAGACGAATGATTATGTATGTATTACTTAGTTTTATCGTCATTTTGTTCAAGTTTGTAGTATGTGTGTTCTGCTAGTGTTTATAAATTACGCGTCATGGGGTATGTTCTAGGTATTGAAGTTATCTGTTAGTGGATGCTGGGCTGTGTATGCTCTATTGGGATGTCTTAATTTTTGCGTAACTGAGTATTTTGAATTTCTCATTTAGACAGAGGTAATATAGATTTTCAATACTTTGGTTTAAATAGGTTTGTCTTCAAATTTTCCATTTTACAGTTGGTTTATAATTCATTTTGCACATTTTCTAGTAATATGTAGAAGATGGTGTATTTTTCAAAAATATATTCCTTCGTGAAGGATGATGTGTTGTTGGCTAATCTAAGTTTGAACGATGTTTTAATTTCATTAAAATATTTTACTTCTATGAGTTTTTTTTGGGTTGATATTTCTGCATCGTATATCATATTTGATCTGAGACATTTGTTTTGTGGAGGGTAACTATTCCCGTTGGTACAATTGCAGTCTTGTTTCTTTGTGTTTTTGTTTTCCTTATTTATATTTTTTCTAATAACTTCATCGTTATGTTTCATAATAAGTGTATTGAAATTCTAGGTACAACAAAAGCTGATTTTCAATTTGTTTTTGCTAAATATTTAACTCAGTGGCTGGTCTAGGGGAAGTGTTTTTTCTATGAATAGAATGAATATTTTACCTAAGTCTTTACTTGTTGGTTGGATGGTGGTGTATACCAGATGATTTTTCTTTTTCTGTTTTTCTTTCGTTTTTCTCTTTCCGCAATAGGATTTCACTTTTTTGTCATAGTTAAAGTTTGTTTCAGTGAAATCTTTATTTTTTAGGGCTTTGATATATTCATTTTTAACTTTGTTAAATATAATTCCGTTTGAGAGATTATACGTCAATAAAGGTGTTTTTTTTTTTATAGATTTGGGGATCTTTTTAATGATTTTATTTAGTTGGTTAGAGATAGTGTTAATGTACACAGTGTTCTCTTTTTTGTATGGTTCATAGGTGTTGTTATTTTAATTAAAAGTAATGTCTAGGAAGTTTAAAATTTAATATTACCCTTGATTTCTACTTTAAAGTTCATTTTTTCATTTCGTTTATAATATGTTTTGTAATATATATTTCTTTAATGTCAGCGCATTTTTTTTCGAATACACACACATATATGTACATGAGTTGACCTGTGCCACAGACCCCTATTAAGCGTAATCCGATAAAGCTAAATGCAGTTATATCGTATAAACTTTGAATATAACCTTTCATTTGTCATAATGACCGATTGCCACACACTTTGGATTTTCATATTAGTGTATGCTCTCTCTCCATCTCTTTCTTCTATACAAATAGCCGTCTTAGTACATTATATGAATGCGTATATGAGAAAGAGAAGAATCAAAACACGAGGGGAAAAGAAGACAGTGTGGACAGAAGAGTGAGCAACGATTGTGTGTGTGTGTGTGTGTGTGACAGAGAGAGAGTGAGAGAGAGAGAGAGGGGGAGAGAAAGAAAAGGTGAGAAATTACTGCATGAAAATAGAGAATGACATAAAAAAACAGAAAAACAAATATAAGAAAATAGAGAGAAAAGGGTACAACTGATGTCCTGCGTAAGTGATATCTTTCAACACATATCAAATTTCTTATCCAGGTCTCAATAGGTGGCGCTGTCAGTCAGTGTACAAATTACAACGACTCACTTTGGCAGGATTCATGTCTCATATCGACTCATTAAGTTTGATCTTTCAACGTCTGGAGGTCAGTATTGCAAGTTATCAGATCAAGCAGTCACCATTTCACCTCTAGAGTAGCATAGAACCAGCGCAAGGTACTAGCAATACTACCAGTCAATCAGGGCCCCAAGTGCCAAGCTGAGCCTGTCATGTGTCTAAGACGGTAAGAATTTCCAAGTACAAACGTAGAAAAGTGAAATGAATTAATTAAACTGGATTAAAACAGTCCCAGTGAGAAAATCACCTATGATATGAAGTCAGATGTTTCAGGATTATCTGATCGTTATAATATAACTTTTTATTCCTATACATTTATGTTTCTCACTGTAAAACAAAAATAAATAAGATAATACTGTACTTTGAAGGGCGCTGAAGTTCAGCTTGTCGAGGGTGCCAGATTTCTCAAGAATATCTGACAGTTATAAACTTTCTGTTTCTGTTTCTCTCTCTCTCTCTCTCTCTCTCTCTCTCTCTCTCTCTCTCTCTATATATATATATATATATATATATATATATATATATATAAGTGTTGAAACGGAAAGTATTTAACCGTCTGGTATATCAAATAAATGTCCTTTATTAATTGTTGGAGAAACAATTGACAAATGACATTAATTTGATTATCGAGCTTCACGCACACACACACACACACACATACACACACACACACACACACATATATATATATTTATATATATATATATATATAAGTGAACAGTACGGAATGAGACAGACTCAGGAGTGAAAGTATACGGAGACTCTATTTTTTAATTAATTCATAAATCAATTAATTATTACAGTATACATGTTTTGGGAGGGGTTCCATTTTCAGTAGCATATGTGTACTTTTCAGTGATTGAAAGCCTCCCATGAAAAACAAATTTAGCTCCAGATGTTTTGCTTTAGAAGCAAAAATGGAAATCAAGAAGGAAGATCCCTTGTGGCTAATAATGGTGAGTCCTCACTGTCCATGGAAAAACTGTGGTATGATTGGATATTCTGTTTGAAGCAGTGGGAGCAGTTATGGGTATTTTATTGGTTCCGCTGGCCATTGGTCAGATGTGGGTATTCTTAAGCATTGGTTGTCATGAATTCTGGGGAACTGGATAGTAGTTTAGTATTAGTCAGTTTGAGTACTTGTCAAATTAGGGATCAGTCAAGATGGTGAGGTGAGGGGGTCCTTGTTTTGTATGGTCGAATATATTTTGGGAAATGTATGGTCATTGTGGATGTTCTGGAAAGTCTGATGGCTTTAAGTTGAACAAATCAAGTACCATGCATAGGTTTCTATAAGTAGAAGTCTGTATGTGACTGTATGAAGTTCCTAATGTTGGATATACATAAAGGGGGTTGAGTGTGAATGTGGGGTTGCTGTGGGGAATGAGAGTATATAAATATTAAGAAAGGGTATTTGGGCTTTGGTAGAAGTATAGTCTAAAGAATAGTGAGTTGATGAATATTGAGTAATTTGGAGTGAAAGGATTATGTGTTAAGGATCGGTGTGGATAGGATGATTAAGTTTACTGTTGTGTCCGTTAGGGGAGAGAGTTTCAAATTTGTTAAACCACAAATCTTAATGTAGTTCAACAATTTTAGTCGTGTCGGGGAAAGTGTTTTTTTTTCTTCAATTTTTCAATAATTGTGAATTGCCACCCAGACTTGCCTATATATTGAAATTTGCATTCATTATATTCTAACTGATTGATGATATTACTGCTTCTGCAGTGAGAATTATGGAAATTCTTGTTAGTGGTAGAGCTAGTGTAGATGTTGGTGTACTTAAGGTGGTTGCATCATAGACTATTCCTTTCGTTGCAGGGCTGGAAGAATTTAACGGTTTTAGGGATGGTGTTATGTAAGACTTTGTTGTTTATCATAATGTAACTGCTAATCATGTCTTTTATGTTTTGGGGTCTGCATCGGGCGATGACGCATAGTTCAAGGAATATTTCTTTAGGTTTTGTTTTGATTGTAAGTATATTCCATGTCTTATTAATTATATGTGATAGAGGTGGGGGTGTATTATGGGAGGTGGTTACAGGTGGTAGGCGGCTGGGTTTATTTTTGTTAAAGATTGTAAAGGTTTCTCATCTGGGTATTGTAATGGCCTTTTTATTTGGCTATTTGTATTTCTTGTGAATAGTGGCTATATTTGTGAAATATTGTTGTAAGTTATAGTTGTGTTCGTCAAGTTCATCATCAATAGAGCAAATCCACCTAATTCTAAATGCTTGTAAAAATGGTAGTTTTTTCCAGGTATTTGGGGTGGGCCGATTTAGAATGAAGGTAGTTGTGAGTGTCTGTAGGCTTAGTATAGAGGGTAGTCTGGAGATCTCTATTTTTATCTATGTATGTGTAAGTGTCTAAGAAGGCTATGGAGTCAGTGGTTTCTCGTGGTCAAATTCAATAGAGACGTGTGAAGAATTTCTTTAGTTCGGCTTCAACTCCTGTATATATATACGTGAAGAATATTATCAATATATCTGATATAGAAGATACAGTCTTTCTCTCTCTCTCTCTCTCTCTCTCTCTATCTCTCTCTCTCTCTCTCTCTCTCTATATATATATATATATATATATATATAATTATAAATTGCATGATATTATATTGAAACTCTATTTGAAATGATCTCTCGCCATAACTCGGTGAATATATTATTTGGTCTAGATGACCAAAATAGAATAAGCAATTAAAGAAAATGGGGCTGCTGCAGGAATCGAATCTAAGAGTTAAAATGAGTGAAAAAAAGTTATGCGAAACTTTGCATTACTGGTGGATGTTTAGGTCAATGATAAGAGCTACGCTACTTTGGAGCAGTTACCCTATCTGTTGCTGGTTCGATTTTCATTAATTGCTTCTTTCTAATTACGTCGTCTAGGCCAAATGATACAATCACCGTGTAATAATGGGAGATCATTTCAAGTATAGTTTCAATATGATGAAATTTATAGTTTATTATCATTCTGTTGAATCATGTATCCATTTCCTAATAGCATATGTATACATGAATATATGTATGTACTATTCAAGTCAAGATAGAAAATGATGGTCCTTACTTTGGTGAAGATTAAAATAACAGGATCGAGTTGACATGGCATGGCGTAAGTTATATTTTTTCATCCACATATTTTCATTAGATTCAAAAATATTGGTGATTTCACATGATATATTCTTCTCTATCTTTTCAATAATAGGGAATTTCAAATCAGTGCTAAAGTTGTGGTCTCGTAGGCGGAATTGTAATTCTATTGGGAGCAAATTGTTTTAATTGGATGATTTTATTCTGTGTCTGTAGTTGTTGTCTGAGATTGTGCATCTTTAGTTCGTAATCTTCACAGTAGATCGTTCTAATAGTAAGTGCTTGTGTGTAAGATAAGGTCTCCTTAACGTGTTTGGGTTGAGTCGATTTGGAGTATCATAGTGTTTTGTATATAACGTTGTTTTGGGGGGTCTATAGTTATATATGTACATAAGGGTGTCTAAGAAGGCAATGCATTCTGGAAATTTTTCACTGTCAAATTTAGTTATGTCTGGAACTGAGGCATTTTGGGAAGTTGTCTAGTTCAGCTTCTCCGCCTGTGTATATGAATAAAATGCCCTCGATATATCTAACGTAGAACTGAAAGTCATTGTCAATATCGGGGTAGATTCCTCAAATTTTCCCATGAAGATGTTTGCATATGAAAGTACTGCGATTGTGCCTATATTATAACCTTTAATTAGGAGCAACTTTTTATAATTAAATATGACAGTAAATCCATAGATTTAATGCATTTTCAGTTTTTTTTAATGTGTTTGCTCCTATCAATGAGGTTTGTAGTGTCTCTTATGTAGGATTAAACTTGCTTTGTGTTGAATATAGTGGTCAACATATTTAGATATTTTTGCTGTGTACGACTGATTTACCTTGCGTATTATTAGAAGTAAGACTATATTCGTTGATTTGAGAGTTACAGGTGTGTTTTTGGTCGATGAGATCGTTTTAGTGCATTTCTATTTGGCAGGCAATATGCATACATACATACATACACACACACACACATATATATATATATATATATACTTGACATATTTACTTGACATATATATATATATATATATATATATATATATATATATATATATATATATATATATATGTCAAGTAATTAGTATCCAACAATGTAAACGAGGGAAGACAGTTTAAGGAACTAAGTTTTGCTCGAGACAAACCATTTACGGTAGTGAACTAAACAACGGCGATGATCGGAAAACAGAAAATAATTCGATTTGAGCCAAATTTAGTTCCTAAAACTGTATACCCTTATTCACACACACACGCTGTCTGTAACAATTAAAGGGGAATAAGTTTGATATTTCCACGCAAGAATTACATCCTTTAGAGGACTATTTCATTATTTCGCTATTCGTACGGGAAAAATGGTTGTACACATTATTATTTGAATTCTATGAAAATATCTCATTTTGATTAGCTTTATTAGCTTCTCTTCAAATTGGAAGATTTCAGGTATTTGCATTTGCAAAATTACTGAAACTGGTACCCGTTCTAAAGATGCAGGTTTAGAAGGAACTGGAGTTGATGGTATGTTGAATAGACTGCAATAATTGTTATGTAAAATGATTTCCGCCTATCGTTCAAAACTACAACTTGAGTGTATTTCAGTTACTTCTCCTCAGTGTTGCCAATTTTCTATGTTTCATATCCAAATTTAGATCATTCTAAAGAGCAGGAGTCAAAGGATACAATTAGAAGAAACTATAAAAAAGATCTGCAATTTTTAATATTTCATTAATCTTAATAAATTTCTTTAGAACTACTGGCCCAAGAAACTTCAAACTCTACTACCCCTACCTTGTATGATGACTAATGTATTTAGCGAATGCACACTCCTCGAAGAATCACGATGTAGGTTCACAAACAGAGATTTCTTCAGTTGTAGATATTTCTGCCTCTTCTTGACGGCAATGGTAAACCTGTAGATAGCTAAGGAGATTGCCAGCCTGCATGTTGCTTCTCCTGATAACGAGATACCGACAAAGGCTCAACGCACAAAGAAGCAAAACCGAACATAATAACAGTAAAACTCTTTCGACACGAAATGATTAAATACAGCAAGATGCATTGTTCTGCATGTCTCCGATGTGTTGTTTTCACTTCAGCATCACTTAGGCAACTCAACCATTTCTTGTGTTTTTGTTAAGTCAAGAACTTAAGTGTTTCTTTTTTTTTTTGGAGGGGGGAGATAAAGGGTGATGCAGTGACTAGAAATGCGAACATGCGCTCAAGTGGCCATTGTTTCCCCCGATGAGCTAACGCAGACATGCCTCTGTGTGTGTGCATTAAAATACCTTCACTCTTATATGCATATTTACATACATATGAAGAAGCATAAAATTCGTATGTTGACCCGTAAGTTAACTTGCCAATTGCCTGATCAAAGTGCCATGAGTGCTCATATCAATGAACAAAGATACTTTCACTTAAATTTTACTACTTAGGCATGGATCAATTCTTATCAGCATACACCAAATTCTCGTAGACAATACGAGTAGAGTATTCAACTATAATTGTAAAATAAAAGGGTTAGAATGTTGAACCCCTTATAAAATCAAGAAACCAAAAACTAAATGAAATCTTCTCTAATTTGTGAACTGGAATGTTGAACGTATTTAGCCATTATAAATATATTCAACCAAGTGAAGAATTTCGCTTGTATGCAGTTTTATGTGCTACGCCATCGTAACCAAAAAAGCTATAATTTAGAAAAACCAACGTCCATAATTCTGGCCCAGTAGAGATTTGATAATGTCTAGAAGTATCATTAGAAGGCTAGATCCCAATGAGTGGACAATATTTACTCTCTTTGAATTCAGAAACGCATTCTCTTGTACATACACAAATATAATTTGATTAACAATTAAAGCATTGTTTGCCAATGCTCTTTATAAAATATGCATTAACGAGGAATTACTGCTTAAATACACATTATGTATATATGTGTATACATATATGTGTATATGTTCATGTTTGTGTATGTGTATGCATGTGTGTGACACAACAAAAATGATTTTTATACGATGATGATGATCACTGCCACATGTTACGTATAGCAGCCCCTAGGAGAGCATTGTCACATGTCCCCCATGAAGCAGCGTGTGTTCGGTCCTTGCCTGGCAATCTGCTTTGTAAATCGGCGGTAGAGCATAATAAGACGGTCGCAGAGAAATCTTGTCGCTATATACTTATTGCACCCAGTATTCTCAGACAAGAATCTGTGTTTCCAATGCAATTTAGCCGTATATATATATATATATATATATATATATATATATATATATATATATATATATATATATATATATATATAATGTGTACTTTAGAGAGTGAGACAGACTCAGGAGTGAAGTTTTTGGTGGTAAGGTTTATTAATCCTTATATGTCAATAGTCCATACATGTTTCGGGATATATATATATATATATATATATATATATATATATATATATATATATATATATATATATATATATATATATATATATATAAAGCAAACATGGACTGTAGTTTCATTGAAATACGTATGGATCACTGACAATAGATTCGGTGAGAACGAGAAAAGATTTTATGCCTTGTAGAAGCGGGGGCCTGGTGACTGATCTTCCTGCTCGGAAATCCGACGGAATCTGTTGGAGATGTCTCATTTCTTCCGTGATTCTTTACATAAATGTCCCTGGGTCACAGGACAGACAGACAGATAAACATCTAGATGGATAGATACTATTTTGAGTGTCTCTGTGTGCACTCATACAATCCTGCCTGAATTCCAGCCATCATTTGATATGCTTACAACAAAAATGTCTTTCAACTGAACTTTGATATTCTGGCACTAGGGACAAATCTTTTGTGTGAATGTACGAGCCGGAAACATTGTCAATGATGATCTTTTACTAATATTTCTTTCATATTAATTTCAGTTTTGAGTTACTTTTTGTATTGGTTTCTTTTCATCAATGTAAGGTTTCTTAGGTAATTGAATCTATTACGGTATTTTAAAACTGTTTCGGATACTCTTGCTTAAATTATTCCATTTCGCTTTTTTGAAAAAAATTATGTTTCATTCATTATCAATTTTTCCTTTTATATATTTGTGTATTTTAATTAGTGGTGTAAATCTAGTCATCGGAATCTGCATTGTTTCTTTTGTTGTATTTTTCAAGTAGGAATTTCGTCTCGTGTCCACAATTTCTTTTCTTTTTTTTTGTTTGAGAGTGATTTTTCTTTTGTGAATTCAATAATGTGTAAAGTTTTTCTCCTACTCATGATAGACATTTTTGGTTGTAGTTTTTGCATGTTCTTGTTGATTAAAAAGAAACATTATGGGTCTTTTACTTCTGTTATTTCTCCCACATATATTTCGACAATGTTGTGCCGTTTTGGTAATCGTCATCGTTGAATGCCCTTTGTAGTTATTGAGCCTTATTTTGAAAGTAGTATTTGAGGCTCTTATGTAAAATTTTCTATTGTTTGGTTCTTCGTAAATCACGCACACCAGAGTGAAATTGTTTTTTGTCGGGCATTCGTCTAAGTCCCAGCAGTTGCTACTTGTTTTTTGTTGTTATTGTTTTGTTTATTTATGATAATTTTTATGGTATTTTTAAATAATATTTTTGATATGTATGAATAGCTTATTCTAAGCATATTTCTGTTGAAAATTTTGTGTTATATGTTTGCCATCGGGCAGTGTTTAGTTATTAGAATGTTTCTACGTTCAAATTGAATGGTTGGTTGAACCAAGTATTCTCCCGTTTCGTTTGTGTCTTGTATTTTGCTGGGGGTGATATTCTAATTCACGGTTAAATTTACTTTGTTTTAAACATTTTGTATGGTTCTATGATTTTGTGAAATATATGTTTTTTTTATTGTTTGATAGTTTTTTTGCTAATGATATCGTTATCTTTTTGATTATATGACGTGGATGGTTTGAAACAGCATCGATATGGATTGTGTTGTCATTTTCTCATATACATATGTAAGAAAGGAAAGTGTTCACAGAATTCGAATCAGCCAGATACATTAAAGATCCTTGGTTTTTGACCCCTGACTATACAGACAGTTGACATTATCTACCCACTGCGTAAAGCTAGTAATTATCCATTTTTTTTGTTAGACCCAGGGTAGATAGCGATTTTTACAAACACGTCTTTTCTTTTAATTGATCGTTTCTTTTAATTAGCTCTTCATAGAAAATCTCACTATGACTATCTTTACCAATGTTAGGACAACAGCACTTGAACCAAATGATATTTCACTGTCTTCATTTCTGGATGGTCTTCTCCAAAACTTTCATAACAATAACAAAACACATGACTGCAAGTCTCTTCATCCATCCAGCCATCTGTGCCGATTATTCCAATTCTCAAACTTTTTTTACCTCGTTTGATTTTTGCTTTGTTGTTCAACGTGTCGCACCAAACCATCTCTTCTCACAAATGTTGCTAACAACACACGGATATTTCTTGGAAGATATTTATTTGGAGGAAGCTTTTTCAGTTACCAACAGCATCTGTCCAGCCCTCAGCGTTTTCAAACTAGCCCTGTGAGTATTTTTTTCATATGTTTGTTTTGACGCAGTTTTTGATATAATCATGGCAATGTCACGAAGGACACCACTTGTAACATCATTTTCCAAGTGACTTGTTCGCATATTTAACTACGTGTACAAGATCTATGCATGTGGTGCTAAGGTTCTTTAAAAGCGGTATCTCTTTCATTGCGCATGTTAACATATTGGATTCTAATCTATCATAGAACGACTTTTTAAAGTAACTTGTAGGTTTGTGCAAGAACATATATATACATATATATGAGGGCAGAGAGAGAGAGAGAGAGAGAGAGAGGGAGAGAGACAGAGAGACAGAGAGAAGTGAAAAAAGAAAATGGGAAAAAGGGAAAGAAAGGGGCAAAAGATTTATTAAAGCTAAACACATTTGGTAGATGAATATGGAACGTCTACAATTCTTATAGTTTAAATTGTATGATAAACAAGAATACAATAGAAACAAACGATTTTTTTTCTTTCAATAACAGTTAGAAGATACGTTGGGTGGTATTGACCTTTGGTGAGCTAAAAATTTGAAGGCAATTTTGGTCAATTTTGTCATTTTGGAATATAACGGAACGGCTGGAACCTATAGGTTAGAATTTCGTAAACAAAGGTAGCCTGATCACGGTATGAAGATAAGTTAGATGCCGCTTATCTCTGAATGACTTTGACTCAAAGTTCAAATCATAAGTAGTGAAATGAGATGAGTTTTGCATGTATATGTAATTTATTCTGGTAACACTTATTGAAAGAAATTGCATGCCTGTATGTAAGTTGTAAGTTGTACTAATGGTATAGGTAGAAAAATATCTCAACTTTTGTTTTCCTAGATCCTTTTTCCTATTTTATAGTTCAGTAAAATCATCAAAAACTTTGTAATGACAGAGCTTTATGTTTGGTTCAGTTACTGGTGTGTTTATAATCGAATATTGTCGTAAGCAGGGGAATTAGTTTCATGAGAATTACAACCACAGCTTTCCTAGGCCGGAGAGGAGAATTGTGAGAGTGTCTTCATTAAGGCTTCATCATCATCATCATTTTAGCAGCTGTCGTTGGACATAGACCCTCCACAGGATCCACCAGACCTTTCTATCGTGGGCATCACGGAAGCAATACTTTCTAAACTTGTCTCATTCGTTGCACCATTTTCTGCCAGCCATAGTTTTGCACATGATTTCTTCCAATGCACACTGTGAGTCATGATATCCTGCAGTTGTCTGCCATTCTTGCAACATGACCAGCCCATTGCCTTTTGACTTTCCTAATGGATTCTATAATATCCCTGATCACTGTCTTTTCTCTAATATATATTTTGCTGTTTCGTGATCTCTCCATGTGTTATTGAGCATGATTCTCTCCAGTGCACGTTTTAGTTTGCAGGTCAATCTTTTGGTTAGGTTCCATGTTCCGGCAGCTATCAGGAGGGTGCATTGGTTGTTATACCCTTCTTTTTAGGACTAATGGAATCTTCTTGTCCTTGAAAGCTTGCCACTAGGAGTGATTCTTCGCTTGATTTCCTCTTGTTTTGGGGGTTTCATGAAAATTCGTTATCCAAGATAGATATGATGGTAGTCAACAAATGCTACAGCGAGTAGCATTTTATATTCTGCTGCCTTCTGTTCTAGTGGTCACTTTTGTAAAAAGTTAATAGATGCAGTTGAATAGGCTTATCTGCCTGAAGTTGTTCAGATCTTTCTGATCCCTTTTTTATACAACAACATTGCGGTATTCCAAACTTCTGGGACTTTACTTTGTTTGAGACAAAGGTTGAATAGATGATCTATTTTCCTAATGATGACTTTACCAGCTCTTTTGAGTAGATATATGGTTATGTTAGCTGGTCCTTCCCTTCCTGCGTTTGTTCGACAGCTTGCTTCACCGCCACGGAATAAATCTTAGATAATCTTTAAACTGGTTACTCGTGACTTGTATATCTTGTTCATTAACCTATGTAACTTGTTCGAGCGAATAGAGATTTTTGTAGAGTTGTTACAGCACATTCAAAAATCGGTCTTTATCCGTTGTTAGGTCTCCATATTTTTAAGCACCCTACTTATTTGCGTTCTCCTTGTACTGAGAGACTTAACCAAGAGACAGACCCGTAAGCTGAGAACCATGCAACGTGCACACGAAAGAATAATGCTGAGCCTCACATGGAGAGACCACAAAACAACACAGTACATCTGGGAAAAGACAAGAGTTAGAGACATCATAGAATCCATAAAAAATCTCAAATGGCGGTGGGCTGGCCATGTTGCAAGAATGGCAGACAATCGATGGACATCACGACTCACAACATGGATTACCCGAGACCACATGCGCAACTGAGGCCGGCAAAATGTTAGATGGAGAGACGAGCTAGACAAGTTCAGGAAGTACTGGCTCCGTGACGCCCATGATAGAGAAGTGTGGCAAATCCTGGGGAAGGTCTATGTCCAACAATGGACGCTAAAAGACTGATGATGATGATGATGATGTACTGAGAGTCTTTTTGACTGTCTTGAAGCCTTTACCTTTATCAAGAATGCTTTCGATGACTGCTGTCGTGTATCTTCTTTTCCTTCGTCTCTTTTAGTTGCTTAAGTTGCTTCGATCTTCCTCTTGTTGTCGATGGCTTAAGTTTCCTGCCTTTTTCCATGACATTCTTTGTTTCTCCCGAGAATTTACTGAGGGTGGTTTGTTTTCCCAATCGCTCAAACATAATGGCAACTTCAATTAGAGAAGTTGTTATTTTATTGTTGAGATCGTTTATGTACTCTTTTGTTTAGGTGAGAAGTTTATATCTCTTCAAACGCGAAGAGACAAGTGAGTTCTCCTTGTATGCCAAGTGGTTGCAGTTTGGCGCGGAACATTTTCCTGTGTTCTTTCTTGGTGTTAATTGGTATTTTGCATCTTATCATACAGTGACTTGATTTAAGACTTGAAAATTTTTGGCAGTGTTGGCGGTATTCCATTTTCTATTGGATTTCATCTTGAAGAAGATGTTCATCATTTTTAACATATTTGCTGTTGCAAAAGATAACTCTTTCATTCTATATTTTATATCCAAACTTGCCACCTAAACTTCCATTACTTAATCCTGCCAGTGAGCCGAAGTCTCCCATAATGATGCTGGAGTATGTTTTGGTATCTCGGAATATGGAGTTATAAAAAAAAATCATCTTGAGAGCTGTATGTTGATACTGTCTCCACATTCTTAGATGGTTTTGAATCCTTCAACAGGATTTTCAATTTTTTTTATGATTGAATAGCCATCCCACTTTGTTTTCCTTTTTTTTCTGTAATCGTCCATATTATGTTTGCCTTTTAGTTCGATCAGTTCTTCTGACCGGTCTTCTCATTTTGTTATACTGATAATGTCCTATTTGAAGTCTTTGATTTCATTTTCCAGATTGATTAGATGCATCTGCGTAGAGAAGGTTCTAGTGTTGTAGATACCAATGTAAAGGGTTGTTTGCTTGTTGACATTCTTAGTGTTGTATTTGGGTTTGAGTCGTCGCCTTTGGAGCGCTCCCACCCAAAGCAAGTGATGCGGCTGGGCCTTTTGAGAACACTAACCTGCCAAAACAGTTGTTTGCTTGGTGCTATGTTTGGTCCTCGAAGTTGTTTTTTTTTTCTAACTCTCCAACGACTCTGATATTCTCTAGGAAAAACAAAGATTTAACATCAAACTAGTTTATAGAACAAGGGAAGAGTCAAACAGGTTGGGAGATATTAGATAAAGGACCCCCTCTTTTTTGGAAAGATTCATGTCAGTAATTTGGCCAGAGTAATTGGCATTAAGGCTATCACCTGACCGGTGAAGTTCCAACCCCAGCTTTATATTCTTTCTAAAAATGTGAGAGAGGTATAAACAGATCTATAGCACTCACTTAAGACCTAACAAATCTTAAGGATGGGAGAGGGGCTTGGTATAGTATGATATAGTATATAGTATTAATTTTTAATAATCGAATCTGGATCCTCGCTGTCAACTAATATGAGAGCTAAATCAACACTGGTACGAACTCAAAGATAGCAGTGTTGCTCTAACATCGTATCCTCTGCGCTTCCATCAATCATTTGTTCCAACGTGTAGACAGGAAGGAGGTTACTGTATCAATATGGTAGAGAAATTACGTTGGAAGTGGTATATGCATTCATTCGTGTCGATCCTGTTTTCGGCACAATATCTCCAATAGTTTTCTATGAACTTCATTGAAATATTGGTTGAATATGGGTCATGGGTAAGGGAAGATTGATTTGAACAGATCAAGGAGTTTATTTCGAATGGGAGATATTTTTAAAAATTCCATCATGCATTTGAGTAATCATTCATGTTTATCTACACAATATCTTCGAATTACCTATTGGGATCGGGATCTATTTCTTCATATATTGAGAAGGAAACTAGTCCAGAGATTGGAAAATTGAAAATGACGCAGTTACCCCTGCAGCTCTATACGGACTAATTTTCATTCATTTTTTTAGTAAGTGTATGACATCGGCAGAAATATGCATTCTCTGTGTGTTTTTTAGCGTTACATGATCTTTTGTGGTTAGACATTTTAAAGCTGAAGCCAGACAAAAGACATGTAGAATTGGGTAACATGATCTTAGTTTAGCTCCTCTCTTTGTCTCCTTGTAGTGAGGATTAGAAAGAATTTGTGGTTATACGCATCAGTCAACCACGGCCATAGATCTCTGTCAGGATTAACGGCGGGGCTACTTTGAACTTGGCCATGACAAGAGAAAACTTACATGAGCGTAAATCTTGCTACGTAATGTATTCAAGGTTTAAAACAATGCTAGAAGGAAGAGGATACGAAGTTGACGCAATGGGGAGGGTATTTTTTCTAGAAAAATTTAAAAAGTGAGGAAGAGGGAAGTGGAAAGAGGAGTGTGAGAAAGAGGACGAGAAGAAATAATCACATAACCATAATAAATGTGTGATCATTCTCTCTCTTTTTTCTTTCTCTCTCCCTCTTTGTCTGTCTGTCTGTCTGTCTGTCTGTCTCTCTCCCTCTCTCTCTCTCTCTCTATATATATATATATATATATATACATATATATATTTATATTCAAAAATTAAAAGCCCTGCAAATTTAATAAATTTTCATATTTATTACAACATGTGATTCGATCGTGTAGTATTTTCAAGTAATTACGATTAGAGTTGTTTGAATTCCGCTGCCGGTCGCACATTTCCGGTGAAATATATTAATAAACTCAGAATGGCACAGAATTGCTGTGGAAAGAGCAATGCTAAGAATAACTCTCAGCAATAGAGAAAGATCAACATGGATCAGAGAGAAGATCAGGATGGAGGATATTGCGCAAGTAATCAGGCAGCAAAATAGATATGGAAAGGGCAGTAGACGAGGTCAGTTCATAGAGAAAGTAAACTTTTAAAACAGCGCACTGATAAAATGTTTCAGTGTTCTCTGACTTGAATATTGTGTAGCAGGACCTCAGAATTTGTATAAAAACTATCAACTAATGTTAGTGTTTTTAGCTACACTACCAGTGCTTGCCGTTTTTCCCCAAGTTGAATAATCGCCAATTGACTCTTTGTGAAATTTTCGAAGAGGTCAGAACCCATGAATGTCCGTGCAAATTGATTTTAAAAGATAAACTGATAAGGAAAACATCGTGTTGCATTTGATTCAACTGTTAACGAACCCAGAACAAATATTGCGACAACGATTTCCGCCTATCACGGCACGCATTTTTTATGTGATCTTCCCTCGTCAACGCCAAATGTGATCCAGATTTGGTATCGTCTTTCGCAGATATTCTTCTCGATTCAGGTCACTTATTCCACTCGTGGCATTGCATGCAGCTCCGAGAATCCTCTTCATAGGCCCATTGCGAAATTGGAAAAGTCTCTTTAAATTTGAGACAAAATTTCACTTAAACACGTCACTCTTCTAAAACCTCAATTGAGGGAAGTGGCTCAAAAACTAACCAAAGTCGCTGGATTCCAAAAGTTCTTTTCCTTTTAAATGGATCACTATAAAGTCTTACTTTTCAAAACAAAGTATGAATGCTACCGAACACAAACCGAGGGACCAATTCAGCTTAAACCTCCATTGCAAAATAAACTCCCACCAAACACTGAAGCCAATTTCTAGAAAGTAAAAAAAACTGTCTTTTCTAGACATTATAAACACTTTCGTTGTAGAGCGTGTGATCCATTTGGGTTTTTCAGATAGCAATAATCTTCCATATCGGCCAGACATCTTGAAAAGCTAGCCTTTTCATCCTTTGGAAGATACGACTGAAAGACGATCGATACCTCCCATCCCAGTCACACAGCTTGAAATGTACTCAATTAGCTGCTGAGTCTACAAAAATGTTTTCCCATGTTCTTCAATCAAATCGCAACCTTTCACGTGTTAGAAAGGTGAGTTAACAATTACACAATCTGAGTTGACACTTCGAGACAGAATAAGGAGTAATCTTTGAATTTACAGCCCTTCAATCCCATTGGCATGGATTTGTACGCGTGACTTACATCATCCACCCACTTAGATACTAAAAAAATCTATATTGACAGTTTTTGGCTTCTAATACATATATATATATTGACAGAGAGAGAGAGAGAGAGAGAGAGAGAGAGAGAGAGAGAGAGAGAGAGAGAGAGAGAGAGAGTGAGAAAGTTGGCCGTAATAAAAAAAGAAATGAGCCTACAAACCAAAATAAAGTATGTTTCTTCTCCACATATTCATTCCTCATCGAAACTCGCCATTGAGTGATTCTTGTGTAAAACATTAAGTGAGTAAGGATCAAGATCAGACTAACACCAACTTGATTGCTTCGTTTCAAGCTTTCTCCCTATATTCAAACCAAGAACGAAAAAACTGAATTGATTCAGCCAACTGCTACATTAATAGTGCAACTGGAGACGGATGAATTCGTTATAACCGACTTGCAAAACTGTGTCGCAGGCCATTGCGCAGCGTGCAATCATCTGTTCTACCTTACAGCAGCCCAAGTTGCTATTTTAACGGGGAATTTGAAGAAGAAATTCAATTTGCCATATGGTTTGACAATTGCATCATGGCTTGCTTACTACCATCAGTTGTCGATTGGTTGCCAACATGGACATCCACTCCCACTTTTACGGAGGGTTTGGAGCAGAAGATATATTCCAGGAATAATGGCAATAAGATATATCTGGATGTCAGTCGTCAGGTATGGAAGTAGGGAGTGCTTAAGCCGCGACTCGTCCTAAGCTATCACTGTTCATGGTAACCCGTTGGATCCCCAGGTTTTATAAGGTTCCAAATTTCACCCCCCTCGCACTCGGAGAGAAGGCCTGGATTAGGGTGAGGATACCCTGTTTGCACCCCCAGCAGACGCCCATGGTTGAAACTAACAAAGTGGTATGTTTTTTTCAATTTATTTATTTATGTATAAATAATAGCCAACAGACAACTTCTTTAAAACAATCTATCATTCTGTTTATTTTTTCATGAGGATAAGTCCAACTCATTCCTATTCTCGTATGTCTTAGCCTATCACTTTAGAATGGAAGCCATCTGCTCATTTTTTTTTTCTTATTTGCTTTCATTTTATTTTCAGTTATTCGCTGTTATGGCGACCATGTCAACAGTTTTGGAATGCTCATCAGGTGGCGCCCCTTGGTGGTGAATAATGGCTTCTCATTTGTGTCTTAATCAGAGATGCTTAGTATTACGTTGTTTGGAAACTTCTGCTTTCACTTATCTATTCAGCTTCTTTTTTCCCCATTTTTGCTGACTAGGATTTTCGCGTTATGGCTTGATTACTTTTCTTCCCTGTTAGAGAGGAATTTATTAGTCTTCACGTATATATATATATATATATATATATATATATATATATAGATAGAGAGAGAGAGAGAGAGAGAGAGAGAGAGAGAGAGAGAGAGAGAGATAGTGATGAAAATGGATTTGGGGAGCTATGTATACGGTAATTTCTCCATTAAACGTACAAGATCCCCAGGGAATCGAGGAGTAGGTACACTTGCATATTCTCACCTCATTTCCACCACAGCATATATATATATATATATATATATATATATATAAATTTTTATATATAAAAATTGAGTTGAGAAATAGATATATGATCCGACAGGATGCAATTTATAATCATTCTATCGGATCATATGTCGATTCATTATTAACATAATTTTCAGAGTTAAAAGAAACAAATAGAGCAGATGTAGACTGTAGAAATGGTTATCTTTGCTTTTGCATTAAAAGTGACTGTTCAGCTCAGTGGTCGCAGGTTCGGTTCCTACAGTAACCCCATTTTCTTTGATTTTTCATTCTATTTACATCGTCCAGTCTAAACGATACATACATCGAGTAATAATGGGAGATCATTTCGAATAGAGTTTCAACATAATATAACGCAATTTATGATCATTCTGTCGGATCATGTGTATATATATATATATATATATATATATATATATATATATATATATATATATATATATATATATATATATATGTGATTATAAATTGCATTTCGTGCCAAATACACTTTTCAGCAACCCATAATATTTATATAAACACAGAA
Source organism: Thysanoteuthis rhombus (assembly GCA_963457665.1). Taxonomy (NCBI): domain Eukaryota; kingdom Metazoa; phylum Mollusca; class Cephalopoda; order Oegopsida; family Thysanoteuthidae; genus Thysanoteuthis; species Thysanoteuthis major. The sequence continues at coordinate 12,069,876 of OY735232.1, read as the reverse complement.
AGCTATGTAAGCATACGTTTGAACGTGCACAAATCCACATAAAAATATGTACATACACACCATTTGACAATCGATAGTTATTACACGAACAAGCACGTAAGAAATATGCACTGTATTTCGATTCAAATGTTTATGTGATGCCACATAAATCACCTTCATTCATGACAGTTATAACATTGTCTATCAAATTCATTATCATGTCAGATAGATATCACTGCTTTCCACACATACACACACACACATATATATATGTGTGTGTGTATGTGCGAATATGAATGTGTGTATATAATAGATATCATTCGTTTGTAAATGAATAAATCCGTAGCATAATGACCAAAAAAGTTTCTCTTCTATGCAACACGTATTTGTTATTCAACAAAGTCTTTTTCCTTGTCAATCTGCCTAACCCAATGATTCTCCATTCATGATGTAGATCTAAAATTATAAAGTGAACATGGGAGAGAGGGGGTGAAATAGATCAAATAAAAGTGAAACAAGTCGGTCGATTATTCACGTTCACACCTGGTAATAACGACTTCATTCAACTCTAAATAATCAGTTTCTTAGAGCTATGTTACATTTCTTTTTTAGTAAGGTCACGAATTTTTAAATCGATATTCCATATGAAGCGTATTGAAAATTAATAAGTCAGTGAAAGCGAAACTATTCATAAAGTCGTTGTTTCCTCCAAATACGTGTTAGTGGATTAGCCAGCTTTTAGGAACGTCCACTATTCTCTTTATTCAATGTCATATGAGACTCCACCATGAGAACTCGATAGGGGGCACATGGTGGATGAGTGGAAAAGGGATTTCTGGCCTCGAAACTTGGTGATATTTTGATATATCACACACACACATACACACATACACACACACACACACATACACAAGTAAAGGCACGCTCACACAGAGGCGTTGATAGAGAGGCAAACACACAAGCACACAAACACGTGAAAACGTTGATAAACAAACATGTTCACACATCAAATCAAATTGTCTCATGACTTAATAGATTGACAAGATATTAGCTGAGGTCATTCATGGTATGTTTCAGGTCAATGATGCTTATTTGAAGATGCTCAACTTCTTTCCAAATAACATGGGACAGGTTGTACTTGGCTACCTGGTAGCAGCAGCAGGGAGTAATTCCTGGGTATACTCCAACATGCACACGAACACATACATTAAATTTATATCAAATATCATCATCATCATCATCATCACCATCATCATCATCATCATCATCAGTCTTTTAAAGTCCGTCGTTGGACATAGACCTTCCTCAGGATTTGCCACAATCCTTTATCATGGGCGTCTCAGAACCAGTATTTCCTGAATTTCTCCAGTTCATCTCTCCATCTCGTGTTCTATCGGCCCCGGTCTCTCATGCGATCTCTGGGATCCTTGTTGTAAGACGTAATGTCTATCGGTTGTCTTTCATTCTTGCAACATGGCCTGCCCATTGCCATTTGAGTTTTTTTTAATTAATTTCTATGATGTCACGGACTCCCATTTTCTTCTTTATATACTGTGCTGTCTTGTGATATCTCCATGTAATGATCCTCTGATGTGCACGTTGCATACTCTACAGTTTGTAGGTCTGTCTCTTGGTTAGGTTCCATATTTCAGCTCCATAAGTGACTATCGGGTAAATGCATTGGTTGTATACTTTTCTTTTTAGGATTATTGGGATAATCTGTTTTTTTGAAAGTTGAGCTTGCTCTGCCGAAAGTTTGCCATCACAGAGTGATTCCTCGCTTGATTTCCTCCTCTTCTGAGGGTCTCATGGAGATTAATTTCCTAAGTAGATGTAGTGGTCGAACCTTGCCGAGTTTTGCATCTTCTATTTTGACAGTTATGTTCTTGTTCTCAACATGATTATTGCACATGATTTTCGTTTTACTCAAGTTCATGCGTAGGCTAACTATTTTGCTTTCTTCGTTTAGTTCATCTAATATTAGTTGGAGGTCGTGTAGGTTCTCTGCGAAAAGGACAATGTCGTCTGCAAATCCGAGGTTGCTCAGATATCTGCCGTCTATTTTGATTCTTCTATTTTCCCAGTCCATGATTCGAAAGATCATCTCAAGGCAGGCTATAAAAAGTTTGGGTGTGCTTGTATCATCTTGTCTTACTCATTTTTGGAGCTGAAACGGTTCAGAGTCCTTATGTAGCCTAATGAAGGAGTTGCTGTGATTGTATATGTGTTGCAGTACTTTAAAGTATACAGGGTTTACACTTCGTAGGGTAATGACCTTCATGACCATGGGAATTTTTATAGAGTCGAATGCCTTCTTGAAGTATATAAATGCCACAGCGACTGGCATTTTTTATTCTGCTGCTTTCTCTTGCAGCTGATTTATAGAATGGAGATGGTCCATGGTCGAATAACTTCTTGTAAATCCAGCCTGTTCTCGTGGTTTATTTTCATTGAATGTTCTAGTAATCCGGTTTGTGATGATTTTTGTGAGAAATTTGTATATGCAGTTGAGCAGGCTTATAGGTCTGTAGTTGTTGTTCTTTGGGGTACTTTTTTTTATGTAGAAGCATTATAATAGCAGTGCTCCAGTCTTTCGGGACTTCACACTGTTTTAGACACAAGTTGAATAGAATAGCTAGCTTACTATTGACGCTCTTACCAGCTTTTTTGAGAAGATTGATGGTGATGTTATCTGGTCCAGGGGCTTTTCCTTTTTTTTGTTTGTTTGATGGCTTGATTTACTTCCCATAGTGTAACCTCGGGGAAGTCCTCGAACAGATTATCGGCATCAGGTTGTTGTTGTTGTGTTCTCCGCATTTTGAAGAGTACAGTTCCAGGTAAAATTCTTGGGCGCGTTCAACTATTCTGTCTCTCTCTGTTTTTATGCCTCCGTTTGCTTTGAGAATGCTAGTTATCTGTTTCTTTCCTGTACTGAGAGCTTTGTTTATTGCTTTAAATCCTTGACGTTTTTCGAGATTGGTCTCGATGATGGCTGCCGTATACTTTCTTTTATCTTCTCTTAGTTTCTTTATTGTTTTGTTCAGTTCAATTTCTTCAGTTTTTCTTTTGTGGTCGTTGGTGATTTGAGGTTTCTACACTTTTCGATTAGTTTCCTGGTTTCATCTGAGATTTTGCTAATGGTCGCTGTGATTCTTGGTTTAAGCATATTGGCAGCTTCTAATAGAAAGGTTTTTATTTTACTGTGGAGTTCGTTGATGTTGGTGTCGTTTTCGTAGGTAAAGATATCAAATCTGTTTTTCAATTCTAGCTTGAAGGCTGGGATGAGTCCATTTGATACGTTTAGTGGTTGCAGTCTGGTGTGGAACATTTTCCTGCATTCTTTATTGGTGTTTATTTGCATCTTACATTTGACCATTCTATGGTCACTCCTTATATTTACTCGGCTTAAAATTTGAATGTCTTTGATGGTGTCACTTTTGTCCGTCAAGATGTAGTCTCTTTCGTTTTTGGTTTCATGGTTGGGGCTCTTCCAAGTCCATCTTTTATTGGGTTTCTTTTGGAAGAATGTATTCATGATTTTGAAGTTGTTAGCAGTTCCAAAATTTACCAGATCTTCACCTCTCGTGTTCTGTCTTTTGCATCCAAATTCTCCGACGCAGCGTTCGTTTCCTTGTCCTACTTGTGCGTTGAAATCTCCCATGATGATGTTGAAGCATTTTTGATATCTTGTAGTAGGGAGTTCAAGCCATCATAGAAGTTGTTTATTTCCTCTCTGGTTGAAGTGGGAGCGTAGACTTGGATGACATTTAGCTTGTACCTCTTTGACACTGGTATTGTGACACTCAAATACCAGTGAAGCGTAATTATGTAGTTGGACTTCTTTCGCATACGATGAGCAAGCCAACGTCAGCAGGACACTTGCATTTCATTAGAACAAATAGAATTTAAGGTCTGATAAAAGCTGTTTGTCATGAGAAGAGACACTGTACAAGCCAAGACGAGTAAGGAATTGTAAAGAAGCATATCACTAGAACGGATAGAACATAAGGTCCGATAGAAGCTGTCTGTCTTGAGAAATTACGCTGAGGAGGCTGATATGAGTAGGAAACTTGGAAGAGGCATATCAATTTAAAGAACTGATTGAAAAAACAACAACAAATAAATGACGTTGGTAAGTTGTTTGTAGAGATGGTTCAGTGCTTGGCTTTTTTTCATTCTTTCTCACTGTATCCCGTGCAACATAATTGAAAACAAGGGTAAAGGTTTAGTATTAGGGTTAGCATTAGGCTTTTTTATTAAGTAAATATATTTTTATTTGATTTCGAATAAGTTCATTTTTTAAAACTGTAAATGATGTCTTTGAAGACCGTATTTTTTCATTATTTTCCCCTAAATTATATCTTCAGGATCCTGTCTCTAAGTAATTCCAATCTTTGGGGATTCCAACATTCGGAATAGATGGCCAAGACATTGATACATCAATAGCAGTTTTAGCAGCAAGTTCTTTCAAACAGACTGTACCATAAAATGTGGTCTGAGTCGTTCTATCTCGTCTGCGAACATTATAAGCCGCTAATGTGTCTTGTATATTCGTCGAAGCATGGGCATTCATCAAAGATGAAAAGGGGTCAGAATTGCTGCTGCCTTTTTGCAATCATTATTCATTGTACAGCATCAGACATAAAAAAAATATCCTTTTATTTCTATCATTTATAACCCATATAAGTGTAAATGTGTTATTTTTCGTTTATAAATGACGAAAATCGTTTGCTAATCTTAGTTTAAAGGGTTTTTTTAAAAAATAATCCTATATAACATTTCACTCCTAAGGTTTTCGCTTGGTTCATATTTCGGCATGGTATACAATATTCGATTTGAGACATTTGTTTTGCTTAGGGCAACCGTTTCTGTTTATACAATTGCAGTGTAGTTTATTTATGCTTTCTCCATTAGTGTTATTTCTAATTACTTTATTGTTATTTCTGTTATGAACTTATAAAATTATCCGTACAACTGTAACTAGTGTTCAGTTTGCTTTTTCAAATATTTTAGTCAGTCGGTTGATCGCTTTAAAACCAAGATATGGAAATATTCCTCTCATTGATTGAAAAACAATTCACTAGGAAACCACTGAGTGAAACTTTTAAGAACTAAACAATGAAAGAAAAAAAGAAAAAAGATATATGCATAGAATTAGAGGAATATTCTAGACCCTCGAAAAATAGACTCCCCAAACATCCTAAATAAGGATCTAAAGTAAATCAAATCATTCGCCAAAAGAAGCCCATATAGCGTTTGTGCAGCAAATCGTTTATTTCATCATATTTCAAGCTCTGCTCTAACTCAACTTAATGTTTGATGCTGATTGTGTCGAGCACGTCATGAAATAAACCTGTCACACATCAGATATTGCATTATATCATATATCATATTCCTGATTTCTATTACGCTCTCATACACACACACACACACACACACATATATATATATATATATATATATATATATATATAAATGTATGTATACTTTTTAATATGTTTGTATCTGATAAATTGCCGGTGTTACGAATGAATAGAGCAATACATTAACCCTACGATGCAATACAAATCGGATAAATGTGGTAAATATTTTTCTTATGAATATATGAGTATGAATAAGATGGAAATGAGGATTCAATCTTATCTATACTCAGATATTCATATATTTTTTGTTCTTTCTTCCTTTCTTCCTATCTTTCTTTCACCCTTTCGTCTTTGTCTTCCTTCGGTCTACACTGTGTTTTTCTTTATTTCTTCCCTCTCTTTCTATCTCCCTTTCCTTTTCCTTTTGTTTTTATCTCTCTATGTCTTTCTCTCGTTGCTCTACCTACATTCGTTAGTCTTTCTCCTCCTTGTTATTTCTTTTCTTTGCTTTCTTCATATCTTCCCGTTTTCTGCTTCCTTTCTATTTTTTGAAAATTTCTTTGCAAAGTTTTCCATTCTAGATACTTTTCTTCCACCAATCGTTGATTTTTTGATGCAGAACTTCATTTTTTAATTTTTCTATTTTTTTCTCCCTTCCTTTCTTTATTTATTCTTCCCTCTTTTTCTCCTTTCTTTCCACTTTTTTGTTTCTCCCATTTTTGGATTTTTGATGCGAGGTTTTCTTCTCTCTTTTCCCTCTTTCTTCTTCTTTTTTCTTTCCCTATCCCTTTTCTTCTTTTCCTTCCTTTCTTCCTTTCTTTCTTTTTCTTTTTTTCAAAATTCTTCCCTTCTTTCATCCTTTTTTTTTTTTCATCTTCCTTCCTTTTTCCCCTTTCCTCAACTTTTGGTGATGCAATGCTTCCTTTCTCCGTCTTGTTTTTCTCTTTTTCTTTTCTATTCTTTGTTTGTTTGTTTCTTTCTTTCTTTATTCTTCCCCTTTTCTTCCTTTCTTTCTTCTCCCTTGCTTTCTTCCCCTCCCTCAGCTTTTCTGTATCAAAGTTTCCTTTCTTTTTTTTCTTTTACTTTCTTCCTTTCTCTCTTTATTCTCCTCTTCTTTTTTTCTTCTTTCCCCTCTTCTTCATTTTTTGTTGTTGCGAGTTTTTTCTTCCTTTTCTTTTTTTCTGTTCTTTTTATATCTCTTTCTTTCTTTCTTTCTGTCTCTCTTTCTTTATTCTTCACTTCTTTCTTCCTTTTTTCTTTTTTCATTCTTCCCTAGGCTCGTCTGATGCGATGTTTTATTTCTTTTTCCTTCGTTTTTCCTTTCTTTCTTCATTCTTCGCTTCTTTCTTTCTTTCTGTTTTTTCTTTTCCCTTCTTCAGCATTTCTGATGCGAGGTTTTCGTTCTTCCATTTTCTGCTCTCTTCTTTCTTTGTTTTCTTCTTACTTTGCCAAGTTTCCTTTCTTTCTTTCTTCATTCTTTTTTTTCTTTGTCCAACCTTTCTTTCTTTCTTCCTTCCTTTTCCCAACCTCTCGTCCATTCTCTCTTTCCCTCTCCCACGTGAAAACAACGCACCCAGACTGGGCAATGAAAGCTAAAACAAACGTCCTTGCTCGGAGGGTTGCGACAGGAGGAGTAGTAGTCGCTTCCGTTCTGTGATTGAGCTGAACGGAGACCCAAGTTTTGAATATGTAGTTAATAGACATGGCACTAGTATGAGATTGATTATGATGACTACGACAGGAGTAATGTTGCTGCAGTTGACGAGGTTGCAAATTATGATGCAGAGCTCAACGCAAATATGACTAAAGAGGGTGATAAAAACAGATTCTTCCGAGTACTCTTGAACTAAAGCATCAATTATCTTCAACACCTACAGTCGGCACACATAGGTTTTTGAAAGATGAAACTTGAAATCCTGACACTTTCTTCGCAGAAAACTGTTCTGCAGGTGGTGCTAGAAATTACAGGACAAGATGATCTTCCATCAATACTTAACCAACAAAAATAGCCCATTAACTACGTAAGGTGTTAAGGAGTAATAATCATCTATTGCAAGATAAAAGAGAATGGTTCAGTCATTGATCCAAAACAAATTCAAAAATAAGTAAAATGATCTTGCCAGATGGAACTCTGATATACAAAAGAACAATGTTTCCAGCTAGAGGGACAAAATAACGCTCAGATTTCGGGTAGTGGGTCTGGACGAAAACTTTTGGAAGTTGATCGGGCCAAGAGCTATTCAGCCCCCCCCCCTCGTATAAGCCCTAGCTGTTCCCCAAATAATTCATTGCAAGTTATCCATTTTAATATGAAAGCCCTGAATCACAGATAGATCTGAGTTGCCATCAATCACAATACAGCAAATATTTTATGGAGTTTGCCATAGAACTACAGTGACGAAAATTACCACCTTTTGCAGTTTATGGTTTAAGAAATTCGTGAAGCAATTCGCAATTATATGAATCTGAACGGATCAAAACTGGTGGTAACACCAAATCTTCAATTATTCATTTTATTTACGTCGTCTAAATTGTGCAATATATTTACCGTGTAACGACTGGAGATTTATTTCAAAGAAGTTTGTATATAACATAATGCAATTTATAATATAGATTATATATTTATATGATGCGTAGAGAGACACTCTCTCAGTTGGGAATGAGACTCTATTGAGCTCGCATAGGTTGACAAAAAGAAAAAAAAGGACTGACAAATATAGGCTGACGGGTTGAATACAAACAAGCACAGGTTGACAAACAGAAATATGGAATCGATATATTGACATGATTTTTGACTCAGCGACAACGATACATTCTTAGTGTGACAGATTGAAATGAGTGAGATAAACATTTATTGAAAATCTAAAAAGAAATAAGAGAATCCCATGAATTTTTTCTCTTATTTCTTATGTCGTGATTTTGGGAGGAAAAATAATCCTTATCAAAAATTGATCAGTATAAGCATCACAGAACAGAATATCTAATAATTGTTATAAAGCGGGAGGGGGCAGGGCTAGTTGAGCACAGGGACAATTTGAATAACTCGTTTTAATTTTTTCTATCACAAGTTGGCCTTAGTTTGAACACAAAAACTTCCACCATTTTCTACTAAGTTTAATTTGTATGTGTTGTAAGCATGAAAAGTTTTGCATGATAAACTATTTCACCCTGGTAAATAATTTTTTCATTTTGACGAATGAATGCCTAATTTATGCTGTATTGTGCGGTTGATGAGCAGTCTATTTTAATTATTCTCAATAATATCGATGTAGTCCAATCCCCGCTGGTGGTGTAGGTTTGCACACTTTTTGGATGTTGAAATGATGATATCGTAAATTTGCCAAATGTTTCAGGTTCAAAAGACCCATCCAGAGGAAGTCTCTTTTCCATTGTAACTTTCGGTCAATGAAATAATTTCACAGGAAATTACAGCCTTCCTAGTGAAAAATATACTAACTAGTTCTGGTCTCACCTATACATAAATGTACTTGAGAAAAAACATACACCCTATTGTAAGACATGTTGATTCATCCGTGACACTGAAATGATGATTTGTTAATCAGAATTACTTGGTCTGTGACATTGGACTGACGACTTGCTTAGATTAGTTATCTCGTTTGTGTCATTGGAGTTTGTGGCAGCGAATAAATGAAGGATATTTATTAAGACATAGACTGTTTTTAACTGCTTGTAATTGAGAGTCAAACTCCTTAATGAATAGAACTTGAAACAATAGAAATCTGTAAATTAAATGGAAAAATCCACGTTATGGTCAAAAGGAGTTGTAATTCCAATCAGGATTTATTTCCCCTAATAAATTCCCCTTCATAAATTTAATGAATTTAAAAATTAAATCAGACAGATACTGGGGCATGTTGCCACGCCTTTTGCATCATTCATTTGATCTAACTTCCGCTCATTGGAAGATATTGCTTTTCAAACTTCACAATGTTTCACATTTCCCTACAAGCATTAATCAGTGCAAATGAAATAATTTGCTGCAAATTCCTTCCCAAACGTATTTATCTTTTTCTCTCACAACTTTGTTATTCTCTTTTTTCATTTTGGTCTAGTAATTCTTCGAAGTGATGCCAGTTGCTGCAATGAAGTCCAAAAGTGTATTTAAGGCTACTCCACTCCCATGGTTGTTTTTGTTTCTACTTCCATCATTTGCCACACAACGCTTTCATGTCTATTCCAGAAGTAGATAAATAGGCGGTGATACTTTGTACATTAGGCCGATATGACTAAATTTGATTTCTCTTATTTACATTCACCATCAATGTACTTGGGAAATATTTTGAACATAACAAGGCCCCAAATGTAACTTACCAAATCATACCAAACAACGGGTAAAACCTAAAATAACACTAATTTGTAATATAAGTAGGGGTGGTATCAGAGAAAGAAGCTCCGTGCTGCCTCTGAACGCTAGGGGTGATTTGTAGTTTCTCTGGTGTTGTACGCCGTATGAAACAACATTCAAATTGAAAATTGGTGAATGACCAGGTGGAAATGTTTCCATGATAAAGTCAGTAAAAGATCACTGCCGACGGGTGGGGCATGAGAGTTTACAAGTATTACCAGTATCATAAACTTAACTCACACAGAAGCAAACATCCAGTAAAAAAACATCTCGTCCAGCTACATTCGCTGGGGTAATAGAATACGTTAGACTGATAGAATGGCTGCTACTTTGATATATTCGTGTGGAGGTTCTTGGGAAATCCCGGAGCTCATCATTTGGTAAAACAAATATAAGTCAGACAGACTATCATAGAATAAGATCAGCCGCCATTTTGTCTCTATCTTTTTCAGTTTTGATTTGGGCGCGATAATCGTCGTGTAAGGCCAACAAGAACCAGGCGACATAATTCTGGGTTCGTTAATGGCGGCCGGCAGACAACTAATAGAAACGAATGGGAAATGTCGACTGAGAAGCTTATCAGTAGAAAGCAGAAAGGATTCTTTATTTTATTTTCTTCATTTCTTTTTTCTTCAATTTTCTTTCTTTTGTTCTCGTTTCGACATCTTTTTCTTCCATTTCCTAGTTTAATTTTCTTTAGAAATTCATTCTTCATCTCACGAAAATCTCTTCTGTTTTTCTCGCATCTTTTTTCTCTTATTGTGGTTGCTTTTTTGGTTACATCTATCTCTTTTATTCTTCCATTTACTACTATTTTTTTCTTTCTGATTTGTTTTCTTTATCTCAATATACTTTCTATATATATCAACACTAACATAACTATTTGGTCTAACCCGAGTGTTTATTTTGAAAAATGATAAATGTACCTTTGAAATGAACTAACACTATAGCATAACATCTCTTTTCAGATACATACATATTGTTTTTTCCATAAAAATAATTCTCTTTTATGTAATACTCTTCAATCTCCTCTAATCCTTTGCCATAGCCAAGGGATATCTCCTTCCATTTAGCAGACGATACATTTCCTCTCAAAATCTTTGGGCTAGAATGGTTGCAATAGTAACCATTGTGAGATATGATAAAAAGATGTACCAGAATAATGTACGCATTGAGATTTAAATACATTAAAGAATTAAACATTCAATAATATATTTAAAAATCATCAACCACTCACGGAATCGATCAAAATGCAGAGAACAAAATACGGCATAAATTCCCAACCAACACGAAAATTTAATGTGCGAAAACTAGAAATAAAATGAAAAATCGAATTTTTGCGTCTATTTTTAAAGATGTACTGTAAACAGAAAAATTTTCAAAATTCTTTTTATTTTATTACAACATGATCAATACACTCGTAATCAATATGTGACAGATAAAATATCACGATGTTTATGATACGTGAACCAAATTCTGTTCGAGAAATGAAGGCTTTTACGCAATAATAGAAGATAAAACGGGGTGAAACCTTTGGAAGGATCTTTTTTTTTTTCAAAATCGGCAGGGAAAGAGAAAGTGGATAAGTCCTGCCTCCCAAATGGCTCGTTGCAAAACAAACGCTGAACGTTATTCTCTCTTTTTCCATGAAAGCAAAACGAGATGTGAAGTGAATTTTCGAAAAGAGAGGGATACTGTGCCAATTGACAAGGAATAAATATTAATGTATCTATGAATCCGACCGAATAGTTCCAATCCCGAGTGTCATATAAGATTTCTTCTTTTACTCCTTGTTAACACTCCGGGGAAAGGCAAGAGCTCAAAATTCCCCTGTGCTCTGTTCCACCTACCACCAGTCATCTTGACCTTGCTTCCTCTTTTGCTATGCAAAACATAGAGACTATGTGTTTGCCTATGATACTGTACAAGTCTCTTATACTAAACTCTATTATACGTGCATACCCAGATGAAAGTGGTGAACGGCATAGAAGTCGGTTTAGTGTTGTAAATATCATCAGTGTGGTGTATTTTGTCTTTGTAGACCTGTGCAAAGGAAGGAAAACAAAATGTCATGCTTAATTTCAGAAATGGTTGCGTTCTTCACTTTACCTTTATCTGGAAAAGATGACTAATCGTTTACATATTCACTCGCTCACTTCCTACTTATGTTTCGTTTCATCTGTTCAACTGATCAAAACAATATCATTTTTGCTCAAATCTCGGCTACGGCTGCAGTTTATCTAGTGATAAAAATAGTTCTACCACTCATTTTCCTCTGCCAAACGTAGTTGGGAGAGGTATATGTATCCACTCATGTTTGTTTGTTGGTGCGCACAATAATTCCAAAATATCTCGATGAATTTCAGCGACATATTGTGGAAGGTTTGGGAATGAGGAAATGAGGGATTGAATATAAAGACAATAATCTATTTATAGACTGATTTTCATTCAGTTTTCAGTAAATAGCGTTGGTTGGGGTATGCGCTCTCTGTATGCTTTTAAAAAAATTTTTGCAAAAGAAAATTTTGGTTTTTGATAATTCTGGTACCAAATATGTTAATAGTTTTAGTTAGGATCAAATCTGACAATTTGGATGGATTTTGCAATTCTAAGCATTGAAATTTAGTGAGGTGTAGAGTTCTCTATTAGTTTCCTTTTTTTGTCGGTTGCAACAGACGAACTAACAGTGCAGTTAATTTTCCAATGTAACACAATGGCTCAGAAAACAGAACCGTCGAACTGAGTTCAATTTTCAGCTGATGCTGCTTGCGTTCACTCCCCTATCTCTGTACAAACATGAAGCAGATACAACTTGATTATACTCAAATTAATACCAACTTCTTTCATGCAGTGCAGACCCAATCCGTGCATTACTCAACCGGTAACGATTTTATGCTGAATATAATCTAAGCAAATTGGGCAAATTTTTCTGTTTATTTGTTTGTTTGTGCACAAATGGGATGATCTCATTGGTTGATTTACCTTTCTATTATGACATAACAATGAAAAATACATCATACGACCTCTAAGACTTCTTAGTGACGATTTATACATGAATAACCCCGTCATTTTGGAATAGTGCAAATATATTGAATATTATCTGGGAATACTGACGTTGCCCAAGTCTACTAACACAATATTACCAAGCAGCGGTGGTGGTGCGTGTCAAAAAGGTTTTGAGGTTATTGAGTACACTAACTGGTAGGTTGTACGATCGAATCTTGGTGTTGGTGTCACACATTCTCCGGTATGTCTGCACACTCTCCCGTGCAGGCCTAGACAGATAGGTCTAGACTGCGAAGCTTTCTGTGTAATCGTTATTGATGTTTGGAAGCGGAATTTGGAGTTTAAGATCCGATGATTTGAAGTTCATAAAAAATATTTGATAATTGTTAATCCTTCTTTTAGTGAAGGCAAAATTTTTTACCACTGTTAAATTCAGATGAGAAGAATTAATCAAAGAAAAAGAGAAAGTACCATATCAGTTATTGTAACTGTTTTGAACTTCACCCGGTTCAAGTTTTTGCCCTTTTGAACACCCGTAGTCTAAATACGTTTTCCCGAAAAGCTCTATTTACATTGCAAGACTACAATCATACTATGATGATTACAGTTTGCAATCGACAATAGCTGTTGACTAAAGTTAAAAACTTAAAAAATAATTTCTTCACAGAGAAGCTTCATTTACATTGTATATTTAAATGCCATTTGCTAAACCGAATCGTAAACAAAAAAAAGGAAAACGTTAACAATAAATGATTAAAACTGAAAATTGAAAACTGGCGAATTTCACAGAGAAAACAAAGATGAAGAGGATGATATGGCCGGTCTGTTTTCGCCTGCTGCTTCAGGTACACAAACAGAATTCCAAATTTATATATAACTATAAAGATAATGAGATCTTCAATTTCATCTTGTTGCGGAGCGTAAATGTTATTTTCCTCGTGGGATTTTCGATTACGTAAAACTCCAGAAGAATGAAATCATCGCGTTATAGCAAAGTTTGCTGGCATTCATTCTATTAACTGTTTTGATAAAGTATTTGAACTTCGTCTTGAGCTAATTTCAGTCTGATCTAAATAACGAGTCGTTGAAGTTAGTCTTGTTAAACTTGCCGAGTCCTGTTCTTAAAGATGGGCATTACTTTCTCAAGGCAGATAGGGATTAATGTTTGTATTCAATTGTCGTTATAAGTCAGCAGCAAGGCGAACAAAAGATGAGGAATAGAAGATAAGTCCATGTATTAAGAGAATATCTTGTTTGATAACAAGACACTTGAAACAACAGCGTTAAAAGTATGGAACTTATTAAATTACCAAAAAAGTAAAAACAACGACTGTTTTTTTGGGATGTAATAAACAAAGTAAAAATCCCAAACATCGGTTTATCTTTACAGTTTTAGCAAATGAGATCGCTATGAAGGAATAAGAATTTTCAACAAATTTCTAGCCTCTTTCAATCAAAACCTTGACCCAAAACTGTCAGCATAGGTTTCTTCAGTTTTTTTCAGTTGGTTTCGCTGACTGGCAATGTATGTATATGTCGCATATACAGGCCGCACCAATGGATCTAGAGGGCTAAAATTCACACATTTACTCTTATCCTATCGAAAAAAACGTGGTTATTTTAGCGGGGAGGGGTTCAATTTGCAATGTAAGTTTCCTGCTGAATTAGTTTGCATTCACCCTTGTTTTGCAAAATTCGGAGACTATTACTGATTAATGCCCAAATAAATGGAGTAAATAATGAAGTAAGGGTTGATCAATACTTTCTTCCATTCTTTAATTGATCACCACAATACGACATGCAGCCAAAAGACGATGGTCACGTGAGATTTCTATTGCTCGACTAAGCAGACCTGTTTTATCATATTCTTTTCATTGTGTATATTTTTCTTTTGCATTTGTTTTTTCTTTTAGATTTTATTCTTTTGATCACTTTTTCTTCAATTTTTTTTTCAATCTCTTCCGTCTTTTCCTCTTCGTAAATTTTCTTTCTTTCTCAATTCTTTTCTTTCGTAGTTTCCTTTCTTTAGTAGTTTTTTCTTCCTTTCTTTCCTTCATCCCTTTCCTTTCTTTCTTTCTTTCTTTCTTTCTTTCCTTGTTTTTTTTTGTTTGTTTCTTCCTTTCTTTCCTTTTTTCTCCCTCTCTTTCTTTCTTCCTTGTTCTTTGTGCTTACTATCAAGACATCTGCGGACATTTTATATCATCTGCTGATGCCTGTCTTCCTGGACTATTTCAGATCACACGAATACATCTCTCTCTCTGTCTCTCTCTGTCTCTCTCTGTCTCTCTCTCTCTCTCAACCTCTCTCTCTCCTTTCCTCCTTCTCTGTTCTTCCCCATCTCTTTCTCAGCTCTTTTCCTCCCTCCCATCACTCCTGTCCCATTATTTTCTCATTCCTGCATATGTCTTATCTCCATCTCACCGCTCTGATCAATTCAAAAAGCAAACAAACTTGAAAATGTTTCAATCCTCTTGGAGAAAGAAGAGAAGCCTTCATTCCGTTGGGATGGGTCGTTGCCGGGCTCTAAGTTTGGGAAGGAAAGGGGTTCTGGGTAGAGACCCTAGTGATAGACGATAAACGCTGCTTAGTTGTTAGCCCCGTACACCAAAATATACCAGCTTAGAGAGATCATCATCATCATCATCATCATCATCGTCATGATCATCAGCAGTACCAGCAGCAGCAGTATCAGCAGCAGCAGCTCGACTGTTGGACAAAGGGTTTCCCCAGGCCTTTCAATGTCAACTGTGTTTACCCTTGCCATGTCTTATCGGCAAACCTTTTCAACTCATTACTCCATCTTATGTTTGGTCTTCCCCAACAACATTGCCTATCCTTTGGGCACCAATAGGTGAAACTTTTGTATTATTTATTATCAATCCTCCTTGGTGTGTATCCATCCAAGATCGATAATCAAATATGGAGGCCATTAGTGGAGCCTTAGATTAAAAGATGGACACGGATCTTATTCTCTGTTTTCTTTCTTCTAGTGAAGAAATGCAAAACTCAAAAAATCTCATTAACATGAAGTTTTATACAGGTCAAATTCGATATAGTATAAGTAAGTACATTTAATCCATCCCTTAGCCACTTCAGTCTGGGAATTTTTTGTGTAGTGTCGTATCAGCGAAATATCTCATCTGCTACTCGTGGACAATCATTGCTTTTACAACGTAGTCTTTCACCATCTTCGAAGTGTCTCCATTGTCTATCCGATCCACTGACAGAGTGAAAAACCAGAATGAATAAATTCCTCACAATACATCTTGTCAGCTACTTCAGGATAATCATTACTTTCTCTGTCTTTATTATAATCGACGAATTGTCACCACTGACAGAGTGAGAAAACACAGGACAATGAAATTTATTGCAAGATATTTCCAAGGCAATTGCTGTTTTCACAGCCCTCTTTACCATCAATGGATTGTTATGAATCACTTCCCAATTCACTGCTAGACTCAGAGAACCCACAACTAAGAACTTTGTCACAGTATATGTCAGTCCCTTTCAAATGGCCAAAGATCGTTCATTAGCATCATGTTGGAATGAAGTGTGTCGTTAAAATGGAACACATATTTTAGTCAAGCTTGTTACAGTATGCCTGTGCTGTAATATAGTTCAGCTTAGATGTTGGCCACGTGTTCAAGAGGAGAGATATTGTATAGATGATAGTTTTGGAGTTCATACCTTTTTCAAAAATATTGATAACTTTATTCGCCGTACAGCGAAATTCGTATAGCTAAAGTAAATAGTATTTCCCCTAAAATCAGTAGAAATAGATTGAATCACAGGCTTATGCATATAATTACTAAATGCCAAGAATTTCAATACATGACAATCGTTTGATATCTGTCTGCTAAAGTCTAACTGGCAAAGCTGGTTATTCATATGGAAGCTAAAATTCTAAGCAGCTAGTAGGAATGTTATGATAGTAATGCTATACAGAGAAATAGAAACAGACGGTTTTTATTCACTGAGCAATTTAATCCACTATAATATGCCACGTGCATTTATTAACCTATTTTTTTTGTTCGTAACATCCCGCAGGAAAGGATTATGGTGGATGTGTACGAATATCAGGATGCTAATATGAAAATTTCGTTTATGAAAAGTTTTTGTTCTATTTATCTCATTTTCATACTTGGTTTAGTAAGGAAGAATAGTAGCTCTATAAGACACTTGAAAGGATTGTGATGTTTATGATATTGAAGAGAGACATTATCATTGCAAAGACAATTGAACTCTGTTTTGAAGATGATATTGCCTCAACGTTTCGGATAATAGAATTCATTTTTTGATTTACTGATGTTGGTACCACTACATTTTGGCCGATTCATTCTACTGACTTCTTCAGGAGTATAATCTGAGGGAAAAGAGATGGGTCTTTTTAACGGTGAATGGTATCGTCTATTTGTCTTAGTTGCTGGAAAGCATATTAACGTTCTATTCATCAATTTGTTCTGGAAAAAAACTTCCTTTATGGAGTATGCACATGAAGGAGGCTATGGAATGAATCCGCCGACACCTTGTGGTAGCAACATCAACAATACAAAGAATTAGTCCAGTTGTCCGAATTAATTAGGGACATTTGATTGTATTTTGAAATTGGCAGTACCTACCCAATTATCAATAATAGAACCGTGGATTTCCGAATCTTTGTGTTAATATTGTGCCACTTAATTCTTTTCAAAAGGATTGATTTACTTATTAGGATTTGTATTTTCAGCAAGAGAAACACAAACGTTAGCTCCGTTTAACATGAGTCATAAATAATGAAAAATTCATGATTTTTAAACGCTGATAATTGATAACCTATAACAAAAATGGAAGGAATCCTTTGAACAGTATCTGTCATTTTTTATATTTAATCTTTGCGAAAACTGTCTGTTCTTTATGGATTTTGTCAGTGTTGAGATAGAAATATATGATTGTAAGTATAGCATCAAGTTTTGAAAAATGGGTCAGTCGGCGTCTGGTATCACCAAGAAATGGCATAAAATGGGGAAGGGAAAGATGAAAGAATGAGAATCATCTTACACATAACGTGCCGAGGATGTCATTGAGTTAAAGAGGAAACACGTCAAGTTTTTATTTTTGTATTATATTTCTTTTGACAGCATCTTAAATCCAGAGAAGCAAAAAATTGTCGATGATTAAACAAAAATTTGGAGAAAGTGGACGTTTGTATTCTGATTTGGTAACATCGCATATTTCCATAAGTGCTAACATGTTTGTCTCATGTGGTACAGTTGGGGACTAAAGACTAAGAGGCTGATGTTTTGTTACAAAATTGTGGCTCGTTACAGTAAGTATAGGAGGAACTGTGCAACATCACTCACACATTAATTTCACCCTTTCTCTTCTATTAAGGTGACAGTAGTGCCAATCGTTGTTAGGGGACTTGGAACAGTCAAAAAGAGCCAAGCAAAAAGATTGGAAGAACTGGAAATCTGAAGAAGAATCAAATCCATCAAGAGGACGACACAGATGAAAATAGCTAGAATACTGTAGAAAGTGGCAGAGGATTAAGGAAACTTACCATCGGTCAATCTCTAGCCATAATCACCAGACACTTGGTGTGAATATACAGATAGATGAATAGAAAAATCAAACTGATACTTTCATTGGTTTCATATTTTCATCTGTATATATCAAACGATTAACCCCGTTTGATACACCCGGAGACAAATATGAAAACACATTTCTGACACATCTTACCACTTTCAGCGATTGAGATAGTTTTAGTATAACAATTTCGTTTCATTTTCTCCAAAATACTGCTTTGGAATTAAGAAACTGATGCCGCCCTATTGACAATTTGAATAGTTGTCGAGCCAAATCCAGACCTTTTTCTCTTTTTCTTTGTGGAATCGGCGAGCCGAATTCATAACCTAATACAATCTACATTTACTTCGCACTAACCTAATTTCAAATTATCGTAAATCTCGAAAAACTTGGATTTGATGCAAATGCAAGGATAACTCTGCTGCAGCCAGCATAAAGCCAACCTTTATTAAGAACCGTCAACCAAAGCAATCAACATAGATTTCTTTAGTTTTTGAGTTAGTCTGGTTGGTTGCCTTTACATGTATGTATATTGCGAGCAGACCGCACCAATGGAGCTAGAGGATTGAAAAATTGAACTCCTTATCATGTCTGGTGAGAATATTTTTCTTTGTTTTTTGAGAATTCCTCTTCGAAATAGTTTTTTTTTAGTGAGGGGTCAAATTTACAATCTAAGTTTATTCTTAATTGAAGACTTTGCCAAAACACATCACCAAAAGACGTTGGTCACATGAAAGTTTCCATTGAGTGATCAACATTTTTTCCAATTCTATCCAGATGTGCCGTCATATCTGTCATTTATTTATCTCTCTCTAATCTCTAGGATAGACAGGTGTTTCCTTCTTTTCCTAATTAGATTATATCTTTGAATATCCATTATAACACACACACACACACACACACACACATATATATATATATATATATATATATATATATATATATATATATATATATACATATATATATATGTGTGTGTGCGTGTGTGTGTGTGTGTATAAAATTGATTAATTTTCGTTGTCTGGTACGATTCGTCTTGTCGACTTGCATCATGTCAACTCTAGTAATTAAAGAAAACATCACTTCCGGTGAAGTAGCACTTTCTGATATTCATTTCCGGTACGTATGCAATTTTTTCCTCTAAGATTTGTTCGCATTTCGTATGAGTCATGGGCTATACAGCAGCGATGGGGTGGGCAAGGCTATTTGATTGACTTCATTCAGAAAAATGATTTAATTGTGAGTAATTTAGAATAAGAATCACGGAATAATTTCCACAAAAGAAATATTACCCGGTAGAAAAATAACAAATAATATATGTAACTAATAACTAACAATTTGTGACCTCAGATGCTTGGTTACGGGTCAGCTGGAAGTGACCTTATTTGGCACCACAGGGCTACGAAAGATTGTTGGTCTGTTGGCTTTTCATTCTTAGAAGTTGTACAGTGTGTAGTAATTGAACTATTTGTACAGTGTGAGGTGTGTAAACAGACGCCAACTCGGTATGAGAATGCGAGGTAGCCGAGCGGTTAACAGCTCAGGATCGGCGAGCCACGTTCAATCTCCAACTTGATGACCTTTGGAAAGACATGTATACATCTTTTCTGCCCACCTAAGAGAGTAAGGCATATCACACCCAGGCCTTACACTTTCTTGGTGAGGAAGGCATATGTCCAACGACAGACCTTAAAAACTAATAAAAAGCAAAAATAGCTGACAGCATGGCATCTTTAACAAAATGATCGTTTCGGGTTGTGAACACTTTGCTATAACCTGTTCCCTTGTGATCATTAAAAATAATCAACATTCCATCCGTAAAGACCATTGAAAAATGTTCTTTGGTTTGATGTGAGCATATTTATCGCTTGCATTGCGTCTGCATTTTCTTCCAAGTGAAGACGAACTCACGCACCCTAAGTTCACTTTTAAGGCTTTCCAGGCCCGTCGTTGCTCGATGAGCCGAGACGGTCAGGGTGACCCCGACATATTTTTCTTGTTAGAGTAGCCTTCTCTCAAGGCTCCATCTATTGTTTAACCCGTACTTTCCCCAAGAACATCAGTATAAAGTGATTCCAAACTACCTCAGTTGGAATTTGAACTTAGTCTGCGAATATTATTTCCGCTCTGCTAGGAGTTAGTAAAGATAATAAAGAAGTAAATAGGTTTTTGTGTGAAATAGCAGCATTTTTCAAATGTAATGTAATGGAAATACCAACTCTTGAATACAACTGCAGATGACACATACAAAGATTCCAAGTATGAAAATATTTTTGCCGTTTCCATATCAGCAGTCATTTTTCTTCTATTAAAACCCGCTCAGTCTTCAAAACAGCCGTCTGCCTGCTCGTAAAACACACTAACTTGTTAAAAGGTCTAAAAACATTCTTGCATTCACATTAAATGGATCTATTTTATCTGTTCTTTTTTTATCTTTTCTTCATTTTGTTTTATTTGATTTTTTAAGTTTATGGGCCTTCATATTCATTTTTTTTCTTGCTTTAAAAAGATGTTTTTGTTTTTCTTTCATCTTCAGATTTCTGATCTTTTCAACAATTAATTCATTTGAACACAATTCCATTCTGAAGTCATTCTTTCTTTCTTGTGCATTTCTTTCTTTCTTTATTTCCCATTTGACTTTGATTTTCCCTCTTTTATTATTCATTTGATCTACCCTCTCTCTTTCTTTTCGTCTTCTTTCTTCTCTCTCTATCTCTCTCTCTCTCTCTCTCTCTCTCTCTCTCTCTCTCTACTGCATCCCTCTTATTCCCTTCTTCTATAACCTGACCTTTTCTTTCCATATTTTTTCAGTTTCTCATTTTTGTAAATTTCGGGAGTCATGCAATATTTGCTTGTTAACATTCTTGCATCATCTTTCACTTCCGTAGACAAATTGCCTCATCCCCCTTTTTTTTTACTTTGTCCCACTCAAACTAAATTCCCGTCCTTTGTCCGTTCTGTCCATCACAAGATTTCTTTCTCCCTATTTTCCTTTTGATCTCCATCTTTATCCTTTATGCTTTATGCTTCCTCTCGTCCTTCTTTTTTCCTTTCTTCCTTTTTAGTGATTTTCCTTTTTTGCTTTGCTCTTTTCCCCTATACTATTCATATATCTTCTTCACCCCATCTCTCTCTGTCCATCCCAAGCTGTTCACATGTTTGTATCTATTCATCCATCCATCCATCTCTCTCAGTTTTTTCATATTTATCTTTGCTCGGTACAAAATAACTATTTCAGAATATGTTACAATTTCGTCATAACCAAGAGACATTTTCAAAATTGCTTGACAATATCGACGCCCTCATCTTGAAAAGTAGTTCAAAGACAAACTCATAAAGTAAGAAAATTCAAAAAATATTTGATTTTAATTCAGTGAGTTCCGTCCTCACCGGTTATTCACTATGGTGGTATTGTTTCGGACTAGGCAAAGCTTAGTATATATTTTGGGTACATTACCGTAGATCAATTGTTAGCAAGTTAGTGTATCACTAATGTGTATGGAGTTTGATCGCCAGTGGGTGCTTCAAGCTTGTGCCCCCCCCTCTCTCTCTCTCTCTCTCTCTCTCTCTATATATATATATATATACATATATATATATATATATATATATATATATATATATATATATATATATATACATATATAATCTCCAAATAATACGAGACGAACTGAACGATTGAAGCAAGAAAGTAGGTCACTACATGTTGAACTCTTGTAAAAAAAAATGGTATGTACAACAAACGTATATAAAGACACAACAATCAAAATCAAAAATGCAGAATTGAAGTAAGTAAACCATTACATCTACGTAGGACTACAAATCTCCATGAAATCCTCAAAAGGAGAAGAAATTATGCGAATAATCAATCTGCTGAAGCAAATTTCAGGTAGAGCCAGATCAAATAACAAAAAAGTACCATTAGCCTAAAAAGAGAGGAATACAATCAATGCATCCCCCCAATAGTCACTTATGGAGCTGAAACATGGAACCTAACCAAAAGATTGACCCTCAAACTGAAAACCATGTAACGTGCACAGGAGAGAATCATGCTCAACGTCACAAGGGGAGATCACAAGACAGCACAGTATATCAAAGAAACAACAGGAGTCATAGAAACATAAGGAAACTCAATTGGTGATGGTCTGGTCTTGCTGTGAGAATAGCTGACAACCGCTTGACGTCACAGCTGACAACGTGGATCCCCAAAGATCATATGTGAAACCGTCAAGATGGTGCGACGAACGAAACAAGTTTAGAAAGTTCTAGCTCCGTGACACCCATGATAGAGAGGTCTGACAAATCTTTCAGGGAGGTCTATGTCTACTGACGGATGCTAAAAGGCTGCTGTTGCTGATGTTGCTGATATATATAGTTGAGATTTTGGAGAGAAAACATCCATCTATTATCTTTGGTCTTAATGTTATTACTTTTAAAATTCCCGTTATGACACAGTATTTAGGTTAAAACTGAAAATAATCCTCCAAAAGTTTTTAAAAATGAGACAAGAAGTTGAACCACAACGATCCTAATAAGTGATTAAACATTGATATCAGAAATATCAAAAATAGAAATAATCAAGCAATTAAAATTAAGATTCAATTAAACTAAACAATCACATATCGAAAATGTTGAAAAAATCAATTATGATTTAAATGAGAATGTAATCAAACTAGGCACTCATACACCGAAATTCTTTGACTATGGTAACACTAACCTCCACTTTATATCCCATACAATCGAACATCCCACCCTCAACAATGTGCATATAAACCATTCCACGCCATATAGTCTTTGCAACCAACAGATCAACACACACACACACACACACACACACACACACACACACACACACACATACACACACACACAAGAATGCAATGCAAAGAAAACATTATATTGATTTCGTTTCGGTGAAGAAAACCGTTTTCAATTGACCCGAACTAAAGGAAGATCAATCCATCTTCTGAAGAATTGTTTTTGACATCGAAATGCCTTTTAGAGGTATTATTCCGAAGTTTTTTTTGTTTCAATATATATATATATCTAGAAAGCTTTACAGCTTTAAACACTAGACGTTAAAAAATCTTTTTTCAAAAAAAATTTTTCGCATCACTTAATTTCTTCACTTTATTTCGCAATATCTGATGACGTAATTTTTGTAATTTTCTTCAATGTTTTCCCCCCTGTTTTACACATACTCTGTTATTATGGTACCATGCGTAAAATTTGATGGGGTCATCAGTTGTTTACCATGGAACAATTTTTTCAATCTTAATAGAAAAATACTACAAATCGGTTTCAACCTCATTACCGACAACTAATGTGTAATAGTTAATCTTGAGAAAAGTGTATTACTACATTTTAATCGATCCTGTTAAGAGATACATCATTCAAAAGGGTATAAAATGTGTTTTAACTCTTGGTATAATATTATATGTATATCATTTTCTCTTTTTTCTATCTTCGTTCACTTTACTAGTCTTTTTTTAGCCCTCACAACCACAATTTCTTCTTGTGTCCCCTTCCCCACCGCCTTCTTCCACTCTCCTATCCCTATCTTTGTTCTACTCGCTATCACACTGTTCTTTTTCTTCGTCATTTTCCTTCTTTTCTTTTTTCATTTTCTTTCTTACGTTTACCATTGTCTTCGCTAATCATCCCATTAGCGTCTTCATTCGTTTCATTGTCCTTTTTTATTATTTCTTTTACCATTTCCCATTTCCATTCACTTTTCCTCCTTCCCTTTGCCATCATCCACTTTATCGCCATCATTATCAGAATTCATTTCTCTTTTCATTATCTTCTTTTTCTTTGTCGATGTCTTATTCTCTTTTTCCTTCTTTTTCTCCATATTTAATCTTCATTCTCTTTTATCCTGTTTTCTTTACCGTAGACCTATCTTGTTTTCATTTTCCGTCACTTTTTTGTTTACCACATCTTCTTTTCTGATTTTCTTTTTCTTCCTCTTTCTTTGTGTCGTCTTCTATAACAAGACTCTCATAGCTAATCTGTTGATTTTCTTCATTTATTCGTTGACTTGATTCTTATGTTTATTAACACCAATTTCTTCCCTCTCCTTGTCCCTTCCAGTCGAGCTCTCTATTGAAAGGAGTCAATATGGGTCTAATTAACAACCCCAAATTCTTGCTGATGCGATTTCAGTGTCACGTGTTGTTGACGAACAGTAAGAGTTACAATGAAGTCAACAACATTCTTAAACGAGGAGCTGAGAACACAAAACAGCGTAATCAGTCGTGGGAAGGAAGGGAGAGAGAGAGAGAGAGAGAGAGAGAGAGAGAGAGAGAGAGAGAGAGAGAGAGAGAGAGAGAGAGGGGGAGAGGGAGAGGGAGAAAGAGAGAATTGGCGGGTATGCATTTGTCTTTGTATAGTTTCCTACTCTTTGTCACTTTCTTGCTAGTTTCACTTCATTCTTTGTGGATGCTCGAGGGCAGGGAGAATGGACTCAGCGAGCTGGATTCAAACTCCAGCTAGGTCAGTTAAGTTCAATTGGCACTACCGTCCTTGGGAGAGGCATGGATCCTTCTCTCACCCAGCCATGAGTGAAGTGAGTGGCGCCACTTCAGATGCTTGTCACGTATCACGAACGGGTAGAGTAAGTAGTAATGTGATATGTGGCGCCTGGGGAAGAACGGCTGACGTCGTAGCCAATGCAAGGGCACTTCATAGTTTTTTCCGAAGCTGGTAATTGCACTTGACTTACTCCAGCCTGAAACTCAGCCTTAGAATTTCGTTTCTCTCACATTTTAGTAAAAAAAAAAGGAGGATATTTTCCCATAATGAACAGTAAACGCCGTAAAACTTACCATAGATTATAAATATGCTGAATTTTTGCTTCTATGTTTTGTAACAGATTACGACTGGAGACTAACAATATTAGTATCCATTACTAAAACTGAGTGAGAGGTCGCGAAAACACTATTTACCTTGATTTTTTCCTTAATTTTTAGGATATGATTTCTGTTACCAGTGGAAGCAAAAAACGTTTTTGTGCTTTTAATCAATAACATCTCTCTTACATTTTGAAAAGTGTCACTTGCTGAAAAAGTTTTTTTCGATTCAGGAGTGTTATATACAATGTAACTATAATTTCTAATAGGAAACCTACTTTCCGTTTCTGTCTGTCCAGAATCATTTTCAAAAACACAGAAATTTATCTGAACAAGATAAGAATGGAAACATCCCTAACTTATTTCACAGCAAAAGTAACTTAGATACTTGAAAATCATATTTTTGTACAACTGGCGTAAAGTAGAGGTTCAGGTCAGCGTTAGAGTTACAACATAAACTGAGATTAGTCTTGTTCCAAGACTGACACATTTCAAAACGTACGTTTTATTGATTGAAAGCACACACACACACACACACACACACACACACACGTATATATATATATATATATATATATATATATATATATATATATATATATATATATGTGTGTGTATGTGTGTGTGCGTATGTGTGTGTTTGTGTGGTTACAATGATGAAATATTTTTGCTTGCTGCAATAAATATATATATATATATATATACAGAAGATTTGGAACAATGGATACACACTCTCTTTCTCTCTCTATCTCTCTGTATATATATATATATATATATATATATATATATATATATATATATATATATATATATATATATATATATATATATATATAATGTGTACTTTAGAGAGTGAGACAGACTCGGGAGTGAAGTTTTTGGTGGTAAGGTTTATTAATCCTTATATGTCAATAGTCCATACATGTTTCGGGATTTCTCCCATCATCAGTGGTTTGCGTTGTGTGAGTGGGAATAAAAATGTACCATGTGGAACCAGAGTCCACCGCCAGGGGCTATGCATTGTGGGTAGGTTTTGTTGTCAGGGCTACTAGAGGCCTCATGCTGAATGTAAGAATGACCAGGAGGTATTGGGATTTGTGTGAGGCAGCAGCAGTTGGTCTTGGGGAGGGCAGTGTGTCAAGGTAGGGGGTAGTGTTGTGGAGGTGGATTCTTTGGTATGTTTGGGATAGTGTAGGAGGGGTGGTGGGGTCAAGGAGCTACATAGGTATCAACCTTAAAAGTTACTGAAAATGTTTTGGCTTTGATTTGGACAGGGGTTGTAACAGGCTAAGGTGAAGTTTTTCCTATGGGTCTAGGTGACTTTGAAGCTTCCATTATTGAATGTGTCTAAGATGTGGGTGTGAGGATATTAATGGTAGGAGTTGTGTGTATTAGTGTTCTGTGTGGTGAGGGTTGTTCAGTTTAGTATTTAATCCATTAGGATATATATATATATATATATATATATATATATATATATATATATATATATGTATGTATATATATGTAATTATGGAAAGTTATTGACTCATTCCAAAGTTAATCTTTTTCAACTATCAAAAAGATTATTCAAATTATTCAAAATGGAAGGACTATGGCATCAAGACAAACCTGCAAAGAGAGGGCAAAACCCACGGACCCAGAAAAAAAGGTTGATAATCAGAGGTAACAAAGAGACCAATAGTCTTTCCATTTTTTAATAAAGGGTTGAGTGATCCTCCATGGGATGTTCAAAGGTTCGAATTCGTTTCTTTGACGCAACCCTGATCTATGCCAACTTTGTCCCTGACCTGTTTGGAGAGTTCCTTGGTCTTCATAATGGCGCTTGCTTCGTGTTGTCAATTGCTTATTGCTTAGTGATGCAGACTCTTGTATATGCACAGAGATCATGTGACTGATCATTTTACACTTAGATTGCACACATATGGACTTTATTTAACTAATAATATTACTTATGAAAGTTATTCACAGCATAAATCCATTTTGATTACACGTTGTGATTCAACAAAATAGGAAAAATTCCAAAGGTGTCGAATAGTTTTGCTTGCTGTAATATATATATATATATATATATATATATATATATGTATGTATGTATGTATGTATATGTATGTATATACACACGTAAATGCACATGTGAGTGTGTAGGTACGTAAGTGTATGAAACTAAAGGATGAAATTATATAAAGAAAGATGAAAAGAACAAAAGAGACTTGATGTTGGAGTTTTTCTAAGCTTACGTGACGTGAGTGTGTGTTTGCGTGTTTATATATATATATATATATATATATATATATATATATATATATATATATGTATATATATATATATATATGTGTGTGTGTGTGTGTATGTGTGTGTGTGTGTGTGTGTGACTGAGTGGAAGATTGTGAGGAGGAAGATTGAAGGCGTTATTTTCATAGACATGTATTTTGAAAAGCAACGTTTTGGGCTGAATCTAAAATCTGGACCGAGTATCTATAGATAACACATTTGCAAATGAAAGCCCTTCATTGTGTGTGAAGTGAACAATTAGGAAGTGAGTCTTGAAGCGTAGGTGATTCAAGGAAATTCTTTGTCGTGTAGTTTTTATCTTATCTCTAATCTATTTTGGTAACAACTGACACTTCCACTTGGCATAGACATAAGAAGCAAAATGGCTCTAGCTGACCCAAATGACGTCTTTTAAAGGAAATGAGAAAAATGGTGACAAGGAGCAAACAAATTTATAAAAAAAACTAAAAATACAATAACGATGAATATTACTTGAAGACAACTATCATAAACCTCCACGCTGCTGAACTCAAAATATAATTTTTGCTAATATTTTTGTCTCTTTCTGCCGATGATTTATATTTTCTGTCTTCTTCGGTGAATGATTTGTGATATCATTTGCTAAATGTCTGGCAATCAAAGAAAACGGACGTCATTTTGATACCTTAAGAAAACTGCCGTTTCCAACGGATGTAATTTAAATGTAATCATCTGATTTTTTATCTATTTATTTGCAGTCAATCACGTCTAAAAATCAATGAAGCTCCAATAAATCAATGTTTTTTTTTTTTACTGATGTAATAATAGCAGTAATAATAATCTGGGATAAGGTATTGGAAATGGTTTCTTGTACCAGGTTCTAACGTACGATTGTTTCGTATCTTCTTCGGTGAACAGATGTTATTGCAAAGAAATGAACTTCATGGTTGTAATTAATTCCCTTTCGCTCCCAGTTTGTCCAGGAAGTAAATACCTTTGGGCACGGTGCTTCTACTATTATCTCTAAAAGATTAATCCACTGATCAGTGACTCAGCACTTGAAAAGATGATATTTAATACCCCTTTCACTGCTGTCTTTGTATACATTGAACTTGTGGTCTCTAAATCAGTGATCTCACAAGTGACTAGGTCGAGAATGAAGGCAGTTTTGCGTTCCACTTTCGTCGTAAAACCGTGCAGTAACTTAAACATTCCGATCATATCGTCTCTATATCAACAATAGCGTAATGTCGATAGTCTAAAAACCTGTACACTCTCCTGGTAGGGTGAGTGTGCACATCAGTTTTGATGCTCGACGCTGTACGTTTTCAATTATCAACATTTGTTTCTTATAGTGAGGCTTCTTAACAGGGGCTCCACCCTCTTACCATCGATCTGAATAACTTATTGAACATATTGGTGCCAAGATAAATAAAATTTTTGCAAATCATACCCACTACCGAATTATTCTTTTTTCACAATCCTGGCAAAGTGAAGAAGTTTAGGACTGTACCGAGTACATTTTTCGTTATCAAGGAGGCCGAAACTGAGCGGCCAGACTAAAAGGACTACATCCTTGCAACCACGCCATCAGCCAGCGTGGCATGTTAAGGCCAATCTCACCCCAAGTCTTACTCTTACAACAACAAACCTTACAGAAAGCCCATGTCCTACAACGGCCTTTAAAGACTTATTATGATGATCATGATGATGACATATTTTAGAGAAAATTATTCGAGACATTTGTCATAAGAACCCCAAGAAGTCTACTTGATTTTTAGGAAGGTGTGCTCATTTGTGGCCTCAACATGTAATGCAGTTTCAGTTGCCATTGGAATCTTAATTCTCAAAGCTAAAAGACACAATGCTTTTTTCCATTAAGAGTTATTGAGCCATTTCTTATTATTTGAAATCATAGAATAAACCGAAATTCTTACAGACTGAGGAATTTTATCGGGGAGAAGAACCCCCGGGAAAAAGACGTCTTCAAATGAAGAGTGGAAGAAAAGGTCTCTACTCAAATATGATAATCGATGTAACAAGATTTTAGAGTCATCACTGCCTTGATGGTTGGTATGGGAGAGTGATTTGTCAAGAGCTCAAACACCCATCGGCAAATTCGGGTATAAAGTACGGAACGACAGAGAAGATGTTGTAAACTTCACAACGGCAAACGGGTTCAAAATCATAAACACCTTCCTCAAGAAGGGACCCAGTAGGAAATGGGCTTGGAAGAGCTCCAACCACAAAATAAAGAATGAAATAGAATACATCCTAACGGACAAAAGCGATGCCGTCAAGGACATCCAAGTCCTGAATCAATATAGGAAGCGATCACAGTATGGTAAGATGTAAAATGAAAGTAAATACCAACAAAGAACGCAGGAAAATTCTCCACACCAAACCGCAACCACTAAACATACCAAAAGAGCACACCCGTTCCTTCAAGCTCGAACTGAAAGACAGATTTAGAATTCTTACTGAACAAGACGACGCCAACATCAACATCAAAGGAACTAAAAAACAAAATGACAGTGTCTATGATAGAAGTCGCCACTATATCTAAACCAACAAGCACACAAACACAAAGATTTTACCAATTAAAATCTTAGATGAAACCAGGAATCTCATGGAAAAACACAGAAACCTCAAGCTAACGACAACAACAAGAGAAAAAAATTGAAGAGACCGAACTAAATAAAATGATCAAGAAGAGACAAAGGGGAGACAGAAGAAGATACATGGCAGCAGTCATCGAATCGACTCTCGAAAAAGGTCGGGGCTTCAAAGCTATGAACAAAGGGCTCAACTCAGGACAAAAGCAAATAACCAGCGTACTCGAGGAAAATGGAGACCTAACAACAGACAGGATTGTCAAACGTGCCAAAGAATTTTACCAAAATCTCTATTCATCCAAACAATGACTACAAAACAATGAACAGGATACGTAAGACACAAGCAATCAACTCGGCAATCAACAAGATTTCCCAGAAGTAACCTCATGGGAGGTGAAACAAGCCATCAAACAGACGAAGAAAGGAACGGCCCCTGGACCATACAACATCACTATCAACCTACTAAGAAAAGCTGGTAAGATCATCACTAGGAAATTGACCGTCCTTTTCAACTTGTGTCTAAAACACAGTAAAGTCCCAGATGATTGGAAGGCAACAATCATAATGCTTTTATATAAAAAAGGAAACCCGAAAGATCTCAACAACTACAAACCTATAAGCCTACCCGACTGCATTTGTTAGCTGTTTACAAAAATCATCACCAACCAAGTCACAAAGACACTGGATGAAAACCAACCACGAGAGCAAGCTGGCTTTAAAAGAAGCTACTCGACCATGGACCACCTGCATTTGATAAATCAGCTGAAAGAAAAAGCAGCAGAATATAAACTACCGCTCGCTGTAGCATTTATCGACTTCAAAAGGGCATTCGACTCAGTAGAAATCCCCAAGGTTGTGGAGGCCATCACTCGACAAGGTGTAGGTCCAGTATATGTCGAAGTGCTGAAACATATGTACAATCACAGCAGCTCTTTTATCAGGCTACAAAAAGACCTTGAGCCCTTTAAGCTCCCGAAAGGGGTGAGACAAGGTAATA
The DNA here is from genome assembly GCA_963457665.1 of Thysanoteuthis rhombus. Taxonomy (NCBI): domain Eukaryota; kingdom Metazoa; phylum Mollusca; class Cephalopoda; order Oegopsida; family Thysanoteuthidae; genus Thysanoteuthis; species Thysanoteuthis major. The sequence goes on along the minus strand of OY735232.1, from coordinate 12,038,881 downwards.
CCAGCTCATCAAAACTCCTCACAGCCTGCCTTGAAATGATCTTCAAAAGACCTGACTGGGAGAATAAAGGAATCAACATAGACTGCAAATATATGAGCAACCTCATATTTACAAATGACATTGGTTTTTCGCAGAGAACCTACACGACTAATGCTAGATGAACTAAATGAAGAGAGCAAGAATGTCGGCCTATACATGAAATTCAGCAAAACAAAGATCATGTGCAACAATCACGTCGGAAATCAGAACACTAAGATCAAAATCGAGGACTCAAAACTGGAGAGAGTAGACCACTATATCTATCTAGGACAACAAATCTCCACGAAGAATCACTCAAGGATGGTAAGCCTTTGGCAGAGCAAAACCTTAAAAAACAAGAAGATCCCAATAATCTTAAAAAGAAGGATATACAACCAATACATCCCCCTAGTAGTCACTTATGAAGCTTAAACATGGAACCTAACCAAGAGGCAGATCTGCAAATTGAGAACCATGCAACGTGCACAGGTAAGAATTATGCTCAACCTCACATGGAAAGACCAAAAGACAGCACAATGTATCCGGTAGAAGACAGAAGTCACGGACATCATAGAATCCATTAAAAAACTCGAATGGTAGTGGGCTGGCCATGTTGCAAGAATGGCAGACAACCGAATCACAACATGGATCCCCAGAGAACACATGCGAAGCCGAGGACGGCAGAATATTAGATGGAGAGATGAACTAGACAAATTTAGATAGTTTTTGCCCTGCGACGCCCACGATAGAGAAGTGTGGCAAATCCTGGGGAAGGTCTATGTCCTACGACGGACGTTAAGAGACTTATGATGAGTTGAAATTTTGAAATTTAATATCTATTAGATAAATATTTTTAGAAAATTAAAACAGAGCAACAATTGATAATTAGAGAAGACTCTGCACGTTTTATTGTTCATCCATTTTTCAAGAGTAGTGAACAATATTTTGCATTAGACTAATGACGTTGAAAATCACTATTCCAAAATAATATTTGAATCAGCCTGATCAAAAATGTTATTGATTCATGAAAAACATATCAAAATGTAATGAATTTTCTTCCTGTATTTGGATCCAAAATTCACTGTACACGCTACCATTCTTAAATGCTAAGAAAAAAAACAACGTAAATTTCTAATCAAGAAAACGGTGGGTACATTTTGATAGTTAATGAATGTTGGTTTGAGTAATCTTTAGAGAATTTTTCTATGAGCATCTAAAATGAGTGACTAGTTCCTAGCTTACATGGACAAATAATTGTTAAAAACTTATTGAAACACATTGATATCTTATTTAAATAGGAATGAGTAAGTGAATATTGTGAAAATAATGTAAAGATAATAAAACAGTTCTTATTAATCCTAATATAAGTGTTAATTGAAATCAATTAAAACAAGTATTGCACAGAAAATTATTATCTAAGTAGTTAAAGTTGGTGTGAAAATTTACCGGTGATTATTAAAAATTTCTATTCAGTCAATGCATGGAGGTAACGTATTAAAAATATATAAGGATATAAATAATCATTGTAATGAATTTAGTTCGGTTTGGAAATTTGTTTTTAAATTTATTGTTTGCGTCTTTTGTTAGACCCCATGGTTACTTTTGATTGGCATGAAAATCGACAGTCAGCACAAGTGATTGAGTGGTTAGATGACGCATGAGGCATATTTGATTTTATGTTCACATTCAAGTTCACAATGGCAGTCAGTTCTTCACTTCATGTGGTCCGTGGCAGTAGTTTAAACAGACGTAAGAGGAACATTCTTTCCAGTTGTATTTATGCTTGTCTTTCAAACACATCAAACTACATTCCGTGTACCACCATACAGCTGACTGTACATGAAGACTAAAGTTATTATCTCATCACTCTTAATTAGGGAAATGGAACGTAGACAGCGTTTATGAATGATTTCGACTTGGTGGATAAGTGTCTCTAATTTGGTCCAAGATTCTGATCTTGTTTTGGGGTAGATTTGGTTTGGTGCACTCCTTCAGTTTTTTAATGCTAATGATTTGGCCAAAGGTCTTGATAACAATAGAGAAGCGATCAATAAGTTATTGTGTTTCCTCTTCATTTTTTAGTACGAACAGTACTTTTTATATAAGAAAAATAACCAGATTTTCTAGCGATCTTGTCCTTATCGACCTTTGGGATCTAGCCCAGTAAATGGACCGGGAGAGCCAAGTTCAAACTCCAACTGAGATTGGTAAAGGCACTAATGCCCCCCAAAAATACATCGATCCCCTACCCCCCACGGTAATAGTGTATAGTGAAGTGAGTGACGACGCTTGATTCTTACGTCTATTTCGCATATTGCAAACCTCTTGCATTGACAGAGAACTCATGATGTGTGAAGTCCGGTGAGCGACAGCTGATACCGTTGACAGCGTTAGGGCATTACTCTATTTTACTTTTACTAAAGCAAGAATAGAACTTAGTACACCATCTGATATGATTAAAAAATGTGACTTCATCTGAAGTTGTAAAAAGAAATTGTTTGACTTAATTGTGGTTTAAATTTCTCGATATTTATCTGTTGACGCTCTCGATTTTCCAAGAATTATTCAATTTTGATAATTTCATTAGTAATCACCTAATTGGCAAAAAGACTTACACAACACCTTCTTTGTAGATTCGTTGCCAATTTGGTTTAATGATGATTAATCTCCGCCTTGGACTTAGTCGATTTCAACTCGTGAAGTGTTGAAATACTCCGAAATCCTTCAATAAAAATATATCTGCTTCAGATTCAAATAGAGATTCGTTTGATATCTCACAAGAGAAAATAAATCTAATAATTTCATCTCAAAAAAACGAAATAAAATTAACTTTGTATGCAATGTTCTCGAATGATGATTGATTAGAAACTCTTGGCAAATAGAAGTGTTCATATTCTTTTGTCATATCTCTCTATATGTATGTATGTATGTTTGTAGGGGTGTACATGTATGTGTGTGCGTATATATATATATATATATATATATATATATATATATTCTCTCTCTTTGTCTAGTGGACATACTTCCGGCAATAATGGACTTCCGCTTTATTCTCGAAATGGAAGTGGAAAAAAATAAAGATAAGAATTAAAGTGGCAACATCCGACATAGAGACAGTCGTCAGAGCAGCCAGGAGGTACCCGGTGAGAAAATTCAGGTAGGGACGGGTGGCATACTCGGTATGACGTTGCTTCATCACTCCTGAAGCCCCAAACTGATTTATCCACTTCACATCTACCCTTACCACAACCCTGAACTAAATTGAGGAAATGAATCCTCCTTGCAAAGGAACGTTTTCGAGAGGATGGGGGCGAAGTGGAGGTGAGAGAGGAAGATGAAATAATTTATTTCATTGGTCAGATTGCTCACGTGATCACAGAGAGCAGCACTTACTCTTACTTTTAGAAACCTTCGACCAATATTGCAAACATAGGTTTCTTTAGTTATCAGTGGATTTGGCTGACTAAATGGCTGCCTATGTATGTAGACATTACGCGTCCAGGCTACATCAATGGAGAGGGAAGGCTGATAGTGTAAACGTCTATTCCTAATTATGTCTAGAAAATCGGTTTTTCGTTCTTGCAATGCACCTTTCTACTGAATTGATCTCTAACTTTGTTCACGTTTGTTTTTCGAGAAATTCAGACCTTTTAGCAATCATTTCCCCTAACCCAAAACGAGGAAAGTGATATGCATTGATCACCCCCCCCCTTTCCAATTCCTTAATTGTTCATTCCCAACACGGCATCCTGCCAAAAGACATTGGTCAAAGAAATCTCCAATTTCTTGTGTTGCTCGTGCTATTCTTAATTTTTCTGATTATATAATTCCATAAAATGGATGTCGCTACTCGTCTGTGGCATACGTAGAATATACAATGGGAATATTTACCGCTTATTCAATAGTTTATATATAAATATTCAATTGTTGCCCGTATTCCTATGTGTTACGCTTCAAGTTCAAGAGATCTATGCTATATATATATATATATATATATATATATATATATGGATTTCCGAATTCATGTCTATCATCTAAGGAACGCACATGTAGCATTTGCCTCCATGAAATGTGCGTGCTTTCTTGATACTATTTTGAATCAATAACAACATGAATTCATATTTGTGCATATGTGAATATAAACAAGCCTGAAATGGCACAGAGCCGTTCCCTTTAAATACCAATTGTTTTTAGAAGTAATTCGTTACCTATTCTAAAGTAACTCACTTTAAGATGATTAGTACTCTTTTTTACAGTGGATCCAGTGAAATATGGTTTGTCACTTTCCCTTTTGCACCCAAAAAAGATTTTGAATTTGTAACAGTAAAGCATATACTCTGCAAATGCAAGATCTATTGCATTGCTCAATTCAGTAGTAATATCTTTATGCTGAATTTTGGTATAAAGTGTACTAAAATCGTACTCAAAGATGGATTTGGTCATTTTACGAGCGTTTGTACAATCCATTTTTCTTTAGCTCTTATGGAGTAGTTAACCAACCCAAAACAGAAGTTGTTACAGAATTTACTTTTAATATGGATTTTATGTATTTGATTGTATATTAGTTTGAAAACTTTCGAAATTGCTCTTTATCCACCGTTTTGCCTTCTTTTGTTTCTTTGAAATTGAAAATTTTGTTACGTATTGTTGGCCCTAGGGTGCAAGTTACGGATTCAGTCTGCTCTTCTATTCTCAGTTCATCTGGGAGACGGTCTATTATTTTCTGATTTTAAAATTCATTTGTAGATTGACGCCATCGAGACCTTGAAACATGAAACAAATTCATCAAAATTTCCATTCACTGTAATCTTTGAATCATATTTGTGTGTGTGTGTGCATGTGTGTACTTAGTAACTCCCGGATACTCACCTCTTTGTTTTTCTTTGTTTCTGTATTATTCCACCCCCCCCTCTCTCTCTCTCTCTCTCTCTCTCTCTCTCTCTCTCTCTCTCTCTCTATATATATATATATATATATATATATATATATATATATATATATATATATATATTCTTTTTCTTCTTTTATACTTTATGACTACAGTAGACTTCCTTTTTTACGGCACTCTCAGGGATTTCATAATGCTGCTATAATGAATTTGTCGTTATAATAGGTAGGTTTTTCATGTGAAGTTTATCAATAACGAGAAACCAAAAAGAATTAGACTGAAATTACTTTTCATTCCCAGTCTTAGTCTAATGTCACATTACTTTGGGCATCATTATTCCAGGGCTTTACTAATTTTAGTTTTTAAAGTATTTCACTAAAATCTTGCGAGGATGTAAATACTGATGTCTTTCTTCTTCCATTTTTGTACCTTTTTTTTTCCATTCCTCCTGTCTTTCTTTCTTTTTCAGTTTCTTTCTCTATTTTAGTTTCTTCCTTTCTTCACAATTCCTTTTCTTTCTTTTGTTCTATATTTTATCTTCCGTTCTTTCATTTTCTTTAATTTTCTTTGTTTTTTTCTCAGTTTCTTTCTTTCTTTCTTACTTCCCTATTCCCTTTCTGTCAATTTTTCTTCCCTACTTCTTTCCCTCCTTTCTTTCCTTCTTCCACCTTTGATCTTACAGATGTTAAGAAACTCCTTATGTTGAATCTCGACGACATTGATGGTTGGGATCTGATAAACGTCCATTTCTCCTAGCTATCTATCTAAACAACCTCCTCACTATAATACCCAAACTTCACTGGATTAGTTACCTCTAGTTGGAAGAGGTACGTGTATTTGCTGTCTGTCTCTCTATCTGTTCGTCTGCTTGATATTATCTAAGGAACACACATCATCAATGTAACGTTTGCCTCCATGAAGATTCTCAATTGATTTTAATGACATTTTGATCAAATTTAGGGATGGATCAAGAAATCTTTTTTGACTGAGATATATATTTCGTATATCAAGAAGCTGTAAACAATAGTTTATGATGGAAATATGAAAAATCAAAATACAGTTACTTCTCTTCCACCGTAGCTATATATGAACTGATTTTCATTCAGTTTTTAGCTAGTCTATGGCTTTGGATTAGGTTTGCGTTTCTTGGTGCTTTACTAATTTTACCATGTGAATGAATTAACTTTTATATTCGTGTCTGTACGTCTTATATGCCGGCAAATATGGTAATTCAAGAGTGAAATAGCCTTGTAATTACTGATATTCAAATCTCAATTATATCACGCAGGTATGTTTATTTGATCTTGTACGAATTCAATTTATTGTTTGGGGCAGTAGTCAGGAAGAAGAAAATCTCTCTCTCTCTCTCTCTCTCTCTGTGACTTCGTCCCCAACTAACATTGTATACTTATGAGAAGCCTTAGAATAAGTGGCTTGGTAAAAATTATTTTGTACCTTAGTCAGGTGAAGTAGCAATCAAATAATCCATTAACTGCTGAACGCAGTGAACAGTTATAATTATTGAGTGCAAGATAAAAACCACGCCATCAATCACAATAAAACCTACATTTTATTGAGATAGTCATAGAACGGATATTCCCGTCATTTGCAGTTAATTTTTCAATTCATGGTATCCTCTAAACATGATGTTCGGTCTGTTTGAGGTTCTTGACTTTCACTCTGCTGCCTAACAAAACCACCAACCGCTTACATTTTCGTTAATTCTCTGCAATAGAAACATAGAAATAAAAGTGAAGAGGGCTTAAGTGGGGAATTAACTTGCTTAAGTTTAAAATAGTTTTAAGCTTATTTGGATGTAAGAATACCTGCTTCAGTCACACTCCTGGTGCCACATTGTCTTTGGTATTTTTCAGCAATAGAGTATCTCTTCTTTTTAAGCTTTCAATTCTGAAGTATTTCACGGCCACTTGAAACGATGACATTTAAAGTCCCCTGGAGTTAGTCTCTTATCATATGCAGCCCTACTACAAGATTGAAATAGGGTCCATACAACTGAGATTGACGCGTAGAGCTCTATCGATATTAGACTAATGAAAATAGTAGATAGAATCTTCTCGTTGTAGGCGTTCAACTGTCATGGAGATGGAAACAACCATACCTGCCTCTCAATTGAAATTCATATGAAGTATCTACTGAAATATGTAAAGTGATTTAATTTTAAGATGGCATCTCTATTCATGCATTCATTTCGTTAGCTCACAGCCAGGCCAGTCAGAGGGTCCGAAGAGGTAGAGGCGGCTATGGCTTGAGCATAATGTAAAGATCGGTCCCTTCCCAGGATGATTAAGGGGATCGCCATGGGAGGCTCTCTACATGATCCCCACGTTGCTTAACTTTCGTGATCGCTCGAGAACCGACACAACACGATTTGGCTGTAACAGAGGGATTTTAAATTATGTTTTTCCGTTTTTGATTGTGTATCACACAAAAAGCACAGAGAAATAAAAGCTGGGTTTCAAACCAGAGTTCTTACTTTAACATATCCACAGATACCAAATACAATACAAGGTCTTATGTATCTATATATCTATCTTTCGCAGCCAAAAGATTTAAGGTACCCTGTTTCTACTGTAGACACCAAGTTGTACTTCTGATACTACACAACTTTTTTATGTTATAGGTGGCGCTTTTAGAGGAATTGAACCTCGGTCACATGACAAACCTTTTTTCTGCACATCACCCACGTCCAAAGTATAAATATAACAATAAAAGGTCACAACAGTAGGACACAAAGTAAAGTTGGAACACTGAGATTTGATCTTCTGCTGAGCTGTAGATAATCTCATATCTCAGGTGGTTAAGAGCGACTGGGCGTTTACCAAGCTTACCTGAGCGAAACAGACTCGAGTTCAAATCTCACCCGCAGCTTATTATTTATTTCTGGTCCGCGCTGTTTGCTCACCACCATGGGTCGACGCCTGAGGAAAGTTGAGATTTAAAAACAACAGCTAAAAATGAGTTTAAAGTAAAATAGTAATCAGAATTAATAATAATGCAATGGCTTTATGGAAGGCATTCACGCTAGATAATAACTACATGAAATAATGCGCAATATATTTTCCCTTGGCCTTGGCTTTTAGCTCAATTCTCAAGTGCTGAATTTATACTCGTAATGCAATATTTCATATCTGTTAACTTGAATATCAAATACCTGATTTCCGAAAGGTACGCTAGCTCTCTGCAACTGCAATGATTTGATATAAATCCTGTTTATATGAACAAGGGGGTAATGGCCTTTCTCGTCATATAAAAGGAATAATTAATTTTCTTGTTGCGCTACTTGATCTGATAACAGTGAGCCGTGCACAAAATTCACGTCAGGTGATCAGATAGAACAGTCATTTCAAGTTATGACGTCAAAGTGATATGACGTAGACACATGTTGCTAAAGTAATGAACCAAAACAAAAAGAGGAAACAGTTCTAACCAGATTTTGGAATCTCAGATGAACTTAATGAAATACTCATTGACAATTCCAGACCCCACAACTTTCAGCTGACTACTGTGTTTTAGCAAAGAGAATAATGATATGAAGTTTTGCAACATCCTCCATTTTCGCCTCTTATTTTTTCTACGAATTATCTTTTCAAACATTTTGAATTTCAAATCCAAAATGAAAGGTTCAATTATAGGACAGTCATAATTTGTACTTTAACTGAATTTGTAACCGTCAAACCTAAAGAATATACAGAGAAATGACAAATTATAGTAAGAAGATTGTTGAAAAATATTATTGCTTAAATATACTCCATTTTTTGTTGTTTACATGATCCTTCATCTTACAATTCAGAAACTCAAGAAATCTAACAGATATCAGGTTATAGATTTTTATCTAGAATTTTAATCTAAATTTAGAGATAAAATATTCAAATTGGAAACACTGAAAAGAAATATTCAAAATACTTAGTACCGGTAGTTTCGTACGACGGACAGAAAATAATCTTACATGATTGTTACCACAAAGTCCTACCCCTTCCAAACATGCCCCTTTGGAACGGGTACTTCGGTCGTATACATATAATATTGCATATAGTAATGTATCGCTATATCCGATTTTGAAACAGTCGAGTTAAATGAAAAAAAAAATGAGGACAATGTCTCTAACTGACCCGTTTATCGACCCGAAAAACATCTACTGATGCACGTATCTTCCGTTTTTATCTTGTTTCCATTTCAGATTCATCTGGCTTCAAAGTTCACACCCGTTTCCTTGAGCTTTCATTATAATTTTCTTAATCTTATTTGTTCTCTTTATTTACCAATCAATTCTTTGTTTTTATTTGGACAGAATTTTGTCCTTTTTTTATCAAACAAAACGGATCATGGCTTTGGATGTTCATTGTTCTCTGTCGACTTTGCTGTCGTCTTCGGTGAAGATCATCAGCCAACAGGTGCAGTTCTGGGAAGAAACCTGCTCAAATTATATACACACCTGTTGAAATGAATGAAAATGAAAGAAGACAGGAAGGTGAAATGCAGTGTTAGTGAGAGGTGAAAGGTAAGGAGAGACAGATAAGAAACGTTCAGTCCTTATCCTTATTTGCAGATACAAGCACACACTAGTTAACAATACATTATCATCAGGCATATGGTGTGCTGCAGTTTATGTAGTTTGGGATGCTGATTCCGAAAACGTAATCCATTTTCTTATATGAAACCTGTGTTCTAGCATATAACACCTATAGAGAATCATGGGGAATCCAAAGATCAACATTTTTAGCTTGTCCTTCTGTATAATGTCTTCTTTGTATATCTAATTAATAGTAATTTTGATTTCCTGCGTTGAAAGGTTCTGATGCAAATTTTGTTTCCGTTCAACCTTCGCTTTTATTGCCTCATGAACTAAAAACAGAAACCGACTCGAAATTTGTAATCTGTGTCGAAGATTGTTCTAAAAAAGTCGTGCGGCAACTTTGATTGGAAAAAAATTCATTTTTACCAAATGTAAAAAGTGCCATAAGAGTAAATCTGAAACCCTTTGAAACAAAAATGTTTGATTTGATTTTGTCAATATTTCGATATTCATTCAATCGATTGAGTTGGAATATGGCGATCTTTTGAAAAAATTTTAGTCCTGATCAATTCAAAGTATAAAAGTCAATTTAAGTCGTAGATGTTACCAATGTACATTTTATTGTCTTATCAATTGCAAAGAGTAAAACATCATATACTGTACAATCTCTGTCGTTGCTAATATTTTTCTTTTAGAATCCTTGTGGAACTTAGGGTTGCATTGCTGTTTCGGTAGTAAGTTATTGTACAGGGTTGACCTGCTGGCACTAAGCCCAAGATGGGCTGCCCTTTACGACTAGCGGGCTTTTACCGTTCGGCTGTGGATTCAAGCCTTTCACAAGGACATTACTGCAAAGTGAACGCAAAAAAGCTCGAAGTCAAGTTCATCGATTCCGTCTTCTGTGTCATTGTGCGTCTCTGTTGGTAAAATTCCACCTAAGAAAAAGATTCATACGTGGTAGGAATTGATGCCGCTACTTCTAAATAATATGTCTTCCTGGTGGAAAAAAGATAACAATTATGAAAGTCTACCAACACGATCATAAATCTATAAGAATCTCCTGTAAGTAGTGAACTGACGGGTTGTTATCTTGTTAGGTGATGTATGTCATCAAAGTTGGCAGAATTCGTACACCAAACACATAATGTTGTTCCTAATAGTCAATAATTATGTAAAGGAAATGCTTGTCAGAAGATCTCAAGAATAATTAGATTTGTTGGATTGGATCTCGTTAATAGAGCATTAAATGCAATGGGATATATTTGAAAGACGGGTTACGGTCGTTTAGGGAGCAGATTGAAATGGAAGGAATGAAAAAGAAGACATGTTTGGTTAGTCATTGAAGAGAAACTGTCATGTGACCAACCTTTTTTGGAAACATGCTGTGTTGGAGAGATGATCGATTGAAAATTCGGAAAAGGGGTGATCAATGAATAAGTTACTTTTCTTGTTGGATCATTGAAAAAGTTCGAATTTTCAAAAATCAAGTGTGAAAATACAAAGTAAAAGACCGATTTAACATTAAATCATATTATAAATTGAACACTCGGCTAGAAACCCATTGAAGGGATAATTTTCACGGAACAAAATTCTTCTTGAAGTAATAAGAAGTAAATGTTTTAATTTTCAGCTCCCTCGCTCCATTGGCGTGGCCTCTGTAAGTGTGACACATTTAGCCAGCCAGACCAACTTGAAACCCGAAGAAAACTATGCTTATGGTCGGTTAAAAAGCAGATTGAGATAGAGGGAATGAAGAGAAGCATGAGCATAGCTGCTGAATTTACAATAGATGGGACCCACGGAATAGCATTTCTTGGGGACCTTTTTAGTTCTTTATTTGTTATTTGTTTCAAACTAACAAATACAGAACTAAAAAGCTCAAAACAAAAATGAAATAATCATAAAATTATTATGTTCGATTTAACGTCAAGCCATTACAATCTATCTAATCCTCAAATAAGTTCACTCGAGACAATGGACTTTTTTTACCTGCAAAAAAATTTACTTCAGTACAGTCCTGGAGATACGTTGAAAAGATTTTTAATAATCTGTGGGGTCCTGTCGAATATTATTTGTAAGGAAATGTTCAATTATAAACTTCCCGATAAAGCACAAATGAACTACATTAAAAAGGCGTTAATTAACTCTGTAAACCTAGATGAATCATGCCACAAAATATCAAGATATCCAGCCGGAAATAAGTGAAGATAGTAAATAACTCTTGAGTTATCTTTATTAATGCTAATATAACTAGTAGTATCAATGTCGACTGGTGATGGCATAAATTACCTTCTCTATTTGCTCTATATTTTGGCAGGTCATAATAATATTTTAGCATGTTTCTTTTACCTTTTCGATTTCTAAGCAGTATTCTGTCAATTCCAACCATCCACATGAGGCACACGTGGATAAAAGCATAGGCCAAGCGTATCTAGTAACCAACTTGGCAGTCGCAAGTTCCATCCATGGGTCGACTAGAATAGAAAAGTCATATACCCTACTCCAGACAGACAAGCCACGTCACAAAGACGAATCAACTACGGAGGACGATGGGAACAATCTATCCCCGGTTAATTGAAGGGCACGCTTCGAAATTCCCCAAAGGTTACCAACTACGACAGACTCCTGAAGAAGGCAGCTGGATACAACAGCTGAGGCGTTGTAACCTTAACAACCAATATAAGGAAACCAGTAAAAGTGAATCAGTCTATAAGGGAGATAGTTCCTAGTCTTGGGAAAAACTCCTTTGTCGTAGAACATAAATTTCTAGTGATTTTTTCAAAGAATATCAACAATGAAATATTTCTCAAGTATCACAAAATGTTACAACTATGAGAGACATGAATATTAGAACCCTGAGCCCCAACTTTGAGTTACGTTGTGCTAAAGATATTTCTTAGACGAACATCACCACTGCAGTACTGTGTTCTAAGCAATGTCTTATTCATTGTAGTTCACAAGGATATCACTTATTTTTACAAGATAACCTAACCAAATTAACGAAGCGAACCAACTCAGTATCATAGATAAAACTCTGGACTTGCTATTCATCTGCTGCTTTTTGCGTCGACCTACCGTATATAAAGTGGTTTCAAAAAAATAGTTTACGGCAAAACACAGCAATTACGTAAAATGATCTTCTTTTGAGAAATATTTGTCTTTCTTTCTTTTTCCCTTTTTTTTTTCTTGATCAAGTAGTGCCTAACGATAAATACGATTCTTTGGTTCTAGCATCTGAATATCTCACCGGGTTACTGAATACTGGGATTTTTTTTATGGAAGTTGCCGGCTGCACGGGGTGGTGAGGCGCCGTTGCCACGCAAGGGTTTCTTCTCCAGTTTTCCCCCAATGGAATCAGAGATAGGTGACCCTTAGGGTCATCATCAACACATGACGATGTCAGCATAACCCGTTCTATTGCCTCTTTGCTATCACCTTACGGGTATTTAAACTGTGCGGTACATCAGTAAACATCGGCCATCGACACGTCTTCTCTTTCTTCTCTAAAGCTGCATATATCAGTTTTAGTATTCACTAACATAGTACCCGTCAAAAATGACAGGATTATTTACATACAGATAAATTACACGAATATATACTGTAGTATAAATATATTCAGTGCAATAAAAAAAAAGGCGCATATCAAGCGAGATTTATTTTCTGTTCTTTAAAAGAATGTTAAAACTATGAGGTAAAAGAATTGGGTAAGAAATGAATTTCTTTTGCCATTTGAGGGAAACAAACTTTATTCATAAAAAATCAGAGATACTTATATTTTATGTTTTCTGTGCTACTATTGAATAATCAGCAGCACTGTATTATTAGTAGTAGTGATACAGACGCGAACACAAAGACAGTTGCTTTACCGATTATTTTCTTCATTGCTGATTTAGCGTGGGATTAATCAATAAAGAAAGAAATAAAAATTGACATAAGCTGTAAGATTATATCATTTTGTAGAAGTTTTCAGAAATATTCTTACTTATTTCTATTCTTCTTGAGTGTCTTTCATTATCACTACTTTTCCAAGACAGATATGGATTTATTTGCAGTTTACTTGGTGGTTGAAACGGTGATGAGTTAGTGTATTGGTTAAATAGAATACAGCTTAGAATATTTTTTTAATGCACTTTTTTAAGTTGAGCCAACTTTCAGGGGATTGGCACAAGTGTTTGTCACCACAATCAACACATTCATAATTTGTGAATCCTTCAATATTCAAGGAATGTACGTTTGTATAAATTCATCTATCTGTCTATGTCTATATATCAATCTATCAACGTCTACAAAAGTCTTTTTTAGTTTTATATCGGTCTTTAATAAATTTGGTTTATACATATAAGGGGGTACCAAACACCCTGACGATTGCACTCAGTTCTATGTTAGATGAATATCCTAACCATTCAACGTCACACTTTAAGGATCACACTCTCAACAGCACTGTGTAAGACAGGCATGCTGATCATTCCATCCTTTGAGGTTCGCACTCACTCACTTTCTTTTTACATTTGCAAATGAAGTTGGAAGAGATATGTCTTCACTCATGTCTATCTGTCTGTCTGCTTGTCCACACAATATCTCTAAAAGTTCTCAATGATTTTCAAAGAAATATTCTGGGAGAGTCGGCTATGGGTTAAGGAACAATTGGTTCAATTTGGGGTCAGATTAAGGAATTCCTTTCCGTTTGATAGATATTTTTTTCTTATTTATGTATTCATTAATATTCGTCCATAATATATTCAGAGGTTCTCAATGAATTTCAATCACATTTGTGGGAAGATAGGCCATAGGCTAAGGAAAAAAACTGCTCATACTGATCGGGCCGATTTTTTCGTTTGTGAGACATTTTCATATATTTAAACAATAGCCAACAATTGTGGAAAATTGGAACTTTCTCGGTAATTCCCCTGCACCCTAGCTATATAGAGATGGATTTTCATTATTTTAATGTATGGCGTTGGCAGAGTGCTTTCTAAATTCATTTCTGTACCTCTGACCTGATTGTATTCTCATTGATTACCATCCCAAATACTTGTCCAACTTCCCACCTACTTCTTAAATAATGCCTTGAAGAAGATGCTTAGTCTAAGGTCATCATCTGCCACGCGACATTTTCCCCCTAAAGTTCTTTAGATGAGATTAAACGCACACTGGGTCAGATGTTGATGTTCAGAACGAATATGTCTCCGAACTATTCGAGAAAGATAAGAATTTTATGAAGCGATGCGAATTGTTTTATAATCCTCCTAACCACATAGACTTTGCACAAATACCCTAGTCCTTTTTCCATCCGTTATATCCCTTTTAGCACGCCAAACTATATTCCCTCGCTGGTAAACGATAGAGTCGACCAATGATGCTATTGGACAGACGGTATTGACTTTTAGAGGTCCGAGGTATTAAGTATTTCGGTCCCCCTTTAACTCTCTTGAGCCCCCGTTTGGCTAACTGGGCCCTGTGCGATTGACCGGCTACAACTTTATTTCAGAGACCTTGGAATAGACAGCCGAGCAACAGAGAACGATAGCAAAGCGGAGGTAAAGACGAGAGTACTGAAAAGAATTAATGTCTTTCTGTCTGTCTGCCCCTCTCTGTCTCTGTCTCTGTCTCACTTCCCTCTCTATGCATCATTTCTCTGAGTCATTTGTTGTATTTCGATAACAAAATGTGGTAAATAAGACAGTCATTGAGCGCCCGTTCCATTTCCGAGTATACAATTACAACAACGGTCTGCAACGAATCCTTTTAGCTAGTTCATTTTTTCTTTATCTTTTCAACTAGGTTCCTCTCTTTGCCAAAAGAAAACTCAGCAGAAAAAGAGAATGTAAGAAGAAAAGAGGAAGGAGATGAAGAAATAAATATTCACAAAAACTATAACGTACAGCAATGTGTATTTGGTACTCAGTCAAAAGGAGAGCGGAATGTGTGTCTTCACAATTCTAAATATGTTTTTTTTTTTATCACTGACCCATTCACTACTGCAATTACCAAAATACCTAACAACACCCAAGAGGTACACTTTTACCAAAATACCACACTCTCTTTTTGACTGAGTTTTCAGGAGATACTTACAGATGTTAATGACGAGGACAACAATCCATCTCTGTTATTTTTGGAAATATCTTGGCATGAATGAGTCCATGGGCCAAGACCGAAAAAATGCCCTATTGGTACTATCTGATGTAGCAAAAAATCTTCCATGTGTGTGCGTGTGTGGGAGGATGGGGGGCGTATACAGATTTGATAGTCTTTGCAGGATGATAGCTTAGTGGAATATTTTGTTGAAGGGTGTTTAGTCTTAGGCCAAATAAACAGTGATTGAATCTGGGGGTGGATCCATGCAAAATTATCTCCCTTACGTTGCAGTAATCTGTCTGCAACACATAATATCACCATCCACCTGTTTTTCTAGTCTGTCCAAATGATATTCCAAAAAGTACTTTGATTCATATTTGTCAAAGAAGTTGAAAAGAGGTGTCTGTTTTGGGTCAGGTGTGTTCGGCTGTTGGTTTGTCCGTTCGACTTTCCACACGATATTTACAAAAGTATTGGAAGACGTTCAATTAAATTTTGTGGAAGGTTGGACAATCGGGCATGAAAGGGGTGGTAAAGTGTGGGGGTGGATCTAGGAAATTTTTTTCTGATTGGGGGATAGTTTTTTTTCCCATAACATTTATGTACATCCTCACGACTGTCCATACGATATCTCAAAGGGTTCTCAATTGATTTCTATGGATTTCTGTGGGGGATATTCAATAGACTATAGGAGAACCGATTAAATTTCGGAGCTGGCCCTTCCACCAATATCTCCCCTTCGTTGCAGTTATATGCCAAATCCACACACTATTGCTATTTTCGTCCTGCCTGCAGTTCACAATGAATTTCTTTCAGGTTTTGTGAAAAGGTGGACTACAGAAAAACTGATGAAATTTTGCAGTAGGTTCGTGTACAATTACCTTATGTCTTAATTATGTCTCCAAAAGGTCGTGTCTGTCCACATGGTATCATCGTTAGTAATGGAGGAATTTCCGTGAAATTTTCTGCAAGGGTGGACGATGGAGTATGAAAGAGTTGATAAATTTGCATATATATAAATATATATTTTTCTCATTGAGAGATGTTTTCCAATTTTCTATTTCAATTAAATCTATGTATGAGCCTGTGACTGTGCATACAGTATCTCAAATAGTTATCGATAAATTTCAAAGATATGTGAAAGAATGGTCAATAGACTTCGAAAGGACTGATTAAATTTTTGAGCAAATCCATGTCCAATTATCTCCCATACGCTGCAAACCACATATCACCACATAATATAACCAAATTTCATATTCGTCCACACGATATCTCCAAAAGTTCTTATTGGTCTCCTACGATATTTTGTAGAAAGTTGGACAAGAGGCAGCGAAAGAATTCAATAAATTTTTGGTTCGGACCATGCACACTTACCCCTTTCAACTTTTCCATGGTCTGGCATTTTTTCCTACCGTAGACCCAAGAAAATCATAGACATGATAAGCAGCAACACCATAAGTGATAATAAAGTATTCCACAGAGAAGGCACCTTTAAATCAATAAAATTATCCCATTATCATGCAACAGTAGAAATAGCTCTGCTGCAGTCTCCTTAAATACACTGATACCTTCACCAGATCCATTACTAAAAAGACATTTTTATTTACCAAAATTCTAACTGCATAGGTAACAATATTATCTTTCTTGAATCCACACAAAATGAAATACATAGGCAAATCAGAATGGCCGTTTAATATCATACCTAACAACTACATTCACAGAATAAAATAATCCAATTAGAACAATTCGTTCCTAATAGAACTACAATTATGCATACCTAACCACAATTTTAGCATTAATGCAAAATTCACCATTATTGAAAAGATAGAGAAGAATAGACCTAACTAAGATTCTTGTATCCCGTGAAGATATATGTATAAGTTGTCTCAAACGACTTTCATCCGATGGACTTAACATCAAATTAAACAACGAAAATAATCAAAAGTAAACTGCCCAAATGATACAGAACTCTTACGCAGATATTATAGAACACTATCCTAACATTATCTAAACACCCCACCTATCCACACGCACACCAATACGAATATGAGTAATCAAAAAATAAAAATTCATATTGTGTCAACTCGGCTCATCTATTTTCATCTTTTCCCATCATGAAAAGCGTACATCCGATTGATTAAAACTCCAATTGATTATACCATGATCCTTAAGGTCCCATAAAAACTTTTAAAGGTTCTCTTGGGTATTTTCGATTTTTTAAACTCTTAACCTATTAATACTTTTTCCTGTATTTATCCACTTGTCTTAGATACATACGAACCCTTCACCCCCTCCACTGCTCCCACACATACATTCTAGAATGGCCTCGATTCTTAAGTTACGAGAACTAGGTTCGACAGAAATCTACATCTGAGGCCCCTGATTCTGAGAAACGCTGGTCAGTTGATAATCACAAACACCTGGGAGGGCTGATAATGTATACACCAACCATTTATAACAGCTTACATGACGTATCTGTCGTAGGAAGAACAGTGCAGATCTGTGACTGCACCTTCTCACAGGGTGGTCTTATAACCGCTAACGATGGAGTTGAGCCCCGAAAGATGTCCAGATATTAGACAATCAATTATAATTGAATAATATCAAGACAGTTGGAGGATACCATACACACTCATGTTCTGGCTTGACTTGAATAGTACATCCATGTATAAATATGTGTGTGTGTATTTATAAATACGTTATATCTTTTATTGGGAACTCTTTTTGAACCGACATCCCATTTTTACACGGTGCTTATTCTATTGATTAAATACCCATTTCTTTATAACATATATGTATATAGCAGAATTGTGATTCGCGACACATATATCTTTATGTTTCTGTCTTATCAGGGCTCATTCATGCGGATGATTAGGTATGTCTTGGATTTCTCTTTCGGAAATTTGGGGATTTTTTGTTGGTGTTACTAGGTGTTACTAGGTGGGAGGAATTTCCTCTTTTGTTTTATCTGATTTGTTAGATCTATACTTTGTGTATTTCTGCTGGTGGTTATAAATCACATGGCAGGGGTATGTTATGAGTGTTTTCACTCAAACATCCTAGATCTATTTCCTCATGCTAAGATCCCTTTTATATGACCTTAGTGGATTGTGTTGGACTTGGGTTAGGTAATTCTTTGAGATGGCTTTGGGAATAAAATATCTATGTTAGTTGTTATTCGTGTGTCTGTAGGTAGGTTATTGTGTTATGTTTCTTGATAAAAATTTTCAAGCAGAGCCGGCATTTTAACGCCATTTCATTTTTCTGTTTAATAAATCTATTTTATGTTTTTTGTTTTATTGGCAAAACTAAGTATTTAAATTTTTGTTTATTTCAGCATAAGTGGCATACATGTGTCTGTTTTAGTATTTTCCATTTTACTGTTGCTTTGAAATTATTATTGCGCATCCTCGAGTAATCCGTGAATAACGATGTACTATTTTTGACTTTTATATTACTAAAGGATGATTTCTGGTCGGCTAATCTAAGTTAAAAGTTTTTTTTCGATTTCCATACATAACATTTCACTTTTAGGTATTTCTCTTGGGTTGATATTTCGGCTTGGTATACAATATCTAATTTGAGACATTTGTTTTGCAGAGGGCAACTATTTTTGTTTGTACACTCGCAGTCTAGTACATTTATGTTTTCTTTTTGATAATGATTCTGATTACTCTGTTTTGTGATGAGTGCATTAAAATTTTCAGTACAATTAAAGCTAATTTTCAGTTTCTTTTCGTTATATAGTTTACTCAGTGGGTTGCTCCGGAATAAGTGTTTTTCTATTCAGTGGATGAATATTCAAGTTGGTTTTTACTTGTAGGTTGAAAAGTGATGTGTGCCAGATAATTTCTCTTCCTCTATTTTTTGTTGTTGCTTCGTTTGTTTTTTTTTTTTTGCAATGGCATTTCACTTCTTTATCATATTTAAAGTTCATTTTGGAGAAACCGCTATTCTTTAGGGCTTTAGTATAGTCATTTATAACCTTGTTGAATATTATTCCACTTGAGGAATTGTATATCAGTCAAGTTTCTATATATTTGCAGATCTTTTTAATTATTTTGTTTGGATGGTTAGAGCTAGTATTGATGTACTTAATCACAGAATTTGCTCTTCTATATGGTTCATTGGTGTAATTATTTAAATTAAAAATGACATGTAAGAAGTCTAGAATTTCAACATTAGCCTTGATTTCAACAGTAAAGTTCATTTTTCCCCCATTTCTATATGATATATTTTCAATGCTTACGTATTTTTTCACATTGCTATTTTCTCTAATTAGTAGGCTATCATCCTGGTATTGTCCCATATTTTTGGAATCTAGTTTTCTGTTGAGATATAAAACATACAGAGCAATTAGATCTGACATTTCGGCTGAATCGAGGCTGCCCATAGCGACATGGAAACCGCGGATCAGTTTTTTTTAGTCCATTTGTTTTTGATATCGGAGTAGGTTTCGTCAAATTTCATGACTTCCTCCAAGACACCTTTGTATATGGAGGGGTGGACGTCCATGATGTTGATGTATGAAGCTGCAGGTATTTTTTTTTCTTTTTGATGATGCTAAACCAGGTAAGGTCATCATTGGAATTAATCCATCGGTTTAGTTTAAGTTGTTGTTATCGGCTATTGGTTATATTTTCTAAAATTTTCTCATTAATCCTTCCTATCTGTGATTTAGTGGGGTTGATAAGTCTTGTTGTGGGTTTATTTGTGAATTCAGGTTTGTGGTCCTTCATGAGTACATATCCATTCTACTATATCTCCAGCTCTGCTCTAAACTAAGAACATTTAAAGTTGAATGTATTGAGCACTCTATTAAATTAACCCAACATACATCAGATACTGCATTACATTATATCATACCATGGTATATTGCATCCCTGATTTGTACTTTATATATATATTCTAGGAATCTTTGCAGCTTCAAGCATTGAATACATTAAAAGAACTTTTTCAAAAATGTTTTGTTACACTTCCGTCATGTATTGCCTGTTGATGTAATTTATGTATTTTTCTTCAGTGTGTTCTTTTGAGTTTTACATATACTTTATTATTATGGTACCATGTGTGAATTTTCTTTTGTTGGTATCATCAGTTGATTACCATGTAACAGTTTCGGAGATTTTGAAAAACCAAAACACTCATCGAAACATTGCGTCCCAGTAGTGTTGATCAAACCTGCCTCCCTTCCAGCTATGCTTCTAATATATAGCTTATGTCATCCATGTAGTTTGTTATTCCATAAAAAGTATTATCGTAATGTATTTTACATGGATGTTATTTTTTTATTTTTAAATAGGGCTTAATTACGTAAGTTGCCCCAAAATGTACTCAACGATGAGGGATCAGTAAGTATCACAACAGACGTGACTCGCTGTTCGTGTCACTTCTATTGTGTGAACATTAAATTGGTTGTGTCGATTTCAATCTCAGACTACATGCAACTCAACAAATGATATCATCTTTGAGAATACTAATTACACAGAAAAACCGAAGAATTTGACAATGATTTTCCACTAAACCTAAAGTTGATTTTTCCACGTTTCATACCACCTTGTTCCCATCAATTTGTTCTTTTCTTTAAATTATCAAATGAATTACCCTTATATATAAGGTTGTAACGAAACCGTTCCACTTTCTAGACTGCAGTAACACCTCAATGGGCTTTTCCATTAATATATATAGACAATATGTTACTTGGCGTTCTGTGTTTGAGCTCCAATCCCATCCAACTTACCTATCAGATAAATAGACCAGAGCCAAATGTTTTCCCCTTTCCCTGATTCCAGTCAATATAATGATCTTTTACATTGGCAAAGAATGAATCCATCTCTTTCGGTTACCTAATTCGCCTAACATTCATACAAATTCATCCATTTTAATATACATTATTCATTTATTCTATTTTTATACACTCGTTCAATATTCTTTAATTTTCGTTATTATTTCATCATTTTCAAACTGATTAGGGATCAGTAAATCTAGTCATGGTTTTATCAAATTGCCTAAAATCTTACTAATATTGCCGCCTTGATTGACCATTCGTACAACTAACAACAACAACAACAATATATATGTGTGTGTGTGTGTATGTGTGTGTGTGTGTATGTGTGTGTATATATATCATAAATGGTTGCATCCAACCATTCTTTTAGCCAAATTCTCCCAAACTAAACATACCAAGACTCAGTAATTTCTAGTGAAGCATTATACAATCAAAACGGCATTATTTATAACTAAACTAGACGTAGTATTGAAACCAAAAATATAAATATATAGCAGTATAAAAATTAATGCACCCCAACGAAAAAAAGTATTTGGTGTGACTGTCTCAATTTTTATTACTGCTTGCTGTCTTGACTACATTGATTTCATTAGATTTGCTCAGCCACTGGAGTGTTTTCCCACTCCAACAGTATAGATTCTTTCAGATGTGTCTTGTTAGATAATTGGTGTTCTTTTACTTTTTGTTTCAGTCTATGCCACGAGTGCTGAATTTTTATTTCAATCCACATGCCAGGCCAATCGATTTCCACAGATCTCTCCGATAATTCACGATTGGTTCCGTGACTAATCGACATAATCATAATATCTGTGCATGTACACGCGAGTCGGCATAAGTGCACGTGCGCATGTGTTTTTTTTATTTTTAGCTTGTCTCAATTTATATTCACACGGAAATTCGTGTGGTAAAATGTAAATAGAACACCGACGCCGTTTTCTTACTAATATCTAAATTAAGCTTAAGCTCGAGTGAAGATATTGAAGACATGAGTCTTATTTTCAGAGCCTCTCTTGGAACTGTTAGCTGTCTCGCGTTAAACATTTCTGTTATCCCAAACAACAGCCAAACAAACGAGCTCATACAGATTTTCATCGCAAAAAAGATCATACATTTTGTACAAATATACAAATATTTAGATAGGTGCGATTGGCGTAGAGGTCGACTGCGCAGACAGTGAGATCGAACCCTGGCTGAGGCTGTTTACAATTCACACAGATACTTTTGGGAAATGCATGAGTCCATCTCATCAGCATGGGTAAAATAACAAGGCAGACTAGGCTCTTTAGAAACATCAATTTTTTCCTTTCTTTTTCTTCTTTCCTCAAATTTTAAGTTTAGACAACAAATTGGGTCATATCGTCTTGATTTGAGACCATTTGCTCCGTTTTTTTAGTCTATTTTATTTTCGTGCTGATTTTTTGTTGCTATGGTTCGTCCACGTGAGCTTTGCTATGTGTATGTTAAGATGTTTGTAATTTCTCTTTTCCTTCTCTGTTACTTGTATGTATATCATAGATTGAATTAACTATGTTATTTTGCAGTTAAAAACTCTCTTACATTGGTAAAATCACATATCTCTGATATTAGTATTTATTTTGTATTTAAAAAAAATGTATTTTGCTTCTTTCTTTTTGTTTTTTCGTATCATATTTTTTTCATCTTTGTATCTTTGTCTTCATCCGAATGTTTTGCAAATATTGAACATCTTGGAATTTCATCGCTGGGTACCAAAGACCAATAAGTATGTAGTTGGGACATCACTGTTTACATAAGTTGAAATATTTTCAGAGAAACTTGAAAGTTCTGAAAGATCATAAAGATTCTTTTTCATTTTTCTATGCATGAAATTCTATTGACTTCAAACTCTAATCGGATGGATATCTTTAATCAAGAAACTCCATTAATTAACTTCAATATCTGGAATTAATTTCACATCACTAATGGAACATTATTCCTATTTCACTGAACTGATATCGTTTAAATGAACGAAATGACATTAAATGAAATTACCTCCAGATGATTTCCCAGCTCCTCAAACTTTTCGCCATCTTTTACATCTGATTTCTTATAGAGTTGGTGGAATCCTTCCAAGTAAATGTCATTTGGAGAATAAGTTCTCAGAAGATTGGGAAAGGAGAGTTCCATGCATAACGAAAGCAAATGACGGTTATTTATTGGTATAGTTTATTGAAGGCTACGTTCTCAATGTCAAACTTTATGAACGATATGATGCTTGAACACGATGACAAACCATAACGCGTGCTAAAATTGGCAGAGACAAATATTACGATATAGTAATCCCCAAATTATTAAAATTTTTTATTCACGCCAGTTTGCTTTTACAAAAGACTTACATTAGTACAGGTTTCTTCCACTATCCGAAATCGCTTAATGCAAAGATGCAATTACAAATACTTTACATGGAAATACATTTGAACAATTCCAAATCAAAAACATAACCTTCATCCATATCTGCCTGCATGATTGTCGAATCTAGTTTTGTCATCTGCAATATTGAAGGCTTAAAATACAACAGTTTGCTTGATCGTGACAGAAAGAGAACGATTTGCCTTTGGGACGGGGATCAAGAATTGATTTTTTTATGTATTCGGTTAATACCAAAGTATGCGCTAGAACGTCCGTGCAAAACAATCTCAATGGCGTGAGAATCACTTATTGTATTTTTACAGAAGACATTGATTTCATGAACTAGTAAAGTGGTCAATTATTTAATAATTGCGAAGAAAGAAAAATATTTTATGAAAGATGAGCTCGCAAGATCAGTAGGATTTCGAAGGTCGGCAAAATATCAACTGTATGAATCCCCCGCTGAGTTGGGCACCATTATGGCGCTTCTTCGAGAATATGATCCCTGCTGCATTTCTACTGAAATTGCGTTCTCGTTGTGGATCGTTACCGGTTACCATAAGTCCTTTGAAGACGTGCAGTTGATAGGGTGTGAAGCAAGATGCAGGCAGCGGTTGGAAGATGGGCATTTTTATGAATTCCAATGATTTTCTAAACTAAAGAACGAACAACATTCCAGCAAACAATATGATATCATTTTGATCACGTTGAACCGACTCATGCTTATATATATATATATATATATATATATATATATATATATATATATATATATATATATATATATATATATATATATATAAATAAATAAAGTTACCA
The DNA here is from genome assembly GCA_963457665.1 of Thysanoteuthis rhombus. Taxonomy (NCBI): domain Eukaryota; kingdom Metazoa; phylum Mollusca; class Cephalopoda; order Oegopsida; family Thysanoteuthidae; genus Thysanoteuthis; species Thysanoteuthis major. Next base: position 12,014,392 of record OY735232.1, on the reverse strand, counting down.
GAGTTGGAGATAACGTTGCATTTATATTCAAAGATACTATGGTTAATGAATCCTATCGGAAGTAGGAATTATTGGGTCACCAACTCCGACATAAAAGATAACTTGAACACATCTGGATGACATTATCTGTAATAGTATTGAAAATATGTGAAAATTTGGAATTAAAAGACACGTCACATATCATGTATTGGACACCTAAGCTACATAGAATGCCAATTAGTGCTCTATTCATTATCACCTTAAAAGTAGGTAGCACCAAACCTCTGGGTAGACTAATTTTGAAATTGTTCAAATTAATATACAATCAAATAGATAGATTCCAAAAAAATGTAAACCGTAATTTAAATCTTTTCTGGGTATTAAACAAATCCATATCAATCCGAGATAAAATTAAACAATATAAATGCACAAAAATTTTTTTCCACATATGACATTAGTACGCTTTAGACAAAAATTCCACGTACAGACCTAATTAAAGAACTAAACGATAAGATAAATTTTGTATTCGCAAATCGGCCAAAGCCAATAAACCCTACTTCACTAAATCTACCCTAAAAAGTAGTAGATTATACAATCAGAAGAAGTTACTTCAAAATAGGTATGCAAATACTATTACAAAATATTGGAATTGCCCGTGCACCTTTTGGGACAAACCTTTACTTACCCAGACATGAACACAAGTTTATGTCGTCATCAATTGAAAATAATATAGATAGACAATGTACATTTCATGCATGTACACACGTTATTGATGATATAAAAATTGGAAATAGAATCTATGTTTATAAATTGATTGTTTGAGGCAATGCGCTTCTATTCCATATAATTCGAATGCCACAAAATATTAATGATATTATTCAATATATGTTTCATTGTACTGTTGGAATATTTAGGAATAGTAAGAACTGCGCTGCAGAAGAAGGACTTTATAGAAAAAGTCACAAATTTAGTATACAGTATGAAGAAATGTTGAGATAATGTATTAGGTGTATAAACAGCAACATAAAGCTGTCAATAGATATCCGGGGACGTTCGAACATTATCAAAACAATATGAAAACGATGATTACATTAACTCCTGAATACCTCAACAAAAATAGTATAAAAGTACATACAGGTATGGATAGGTGAAAGTATATAAATATAAGATTGTACTTATAGTGAAGACGACCGTATAATTATATATGTTGCGATAAAACTTGGCAATGATATAAATTTAAAATTACATAACATATGGCGACACCTATATACCGTGTACAGGCACGAGAGGCTCGGTCGTATATACATATATATATATATATATATATATATATATATATATATATATATATATATATATATATGAGGTGAATGCCATTGTAATAAAAAAAATTAAAATTTACATAGCATATAACATTCATCACTTCTAAGAAACAGATTAACACAAAATATTTCATACTTGTGATAAAAGGATTAAAATGATTTTGAAAAATACAGACTGAAATACTATTACAAGGCATCATTTCTATTTGTAAAATCTGTAATGTTTACTAGCAAGTCTCTTTGAAAATAGCCCGATTGTCATAATTCAACACTGTCAACTAAATAGAAAGATGTATATGGATTCACCAATGCTTCTCTGTCTTGTTTGTCAGTTCGCAGCATATCTTTTCTGGAATTCTGGGCCGTGGGCCGAAGAAGAATTGATTGAAGTTTTGAGGGGATCCAGGAATTTTCTTGTGGATTAGGTACGGTGTTTCATATAAGTAAACATTGATCCAAAACATGAAAGTTCGGAACAAAGTTACCTTCCCAGCATCGTATCTATTTATGAACTGATTTACATCAATTTTAGCAACAATGGCGTCAAAAGAGGCGTGCGCTTAGGGTGCGTTCTCGACTCGAAACTGTTTGGCAAAAATACTCATGATAAAATGGATTCTAAAAAGAAAATGAGATCAGCTTTTAGTGAAGAAACTTACGTTCTCGCAATAAATTTCGAATTGCAAAGCCACATCCCCAAACCTATTTCTGAGATTTTCCTACAAATGTCTGTCGTTCATGATAGAAATAAAAAGGAATAGAAACCACTTTCAAAAATAAAAAGCTGAATGCCCGACTTTCTCCTGTCAAACTGATATACATCAACAAATGTTATGTGGCACGACTGTGTTTCCAAGCAGCACAATTAGCTCTTGATTTTTTCTTTTCTCTTAATAAAAATGACGACAAATTTCTGTGTATATCAACATATCACAGAATTTTTGCTCTTCGTTCGTCTAAACACAGTAAACTCTCGTAACGGAAATCGGGCTGACGGCACCATTGAATGACACACAACCCATTTGTTTCTATATTGTCATAGACGACGTGTCGAAGATTAATTTGCAACAACGGCACATGAAGATTTCAGAGAATTGTTTTGAAAAAAAAAAAAAATCGGTAAAACCTTTGAAATGATGCCACCAAAAGTGAAGGGTTATGAAAAGACATTTTTTTAAAATACTTTTGTTGGTTTCTCATTATTAATACACTTCGTTTAAATCCATTCGTTATAACGGCAGATGCGTTATAATGGAAATCCCAAAGGTGCTGTAATGACGAGAGTCTACTGTACGATGATAATCTTTATAATCTAAAAATAAGGAGGAAATTCAATTTTTGTATTTAATCAGAGGTTCAACTTATTCCAAGGCCCTCAATGATAAATCCCGTAAATTCTCGTTACAACGGATTCACAGAGCAAAACTTACATTGTCCGAATTTCCCAGATAATCCATTGTCAATTATCAAGCATTTTTTGTTTCTACCATCTTATTTCTGTCCTTTTTGATCGCAGCTCTTGCTTAAGCAACTTTTTATCGTGGATCTCGCTGAAGCAATTGTTTATCTCAGCCTTCGCCAGAGAAGCATTTAATCGTAGTCGCCAAAACAATTTTTGTCGTAGCTCTCTCCACTCATGTAATTATTAGGAATGTGCATTTATCAACTGTCGCACATCATCAGTGACGCCTAGTGACCTATCTTAGTCGAAAAAGAATTTCATGTAACGTTGAACTTGATAAATTGAATCTTTACTTAAATTTACCTTTAGTCTAGTTTAAAGGAAATACTATGCGGTTGCAAAATTAATTAATTATTGCAGTCATTTTTTAGTTTTTTTCATAATGACCATTGAATGACAGTCTGAAAGTTACTCTAAAAAGCAACTGGAATTATGATAGAAGAAATATTATTCAAAAATTATCAATAATCAATTATTTGATTTTTTGATATGCTTCCTCTTTTTCTTCCTTTTCCGCTGGCTTCCTCTCTAATTTGTTTCTTTTATAATGATTCGTTTTGTGCAGAATATATCACTGTAGCCTTGTACGTAACTAAGCCCAACCGATCAAATACATTGATAAATGAATAAATAAACAAAACAACACTAGTAAGGCATTGAGTATTATCGTATCTTCTATTCACATTTCCCATTTAAATATCAGCTGTCATCGAAATGGATACGCTTAGAGTAGATAAATAGAGTTTTCATTACAAGAACTTGCATAGCATAGAAAATTGAAAAAACACTGAAATTAGTAAATGACACTTTCCATGATATCACCAAGAACACTTTAATAGGATTTAATTGTCAATAAATTTTATGAGATGTACCAACTTGATATTTACGTTGAAATGGTTAGTATTAATATAAATAAAGTGAGGAGCAAATAGAGAAGTTTCTTGTTGCTTCAACAAACACGGTCTTCAACTATTTTCTAAACAACGCACATAAACCTGCAAATATGTGTACAGAGAGAGAGAGAGAGAGAGAGAGACAGACAGACAGACAGACAGACAGAGAGAGAGAGATAGAGAGAGAGAAGGGAGGGAGTCACACTCGTTGGTATTTTTTACATATATATATATATATATATATATATATATATATATATATATATTTCTAGAATTAGACATGTTTCATGGTGACTCCATGTTTCATGCTGGAGTGAAATGATCAACTTGAAAATGAATCTTCTCCCTACGAGGCCTTCTTTCCGGCCAAAGCCAGAATTCGCAAGATCTCTTGATCGTGGGCGTAGCATTGCAGCGAAGCATTGTGAGTTTTGATGTCCAGCGGTTGTCTGACATTCTTACATGACCTGGCCATACATTATGATAATACCCTTCATGATATAACAAACTACTTGAATGACACAAACTATATATTAAAATCATAGCTGGAAGGAAGATGGTAATTGATCGATAATGCTTGGGTGTCATGTTAATATAACTGTTTTGTTTTTAAAATCCTCAAAACGGTTACATGGTAAATAACTGATGATCCCAACAAAAGAGAGTTTATAAATAGCTCTACGATAACAAAGTATATGGGGAGCAGGGTAAAAACACTCACGATAATTGCATAAAATACATTAACAGATTTTGGGAAATAAGTGACTGAAGGGACACAAAAAAAACTGGGAAAGGTTTTTTTAATGTTTAGTGTTTAAAGCTGTAAAGCTTTCTAGACTAACTAACTAACTAACTAACTAACTATATATATATATATATATATATATATTATTGTGTCATCCACAGACAGCTGTTTCGATGTATTACATCTCTTCAGTGTGGCTATAGACTTTCAATTATACCTCTGGACTACGGAACTGGACAGTCAGTAAGGTTGAATTTAAGCAATGTATTTGTTTATACAGAAATCCCTCAACCACTAGAGTGCTCTATTCCTATAGAAGATCATTGCATAAGCTTACAGTGGATGAGTTACCTCACTTGAAGAGTGCTCAACCCTGAAGAGAGGAGCATTAATTATTGTGTAATCCACAGACAGCTGTTTCGATATATTACATCTCATAGACTTTCAATATATATATATATATATATATATATATATATATATATATATAAACCTAATTGATAGCCGAGGTAGTAACATACTGCACATCAGTGTCACCGGGAAATGACTTGGAAAATAGATGCAATGCAATCTTGGCCTCCCTACGAGGCCTAATTTCCGATATTATCTCCTGAACCTGTCTAAATCGTATCGCCGTTTTATTTTTTGCCGGACACAATTTCGGATATGATCTCTTGTGATACTCGTTATGACTTGTGATGTTCTCTTAGATGGGCTCCATCTTCCAGCTCAATAAATTTTTTATTGGGAAGATGCATTTTGTAGAGCTTTCTTTTCAAAACTAATGGGATTTTCTTGTTCTTGAATGTTGTGTTTGCTCTGTCAACAGCTTGCGAATCTAGGATAATTCTTCGTTCGATTTCTTCTTTCATTCTTTCACCAAGGTAGATATACGGGTCTCCTTTCTTTAGCTCTACATTTTCGATTTTGATCGTTGTGCATTTGTCCTACTGAAGTTCATCTGAAGACCTATTTAGTAGAGTTCATAAAGATTCTCGACAAAAAGGATGATGCCAGTAGTAAATTGAAGCTTATTTAGGTATTCTGATTACTTTTTGCAGTCTAAATTTGTGCAGTCTAAATTTTGGAAGATCATTTCGAGGCAGGCTGAGAAGATTTTGGGTGAACTGGAGTTTTTAATGTATTCAATAGCAATCAAGTATTTTTGTACTAGTCATACTGATCCCAAGTAACAAAAAATCTTCTTTAAAAAAAGTTACTTCTTCCAATTATGATAATGATAAAAACAGTTTACGTCCCTTGAGAACGGTATGTATCTTTCTTCTGCCAACTACGAATAAAAAGCAGTGCACTTTAACCCTGTAAGGCAGTCCATCTTGGGTGTCTGGATAGCACCCAAGCACTATAAAAACCTATAATTTGTACAGAAATAATGAATGAGTCAAAATGGGCCATTTTAAAAATGGGGACAAATTCATTGCCCACCCTTTTGCACTCAGGCCTGTGCAAAACTGGTAAAAGGCCTAGACCAGATGTGAATGTAGGCCCCACTTTGAACAGTTCATTATTTTCCTGGTCAAAGTTAAATTCATCCGATTCATGAACATAATGTACTTCCAATAGAATGAAGAACCAGAACAATTTAGAAAAGAAGTATTGCTAAACATTTTTTATTCAAGAGTATATGTAAAACAATAGAGGGAGAAGCAATAAATATCTTCCTCTACCAGATGGAATAAGTCCCTTTAAAATCGTTGCCCTATGCCGAAAAACCCATCTGCACCCTTTTTCGTTCGGACCTAGTCGCACGAGGCGGGAACAAGTGAGTCTGAGTGTCTAATCTTTTAATCCATCACCAGCAAAGCTTATGAATTTACAGTTTTAAACATTTTCATGAAGAATTAAATCTCACCCTTTTTCGTTCGGACCTAGTCGCACGAGGCGGGAACAAGTGAGTCTGAGTGTCTAATCTTTTAATCCATCACCAGCAAAGCTTATGAATTTACAGTTTTAAACATTTTCATGAAGAATTAAATCTCAACCATCTTTTGTTTCATTACACCCCTCTTCAACAAACACTTACGTCACAATGCGTTAGTTCCAATGCTCTTCTTCAGACAACGAATTCTCTGCCCTTTCATCAGGACCGTACTTGGAGCCGTACACATAGTGAAACTTTATCCTCAAAATATGTCTTTAAAATATTTTTTTTTCAACTTTCAATCTTTCAATGTGTTTGAGAATGTATTATATTACATAGAGATATAACATAAAGGACTACATGTTAGATCAAGCATTATGATTTTATGAAATACTTATTTTTGTTTTGATTTGTTTGGAAATAATAGCTGATAATGAAATTAGAAGGACCCTCAAGAAATATCAAATATGGCCCTTAGAAGCCTTTATTCCAATGCTCCTCTAATAAATTTTCTATTTTTTCATACGGTAACCATTGTACTCTATATTTCTACCCATCAACTTTAAATTTCCCCATTTTTCTTTTTTCCTAACTTTTTCTTCCCTGTGCCATTTCAGGCGATCCATACTACGGCTGAAGTTGTAAGTAGGCCAATGTTGTTGTAACGTAGTTAACCCCACGTCATATACAACGTAAACATAGCCGTCTGTTGGAGGCACAACTTCAGCAGCGCCACCTGGCGGATGCTCGCGGCTGGGCAAACATAAATACCTACGAGCATGCACAGTAAAGGAATTTCGAGAAGAAAAATGTAAATAATCTTTATCAACAAATAACATACGTCCATATGATCATTGGTCAAAAGAAAATTGGGAAATAATTTCCCTCTTTTGAAGGGTCAAAAGAGAAGGGAACTTTCTCCCCCTTCGAGGAGCCAGCAATAATGGGAAACACCTTGCCCCCCTTCAAAGAACACAAGAGAGAGGAGACTTATTCTCCTTCTTCTAGGGATCAAAACTAAAAGGGACCTTTTTTCGCGTTTAAGGGGCCGGGAGTGAATGTAAACCTTATATTCCTCTTTGAGGTGTCAGAAAAGTAGGTACGATTTTTCTTCCTCAATAAGGTTCAAAAGTGATGGGAATCTTTTTTCAAATGTCTAAAAGATATAGTATTTTTTTTACACTTGAAATATTCTATCCGACATAGACACCTACAATGGGTATATGCATTAAAAATGTTAAGAGTTTTAGAGGTAGAGTTTTATTGACAATGTAAGCATTATACCATAGCAGAACCTTACTTTCCGTCTAATATCAATACTTTCTTACTTTTATATATATATATATATATATATATATATATATATATATATATGTGTGTGTGTGTGTGTGTGTGTGTGTGTGTGTGTGTGTGTGTCTATGTGTGTGTGTGTGTGTGTGTGTGTGTGTATTTTCAAGGGGTCTAACGTAAAAGAAACACCCCCTCCTTCAAGGCTCCAAAATGAGCGGTATGTTTTTACCGACAGAAACGGGTCAAAAGTGAAGAGATACTTTTTTTCACCTGTGAGGGGTCAAAAGTGTAGGAAAACTTTTCTCTCTTCAAAGGATCAAAATGGAAATGAGACTTTTTTCTCTCTTTAAGTCCGCTCCGCCTCGAAGGGTTGAATGAGGGGTAACTAACTAAGGGATGGGCTATGAGGGTTGTAGGCGCTTTGTAGGGGCTCCTCACATGCTTTGCAAATAGTAGTTCACCAACTGCATCTTTACTGATATCACAACAAATACTCTCACAAAATGTTGGAGGGCCCCTCAGAAGAACCAAGCCTCTTTGCTCCCTAATTCACTAGCTAAAGCCATTAAGTTACTTGTAATGTAAACACATGAATATATAGTCTCTACTGAAAGAATGAGCTCTATATGAATATAGATTTTTTTGATTATATAAGATCTGTCACGGTCGTATACATAAATCAAAAAAATCTATATTTATATAGAGCTCATTCTTTCAGTAGAGACTATAGATTCATGTGTTTACATTACAAGTAACTGCTCTTGCTTTTTACTGTTACATGAGTGTATTATGGGAAAATTGAAAAAAAAAGTAACATAAGGTACAACTTGAACTTGAAGAAAGATTACGCATTAGTTATAGATCAAATTTTCGCATGTAATTCACACACACACACACACACATATATATATATATATATATATATATATATATATATATATAATGTAAAATTTGAAAAAGAGATAAACTATACTACTGAGCCTTTTCTTTCTTAGCCCGACCTTCTTCTCGGCTAAAACTACTAGATCCGTTCTGCATGTAGACAGAGATGTCAACTTCCCGCATAGGCCAAGTGAACTAAACCTCAGAGGTCATCTGAGTTCACTAGAGGTCATTTCGTGGTCGTTTCTAGCCAATTTGTAGATTCGTGGGTCACCCTTTTTTACCAAAGATATTGAAATTTAAAATATGGGTACATCTTTTCACATCGAAGGTGACTGGCTAGGTTGGGTTGATCTTGGAGTAATACAAGGTTACCACAGAGGTATATATGTATCATTTGAGGTCATTTTTTGCCAATTTCCAAAATTTTCCACAATTCTGCACTTATGAAACTGAAATTTGGCACAGAATCTAAATATTTCATGACAAATGTATTTAGGAATGTGATTTTGATATCAGAGGTCGTTTGATACCATCAAATTCCATATTTATCAATTTCTAACGAATTTTAAAAGTTGTTTGCCACAATATTGCAACTAGACTGCGGGCATTTTGCATAGGGTATACATCTTTACACGGTGAAAATTAAAGGCACGGTGAAGTTGATGCTGGAGGTCACCAAACGTCATCTGAGGTCATTTTTAGCAATTTCTAGCAAACTAAAGCAATCTATAGTATAATATTAAGCTTCCTAAATGTTAATGACGTAACAAATAGTCGAGTGGATATGGTCAAATATGATTCGATGGATGGTATATTTCGACCATTGTTTTACGCAGAATCGTCCCAGGGGTCAATTTTGGATTAATACAATTTTTTCCGGACATTTTGTAGCCAAACAAATACATTCTCGGCGCTAAATTAGTTCGTGGGGTTAACCTGGCCGAAAAAATTATAGATGGGTGCGACTTACAGGATCATTGAAGGTCTGGATTGATTTTACTCCTTTTAGCCATATTGCAGCTAAGGAATTTTATTCCTTGAAATTGAAACATCGGATTGACTTGGCTCAGAAGAATATGATAGGATAGGGGGTACTGACCCTCAAAGTCATTAGAGGCCAGCACATATCAACTTTGGAATCGAGCAAAACGAAAGAACTCAAGGGGCTGATAAAATTGTTTTCCTCTTCTGCTTGTATAATGTTGCACAGCCCTGAGTAACATTTTCAGACCAAAAAAAATTGTAACGAGTCACGAAAACAATCTTTCAAGATTGCAGGCTTCTTGACTGCTTCATGCTTTCCTAATTTCCTCTGTTTTTTTTTTCAAGATTTTTGTTCAACATTCTCATACTGGCACCCAATGGAGGAAACACTTATGTAGTGTATGCAGAATTCATGTCAAACGAAGTGATATCATTTGTTCTTTTCGTGCATCAAGATATGTCTTCCGTTTCATCAACTTTTTCGTGTGTGTGGATATATAGTGCAAATAATCAAATTTTCATTTGCTGCGTTATGTAAGAAATATATCAAAGAACATATTTTCCTGTTCGATTTTATTTTCATCTATTTCCCGTCAGATATCCCTGCAAGTAAACAAATAAATCGAAAAGAAAAAGTGCTGTAAAAAAGGAAAGAGAAGAAATGAGATATAAATAGATCGAGTGAAAGTAAAAGCAACAATAATGAATCAAGAAAAGAAAGAATGTACCACAGAAAAAATGCTCAATTTCAAGGTTAGTAATAAATAGACGAGAAAATAGATAAATAACAGAATGAGCGGGAAAGGAGAAAATGCGAAGAAGAAAGAAAGAACAAATAAATGAAATAAATGATGATAAAAGAAATTACCTGTTAATCAAGAAAGCTGAATCAGGTGATTATTTGTTGACTCTGATCCCCCGTGCTTTCCCATTAAACCCAGTCACAGGTGTTTTGTCCGGAATGAATGAAATAATAAAGATTTGAATGCCTATAGAAATATATTTCTTAATTCCGTTTCGACAAAAAGGAAATGCGCTTTCATAACAAATATTCCTGTATCTGAATTCAATTAAAAGTTGAGTCAGCTGCCTGAAAGATTTACGGCTTACACGCTTCACTACTGAGTTTTATTAAGCGTCGTCGTATAAATAAATAAATGAGAAAGAAAGAAAGAAATGATATGTTTGATCAATTTAAAGAAGACAGAAATAAATTAAAAGCAAGCATCAAATAAAAAAAAATTGCAAAAAGATATTAGACAAATAAAAAGTCTCTTAAATACGTCAAACTAGTTATCCTCAATATCTGATACTGCAGAGTAGTTCCTGTTTTTATAAATAACAATGGAATAATCCGGACAATGTAGAAACAATAAAATAATGAGTATGTGCGGTATTTTCTAATTTGGCTCAATGGTTGGTACAACTGAAACGTTTTATTCTATGAAGGATTATCATACATCTATTCATTCATCAATTGGTTGTTATACTATCAATGTTCCGGTTGTTGTGTCCATGCTTGAGGATATCTCATACCAGTTAATCCGTCCATACGATATCGCTTTCGCTTTTTGCAGAAAACCAGAGTCTATGACATTCAATGCCTGACCCAAGAGATTGAACTCACCACCAGGTAAGTTCATGCATTCTAACGAACGATTCATATCCATTTGGTCATTATCCCATAGGATAAATCTTGGAGCCTTAAACCTAATGTTTTTCCCTTATCAAAGGCACCCATGTGATGTTCAATTCTATCTTTGGCTTACTGAAAGGTTATAAGAGCATTTGTGCTGAATCAATTGCCTTATTCTTTCAACGTTGTTCTTTGTCTGTTATTTTAACTTCGTTCTACGAAAGTCGGTTAAGCTTCCAGGAGGTAATAATTCATTACCTCAAAATCACAGGTTTGGATAGCATAGAAACAATTCATATGGAAATGTGGCTTTGAACTGGAATTTTGGTAAACGTCTACATTTTTCGAAAAAGAAACTGCAATTTGCCTGACAGGAAGTGCCGCAGCAGTTTACTATCTTTTACACTGTAATATTTTGTCAGTGTAAAAGTAGTAAACATAGAATTGAACAGCTACGGGATAATGGCCTAATGAATATGAATCAATCGTTAGCAATGCTTATACTTACCTGCTACTGCTGGTGGTGAGTTCAATCTCTTGAGTCAGGCAGTGAATGTCATCTACTCTGGTTTACTGGAAAAAGCAAAAGCAGTATCGCAAAAACGAATTAGTATAGACGGATTAACTGATGTGAGATATCTTCAAGTATATTCTATAGACATCTAACGACAAGTTATAAAAAAAGAGAGAAATCAGCAGACCATCCAAGTGAGGTTGAAAGCATAGCGAGACTCTTTGACTAAGTAACAAATGGTTGAATTCTAAAAACTTTGAACTGTGACTGCTGTATGGAAAATCACTCAACTTCCAACCCGAAACCCTAGTCTGACCACTGATAAGTAGTGCTTAATCTTGATTTTAAGTCTAGATTCCATGGGTGAAGATCTCTTACTGTCTTCACTCTCTCTTTTTCTCTCTCTCTCTCCTGAAGAGATCGGTAAAAAATTTAATCCTTGAACTAACTAAGTTAAAAACTTCGTAAAATAAGGGAGACAAATAATAAACGAACTATTTTTTTTACAGTGTTGCAACCACCCATACCTACCTTCAAGAACAGATGGCGAGGGTGCTAAGAGCTGGTGGAGCTCTAAGGCCATAAAACCACATCAACAGGGGCCAATCCACCAGGCCCCTCTGACGTTATGAGCCAGTGTGGCAGGGCATAGCCCAACACTCCCCATGGTTCGCACACTGAAAATCATACCGGCCGTTCCTGCTGGGTCCTCGGTCCCAAAAGGCCCAATCACATCACTTGTTTGCTTTTTTCGGAGGTGGGGTGATGTGCTCCAAAAGTGACTACCCAAACTCTTCACAAAAAAAACACCTGATCTTGCCGAGTCATCAGTCCAACAGTGAACATCCAAACATAACCCTAAAAACGTCACCAAAAGGACAACTTTACACATTGGCACCTACAACGTCAGACATGACATGCACCTAACCGATTTAGAAAGTGAAATCAAAAATGTCAAATGGGATATCATAGGCATTAGCAAGATAAGAAGACCTGGAAATGAACTAATCAAAATGAGGAGCCGACATCTTCTTTACAGCTACGGAAAAGAGAAATTAAAACAAAGTGGAGTAGGCTTTCGCATCAATAAGGACTTCGAAGAGAATGTAGCAGGCTTCAAAGCTGTCTCTGACCGAATAGCCAGCGTCATCATACAACTTTCAAAACGGTACAAATTTAATATCATCCAAGTCTACGCTCCCATTTCACAATCAACCCAAGAGGAAATAGATAACTTCTATGATGACTTGAACTCCCTACTCCAAGACACCAGAAAATATACAGAATGTCATTATGGGAGACTTCAACGCGCAAGTAGACACGGAAATGAAGATGGTAAATTCGCATATAAATTACAGATCGAGAGAGGAGATGATCTTGTAAACCTCTCAACAGCCAACGGATTCAAAATCATGAACATCTTCTTCAAAAAGGACCCAATAAGACATGGGCATGGAGAAACCCCAATCACGAAACAAGGAACGAAATAGACCACATCCGAACGGACGAAAGCGATACTGTGAAGGACATCCAAGTCCTAAATCAAGTCAACGTAGGAAGCAACCACAGAATGGTAAGATGTAAAATGCAAGTAAGTACCAACCAAGAATGCAGAAAAATTTTACCAAAAACTTCATTCGTCCAAACAAGGACTATAAGACAATGAACAGGATACGCTAAACGCAAGCAAAACTCGAAGATTTCCCAGAAGTAACCCCGTAGGGAGTTGAAACAAATCATCAAACAGACGAAGAAAAGAACGGCCCCTGGACTATACAGCATCACTATTGACCTACTTAGAAGGCGGGTAAAATCATCTCCAGAAAACTGGCCATCCTCTTCAACTTGTGCCTAAAACAAAGTAAATTACTGATGATTGGAACACTGCAATCATAATGCTTTTATATAAAAAAAAGGAAACCTGAAAGACCTCAAAAACTACAAACCTATAAGCCTACTCAACTGTGCATACACACTTTTCACAAAAATCATCACCAACCAAATTGCAAAAACCAAACACAGGAGCAAGCTGGCTTTAGATGATCACGGACCACTTGCGTTCGATAAATCAGCTGGAAGGAAAAGCAGCAGAATATAAACTATCACTTGCTGTAGCATTTATCGACTTCAAAAAGACCTTCAACTCAGTGGAAATCCCTAATGTCATAGAGGCCATCACTCTACAGGGTGTAGATCCAGTATATGTTGAAGTGCTGAAACATATATAAAATCACAGCAGCTCCTTTATCAGGCTACATAAAGACTCGGAGCCCTATCAGCTCCAAAAAGGAGTAAGACAAGGTGATACAAGCTCACCCGAACCCTTCATAGCCTGCCCTGAGATGATCTTCAGAAGACTAGACTGGGAGAATAAAGGAATCAGAATAGAAGGTGAATATCTGAACAACCTCAGATTTGCAGACAACATCGCCCTTTTCACAGAGAATCTACACGACTTCCAACTAATGGTTGATGAACTAAATGAAGAAAGCGAGAAAGTCGGCTGACACGTGAAATTCAGCGAGACGACGACCATATGCAAAAACCACGTCGGAAATGAGAACATAAAGATCAGAATCGAGAACACAGAACTAGAGAAAGTATATCACTTCATCTACCTACGACTACGAATCTCCATGAAACCCTCAAAAGAAGAATAAATCAAGCGAATAATCACACTAGGATGGCAAGCCTTCAGCAAAGCAAACTAAAACCTTCAAAAACTAGAAGATCCTATTAATCCTAAGGAAAAAGATGCATCAATAGTCACTTATGGAGCCTCAACAGAGGCAAGCAGAGAATTAGATGGAAAAACGAGCTAAAAAAATTCAGAAAGTCTGGCTCGACGATAGAGAAGTGTGGCGAATCCTGGGGGAGGTCTATATCTAACAACGGACGTTAAAAGACTGATGATGATGATGATGATGATTATGATGATGATCTTGTTGTCGTCTCTGGTAGTATAGCTGGTAACACAAAGCAGTCAAGCTATGACAATACGCTTCGTTAAACGAGTGGAACTCTCAACTCTCCCTATTAGTATCTACGCACGTGCTAAAATAGCCAGCGTACTCTCGGGTCGTCTCATCTGTTCTCGTACTTGTCTGGGCTTCAACAAGCTGAGAAGTGAAAAGTGATGTCCAAACAGACGAAGTGTTCACAAAGCTTCAATTTGTCAGACACATGGCAACAAATGTGGGTCGCACAGTGAAGATCGAATTCACTACAGAGAAGAAATTGACTGTTTAGTTTGTTTACCATTACCACTTTGTTTGCACAATACCTATAAATTTTAAGGTTCAACCATTGAAACTTCTAGTATATTTTACTTGATAGATTATGTAAAAATGGCATCAAATAATCAACAATATATAAATATAACAAGATGTAAACAGGATCCTCCTTTCTATATGTGTGTAAGCATGGATATAGATATTTTAGATAGATGAAGGGATACGAATGAACAGAAAGATTTTAAACTAAGATAGATGCTTTTTCATCATTAGCCTACGAATTAATTGAACGGAGTATATTCCGCCTTCTTCGATATTTTTATCTGCTCAAGGAATATGCACAAACATCAATATATATATATATATATATATATATATATATATATATATATATATATATATATATATATATATATATATGCATGTGTGTGTGTGTGTGTGTGTGTGTGGATACGATATGCGACAATATTATTGAGTAGACGATAAGAAAAATTGTAGTTCTAGATCAAATTTATCATACTAAGATACGCTTTTCAGCTTTATCAAAATTTTCAATCAAAATGAAACAATCTTTAAAAAAAATGCATTTTTAAACCTTGAAAAGTATGTGCGAACAGTCAAGACACCATAAAGAGTGCCACGAGTAGCGCAACGAACCACCAAAAAGTAGAAAACAATCGAGCAGCACAGCGAACATTGAAAGAAAAATGGGAAGAGAAAAAATTATACGGAGAATTTTAAAAACAGATACGGGATGTGGCAGACAAGAGATCATGGACATGGATACGAAAAGGAAATCTGAGGAGAGAAAAGGAATCGCTCATTATGGCAGCTCAAAACAGATGCATTAGACAAAACTATACCAAAACAAAAATTGACAGAACACAGACAAATAACAAGTTCCACCTGTGTGGTGAAAGAGATGAGATCGTAAACCACATAACTAGTGAATGAAGTCAACTAACCCAGAGGATATATAAACAGAGACACGATAGAGTAGCGACAGTGATACAATGGGAACTGAGGAAACAAATGGGATTTAACTATGCGGAAAAGTGGTACCAGCACAAACCAGAGACAGCCCTGGAGAATGACAACCACAAACTACTCTGGGACTTGACATCCAAACAGACCACCTCATTCAAGCGAGAAAACCGGACCTGATAATTGTGGACAAGAAGAGAAAAACCTTGAAATAATAGATGTGGCCGTGCCTGAAGACCATAGAGTAAAGATGAAAGAGAGTGAAAAACTGGAAAAATACCAAGATCTAGCAAGAGAACTGAAGAAGATGTGGAACATGAAAGTCAGGGAAGTACCAGTAATAATAGGTGCTCTTGGAACTGTCCTAAAGACACTGAGGGCGAGATTGGAAGAACTCGGGATAAAAGGAATGATTGAGACTGCACAGACCACAGAATTGCTAGGAAGTGCACGAATACTGGGGAAAATGCTAGAAATATAAGATTTACGACCCCAACTGTTAGCAATGGCCAAACAGATGAGGAGGGAGGAAAAACACCTAAATGTTAGGTGAAGCATGAAACACCACTCTGGTGTGATGGGTGAGGAAGAGATGAGGCCAATGATTATAAGCCAATCAGAATGCAGCTTCACCGCCAATTTAGCTGATAAAACTCTATGATAGCTTGAAATCTAGCCCATCAAAAAAAAATATATGAAAATGGGTACGTTTATGAAAGCAATCATGCCAACCTCTGATTGAGTTTAGCAACCAATTGCTTGCTTTATTTCATGTAAGTAGCTCACCTGCAATCTAGTATTGCCCATGAATGAGTACACCACAACCAATAAAAAATAAAGGAAATCAATTTTCTTCTAAACCAAACATACCATGTTTTATTATATCTAATGAACAGCTATTATTAGGTGTTATTCATGACCAAACTCTACAACGTGGAAACATTGTCACCCAAAATATAAATATGTAGCAATCAAAAAAAGTACATATTTTGCAGTGTTATATACCATTTTCTATTTTCCACAATCACTCGTAGTATTGATGACATTAGTCCCACTGGATTTGCACAGTCACTGTTTTTCCACTCTTACGGTATGTGGCCTTCAATCCTGTATTGTCAAGTGGTCATCGTTTTTCTACTTTTCGTTTAATTACATTCCACAAGAGTTCAATTGGATTTAAATCCAGTGCCATGCTAAGCCTTTGCTTTTTCAGAAAATCTGTTCTCCTCTTTATGGAATGTTTTGAATCATTGTCAAGCAGGGGCCTATCTCTCCTTTCAAGCGTTTGATTGAAGGCAATATGTTTTCTTTCAATATCCAACACTTTTCCTTATACACATCACCGTAACGCCACCAACCGCTTTGCATGAAGCTCAGGGTCAACGCAAAGCACGGAATTTTTAGCTTATGTTGTTCAAGGCACGTTCAATTGTTGCAATCGAAACGTTCACAACACATACTTTTTTGCTTCATTAACAACACTCGCAGTCGATTTGCTCCTGAAATAACGAATAGACCATGGAGTCAGCTTGCATAGTCGACCTGGTCGCTTTTCTACACTTCCAACTTATCCACTTTACCTGTAATTTTGTACAATTTTGGTGCAACAGTATTTTTGTTTGATATCAGTGTAATAGCTATTTTTTTCGAAGCCGTCTTTCTGTTTGTGCATATTGACAATACTTTCCTTCAAATCAGGAGAGAGTTCTTCTCCATGTAGAACCATTTCTGAAACGTCTGTACGCTGAAAACCATGTCTTTAAAAGAACTTTCAAACATTATGTGCACTATCTATATTCAAACTTATTCAAGTCCACAACAAGAAAAAAACTCAAGTCTGATTTGAAAATATACTTACTATATTGAATGAAATAAACATTTTTCGTACGGATGTACTTATTTTTGAACCGAACGAAAATTTATTTTTGGCAACAGTTTCAGTTCTGTATGGTTTGGTAATAAATAATACTTGGTAATATTCATATAATACTCCACAAGAAATGATAAAATCCTGATCTGTTTGGTTTAGGAGCAAATTAACTTTTAATAAAGATAGTAGGCGTATACTCATTTATGGAGAATACTATTTATATACGTATGTATGTATGTGTTTGTGTTTGTGTGTTTGTGTGTGTTTGTGTGTGTGTGTGTGTGTGTGTGTGGATTGGTTCAATAAGCTGAGCTTATATTTCATATGATAATAATAGAATCAACGGCATGTATACAAATAGCAATAAGTTAACTCCCGGGTGATAATCGTCATTCCTACACTTAGCCTCCTTCTACCTCTGCTACAAATCATCAATGACATTCAGCGCCACAAGGGGGGACAACTCTTCTCGAGTAACCATCTGCCGTGTTTTATGTTGTGCAACAGGGATCAACCATTAGAATAACGAAAACAATTTTGATGGCGGAAATACTCCACCAGATTCGCAGTCAGACGAACTCTTCAGATGCTTCCATCTGGGCATTGCGCTATCATCTAACCTGCTTGCCATTACGATTGCCATAACAATGGCCTACTTAACTGTTTCCTGTCTTCATTCTCATCTGAGTGTGTTTCTTGATTCACCTTCATGCCAAAAAGAAAGGCAACTCAGACAGGAAATGAAAAGACAACAAACAGTTGCGCACCTTAAGGATAAGGGATAAGGGTAGGTACGAACGTACGTAACCAATTACCGTGGCCGAATGATAGAGTGCATGCCTCCGGTTCGATACGTCATGAGTTCAATCCATGGCCGAATCATGCCAAAGACTTTCAAAATCGCACTCAATGCTTTCATGCTAAGCACTAGGATTGAGGTAGCCTTGGGGAGGGATATTCTCCACCACGCCTAAGATGACACACTCGGGAAAACCGATACCCTAGCGCTACGATACAGGGGGGGGGGCAGGCACTATGGGACCTATGTCCAAGGAAATACATATCTCATAACTTAATGTAAGCTTGGGCCAAACAGATGATTCACTAATAAAAATTGATGCCATAGCGCTGTGGTACAGTGAACAAGTTTGTTGGGGCCCAGGGCTGAAGAAATACGTATCTCGTGCAGACTTTTAGGGACACAACAGGTGATTCAATCATCTTCTTCTGACTATTTATGGGATCAAAGTTTCCGTCTCCTAGACTGATTGCCAACATGACTACTATTTACCAATTGCTGGGAATCGAGGGCGAATAGATGAGTTCATATCTTTCCATGACCTTTAGAGCGAAATGAACACAAACTTCCATTGCCGTTGTTTGAACCCGACTGGACGATTCCATTCTCCATATCGTTTACCACACCTCCAAGGTATTTTGTGTAATTTTTATTTCAATAAATATTGTATGTTTTTAGGGCACTGCTTTGGAGCTCAATTCTGATTGTTTTTTTTATTTTTCTCACCATGGTCTCCCGATTGCTATGAAGTATTAGGAACTACATCACTCAAGTAATACTAATTGCAATTCTTAAAATTTGTCATCGTAAACCATGTTATAAGAGACTTTTGTGAAACGATTATTTAATCTTAATCATACCTTGATAGACAGTTTTAAATGAAAGTCACTAATTGTATTTCAACTGTAGGTAAGGTTTCGACTTTTGAAAAAAATCTCTGCTCACTGACTTTATCGCTACTTCTCCAACCCACCAGTAATGAAATATGATCCGGCGGTCGGAAAAATTGATTGAATTCCGATTTATTTAAACCCGAAATTTGTTTTCGCAAATATCAGTCCTCAATCTCCAGATTCTGCATTGAGTGGTCAGGAACAAAGAAAGGGATTGTCAGTGGTTAGGAATTAATAGAAGCACTCCCGATAGAATAGGGCTATTATATGTTGCTGTTGTGGTATAATTTTGCATAGAAGTACACGTCATAACAAGCCAAGTTTACACGATAGCAAATATTTTGAATATCTGTCATGTTGTAATAAATATCATAATCAATTTTAAAATTATCTACATCTGATGGGAGCTCTACATATTCTGGTAATTTACGACTCTACTACTGACAAGTTTGGCTGCGTTAGGATCAAACTCCTTTGCTTTATTAGAATCTAAAAAGTAGACAAAACAGAATTGATTTCTCCATACAATATCATTCCAAAACTTCATGTCCCATTTCAACTCATTTATTAGGAGTCCCTGTAAATACGATTTGCAAACTTAGGCAAAACAAGTCAACCTGTTGGGCTTTAAAAGTGGGAGTGAATTGGTCGTTCACCTTTGCAAACGACACTGTGTCAGTGTTCTTCATACATGACGTCGCAGCTTTTTAGTTCGGTTATCATTATTGTTATTCCTCATCCATCATTTTTGTTACATACGGAAATGAAATCAAAATTGTATAATTGAATTATTGTTAAATTTGGCTTTTATTTACCTTCATCTTAATTGTTGTTGCTTGTTCTTTTTATCGCAACTAAACAATTAAAATGAAGGTAAATAGTAGCAAAGATTTGAGGATAATAGTTGATAATATTTCATATACTAAAAAACGTAAACTAAACTGAACGTAATTGCCTGTGATTTACAAGGAAACGGGTACAAATTTACCATTATACTCTTCAGATTTTAAATAGATAAGCCCAAAGGAACATAGATGGGGTTGAGAACTTCGAAACAAATCTTCTAAAATGAATCAAAAGCAGAAACAACAACGGAAATAGAAGCCAAGAATTCATATGAATATGAATGTAAATGAATGAATAAGAAGAAATCGGAATTTTTTGCTTCAACGAAATCAATAGGATGTCTTCAGAAAGTTGATTGTCACGAACGTTAATTATTTCGATAAAAACAAAACAAAACGTTCTAATTAAAGGCGCAACGATCAGCCTCATGCACGACTTGACTTTTGTTTTGACCAATTGCTATGGACTTCATTACAATATGACATCATGACATCTTTTTTTTGTACACTCTCCCTTTATAATGCATGCAGGAATTGGAAGTTTCAAATTTAGAAGGCTGGCGAATTGCGAAAATATAGTCTACTCTAGAAGTTTGACTAAAATTAATTATCTGATAAATGATGTATTCCTTTTTACTTTTACAGTGTATTCATGGCCTCTTTGTCCATTGTACCCTTTTCTAGTCAAAAACACATTAGAGACGACTAAATCCAAACCACGCATAATTCTAAAGATTTTGAATAAGTTACTTCAGTCTCTCCTATTGTCAAACTCCTATCAAAGTTGAAGTTGACTTTATTTCCCCCCATAACAAGAACAATCCTCACCAAATTCAGAGCAGTAAACCCTTCACTGTTTGTCTATCCCGTCACATTGAACCAAACAGATGTACATTAACATTTTCCCACCAAGTTTGAAATCACGATCAGGTTATTGCTTGTCGGCTCTCTCGCCAACTGACTACTCTTCTATATTTACGAATTTATTCATCAAATATACAACACAAAAGTTGCAGTAATCATTTTCAGTTTGAATTGAAGCAACCAGACTTGTTTTCTAATGCTGTTAAACCTAAGTCTTTTAACCTATCCTCATAACTCATATTTTGCAATACAGGTACTAACTCGACTGTACACCTCTGAAGTTTTTCTGTAATATCCATACGGTATCTGCTTGTTCTTTGAAGAAGCATGCATACCACTAGTCTCTTGTAGCTGATATGTGAAGTTGCAAATTCCCAAAGTAGACATAATTCCACAACATTATTAGAGATGGTGGGATTCAAATATTGACATATGTGCTCATCTCTTTATGGGTGCTTCGTTTCTGCTTCAAGTCGACACTTCCGGTATGCCGAACGGGAATTTTAATTTCCCAAACTCTTCAAGGAGTTTAGAATGGTAATGGAA